>VDMD01000010.1:0-600000 GCA_007026445.1 Schizophyllum amplum | reverse complement strand
GCGATGTATGACTAGCGGAAGACGACGCATGACTGACGCTTGAACCAGCATAACTGCCATATCTCGCCGATGACGGCAAGTAGGACGTCGTGTGATACCTCGCGTATGGCGAATAATACGGATAGACATTGGTCGACGTCCCTGTGGGCCAGGATCCGGTCCTAAACCGCGACGTCGTCCCCGATGACGTTCCCGTCGTAGACGCCGAGGTATTTGCCGTGTCCGTCGGATCTGCTATCATCGGATCTTCTCCTGGCTTGATTTTCAGTCTCCTCGCCCGCTCTCGAGCGTACACACCATTCGCTGGCCATTTGAAGGCGCTTGTACGCCTTCTTCCGGATTTCGTCCGTGTCTCCTTAGTTTTATGACTGGCGGTAGTCGGTGGCTGGCGAGTCGGTGCCTGTGATTGTGTAGCCGTGTCAGCAGTTGAGGTAGAGGCCGGTTGCAGATCGGGCAGGACTTGAGGGTCGCTAGCATCGTTCGACGGAGCTGAGGCGCTTTGAGGGACGGAGGTGTCTGATGGGTCCGACGTGCTTTGCGAGGTGGCCTCGCCAGCCATCTCGTTCTGGCGGGTTGTTCCCTCCGGCTCGCGATCCACATCCATCGCACTCCCATGCTCGCCGCCTGAATAGAAATCTCCATGCCCGTCTTCGTCGTCGTCGTCGTCGTCGTCGCTTCCTTCAGCATCTTCTCGATCTTGCTCCAACTCGTTCCGCACCTGCTCCATATCGACCTCATCGTGGTTCGCATCGCCTTCGCGCACGCTGGTGTCGCAGCCAGCTCCGTTGCCGTCACCAACTCCGCCCGCCGCTGCGACAGCCACCCGCTGTTGCTGCTGCTGCTGTTTCGCCTGCCGCTCCTTCGCCCGGCAATACTGACATGCACGCCAGCGTTGCGCCGGGTTCATCAAATTGCAGCATTCCGGGCCTACGCACTCCTGCCAGCGCTTGTCCGCGTTCTTCTTGTCGCCTGCTGGCTTTTTGGCCAATGTCTTCTTGTCTCCAACGGGGGCATGCCCAGCCGCGGTATCGTTCCCCTTCCCACCTGTCATATCCTCGTCCTCGCCCAATTCCTCCTCTTCCTCCTCCATCCTCTCCGCCCTCATCTTCTCCGCCGCCGCAGCCACTACATCCAACCGCCGCGCCGCCCCCGGCGTCAGCTTCGCATCCGCCTCCGGCCCAACGACCTTCGCCGCCTTCTCGCGAACCCGCTTTAGTGAGCTGTGATGTCGGTTCTGCACGCGGTGCTGCTCGCATCTGGAGTGAGTACTTCATCAGTATGCAAGGACCATATGTTTCTACCGCCGTCGCACTGTTGCATTCGCCGTACATTGGGAATAGGGTAGGACTCACCGTTTGTACAAATACGTCCCTGGTAGCAGTCTATGACAATGTGAAACCGTGCACATCCGCACAGGCAGTAGCGGCATGACGCCCATGCCGACTGCGGAGGTGCTGGGCATAGAAGAACTTGCAGTGGCGTCCACAGATGATGTACCGCCGGCAGTAGGAGATGAACCGTTCCCTACTATCTGCATGATACTACCCGCTTGCATATCACTGTCCTGCGGCTGATTGCCTGTCGTGTGTATAGTCAGCAACAGCAAATGAAGAGGACAAGTCGCGACGAAAACTTTCATGCAATAGGACTCAACAATCCACTCACCATCGCCATGCCCCTCCAATACCGCCATAAGGCCCTTCGGCAGCTGGATCTGCGCATTTATGATCGACTGCTCCCACGTGAAGAGCTCGTGCGGGTTGTCGGCGAGCGGCTGGAAGGGTGTCACCGTCAGTTCTTAACCATTGTACATGAGCGCGTTGCAGCCGTAACATCCTGCGCGACCGCGGAAGAAACTCGGAATGGAAAATAGGAAGTCTATCCGTATGCAGCCATGGAATGTCGATCACAACCGTACTGCAACTCACCGGCAACCCCTTCTCCTGCCTCCTCGCATCCTCGGCCACGCGCAGCGTCGCGAGTTCCCGCTCCAGCAGCTCGCGTTCGAGCTTCCACTTCGCGCGCTTCGTGACCCCGTACTTCTTGTACTTCTCGCGGCAGTGTGAGCACATCTTGAATTCGTAGTCGCCTGAGGATGAGTTAGTGGATGCAATTGGTAAGCGGAATCAGTGTGATAAGGGACGGGGAGGAGCGGTTGTAAAGAATAGGGTGGGTGGTTGTATTCGTCAAGATGTTTCTGGCGGGGAGTATTGCGAGGGGGTGACCGAGAAAGAAGAAAACTGACACCGAGGAAATAGAAACCCGAGGGAGAGAAGACCGAAGTGAGAGGATAAGAAGGAGATTAAAAAAGCGTTGAATCCTCACCCGGTAGCACATTCTTACAACCCTTGACGGAGCAAAAGCGCAAGCCAGCGGCGGGATCGGCAGGTGCCGACGGAGAGGTGCTATCTTCCGATAGGCGTGCCGTGGAATATACGGACGAAGGTGGTATCGAACCTGCAGCTGGTTGCTGTGTGGAATCTGCAGCTAGATGCTGTGTGGAACCTGCAGCTAGCTGCGCTGGGGAATCTATCGATAGGCGCGGTGTGGAATTTGCATCTGCTTGGGGAATGACGACCACCGTCGCCTGAGGTATGATGGGGGTAGGAGTTACTTGACCATTCGCTGCTGCTTGCGGCATAGTTGGAATTGGGTGTGCCAGCGACCCCGCTGCATGTCGTGGCACTGATCCTGCCGTGTGGGGCGTCGTTGGCGTGCTCGCTTGTTGCGACCCCAAAGTCGTCGCTGCTTGTGTAGAGGTCGACGCCCCGCCATGTTGGTAGTAAGACTGGTACGGCGCGCCCGGCGGCGGCGGCGGATTATCATACGTGAACGCGCGCGCGAGCTCTGACTGAGGCGGAGGATGGTAGGATGCGTTGGGGAACCTGTACTGCGGCGTCTCGCTGTGATCTGACGTTCTGTTATACCCTGTGGTCTCGGCTGCAAGGAGTGCGGGGTCGATACTGCCGGTCCACATCACCGCCTGCGCGTCCTGCGATGCGTGATCGGTCGGTGCGTCCTGGGGGACGTGAGCCGTCGATGCCTCGGGTGCGTGTGAACTCGTGTGCGTGGGGTAATTATTCGATGCCTGTTGCGACGACATATCCTGCGATGCGTCCTAAATACAATCCTTTCAGTCACTTCCCCTGCATGAACGATCATACAACAAACGCACCGGCGCCCAGCCATCCTCCACGGTACCCGGATAGTCCACCCCGCTTATCAGTCCTGTCAAGGCCGCCTTCTCCTGCTTTCGGCGCTGGCGCTTGACCGTCGCGTACATGCGATGCTTCTCCCGACACACCTCGCACATCTTCTTGCGGGAGTCGGACGCGACCAAGTTTGCGCAACCGCGTACGGAGCAGCAGCGAGGGTCCTGCGTGGTCGCGCTGTGTTGCCCAGCATCTGCGCCTTCAACGTTCCCTTGCGTCGGATATTCCAGCGTCGCGTTCATCTGGGCGGCGTTCCCTTGGATGGCAGCATATTGGGCTGCACGATCTTGGGTCTCGCTAATCTGAGTACCATGGCTATAAATTTGAGAGTTCGGTGCCGTCGACGTCGACGCAAGAGTGGAAGCTTGATGATTATATAGCCCGGGCGGCGCTGCACCGCTCATCATTAGGCTCGTAGGTGAGAGTACTGGTGATGCTGTCTAGTCGCTCCGAACCAAAGTTTCACGGGCGACGGGGTTTCCCGTGATTTGCCGGGATGCCGGGCAAAACAAACAAAACCTTCCGAATACGAACAATGGCGCCCACGTGAGCGACTAAGTAACCAGTCGCGCAACGCACGTTACGCAATCATCATCATGAAGCCCAAAATGAAGCCTTCCCTCGACCTCCCACTCGGACGCATACGTTACTTGAACGTCGCATTAACGCTGCTTGATTCAGAGGGACACGCAAACAACAGCCGCTACGCATAATTGTGGAGAAAAAACGTGAGATATAGCAGTCTATTACTACCATCCGCCCGTGTACTCGGCCCGGCACAAGTCTTTGAATCTGGCTTTCAATTTTTTCTTCTCAGACTGGTCCTTCTTGGGTGGATCTTCGGGAAAATCTCACCATATAACTTACTGTCTTGCAAAGGTACCTGCGTCTAGACCTTCGCCGTACATACGGCGTCAACGGTCACGGTGGTGCAGCCGACGACTAGAGCCGACTTCCTCAGCCATCAACTAACACCACGCACACCGTCAATACGAGCTCATCGGCTCAGGTGTGTACGAATACCTTCCTGGCTGCATTCCCGACCTTCGCATCTTGAATTTCCCTGATTGTTTTTTCCGCCGCACGGACAAAGGCACTGCCGTGTTAGGCAATCTTTGACTTTGACTCTGATCCTGGATCAAGTCTAAGTAAGACCTGCGGTCGCGCGGCCACAATGGCTTTGGTAGCTAAGTACAGTTCGACTATGTAGCGCTATTAGCACTTATCTTACGCAGTACTTAGGTGTAGTATCACAATTCCTGAGCAAAACCCCACAGTGGGTAAATTCACCTCACCTTACCTTTGCCCGGTGATGCAGAACCCGCTATGGCACAGTATGTGGAAGAAAAGGAGAGGGGCCCGAGTCGCTGTGCACGTTGTGCAAGAGATACTCGGTCTCTTTGGCACAACGTGCACAAACTTCCACCGTTGCCGCTTTTACTCCTTCTCAGCAGCCTTGAGCCTGGCCGCCACTGCAGATTGATACACTTAAAAGCCACCCCATCAGCAAACAGGCGTGGGAGACATGATGTTCACTTACTGAGAGCGCCAGTCATTATTTTGTGATACTCTGCTAACGCAAAACCCGCCCCGACGGCCAGGCTGTGGTGCGCAGCAGCGGTCTGACCCAGGCCGTCTGCAACTTCCTTCCATGACTGAGGCACACCCTCGAGCAACTCGCAGTCGTCGGTCTCTGCATTTGCCATGGCAAGCACGGCGGCGACGCGCTCTGGACCGATCAACTCAGTACCGAAAATACGGTCGTAATCATCGACACTGACCTTCCACATCCAAGCCAAAGGGCCCTGTAACCGTGCCCGTCTCACTGCTGTCGGCTTCCCCGACTATACGCGCATCGTCGAGGCCGTCTTGCGGGCTTACGCCGATCTCGTGTGACGTTTTTTCGACGTCCGGATCTAAGTCTGCTGCAACTTTGGGCTTAGCAGCGCGTTTGCGTCGAGTGGACTTGCGGCGAGAACCATCGAGAGACGGCTCCGGAGGGTTTGCTGTCGGTCCAATCTCAGGATCGGCGCTGCCTGTGGAATCTTCTCCAGTGAGGAAGATAGCCACGGCATCCGGGTATCTTTTGCAGAAACGGTACCTGTCGGACATGGATGTCCTGGCAAACACAACTTCAATTTAACGCGCGACTTTACGAAAACTCACTTGTCTCTCAGAACCAAAGCAGCCGTCGGTGCACGGGAGAATGGGGAGCTCATAAACGATCAGCACGGTATCGGGAAAGGTAAGAGGCAAGTGACTACCGACGCCGTGTTGCACCACGTATGGTACACAAGCGCAAACAGATGACGCTTCCGGCCATAAATTGTAGACCTGTTCCGATTCGGCGCAAGGCTTGCCAATGCTCAATCGTTGATGTAAGCCTCCCACACCACTCGCCCACGCTCCGGCATCGCGGCTAGGCGGCTTACCAGAGTGCTCCTCCTTAGTCTAACGTATCTTTGGCCTCGGATTTACCTGCCTGAGGTGGAAATCTCATTTTTTGAGGTCAATGTCCTTGCCCTCCGCCCTGCCTCCGCCTCGCTAATGGCAGGCGGGGCCCGGGGGTCCGTCCGGACACATGTCTATGCCCTCGAGAGTCACAGAGTCTGGCTTTCCGCGAAACTGCTGATCAACAAGATTCCGAGACCGAGACATGGAATTATTCAAACGAGGGAACAGTAGAACGAATACAACAAATTTCAGTTGCAAAGGGTATGCAAGGCGCTAGCTACATCGATTGCTTATATCAATAATGTTCTTTCAGAGCCTGAAGTCGCTGAACGCCTGAGGTTTCTTTTGCTTGTGTGCGCCTTCATCTAACTACTGTGGTGGTCCAACTACAGCGCTGCCGCAGTGCCATACGAGCGCCTAAGCAGCTCGATATAGCAGCGCTTAGCAGCTCGCCGTCAGACCGGACGCGCCCCAGCTCGCAGGCGTGAACCCATCGCGCGCGTTGAACGCCGTGATCGCCGATGCATAGCTCCACGTCAGGTCCGCCGCGCTCGTCGGGCTGCCGCTGCTCTTGTCGACCTGCTCCGCCAGCGAGCCGTCGCTCGGCGTGAAGCTCGCGAGCACCTCAAGGAAGCCGTCCGCCCAGTCGCGCACCGCGCCCGTCAGCGTCGTGTACTCGTCCGATGACGAGTCATAGGTGCCGGTAGCCGCGGCGGAGTCGAACTGCTGGAAGAAGGCGAGCGAGACGTCGGTGACTTCGAGCGAGCCGAGCGAGTCCCACGTGGTGAGCGCGTCGTAGAGCTGCTCGGCCACCGCGAAGGTGGTCAGGTACCAGGGCTGGACAAAAGTCAAGAACGACATTTGAGGCGAAGGATGGGTTCACTCACGTTGCCGTTGTAGTACGTGTCCTCCTTGTAGCGGCCGGTGAGGATAGGGTCGGTGTCGCTGCCGGTGTTGATGCTGTAGAGGCCGCGGAATGAGTCGACGTAGACCTTCAGGTTGGAGAGCGCCCGGTCAGAGCACGGCTGGAAGGTGACGGAGTCGCAGCCGGCCGCGATGTCGAAGGTGTGGATGCTGGTAAGAACTCCGTTGGCATCGATGCCCGAGCGCCCACCGGCGGTGTTGGCCGTGATGTATCCCTCAGCGTCATTCCAGTAAGACTGCATGAAGCAGAGGAGGCTGTCGGCCTGGGTCGTGTAGGACGACGCAGAGCTCGAGTCGCCGACCGCGGTAGCGAACGTCGCGCCGTAGCGAAGGGCAGCGTGCTGCTCGGCAGTCGTGAAGAATGACGAGCCCTGCACTTCCTCCCAAAGATCGAAGCTGCGTAGCGTCAGCAAATAATATTCACTGTTGGTAGCTAAACGCGGACTCACGTTGACTGGTTCCAGTACTGGACCACGTAGTTCAGGTCTGCCTGAACGACGGGCCACAAGTTGTCCGTAACGTATGAGCTGTTGTCGTTGGACAGCAGGTAGTTGCCATAGGTGATAAGGGTGATCGCGCGAAGCGCGGGCCCATCTTCGAGCAATGAGCAAAATCATAAGAATGCTCGACCGTTGCCACATACCGCGCTGAGGGCGCCTGATGGTAACGGGAGTCAGCAGCATGTCGTGCGGTAAGTCATATCACGTACCCCCACGCATCCGTGAAGGCGGCCAGGTCGATGTTGAACTTGGGCTCGCCGAGGCCTCCGGAGTCGTAGCCTCCCGACGGGTTGTCGATATGCTGAATCGTCTCCTGGGCGGAGATGTACGCCTCAATGACGGACTGCAGGCTCGTGTCGCCACCCGACGTGTACCTAGTGCGATAGTCAATATATCAATGCCGCCTCGCCACACAGCGCACACTCACTCATCGACAAGGACCCGAGACACCAGGGCGGCGTCGCGCGTCCAGGTGTAGAGGTAGTCGGGGTCCGACGACGAGGGCGAAGCAACGATGACACCCGCCGCGGCGCCTCCAGAGTTGGCGCCGTCGGGACCGATGGCGGCAAGAATGCCCGCCTGAGCGATGGGCGACTCCGACGCGACATACGCGTCCGCCATGCCGGACCGGGCGCGTACCAGGTAGGAGAGGCTGACGACGGCAAGCTGAACTGCAATGGCGAGACCCATGACGATGTACTCAGTGACCGTTGGCGAAGTGGGTGAAGCTAATGCTGGAGACCTAGAAATTCGTGGCAGCTTTTATACAAGTCCAGCTGACATATTGTTGACGACGTAGTCGGCGAGAGACGCCATGGGGTGAATAACATGCATACCCGGCCAAGAATTGGGTAGCAACGCAGTAGGGAGACACGAGCACGCGGACGCACTGCGCAGGCATTGAATGGCGCGCACATTCGACAGACGGCTTTACCGCCAGATTGGGCCGAGCGACGGAGAAACAAGCTCAGAGAAGGGCTCAAAAGAGACTCGACACAGGCACGAGCTGATGTCGAGAATAGAGACCTTGGAGTAAACAAACATGGTTGCAGGATGTTACCTGTCGGCAGGTGAATAGGCGTCTATAGGCGTCTCATGGCGGTTCGCACGCTTCTTACCCTTGTTCAATTCAGAACGTGAAAAGCACGAGCTTGCCAACGGCGACCAGTGAGAGCGGACGCCCCCGGCTGTCTCCTGGTTGCGCAGAGGAAGCACAATCGAGGGTTCCTTGTTCGAATTGTGGGCTGATTTGTGGTCAGCGGCGGCCCCGCACGCATACTGCAGTTTTTCCGCCTTCCACAAGTACTGGTCCGGAAGTTCTCTTCATTGCTCATCATAGGCGAGGATCGATCTGGGTCGTTGTCCCAATGCGTGAGGTCCTGCTGAAGATTTCTGCAAGATTGCCAGGCTTGACAGTTTCACTCATCATGAGCTTCCACGCCGCCGCTATCACCGTTCTTTCTCATCGCGCGTGAGACTTGCGTCAAAGCACTGTTTTAGGAGAACTCACCTTGCGTGAGAGTCTCCTTCGCCACTTTCGGTAGTTGCCAGCAGCTGAAGTGAGTCGATCACATTACAGCAACCACTCAGTAAGTTCGGCCACGTCGAACACGCGATTGGAGCAGACGATGCACGTCTGACTGTGGATACCCTCCCAGCCTCGCATGAGGTGAAGATCGTTGTTTGAAATGCATGACTTCAAGCCGCCTACGTGCGAGGAATGACCCAGTCCTGGTCTGAACGCTGTAGTCCTTCGCTGGTTCGACACAGAAAGCAGGGCGGTCGTCAAAGTGGGTTCTTTAGTCAATACGGGCGCGTCTTTCAGCGCCACAGCGTGTGCCATGAAGACAAACGTGTAGCAAAACATCCAACTGTGAGCGTCTGCCGTGTGCACAGAATTACGTGTCAATCGCTGCTCGTCCTCGGTAACTTGTAGGCCTGCGCCGGATATCACGCGCCGGATGTAGAACGCCCAGCATTTGTCCAGAAAACAGATGGGCGCAGAACGGTAGGCATGGAAAGTATGAATCCAGGGTGGATTTCAGGTCGTCGTCGAAGTTGGGAACAAACCTCAGAACAAGCACGTGCCAAGGTCTCGGAAGTTGCCGCGCTTGAAGTTGAAGTCAGCGGCAAATGGACTTGTTGACTGCGCCTGCATCCAACTTTCTTGTTCTGGGGTTGTACTACCTTACACACCTCATTATATGATATGTCCATGGCTCGAAAGTTGCATCGAGCAAGTCTTGAGCCTCCCAGCTCGGAGAGATTGACCCCGGTCCTCGATCTACATTCACACCAGTCGAGGCTGTCGAAGCCTAAAGACAGGGGCATTAGCTCTGCAAGGGCTTCGCTTCGGAGTCCGACCGTTCTATCGCCGCTGGGAAGTCGCCTCCGTATAATGCGAAGCTGCGCATCGCGGCGTCAGGCGTTCGTCTGGTCTGCACACCAATGAGGATACGCACCCGTGGAATTCACAGTGCGAGTGGACGCCTCCAATAAACGATGGACACTTACTACATACAAGTTTGCTACCGACTGTTCGCCAGCTGCCACGCCAGTGGTCAGCTGCTCATATGCATGTGCACGCAGACCGGGACCGAGATATGGGCGCAACAATTGCGCAATCGTACAACAGCTTGGGCAGGATCAGAGGCGAGTATGTACATGTACATGGTCTACCGTACAACCGCAGTTCAAGTATACCAACCATTAATACAGCTCAGTTATCATCTCTCGGTAGTAACGCTGTCCCCTCACAGACCGCTTATGCGACCAGCAACAGCCTCCAGCGCGTCCTTCAACTTCAATGACTCCCGCACGACCGCATCGTTCTCGTCCTCGCTTGTCTCCGCGACGAATGTCGCAGTTCGGACGCGAACCCTACGCGAATATCATGAGCTCCACTTGTCGACTTCGCACAGACCACCCTGCACTTACCGAGTAGCTTTCCACCATGATTCCGCCATATAGCCTCAGCGCACTCCAACGCGATGAGCCTCACGACGGCTTCCTCCGAGCGCGTGTGCATTAACAGGTCCAAGTTGATGCTCTTGAGCAGCACATCGTCGTTCGACGTGTCGACGAGTGCAGTGAGAGCGTCGCGCAACCGCCGTCGACCGTCCTCAGCTTCGATGCCCACGCATACTGGGACTTGCTCAACCAGCGGTTTCGCAAGCTTGCGCAGCTGAGCTTCTCTCCAGAAAGCTGGGAAGAAAAGGATGTCAGTGCTAGAAAGACTCTTATAAGCGCAGTACGTACAACCGTCATCGTAAGACAGACTCTTAGCAACGAGCTCGAGCAAGGCGCTCCAAAGAGTCGCATCGTCGAGGGCGCCAGCGGAGAAGTAGCCCAGCAGCTCAACAACGGTTGGTATCATGAACGACATGTATGGGTTCATGAGCCCCTGCCACGCAGTTAGTTATGCAAAAGCCAAGGGTATAGAACTTACGCGGAAATAATCAAGCAACGCGATGTAAAGGTGACAAAACGTAACGCGCTTCGCGTTTCCGTCTGGTGCAATTTTCAGAAATGCTGACACAGACAAGAGTGATGTTGCTCACCATCCGTGCCGGTGAAGGCCCAATCGTACAGCTTGCGGAAAACCGGACGGAAGGCGGCCTCGTTCAGTTTCACAACCATTTCTATGAAGGCGGCCACAAGCGCGCCCTCCAGCTGTCAAGACTGTGAGCTCAGAGATATACAACGAGAGCGATGGGTACACACGGCGACCGATTTTGAGGAAGCAACTATCTCTAAGCCCTCCGTGAAGCGCTTGAGCGCCTCTCGGACGCTTTCGATGACAACCGCCCTGTCCGCCTTGTGGTATGCCCGCTTGAGGAGATCAAAGTAGCCGCGCAACTGGTCCTGATTGACCGTGAGTTACGGAAGGAAATAGTTGGAAAGATAGCTACAGCGTTTGTAGAGACGGTGTCCCAAAGCTCAAGTAGAGCCGCGACTAGACTCTTCGCTGGGAGCCGCTTGACCACAGCTTTCCCGAGCACTATGCTGGAAGAAGTGCCTGAGCGGTCGAGGACGAGCGTGACGACGGCGGAGATCTCATGCGGTGACCAGAACGTCGGTATGGAGGAGAGTAACCCTTGCAAGACCGATACGGATGCCGTCTCCACATCTATCAGTCATGTCAGAGAACGCATGCGGCCGCTATGCTTATCCCATACCTTGCTGGCCATCGCGTAAAAGTCCTGTACACATAGCAACAGTTTCTCGGAGGAATGGTATGACCCGTGGCCCGAGCTTGGACCTGACAATGGTTTAGGACGTCGCCTTGCCATAGCTGAGATGTTACAAACAGAAGGGGTGCCAATGCGGATAGAGCGACAGCGGTGTTCTTGCGCTCACGTACCGCTGCTAGCGTCGGCTGAACACACTCTAGCGCAGCGGTCTCCTCGCCGGAGCATAATGACTCGCAGATTGACCGCAGAGCCTCGAAGGCTCCACAGGCCACTGGACTTGACGCACGACGGACAATCAGTGACTGGATGACCTTGGTTATCTTGTTGATGTGTGGCACCACTTGCCGGCGGGTCTTGTCCGCAATCTTCCCAAGTCGTTCGCCGAGAAGGCGCAGCCCACGTTCGCGGATCTACCAAGGACATCAGTGGTGGCGGACAGGCTTAGATTATAAATGCTGACCGCGTCGTCGTCGGCCAGCAGCAAGGGTTCTATCGAAGCAACGAAGTCCGCGGCAGACATAACGGACAACAGCCGCTCCAGCGATTGACGGGAGACAGCCGATATGTGTCAGGCTTCTCAGTCTCGCTCGACATGCTGAGCGACAGCAAGGAGGACAGTAGCTCGGAGAGCGGCTCGTCCTTGGTCTGTATGCTGCCTGATCGGAGCGCGATGCCGATGAACAGAACAAGGGCTTTGGCCCGGCGCTGGTAGAGGACACTCGCGGATGACGACTCCTCGTCACTGAAACAACATGAGGGATGGTCAGAAAACCGAGGGTATGCACTCACAGCTTCCAATCCAGCAAAGTGGCTTGCGGCTCAGATGAAGGTAGAGAGTTGTGCAAGAGTCTCTGAGCTTCATGTGCAATTTCGGTCAAAGCCTGCAGGTCCATCAGTTTGTGTACCATAAGTATGGCTATGAGACTCACGGATATCTGCTGGACCGCAGAGAAATGGTGCAGCAGTGTCAAGGGTAAAGAGAGGGAGTTCTGAGCGTCTTCCTGTTTTTGCTTCACGACACGGTTTGTTGCACGCTCGACCAGAAGCATGCACACAGGCGCAAGGAAGTAGTCTGCCTGAAGGACTTGCAAGAGGTGATTGAAGAAGCTAACAGGAGCAGTGAGTTAATTTTTTCAAAACGTATGTTCGACATACCTGACGCGACGGTGCCGAGGAATATGACTGGCCGCGTCCGTGAACACGCGCAAGAAGTCGCGCCCGCTGATGAATAGATCCAGGCGGTCAGTATGCCTTGCACGCAGACTGTCTGCCATGACTGGTACAATCGTGTCGACAGTCTGCGCATGATGTGATGAGAAAGATGAATTACTGTGAAAGTGAAAACGGTTGCTTACCTTTTGTATCACACGGAAGCTGTAGGTGTCATCCCTGGGGAATACGTTCGAGCCCATGAAGGTAAAGACCGGCATTACATTGCGGAGGATGGCATCGGGAGCAAGTCGCGTGAGCTCAGCCATGAGCAGCAGAGCCTGATGGAACGTTTGCGGATTGGAAGCGCCTGCGAAAACAAATTAGTGGCGCGCACAATGAGAGACAGAGAGGCTTACTCCTGATTACGTCAACGAGCACCTCGATACGGATAGTACCGGAGGCAATGGCAGACGCAGAAGTGATTTTGCCGGCAGCATTGCCGATGGAGGACATGAGCAACTGCATGATGTATCCGGCCTCCGAGCCAGAGGACGAAGAGTGAACGACGGCGCCCAGAGTGTCCAAAAGAGACGCAACCAAGTCGAACGAGCCTGACAGCTCCTTCGCAGCCAAGACCTCCGCCAGCATGGTCAGGCTGGAGAGCGACTCTGCAGTTTCGCTGAAACCAGAATTAGCCATATCCGCCTTGCTTTCGTTATACGCTACATACCCCAAGGTCTTTTGCTTTTTCGCTCTGGGGCTTGTCCCCACTTCAGCGGGGCGTGCGTCAAGCAGCAAATGCGCGATGAGGGAGACGTCGACGAGGATCTTGGACAGTAGGCTCTTGAGAGCAGGGGCCTGAGGATATCTTGAGTTTCTACTCGCGTCGAAATGGTGGAGCTCACGTCTTCAACGTCTTCCATATCGAGAAGGACCTCGCAAAGTTCGACTTGCCGTTCAGTGTTGAGGGCATCGAATAGCCCTTGTACAAGAGCCCTAGCTACCGCGTCGCGCGGAGCCTTAGACTGTCCTACAGGACAGTGAGATATGATCAGTCTGCTTGCCGAGAAAAGAATTACCGGCAGAGAAGACGTGCTTGATGGTTTGCACGTAATCCGGCCAAAGGTCGTTGTCCACTTTAGATAAGTCTGCTGCTGTGCTCGTATCGAATGACCCGACAATGAGGGCGGTAAATTCCTCTAAAGTCGATCCATAGACGTTCGCCAAGTAGGCTGGGAGCTTGCGCACCAACGCACAAATCGTCGGACGCAGCAGGGTCGCCTTCTCAGGCGACGGAACGAGCTCCAGCGCACGAAGAAGCGCAATCTGCGCCTGCGGAAGAACGAACACATCCACGTGCGATAGAAGGAAGCAGAGAACGCGGCGCTTGTACCTGAAAGGATGCTTTATGAGACTATAAGACAAGCAACAGCTTGAACACTCACTCGGTGACCTTCTTCTTGTCGCCCTTGACAGGAGCGAGATGAGCGTGATGGAAGTCACGCCCATAACCAGGGTCCCGCAAGAAGTGCGTCTCATGCTGGAGCAGTGCGTCGAGGTACTGCTTGAGGTCCTCTTGCTCGAGATATTGGAGTTTGCCTGCAGAGCGCACGAGGTAATGAGCGACCGAAAACGATGGCAGATGAAGGGCGAACACTCACCACTTCCAGGGCCATAGATCGTGTCCATCCCATACACTCCGCTCTTCGCAGTGAATTGCCTATCCGAGTTCTTCCGCAGCACCTTCAGGACCTCGAAAGCCGTTGCCGCATCCACCATTTGCACGGCAACTAAGACTGAGGGTAAGATCGCTTGAAAGTCGGTCGGGTCCGCGTCGCCTTGGTGGGCTTCCAGAAACACGCGTCCAAAGGCAAGAGCAGCTGCCCTACGAGGATCCTTGGGAGGAAGCAGGGGGTCTGCGCCATCCCACACGCCGGCGAGGAATGCGAGGGTTTCATCCTGCAGCGTATTGAATAGCTGTCGAAGGATGCTGGCGGACAGGGCATTCGGGAAGGCACTGGCGACGCGATATACCGTGCGCATGAGGTTGACGTATCTGGTGCCGCGGGTGTCTGCGGTACGCTGGAAGGGGCGCCATGAGCTCAATATAAACGAATTCATAGCTGAAAGCGTACCGAAGGCAGGATCGTGAGCCAGTCTAGGATGATGTTGGCCGGTCGCGCAACAGTCGCGATCTGCTTGACGACAGCAAGGCGCAACCACAATGCGGTGGTGGTCGACTTCGGCTTCTGCACTGCGATCCTCGCTACGTATTGATCCTTCGTGCACTGCAGGCCGATGGGCTCGTAAGTCAGAGTGATAGCTACGAAGTAGAACGTACCTCATCGATGTTGTCCGCTGTTACCTCGGCGGTACCCGAGCTTCCCATACGTTCTACGACCTCCAAGATCCGATGCGCGGCGCCGACCTGATGTTCGCCCGTCATCCGACGCAACAGCGCAATCGCAACCAACCCAGCGAGCAAACGAGCGTTGGGGTCCTCATTCTCCATGCTGGTCAGGAGGAGCTCCAGATGCGCCGCGTAGTCGTCGGACATGATCGCATTTTCTGATGCTGCAGTGAGTAAGACTCCCTCAACAAAACAAAAATCACTGACCAGCCATCCTGTCCGCGATGCGCAGATTGATCCTTGCCATCCTTTCAATCGGTTCCCCGCCCTCTTCATTCGCCGCGCGCCATAGCCGGCCGCACTCCACTAGCAACGGATGCCTCGAGAGCGCCTTACTCCCCGCAATGGCCTCCCACGTCACCTCAGCAGAGTGTTGCTTCGGCTTCGAGTACAAGAGCTGGCTGAACAGCAGCCGGGCGAGGGCATCGAGCAGCTGAGCGTCCGCCTTGGCGGACAAAGGCCCCGCAATAAAGTTGACATGCGCGGCAAGAGTGTGCCGCGAGAGCTTCGTCGTACCATCCAAAGCGGCAGAGACATGCTGCAAGTAGGTGTCCTTCTTCGAGAGGACGACTGGTACCAGCAAATCCGGGCGAGAGTACAGAGCAATGAGCACGTCCGCGCTGTCGTCGGTGGCACGCGTTATGAGGGCAGCCATGGTTGAGTCCTACGAGATTGGTCAGTAGACACATGAGACGAGTGAATGACGATGTTACCGATGGCTCGCCTGCTTCCACACGGGCGATGAGCTGCTTGACGGCAGCCACGCGAGTAGCCTCGCTCGCATCCGTCGAGGCGATAATCATATCGTCCTCTGTGTCCTCGGAGGCGAGCTTGCATGGGATCAGTAATCTTGATCGTCTTCGGTATACACCCCAACATACCATAGATACGCTAAGCAGCACGTCATCCCCACCCGCAATCCCTTTCAGAGCTTCTGGGTGCCGCTGGTGTATCGCGGCCAGCAGTTTGCGCGCTTCCTCTACGCCGTCCTCATTCTGGCGCACTATAGGGACAAGATGCGCCGCCAGTGCAGATGCAGATGACGCATTGGCCGTCGCAATGATCGTTTCCCATACACCGACGGATTCCTCTAGCCAGACTGTGGACGTCGCAAGAAGTGGAACTACCACTTTCTCCCCAAGCTCCCACTGCATTGCCTTGACGAGCTGCGCCTCAACGCCATCGAGTCCGAGCAGAGTCTTCGCCGCCTTGCGGGAGAACGACGCCAGAGCCTCCTGCGGTCCACAGACGCTAACAAGCGCAGTAACGAGCTGGATGGGCTCCACATGATGAGCGGACGAGACCATGGCGCCGACGACCGATTTGAGTGCGGGCGACGGCAATTGCACCTTGTGCGACAGCGAGGCCAGAAGAACGTAGCTCCCCAGCACAGCATCTCGAGAGGTGGCGTTTTGGAGTGGTGCCAGAGTAGACTGGAGAAGATGCGCGATGCTGCCTTCATCAAGGGTCTTGCCGAGCGCGATGAAGTCGCGCAGCACCGAGACGTTGAATTTCAGGAGTGCTGGGTGCACCGTGCCGTGCTGAACAGCGGAGGGTACGAGGGAGGAGACAAAGCGCGCGACCACGGAGTTTTTGCGCATCTCGGCAACGAGAGCGGAGCGCGGCACGCGCGTGGCCGCGGCCTTGAACGGCAGGAGGAAGGCCCACGCTGAGCTAGGTCTGTGGATAATTGTAAGCTAAACACTGGCACATAGTCTTACATACGCACTGAATCGTCAAGATGGATAACATCTTTGTGAGATGCGGGGATTCGAGGTATGGCAAGAAGAGTGCGAGCACATCCTCGACGTTGAACTCGTTCACTCTGACGGTCGATCAGCGTACTACTCTCTGTGCAGATCAAGAGAGCGCACCTGAATCGTCTCACTAGCCACTCCACCATCTTTCCAGCGGGTGCCGTCATCAGATGTTCCCCCAGAAGGCCCATAGCGCCCTTCAACGCATCGTTCAGGCGCCCATCCGCCTCCGAGGTGAGCAGCGTACGGTCCGTGGCCTTCGCAGCGGGAGAGAGAAGTGCATCCTCATACTTTCTCAGCTTCGGGGTAAGAGTGCAAAGCTGACGGAGACCATTGACAGCGAGCGCATGCAGAGAATCGAGGTCGTAGTTGTCTGCGTCGCGTCCGGTAAAGAGATACGACTGTGTCGACCTTCGTTTTGAGCGATCAGCAAGGAAGTTGGTGTTCAGCGATGCGCCAGCAGCCAGCTGAGCCGCGAGAGAGGAGGTCATCGAGGAAGCAATGATCAAAAGAACAATGAAGAGAAATACCACGATCGGTCAGTGGTCCAAGCGCGGAATTTGGAGAAACCCCATAAGGGCACAAGGCGTTCGCCCGTTCCGGCGCATTTCCCGCCTCCATACTCCAAGGCAGTCGTGCATAAAGTACATGTCCAATCATTATAGTTACGAACATTCTGAATCTCAAGTGCGACTTTGATAGAGGTATAAATACAATTCAAGACAACACCCTAGTCGGAAAAGGTAAGTATGGTACAGTCCAAAGAAAAGAAAAGACAACATGAGCAGACTTAACATCCTAGGACGCTGACTCGCTAGCGGTCCGTTCAGCAGAGGTCATATCTGCGTCGGGAGTCGCAGTTGACGGCACGTCCGAAGCCGTAGAGGAGCTCGACAACTTCTCTGACTCTAATTTCGCTTCACTCACGTCCTCCTTCACCTCGTTAACATCCTCCTTCGCCTCGCCCGCGCCTTGCTTCGCCTCGCCATCGTCCTCCTTCGCGACACCGACCGTCGTCGCAGCCTCAATACCCCATGCGTCCGCGTCCTCCGCGCCGACGTTCTCCCACCCTTCCTCCGCATCCGCGTCGGCCATGACAACGCTCCTGGTCTCTGCATCGGGATCGGCCATGACGATGCTTTGCGTGTCGGGGTCTTTCGCGATCACATCCTCAGATGTCTGCACTGCCTCGCCCTCGCTTGCTGTCGCCTCCTGCGTAACTTTGTGAGGCGGCAGGCCGTCAACTGGTTGTGTGGATGCGGCGTCGGCAGAGATCTCGTGAGTGGTTGTGGCACTCGAATCCTCCTCATACTCGTCAGCGTTCAAGCCTTCGGCTGTTGCAGGTCCGACGCTCTCGGTGCTCGTCGCGGCAGGATCGGTCTGGCTGGGAGAAGCGCCCGGCCCGGCACCCTCGTCTGCCAATGACTTTGTCGCTTCCTGCAACCGCCCCTCCAGATGCGCCTTCCACAACGCGCGCCACGTAGTCTCCACCTCCGTGCACTCCTGCTCGACCTCGCGCACGACCTCCTTCCTACGCTGCCGCACCTCCTTCCGCCCAAAGCTCTCCACGCCATCGAGCTCCACGAGCAGCCGGTTCAGACTTTCGGTGTACCCATGCAGCGGCACGTTGTTCGGCGTATACGCAAGCTTGGCCTCGCTATCGAGGTCGTCCGCCGGCGGAGGGGACGCGAGCAGAGACGGTGTGAAGGGGAGCGATACGTGCTCCTCGTCGTGTGCGCGCGCGACGTAGTCGACTTTGGCGGGCCACACGAACGCGTTCTTGAGTGCGACGAATTTAGCGTGAAGAGCGCGCACAGAGCGTAGCGCGCGCTGGATCCGGTAGAACGTCTGGATTCTGGTGGCTGCAGCCTCTTCCTCCTCGGTAGGTGCGGAGACTGGCAACGGCGTGGCCTCCCGGGGTGGTGACGGCTGCCGCTGGGGTGCAGGGGAAGACCGAGGGGATGTAACGGGGATGCGGTGTGGCACTTGCGACTGTTGTGATGTGCGCTGGAAAGTACCAGTCAGCCAGCTGGTATAGACATGGGAAAGAAATCGACGCACTCTCTGCCTCTGCTGCTCGCGCCCAAGGGCTCTTAGACGCTCCCCCTCCATCAGACGGCGTTGCTCCTGCTCGAGCGCGCGCTGGCGCAGTGCGGCCTCGTACTCGCGGCGGCGCTGTTCGGCGAGAGCACGCAGGCGAGCCTCCTCCTCCTCCTTCTGACGCTGGATCTCGAGCTCGCGCAAACGGCGTTCCTCCAACTCCTGACGCCGCTGCGCCTCGAGGTAGGCGCGCTCTCGAGGGTCAACGTATCCATAGGGGTGGCGTCCGTAGCCGTAGCCGTAGTCGTCGTAGGGGTCGAGACCATCGTAGTAGCCGTCAGGGAAGTACCTGGAGCGTGCGAGCTCACGTTGCCGCTGCTCTTCGAGGGCACGCTCGCGCGCGAGGGCGGCAGCACGGGCGCGCTGCTGATACGGATTTGAGTAGTAGGAATCGTAGTAAGGGCTGAACATGGTGGATGGTGTTCAAGATGTGATGAGCACGGCAAGGAGAAAGCGTCATCCTTAAGTACGACGAAGTCATCTTGTCCTGGATCCACAGGACGAAGCTGGAGACAGACGGAAAGGGATAGAATATTCGAGATGATTGTAGTCGAGAACAAACGCTCGCGTCAGCGTGCTGACGATAGTGATCGGGCTTGATCCCTTTTTAGAAGGCCTTGTTATCTCCTTGTTCTTGTTCCCGATGCGGCAATTACCCTTGAGCAGGTATTGAGCAGGGCTTCAATCTAAACATCGAGACTACTGACAGTTCATTACAACGTGTTCCCAATCTAATGTACACTGCGATACATATTCTACATCTGCCTCACCACCCTTTGCGGGCGCGAAAGGCGCGGAGGGTAGTGACGGAATTTCGCATCCTCGGGCGCGTCGCGCGCGCCAGGCTTCCAGTAGTCGAACTCCATCCACGCATTCTCCGGCATCTGGGCCTCCGTCGCCTCCAGATACTCGCCTAGCGCTGGGCAAAGCGGTATGACACCTGTCTCCAGCACATACTGGTCCCACAGCTTCAGCAGCTCCTGCATCTTCTCCGGCTGCTTCTCCGCGAGGTCATGGATCTCGCCAGGATCCTCGCGTAGGTTGTACAGTTGCCAGCGCTCGGGGCCCTTCGGCTTCGGGATAAAGACGATCTTCCAGTCGCCCTGCCTGCACGCCGCGCGCCCGCACGTCTCCCAGCCGTTGATGAAGTCCTGTTCGTGCGTCGTGGGCTTTTCACCCTTCACCCATGGTAGCATGGACTTCCCGCGCATGGGCACGACCTCGCGGCCCTGGTATGTCGGCGCGGGGTGCTTGAGGCCAGCCATGTCGATGAGCGTCGGCGCGAGGTCCATGACGGTGCCAAAATTATGCGTGATGCCGGACGCCTGCGCTGCGGCCTTCGTACTCTCGGGCCATTTAGCGACGAAGGGCACGCGAATGCCACCCTCTGTCGTGTATGCCTTGAAGAGGCGACTCGGCGCAGTGGAGGCTTGCGCCCAGCGTGGCCCGTACCAGATGAAGGAGTCGAAGTTGCCCAAGTTGTCGAGGCTGTTATTGTAGTACTTCGCGAGGTGGTCCATCATGTGACCCTGCACGATGGGGTACGCTGTAAACGCATGAGCCGTCTGTTACGCGCCGTTAATAGACACCGACCTTCGTACGCAGCACCCTCCGCGCCGTTATCGCTCATGAAGCAGATGAACGTGTTGTCGAACTCGCCAGTCTCCTTGAGACAGTCGAACACTTGACCTGCAAGGCGATCAGTCGAATGTTCCCGCAAGAGCCATCTTCGACTTACCACAAACTTGGTCGATGCGATCCGTCATCGCCGCGAACACTTCCATAGAACGGGCAGACATGGCCTTCTCCTGTGTTGGCATGTCTGACCATTCCTTCACCTCCGGCGCAACCACAGGGTGCGGCTCCACGTCAGGCTCGACCATACTAAGCTTCTTGAGAGCTTCAAGCCGCTTGAGGCGCAGAGCGTCGGGGCCATCGTCGTACATTCCGTGGTACTTCTTGATGTCCTCCTGAGGTGCTTGCAACGGCCAATGCGTCGCCGTGAACGGCAGATAGGCAAAGAACGGGCTATGCAGGCATCAGCACTGCGTATACCTCCACTCTGAATTACGTACCGCTCCTCCTTACGCTCGACGCGATCCTTCAAGTATTGCACCATCTTGTTACCATAGCCAATCGTCGAATACCAACCATCCGGGAGCTTCTTCACATATTCGCCGTCCTCCATGTGGAGCGCAATAAAGCTGGCCTCCATGAAGACCGGCGTCTCGTCCTGCCCCTCCAGCTGTGGCTCGAAGGCGTAGTGGTTCGAGCAAGCGGGCAAGTGCGCGAATGACCGCTCGAAGCCGCGCGCCTTGGGCGAACGATCCTTAGTCAGGCCGAGATGCCACTTGCCCGCCATAAGCGTCTCGTAGCCACCATCGCGCAGGATCTCCGGTAGCGTCGCGACGCGCTCGTTGAGGTAGCCCTCGTAGCCCGGCATCCCTGCGCGGTCACGTGAGTACTCGCGAATATAGAACAATGACCGTCCTCACCGCGCTGCGGAGCCGTGTTCTGAGCCGTCGACACGCCGGTTGGGTCATTCTGACCGGAGATGTTGGTCCACTCAATCAAGTTCCCCAGGCCCGCGATGTGATGATCGGTGCCAGTCATGAGCATCGCTCGAGTCGGTCTGGGGGCAGGTGAGCGAGGGGCACAGGATGGCGTGCTGGACGCTCACGAGCACGCAGCGGCGGCATGGAAGTCCGTGAACCGCACCCCCGCGGCGGCAAGCTTATCGAGGTTCGGTGTATGAATTTCGCTTCCATAGCACCCAATGTCGCTGAATCCAAGGTCATCCTACCAAGGTCGATTAGCGCAGGAACTACAATGGAGAGGTGATGGAGTGGGTGTGATGATAGAGAGGTATTGATGCAGGAACGCACCGCGACGATGACCAGGAAGTTCGGCTTCTTCTCAGTCGACATTCTGCAAGGCGCTATGTTGGGGGAAAGTGGTGCAAGGCGCTATTAAGGCCGTCCGCAATTTAAGGCAATCTGAGTAATTCTCTCCCGCGCAGCCGCACGCGGAAGGATGGGTTTATCGAAGGCATCGACCGCTGGAGAGGCCAGGATTGGACGCCTGATAGACAAATGCTCCCTGTTCTGGCTGTTCTGCGGGAATTCCAGCGGCATGGTCGTATCGGTGCGGACAAGGGGTGACAATGGCGGTCAGATGGTGTAATTGCCGGGCCAGCTGACGCCATCCCGGGTTCCCGTGGGTAGGCCTATTGAACTGCTGACGTTCCAAAGGACACCAAGAAGTCTGTGCGTGTCTTAAGATGGCTGGTCAATATCACTTGAATAGCGAACGTTCAAACGTCGATCTAATGTAAACACTGGTAGGGAGAAGGCCAGGAAGCTGATAAACTCACATAGAACACGACTGTATAGCAGTGTAGAATTCAGGTAAGAGATCCTGAGGACGGGGATAACGGATGTATCGTTGTCCAAGGAGCGGCCGCTTAAACTTGAAGGTGGGTCCAGAATAACGCACATAGGCTGACTCTGAGAAGCAGAGGGGGGCCGGGGCGGGAAGATCGTGCCGGGCGCTGGATGTATACCACGTACAATTTGTGCAAAATCCTGGACTAGCCATTGCAGCACTGCAAATTTTCATCCAGAACAGAAAGTGGCATTCAGCTTCCACAGGCAAGAACACATTGAGGCGCGCTAAGAGTAGAAGCCAAGTTTGGTTTATGTTTTGCCATATTTGCGCACTCCAGCTTATATACACGTGACTTCAGACAGTCCTCTAAAGAAAACGCCCTTCTGGGGCGCCGCTTGCCAGTGGCCCTGGGTTTTGTCTGAAACACCAGATGGACACCATTTGAGCCAGGCGCCAGCCACCCTGCCACCAAAGGCAGAAGAAAGAGGTCATCGGACTCCTGGATGGCGCGTACGGGCCCGCAGCTGACGCGATTCATGCTCACGGTGGCTGTTAGCGCCTGCGCCAATTCACTTCCGTGTGGGTTTACATGATGGTCATGCGTGATCCCACTACGGATTGCCTCATCGCCCGTCGAGCCGTCCTGTTATTATAGAGCTCCAGCTATGCGATCACGAGCGATAACCGCCGCTCTTCCTCCCTCATTTTACGCGCCATGAGTGCCCAAGACGCGACCCGGTCTACCTTGACCAAGCTCGGGCTCTTCAGGGCGTACTGGTTAGGTATGTATTCTTAACCACTCTGGGCGCGCTATCCTGACTTGCTGGCGCAGGTACTGTCGCGTGTATCGGTGAGCAGCAAACGAAACTCGTTGACGAGAAGGCATCCTGACGATGTCATCAGGAGGATTCCTCTTCGGCTATGACAGTGAGCTGCATCCGCTTCGTGAAGCCAGCGCGTAGCTGATCACACCTCGCGATTAGGTGGTATCGTTGGTGAGTGGACTGGAACGTAGCGCGTGTCCACGTACAAACGGTTCGGTAGGTTCAACGATAACGCTCGCATCGTTCGTGGAGGACTTCCGCTACGGCTCCAGTAACGCGACTAGCGTCAACTCGCTCGCCGTCGGTATACAGCAAGCAGGCGCGCTCGTCGGCTGCTTCGCCGTCTGGCCAATAACCCACAGATGGGGTCGACGCGGCGCCATCATGATCTGCTCCATCGTCTTCTGCATCGGCGCTCTCATACAGACCATCAACACCCACTCGCTCGCGGCGTTCTATGTTGGTCGCGTCATTGCTGGCCTTGGGCTCGGTGGATCCTCCGTCATAGTCCCCATGTTCACCGCCGAGATGGCGCCCAAGGAGATCCGCGGGCGACTAGCGAGCTTTTACCAGCTCATGTACACTGTCGGCATCTTCATGAGCTACTGGATCGTATACGGCGTCTCGCGCAATATCCCGCCATCGACGAAGCAGTGGCAGATCTCTGTCGGCCTGCAACTGTTGCCCGCAGGCCTTCTTGGCCTGGGCATGCTGACTGTGAAGGAGAGTGCGCGCTGGCTGGCGAGGAAGGGACGGCACGACGAAGCCTGGGAATCGCTGCAGTGGGTGCGCGCAGACAGCTCGCAGGTGACGCGCGATGAGCTGCTGGAGATCGAGGCCAACGTTGAGGAAGAGCGCCGAGCGACGGCAGGTCTCACTGTCGTCGAGCTGCTGGAGTGGAACAACCTCAAGCGCTTCCTTATTGCTGGTGGCGTCTTCCTGTGCCAACAGTCCGTCGGTAGCACGGCCTTGGTAGGTCTTACCGTTCTGTGGCGTACTTGCTCCACTCACACCCACTTGCAGGCATACTACGGGCCGCAATTCTTCAAGCTCCTCGTTGGACCTGGCGACAACAACATCCTACTTTCCGGCATCTTCGGCGCCGTGAAGATCGTCGCCTGCGCCCTCTTCGTATTCGTCTTCGCCGAGCGTATGGGCCGCAAGGTCGCGCTTGCAGGAGGCGCACTCGCGATGTCGGCATGCATGATCACCATCGCTGCCGTTGTGAAGACGAAGCCTGCCCCGGGAGGGGGCGTTGTCACCTCATCCGGGATAGCCACCATCGCACTCCTGTACATCGACATCATGATCTACAACTTCTCTTGGGGGCCGCTTCCTTGGGCGCAGGTACGTCTTCAGCTCTCAGCTCATGTCGCATCAGTTCACTCACTGCCATCTTGCAGGTGACCGAGCTCTTCTCTCCGCGCATCCGCGAGGTCGGCATGGGCGTCGGCGTAGGCTCGCAATGGCTCTTCAACTTCGTATACTCCTTCTCTGTCTCCTATATGATCGACGGCATTGGCTGGGGCACATTCCTCTTGTTCGGCATTTTCGACATCTTCATTGCGATATTTACAGTTCTGGTGCTGAAGGAGACGCGTGGGTTGTCGATGGAGGAAGTTGATCGTTTGTATTTCACGGGGAAGACGCCGGAGCAGCCACGTTCACGGTCCGTGTCAAAATCTTCAATTGACCGGGTGAGCGAGACGTCGGCTTAGCGAGGGTCAGGGATTGTATGGCTGTCAGCATTGTATTACTAGTTCCGAATACAACATTACAGGATAAAGTAGCATCAGGAATCCAATTGTCTATGTGCAGACTTAGTAGTTCGAGGTGCGCTCATCGACGCTGACGGAAACGGAAACGAGTAGTAGGGGTATATTTCAATTTGGTTGGTACAGTAAATAACCACATGGTTATACCCGATCAGTCACGTTATACCCTTCAGTTCCGACCCTCACTGTCGTTCTTCTAGGATGTTTCCTGCAAACCAAAATATACTGTAGTATAGTACAGAGTCTCAGCTATCATATGGTGAGACTCAAAGGCCTAGGTATATCGCTGCAAACACGGAACAGCACCTTCTGTCCGGTGTACACCCTGAACTTCGCTTTTTTTGACCTTGTAAATCCACTGTGTTGCCTTCAGTCCGCATTTCCACCCTTGTGAAAGTAAAGTTATAGATAGCCCTCCATCGTACGAATTTTTTGACTCCTCAAGCGTGTAAATCGAGCGCGAACCGCCTCTGCAATGGGGAGCACAGCTCGGGTATCGGGCAAATGTGACAGAGCCGAAGCGTGACGCGAGCATAACGCGTACACAAATCTCGCGCTTCAAGCTCCCCTAATACTAGCTACGACCAGCTTCATGCAGGTTATGCTTCTCAGAGACCCTTTAGCGCGTTTGCAATATCATATGTGAGCCTTGAATTACAATACATCGAGATCATAGCAGCCATACAACATATTCTCCATGCTGTGACCTTACAGTGGGTATAAGGGACCTTCTGAGGGGGTTTTCTAGATCCTTTGCACTATAAAGCCGGAGGACTCCCTCACATTACATCCTGGACAGGATATACACGCAATCCGTGAGACAGGAGCCGCCTAGCGCTCCCAGATGTTGCTGAACCTGTGGCCGACCGATTTTCCCACGGGGGTATAAGTGACCCAGAATGGACATATACTCCCCCCTCGCACTGCACGGACTCTCCATTGTCACTCACACCTCTCCCAATCTTCTCGTCTTGGGTATAGACGTTTAAAAATGCGTAGAACACGAATATGAGGCTTTCAGAATTTAAATGAGAGAAGAACCAGGCGGAAAAGGGCAAAAACCAAAAGGGGGTATAAGCGTGTGGTTATTTACTGTATGCATGACACGACTTGCCTCCGAGGCGTTCCTAGTATACACATTTGGTCTGCGAATATGGCTGCCATGGCTGTAGCTGTTGTAAAAGCGCAGTGGAGAGCACGTAAAGGACGAAAGCGGCGCGAAGAAGGCAAGCAGGGCAGAGTTGCAGGCAGGAAGTAAGGAAAGATGAAAGAGAGGATACACGTGATTATCACGCACAACATTGTCTCGGGCCCGTCGAGAAGTCGAACATCACTGTCAGCCAAGTAATACTAACAGCAATTGACTGACAGCGCGTTTGTGCAGGCCCAGGTACCCCGAAAGGGTGACATATTGCCTAGCTTTCTGCGACGTGGCGTAGTGAGGGCTTTGGCCTGCGCGGCGTGTCGTAAGAGGCAAGATGGAGGCTGAGCACTGAGCTTGCGCTCCCCTGGGCGATTCGATCAGATGGCAGCGTCGAGCCGTCCGCACAGTGACTAGCGATGCATAGGAACGTTGTGCAACCCCTACCGGGACAGCAAGGCGAAGTATCCATTGAAAGCGGGCGTTAGTTACAAACAATAAGGTAGTGGTGGATAGGTGAGTCAACGGACGCGTGCCGTCCCGGTAGCCAGAGAGCGTCGGCCATGACGCGCGATTGATGCTCATGCACTCGTCGTCAGCGAGCAGCGCAGAGGCATTCACAGCCAGCGTCGGCACACTGAATGTCGGTGCTCATGCATTCGTTGATCGCACGATGCTCATGCACGCGCTGTCGGTACCGAGCGAGATTGTCGACCCAGTCGTGGATCCAGCGTAGGAGTTCCCGTTGATGAACGAGCCTCTTCGAGCGGTGGTGAACGGACCGAGTTGACCGTCGCGTCCTTCATCTCGATGTCCTCGGCGCCGTCGGGTATTACGACGCCCGCTATGGCGGATTGGGCGTCGGTCGTTGGGACGGAGTGAGCGTCGGTCAATGTTGCGGATTGAACATATGTCGTTATGGCGGACTGCGCGTTGATCGCTTGAGCGCCGTTTAGCGTATTTTTGTCAACGGCCATCCTGCCCTCCCCCGGATCTCTCTTGTCGACGTCCATCTTGTCCCCCTTGACCTCATTCGCCTCCTCATCCTCGCTGTCCGAATCCGAATCCGAGTCCGACTCGTCCTTCTCTTCCGCATCCGCATCCGGCTCCATGTCCATCGCTTCCTCCACGGTCATCTCCATGTCCGGGGTGTCGAGCGCAGGTGCGTTAAGTGCAGCCGCCGACGTCGATGCGCCCGGTGTTGCCGAGGCCGAAGCCGACCGTGACGCATCGTCCCCGTCTGGCCGCCGCGACACCTTGCCCTTCTCCTTCTCATGCATCTTGCGCATGACCTTCGCGATATAGTCGCGCGCAAACTTCTTCATCTTGTTGGTCTTCTCCTCCGAGAGAGAGTCCAGCCGACCCTCCTTGTAGCTCGACGACTTCTTCTCCTTGTCCGCGATGATCTGCGTCAGCTGTATGGGCGATCAGCTCGCGTCCCGACAGGCAGACAGAGTATTGAGCCCTGAACAAACACCCACCTCCTTCGCCTGCTTCTTAAAAACATCCCTTGGCAGGCCCTTCGCATACTTCGACATGCACTTCACGATGATCTCCCCCACCAGCTTCAGCAGGCGTTTCTCCTTCATCGCCTCCCTCTCCTCCGGCGTCTGCCCCTTCTTTCGCGCGCGCTCCCTCGCCTTGCGCTCTTCCCGCGCCTTCGCCTTCTCCGCGCGCCGTGCCGCCCTCCGTGTCTCCTTCTCCGCCGCGCGCCGCTCCGCACGCTCCTCCGCTTCCCTCTGCGCGTCTGCCTCCGCTTTCGCGCGCTCCTCCCGCGCGCGCTGCTGCTGCTCCGACAGCTGCTTCGCCTGTTCCATCAGGCGCTTCAACTCCGCCTGAGCGTCGAAAAGGTGGATCTTCCGTGGTGGAGGCGTGGGCTCCCGAGGCGGCGGAGTGGCGGGTTTGGGCGGGCGAGCGGAAGGGAGGAGATTGAGCTTGAAGTTCACGTCGTCGGAGTGGTCGGAATCGTCGTAGCGGACGCGTTTAGTGGGGAGGGCGAGCGGGTTGAGGATGTCGTGGACGTCGCTCTTGCGCTTCTGGCTGGGCTGGGGGTGCGTCAGTCAAGGTCGAGGAATGGAAAAACTGGGGCGTACGTCGCGGACTAGTCTGGGTATGCGGTAGGCGATTTCGAGCTTGTCCCAGCCTTCGAGAAGCTGCGTTCGTGTTAGTCAACTCTCGCTGGAGTTCTGACGGTGATCGCACCTTTACTGCCACGGTCTTGACTGTCTCGACGTCCGACTCTGCGAACTTCTTCACGGGGTCGGCAATTTTGGAATCCTCGACCTTGTTCCGCTTTTCCAGTGGCCATGTAGTCATGCACTCGAGCGCCTGTGGTGTGCTCTCAGTATCAAGATATGCGTGATTGGGCGATGCTGCGCACTAATGCAATGACATTCATGTCCTTCGCAAATTCGTCTAGGATCATGCGCATAACACTGAACCCACGTAACCGCATGAACTCGCGCAAGGCTGATGCATCCTCCGTGGTCTGCCGAACGGTAAGTCCGGAGGGGCCAGCCATTCGTAGAAGCTGCACCGACCTTCAATCGCACGAGCAGCTTCCCGAGCACCTTCGCGCTCTGCACCTGGCGCAGGGCTTGCACGACCTTCGGCACCTCGTCCCGCTTAATTGGCTTCATCTGGGGCTGCAAAAATCGTCAGCATCGAATATGGGCCGACTACGACACGACCACAGGGCGGACGAGACGAAACACACCATAAAGTCCGGATCGTCGATCTTCTTGCCCTTCTTCTTCTTCGAGCCCTTGAGCTCCATGAGTTCGTCGGCGTCCGTGATGCCCAGGGCTTCGAGATAGACATCGTCGATGACCGCGACATCCGTCTGCGTCTTCCCGCCGATGTAACCCACGCAGTTGGGCTCGCCGCAGTAACAGATCTGGGCCTGGTGACTGCAGACGAATGTGAGTGGTGAAGGGGGGTAGTGGTGGATGGGCCAACGCACCCGTAGCGATCGACGTTGTAGTTGAAGGTGAGCTCCTCGTGTTTCTTGATCGACCGCTTAGCAAAGATGCCCATGCGCACACGATCGCCGACCGTCCACTTTGCGACGTAGCAGTTCGGGGAGCAGGAGTGGTTCGCGAAACGGCCGATCCCGCCGCTCTTAGTTGCGTCGATAAACTGTAGCGTGCTCAGTACGAGAATGAATGAGAACGACGCGCGACGCACCTCGTCCTTCTGCAGCATCATGAAGTAAAAGTGCTGGATGCCCTCCTTGGCGTAGTCCCGCATGCGCTTCTTGAACGAGGGCGAGCTGACGACGTCGCCGACATACTCGTAGATAAACGAGTCCCTGTGGCGGATAAGCAAGCGCACGGGCAGCACGGGAAGGCCACGCACTTGGGCAGATCCCGCTCCGCTCTCAGCCCAAAGCCCTTCTTCTCGGTCTGCACGATCTCGATGTCTGCATACTCCTTTCTCTGGAAGCTGTGCCGAGTCAGTGCGGCACTCACACTACAAAGAGACGCTCACCGTTGGTTCTGGCAGAACTGCCGGCAGTGGCACTCCTCCTCGAGACACTCGACCTGCGTGAGCCTGTTAATGCAATTTGAGCGGGCACCGCATGCGTGGTCCAGGTTGTCGCCTGTGGGAGCGGTCAGGACACCGGCTCGAAAACTTTTCAGAGCACCCTCCCCGCGCACGTATCTACAAATGTGGAGGCAATAGCTACGAGGCGCCGGTCGCTCAATCTACACTACGTTGGTCTGCCTGCTCACCTTCCTCGTAATCGCAGTCGCACGTCGAGCCCTCCATGGCCTCCCTGCTCTTCCCAAGCTTAGCATACTGGTACCAGTTCTCCTGTATCTGCTTGAACTGACGCAGAGCCTCCGCGCGTGCGACAGGCAGGTGGCCAATGAACTGCGGGGGATTGGGTGCTGCCTTGGACGCCTTGCCCTTCTTTGGCTGTGCCTGAGGTGGCGGCGTCGCTGACGCCTTCGAGGACGCCCGCGAGGGCTCCTTCAGGGTTGCAGAGGAGGGAGCGGGGGACGCAGAGTCAAAAAGCATGAAAGCAGAGGGAGGTTCGGGCGTGGGCTCGGGTGGCTCGACAGCGAGTGTCGGCGTCGATGTGCCCGGCGACACCGCAGTTGCGGGTGATGCGGACGGCTGCTCGTTGCCAACAGCAGTCATCTCTGAGGTATCTTCCGTCTTCACGGGGAGTGGGGGAGTCGCCCGTTCAACCTTGGCGGCGGACATGATGGTCGAGGAAGACGTTTGCTGACCGCGGTTCCGGCGGTGCGTGCGCGATCACTTTGCCGACGCCGCTCACCGTGGGCGCAAAAATACCGACTCTTCAATGCAGATGGTGTTGGGATAATGGTGTGCAGAGGGGGATATGTGCAGAAGATGCAAGGGGACAGTGAATATGGTGATGTATGTGGGAAAAGCGAGGGCCGCGCAGCGGGACCGGCGTCAAAGTCTCCTCAACCTCCCAGACTTTCTCTGGGTATCTACAAGCAGGGACGGTTAGATAGCAGAAGAGCATGATTTGGGCGTCGTACAAAAATTGAACAACGGGTTACAGGAGAGTCAACCACTGGGTACTGATTGACGGTTTGTGTCAAGAACGAAAAGCTCAAAGTTGCCTGCAGAATCTCTTGCTTTCGACCATCAGCATCGTTTGCATCAATGACCACTGCACTGCTGCCTCTATGGAATGCCCATTGGCTCCTCATTGCTCAACAAAAGAAGAGAGTAATCTGGTTCAAGATAGCGCGCGGCGACCGCAACATCACTTAGAGTTTGTCGAAAGGCAAGCCTATCGTCGTCCAGTTTACAAGCCTCATGTCCGATGTATATGGTCAAGTGCCGAGCTATCGAGGACAATCCCTTCAAGTCAGAGTGAGTCTTGTAACTTTCAATCACCGTTGACGACTCGTGTCCCTTGTCGCCAAGTTCGGGCAGCTCAAATGACCACCCTCGTCTTCGCCACGACCAAGAGTTTGACGATCCGCGCGGTCCGCCACTCGTCGCATCTCACGACGTACAACGCACCGGCCAGTCGCCCGACCACCCTCCGCAATTGCTCGCCGATCGCACACACCACGCGTCCGTCACCGCCTCGCGCATCCTTATCCCCTCCGTGCTGCGCGCCGCCCTCCAACTTCCGCTCCACCCAACGCTCAGCACTTCGATCACGTCCTCTCCCTCCCCTACCTCCGCCTACACGCCCTATCCCATCTTCCAGCACATCACCCGCGTCCTCCCCCTCTCCCAGATCCGCATACACGCCCTACCCCACCTTCGAGGACATCACCCGCCCCCCTCCGCGCCCTTGCACCCATCCCTCTTCTCTCCCATCTCCTAGTCTACGAACAGGACACTGCGCGATCGTAAGAGGGAGCGGAGAACGTGAATGACGCAAACGTGGGGAGGTACGACACGGAGGGCGGATGCGAAGGGGAGGGGGGAATAGAGAAGGGAGGAGCGAGGCGGGAGGACGGAGAGAGCTTGCGCGCGAACGCGGAGAGGGGGGTGAGGGGGCGAGAGGAGGGAGCGACAATGGGGGGAGGGAGTGCACCGAAGGAGGAAGCAGGGAGGCGGCAGAGGGGGGAAGGCGTGAGAATGGGGCACTGCGAAGAGGGGTCAGGGGAGGGAGGGGAAAGTATGTGCGGAAAGGACGACAGAGCAGAGAGTGGGAAGGCGCGAGAGGGGGACAGGACAGGGAGGGGGCGAGAGGGGGGCACTGTGAAGAGGGGGGAAGGCGCGAGAGGGGGGCACTGTGAAGAGGGGAGAAGGGGCGAGAGAGGAGAGGGGACGAGAGGGGAGGGAAGCGAGAGGGGAGAGGGGGGGAGAGGAGCGACAGGGGAAAGGGGGCGAGAGGGGAGGGGGCAAGAGGGGAAGGAGGCGAGAGGGGAGGGGGCGAGAAAGAAGGGGGCGAGAGGGGGGCGAAAGGGGAGGGGGAGCACGAGGGCGGAAGACGACACAGGCAAAGGGCGTGAAGGAGGGAACCCTCCTTGTACATAGACTCGCGCGCTGTAGTAGACTACCATGCAATAAGAAATCGTTCTTGCACAACGAAGCCCCCTCCCCCTTTAGCCGCCGTGAGTTCCCTCCGGCCTTGCACTACCCCTCCCATACCCGTTCTGGGTCTCCTTCGACTCCTCCCCCGCCTTTCTCCATCCCCCCTCCCACCTCCCGCTATCCCCCATCTCGCCTCTCGCCATCCATCCTCCCACCTCCCTCCATCGCCCCTCCGTCCAATAAGTATCACGTATGCAGGAAACGTTCAGAATCAATTCATTGAACTACTTACTGAAAGGATCAAGCTACTATTTACTGTCAGAATTAAGATTACTTACTCGCACCGACTAACTCAGCCTCTCTCGCCCTCATCTGCCTCTCTCGCCCTCATCTGCCTCTCTCGCCCTCATCTGCCTCAAGCCCCTCGCCCTAGCCATCGCCTTACCACTCCCCGGCCTCAGAGCTATCGCGTGACGGATTCCCCCTCATCGAAAGACTCATCCCTCTACAAATTCCTCCTTCGTCAAAAGATGCCCTCTTCGTCAAAGGACCCGCCCCCTTTCGTCAAAGGACCCGCCCCCTTTCGTCAAAGCACGCCCGCTTCGTCAAAGGGCGCCCGCTTCGACAAAGGACTCGCCCCCTTCGCCAAAGGACGCCCGCTTCGACAAAGCACGCCCGCTTCGTCAAAGGATACCTCTCCCGCGAACAGCCCCGCCCGCAAAAACAAACCCCCCTCGCAAAAACAAACCCCCCTCGCAGAAAGAAACAGCCCCTCAGCCCCTCCCACAAAAAACACCCTCCCAAACAACACCCCCTCCCGCAATATAAAACCCTCTCACCAAAAATCCGCACCCCTTCGAGAAATTAACCCCCTCCCCGGGCCTTCCTTCCCGTTCACCCCCTCCCTTCCTTCCCGCAATAAAGGCCTCCAAACCCGAAATAAAGGCCTCCCACCGAAGATAAAGGCCCCCAGCAAAAATAAAGATCCCCCGACCCGAGATCAAAAAGCAAAGAACTCACGCACATAAGCTCCCTCACGCACATCAGCTCCCTCACGCACATCAGGCCCCTCACGCACATCAGCCCCCACACCTTCGCCCCTTCGCCCTCAGAAACACCCCCTTCACCCCGCCGTCGCCGCCCAGTCGCCGCCCCTCGCCGTCGCAAAAATACCCCGTCGCCGTCGCAAAAACACCCCGTCCCCCCCCCGCCCCCCCTTCCTAAGTGAATAGGGCCCAGATCCGAGAATGCGCATGCCTGCAATCAGCGACGGCGCGCAACGCTCCGTCCTAGTGCGGCAGCGCGCTCCGTCCTAGTGCGGCGGCGCGCAAGGCTCCGTCCTAGGGCGACAGCGCGCTAACCTCAGCACCTATCGCAGTAATCAGCACGTCTTTCACGACACAAGAAAATGAGGCGGTGGTAGATAAATGAGGGAGGGAGGGGTAGGGGGAAAATTGAGAGCGGGAGGGGTAGGAAAAGACGAGAGCGGGAGGGGTAGAAAAATGGGGGAGGGAGGGGTAGGAAAATAAGAACGGGAGACGCGCACCGTGACGGCGTGAAGCATAGGGGCGTCACGACAATGAGGGCGTCCTGATGTGGGCGAGGCGGGGCCTATAATAACAATCAACACGCGCAGCCCAAGGAAGGGCAATGAAGACGCACCCGATGGGGCGTCCGCTTTGCCGAGCGCGCCGTCGAAATCGAGTCCCAGGGTCGGCAGCGTCTCCTGCGCCCCTAAAGTCCATCGGACGCGTTGAGTATACGCACAACAAAACAATAAAACGCACTGACTACCGCGAGATAGGCGAACTACCGCGAGATAGGTGAACTAAGTACCGTAGACCTGCGAAATGCAGGCTAGGCGACGCGCAAAGCTAGTAAGGCAGTCAGTACAATGGCGTACTAGGGGGTACAACAGACACGACGTACTAACGAGCAAGTCGCGAGGAGGGCGAGGGTGATTGGGTGTTTGCAAAGTTGATGTGCGGCGGTGAGGGCGGATGTGACGAGACAGCCGCGTGAAGGTAGCCGCGAGAAGGCAGCCTAGAAAACTCGAGAGTCAAAACGACGGTCAAGAGGAGCGCTGCGGACACGACTCACCAGCGCGATCGCCGGAATGCGTCCAAGCAGTGACGAGGGAGGAGTGCCTAATGTTTGCAAAGTTGATGTGCGGTGGCGACGAGGGCCTTCGCGACGTTGAAGGCGACGCGATCCTGAAACAAGGGACTCAGCAACCCATAGTCAAAGTGGGAAGCGCACAATACGCACCATGATAAACCGAGACGGCATCGATCTCCTACTTGAGGCCGTGAAGCAGCTCTGAAACAGGCGGTCAATGAGCAATGAGATACAAAGTGAAAAGGCGCAACGCGCTCCGTGATATACTTTGACCGACATAGCTCAGCGAGCGCAGGCAAACCGACTGACGGATATTCTGCAATAGCGATATCAGAGACCAGAGCGCAACATCAATGACACTCGAACTCACTATACTCGGTCGGCACAGCCGGCGAGGTTATGACGAGTAGGAGAGGACGGGGGAGGAGGAGGAAGCAAGATTTCTGCCTCAACCACCCCACTCCCCTCGGCTCTTATACCCCGCCCGCAGACTATCCATATCCACCCCCGCGTCGAACTAGCTTTCCAACCTCCTTCAAACGTTCCGGCATCCGAGGAGTCCGTCGAAAATCGGGAGCCGAGATCGTTACCGTTACGCGAGCGAAAGCGAACTGACTTGTAACTTACGCAAGCACGGAAGATTCGGTGGCGCGCGTCTGCGCTCAGGGGGTTCGACTTTGAAGATGAGTGAGTCCTGGATTCTGGGTCGTGTATCGTGCGATAGCAGCGCCGTTGCGTTGACACATGTGGCGCGCAAACATCATATCCGATCATGCATCCGCGGGAGGGCCGGCGTGTTCGCCGCTGCTCTGGTGAAGTCAGTTCAGCGTCGACAATGACTGCGAACAGCCTATTACGCACTCAAAGTATCATCTTGAATCCAGGCCAGTCGAGACGCTCGCGCTAAAGTCGAAGGAAAACCGAGATGGGCGCGAAAGACAACCACGTAACTGAGCCTGTGCCCCATTGGGAAATCCTTGTTGTCGAACAAGGCGGCGCAAACGCGCGCGGCGTCTCCCCCTCCCTCACCGCTCGCGCTCTCGGCTCGGGCTGGCGCCTGTTCTGGGACCTCGGGGTCGCGTAATTCCGCTGCGCCTAGGTCAAATCAGTATGCCCTGCGCGCTGTGAAAGACCTGGGAAATGAAAACGAACATGGCAAGGGTGCGAGGGCAGCGCGTAGTCCCCCGTTTCGCGCCGCCGTTGACGGAATCCGGGTAGGCTAACGTTTCATGATCCGAGTAAGCGGCGAGCGCGGAAATGGGCGACAGCGGGATGGAAAATTCGGCGCGTCGACGGGATGTATGCGCGATGGCGAGCGCGTGCGGCCGTCGGCGGTCGGCGGTTGGCGGAGGATCGTCCGAGTATTCGAACCTCCTGGTAAAATGTTGACGTTTCAGGCAAATGACGCGGTGGAAGGATGGGAGTGCGACGAACTTGTAGGGGACGACGAGGAAAGGGTGGCGCATTGTGCGGTACGCAGGGCTCGGACGCGTCCAAGACTGCGTGGACAGTGTACCGCGTATGTCACCAGCAACACGCGGTAGAAATATCGGTCGTCCGAAGCGAGGTCCTAGTGCTATGGGCAGGCGGAAAACGACGCCACATAATCAAAACAGCCTCCTTCGAGCTACAGCACTCGCTGCAGGCCACGGAAGAGCAGAAGACTCGGTGGTACTCGTTCAATTCTGCCTGCAAAGTCAAATCTGGGTTGGGAATGTTTTAGGCGGGAATGTCAACTTACGACAGTGAAGACGTCGAGTTCTGCATGCAAACCTCTTCGTCCTCCCAGAACGATAAGAAGGAACGCAGATCTCGCCCATCGGCGCCGTGTGCCCGAGTTGTGAAGCGAGGTTACGTTGAATTAACATTCGCGCGACCCATCGCGGCTTTCGGCGAGGGTGCTGTCGCGCTCCGAAGGGTAGAGATGCGGATTCGTGCGGCTGCCTTGGTTGTTCTCGGTATTCCGACGGATCCACAACTGCGGTGGCGCTCCAGAGTTCTAGATCATTATCGCAGACGATATGGAGCCGAAGAGCATTTCTTCCGAGGCGGCGGAGGTGCGCGATGGATGGGATGAACGTGGATGTTGGGGACAAGTTCGACTTCGGCGCGTCGGACCGACTGCGACGATCATTAAACATGCTGTTCTCGACCGTCATCATCGCCCGCGGACGATGCCTGCGTCGATTTTTGCATACCATTCGTACTCACAGGTCACTAAACAACAATGGCCTGCCCACCTGTGCGACTCCGCTGCTCGAACGAACTCCGCCTGGCTCAAATTCGACGAGCGAGTCCTCGAGTGGCGCGCGCCCTCCTCAAGCTGACCCGAACAGCACTTCATGTCCGACGACCGTCCTGATCGGCGACGCAATGCTAGGCTATCTAGGTTATCTTGCCGCCGGGCCCTGATACACGCGGCGAGGACGTCATACGGCTGCATTTGGTAGGCCTTGTTGACCTCGGGTGGCGCGCACATACCGGCAGCGTGCAGCTCGCTCTGTTGCGTGTCGTTCAGGCAGCAGCAGCAGCGCGTCTTTGCGCGAACGATGAGCATTACTTCAGGCTAGTCGTGGAACACGCGGAAGCCGGACGCGGACACGAGTGAGTCGATTCTCTGAACTTGAGTGTTGAACTGCACAAATAGAGCGGACGAGCGCAGCATCCACCGCATGACCTCGTGTTTGCGATCTATGAGCGGCGTCAACTTGTTCGGCTCGTGAGATGAAGAGTTGGCGGCGGAAATGCACGGAGAACGTTCCACGGTACGGCAGACTCAGGAGGTTGGAAACGCGAGTGTTGACCTTACCTCTGTGAGCAGAGTTGCCAAGGGTGCGCGCTCCGCGCTGCTGTCGCTGATGGTAGCGCGGAATGATGCGGGCATAGTGCGAGGATGTCCATCACACTGCAAGCGCGCTTGAGTGAGACCCGGAGATGGAAGATTCGGGGTGACAGGTGAGCGGGACGATGGGGAAGAGTGTGGCGCGCAGGCCGTACCAGAGAGTCCGTATTGGGATATTCCCCACCATACCACTTCGGTATGTCGGCTTTGACGAACTGTGCTCTCAAGTATCATAGCGTGGCATATTTTAAACCAAGGGACGAGACGATGCCTTCCCCTAGTGTAGACTGTGACGGCGTGCGCTCACTTCAAGCATCGATGTCAACATACTGTGAACTTTCGCATCCGAGTGGCCGATCGCGCCCGCCCGCACATCGCTTCCGAGTAGGTACGCATCTTCCGTAGTACGAAACGCCCGGGGAACCGTTCAGGAGGTTGGGAAAGCGTGTGTACGGGCCGCGGGGGTAGGAAGTTCTAGTTGCACCCCGCCCGCGATGTTGTGCAAAGTTCAGCGGATCCAGAGCCGCGGTCACGCCTCCAATTTTAATGAAGTGTCAGAAGGTTGAGCGGAGCCGAATAGCATCTTTGCCCAGGCGTGAAGAGACGCGCGTTCAGGTGAGGGAGGTGGAAGATTGCCATCAAGTTCAACTTCGGCGTCCGGACCGCCTGCCGCGTCCATTGTTCTCCTTGCTCCCGACCTTCACCAGCGTTCGCCCGACTTTGCTAAACGTCGCTCCTCGGTCTCGTTGTACTCGGTGCTGATTACTATGTGGGTCTGTGACTGTCATTCTTCTGAACGCAATGCGGAATGGCGAATAATTTGAACCTCTGGATGGCGGCGCGGCGGGCGCCCAATCCGCGGCCGAACAGCTGATAAGCTCACCACCTTTGTTGACGATCGGGTCGACGAGATCTGCCACGTACGTGAGTAAGTACCTTGCTCGGTTCCCTTTAACTCCGGCGCTCGTATATATGCAGCTCCGCAGCGAACTTCCCCTCCTTTCCAACCATCGTACCCCCTTCCTCCCCGACGCGTCCGCCATTTGTCGCCTCCCGCCGCCGCCACCGCCGGTGATCGTCAACAAAACCTTCGCGTTTTGATAGGTGGGTGGAGCCTGACATGCCTCTTCACGTCGACTGACATGTCCTCAAAGCTCAGACTGTGCTCGAGACCGCAGGCGACAACGACGCGTCGCCGCCATGGTTCGTTTTCGGACACGCACTGTGTGTCGACGGGGACGCCGTCGAAGTCGGCACAGCCGGCGTTACGCGTCACCATGTCTGAAGGTAAGCAATCATAGCGCTCATCTATCACATCCGTTGACTTTGTTGCAGACGACCCGCGCCTCTGGATATCTGGCATCCCCCGCCATCACTACGCGCTTCTACTCGGCGTCCTGGACGTCGTCTCTGCCACGCGGGTGGACCGGAGAATGTACTTTGGTGAGTTTCTTTATGTCCTCGCTTTGTTTTGTGACTGACGCCCCGGTACAGGATGCGGATGGGCAGGTCTCGTCTGCGGCGCGTCGACGTCTTGGGACACGGGACCATCGCCGCGGCTGACGGCGCGCGGCGCCGTCGCGTACCATAGTCCGTATACATCGTTCATTGGTGAGTCTTCATCCTCTCTACAGTGTCGGCCTCGTATTGACGCGCCGTCCAGGACAAGCATCTCGATGCTGCGGCTGGCTTTCGACACGCGCTATCTCGGCGGTGCATGCGCGCCTGAGGGGGACGAGCATGGCGGGGCCGAAGGCCGCGTTGTCAGGTCATCTGGTGAGTCTTTCTATCTTCTTTCTTGTTGACGTCTTGGCTAAAACGCGGGTGCGACGGTCGGGGACTACGCCGCGACGCCCGGGCCCGAGTGTTGGCGGCGCGGGGCGCGGGGTTCGGCCGCGCCCACCACGACGGCGCGCAGCGCCGTCGCAAGGGGGTCTTCGGTGCGTGCTCTGGTAAGTTATTCTTTCTCTCGTCCTATTAGCTTCTCATTAACGTCCTGCTCAATGCTCGGAGGTGGAGGCCGGGTAGACGCGCGTGGTCCCAGCGGATGTTCGCGGAGATGGGGGAGGGAGCCACAGTCGCGCGGCCGTAGGCCGCGCATCGCGGCGGCGCGTAGCGCCGCCGTGCTTGGCGTTGTCTCTTTGGCCGGAGCTCGTGCCGCCGTAGACTGTAGTCATATTTTATGGGAGCGCGAGGTACGCATGATGCTTCGAGTTGGAGACGATGCTGATCTTTCTGCAGCGCGCTGCGCTTTCCGCGGAGCAAGGTCACCCCTCCTCAAGGACATTCTCGCGCGGTCCCGATGCGCTCCACGCCCACCAACCTACAATATCATCGCTTGAAACACCGTAGGCGATGAGTATACAGATCGCCGTCCAACGAGCGAGGTGGTGCGTGACTTACTTGGCTGTTCAATACGTCGCTGACTGCTCACTTCCGTAGGCGATGAGTATATGTATCGCCGTCCGGCGAGCGAGGTGAGTAGGTCGTTGCACCCCTATCGCATCGCTGACTATATTTGTAGCTTACTTTATTCTCGCTGGCAATGTATGCTTACGCCCTTAGGCGATGAGTATATGTATCGCCGTCCGCCGAGCGACGACCTCGACGTGTGAGGACGTTTGGAGCGTCGTCGAGACGCGATCGCTGTCATCGTCGTAGCACTCTCAGCGGCAGGACACACTTCACGGCCGTGAGGGCGCACTCTACGTCGCTCAGACGCACTCACCCTGTGCTGTGGAGGATGTAGGCGATGAGTGTATGTATCGCCGTCCGGCGAGCAAGGTATGTCCTATCTCCGACCACTCATAATATGACTGACATTTCGCGCCTAGGTGGCCGACGTACTCGATACCCGAACTCGTCAAAGCCGTTGCACGACATCTTGCCGTTCTCACGGCGCCCTCGCCTTGCCAATACCTTCAAGGCGACGGCTTAGGCGATGAGTATATGGATCGCCGTCCGGCGAGCGGACCACACGTGAGTGCTCAGTCGTTGACGAGGCTTGAGCTGACTGGCCTTGTAGGTTCCTCGTCATCGTTGTGTACGAGTACGCGCGCCACGCCGACGTCTTTGACACCTTCAGCCGGGCGTTCGGTCACCACGTATCGCGGTCCGGCGAGCATGGCGTGCGCCCGGCGCGTATCAGAGTCGGTGAGTGCGATATGACCTCGACTTGCATCTTGCTGGTGCACTCAGGGTCGATGGCGATTTCGCGGCACCCCTTCGTCGTCGGGATCCTGACCACTCTCGGGGGGACGTGCTCACGACACTCGGGTGGACTCTAGGGACGCCGTCGGCGTGCTGAAGGGCTGTCGCGACGCCGGCGCGAGTGAGATAGACGTACGGGACTCGGTGCGGGGGCGTCCTTTGGGGACTTTGTAACATGTTTAGGTAGGTCTTGGGCACGATAGCATTGCAGTTAGAGTAGGACCACACTGTACAGATGAGTAACTTTGGAAATACAATGATTCGAACGAGTACAATGACTCGAAGAAAACAATGACTCTGGAAGAACACAATGCCCTGCAGCAAAACAATGCGAGAACACAATGAAGTCGAACTCGAACGTACCTGACTGTGGGAGGCTTGGCGCGGGGTTGAGAAGGCGCGGGGACTCGGGCATGAAAGGCACAAGCACGATTGTATTCGGCTACCTACGACTGAGTACATGAACTACTACGCCACCGCCCCTACGAATCCCAGCGAACGGCCTACCTCGCACACAAGACGACTGCCCCTCCCTGCCCGAGTGCGCTCCCCCTTTCGCGGGGTCGATAGCTGGAGAAACGAGGTGAGTGCAAGTACGACGAAGGGCGCATACTCGGATGCGCATCCTACAAGCTCGCGCTATCCCTTGAGACTCCCGGTCGCCGCACACCCTCGCAGTCCCGCACTCGCCGCTAGCGAGTAGGCGGGGGGCGGCCGGCAGGGCGAGGAGTATAAAAGCCCCTCCCATCTCGCCCTGCCCTTCACCATCCCTCCCCCCCTCTCGCCTTGCCGCTGGTCGTGCGTCTCGCCGTCAGTCGTGCCGTCGCCGTCGCGCTGCACGCCGGAGTTCTGCTGGAGGTCATGCTAGTGGAGGGTCTCGTCTCGTACCTACTGTAGTCGTCGTGGCACGCCCCCGGACATGGGCCCCTGTAGGGGGAACCCATGTCCGGGGGCCCACAAAAGGAGGGATGGGCGCTAGACACCTATCAAAATTCATGCCGGTTCATCGCGCTACAACATCACGTGAACAAGACCACAGTATCCAGTCGCGTGCACATCTGGGCCTGGTGACTGCAGACGAATATGAGTGGTGAAGGGGGGTAGTGGTGGATGGGCCAACGCACCCGTAGCGATCGACGTTGTAGTTGAAGGTGAGCTCCTCGTGTTTCTTGATCGACCGCTTAGCAAAGATGCCCATGCGCACACGATCGCCGACCGTCCACTTTGCGACGTAGCAGTTCGGGGAGCAGGAGTGGTTCGCGAAACGGCCGATCCCGCCGCTCTTAGTTGCGTCGATAAACTGTAGCGTGCTCAGTACGAGAATGAATGAGAACGACGCGCGACGCACCTCGTCCTTCTGCAGCATCATGAAGTAAAAGTGCTGGATGCCCTCCTTGGCGTAGTCCCGCATGCGCTTCTTGAACGAGGGCGAGCTGACGACGTCGCCGACATACTCGTAGATAAACGAGTCCCTGTGGCGGATAAGCAAGCGCACGGGCAGCACGGCAAGGCCACGCACTTGGGCAGATCCCGCTCCGCTCTCAGCCCAAAGCCCTTCTTCTCGGTCTGCACGATCTCGATGTCTGCATACTCCTTTCTCTGGAAGCTGTGCCGAGTCAGTGCGGTACTCACACTACAAAGAGACGCTCACCGTTGGTTCTGGCAGAACTGCCGGCAGTGGCACTCCTCCTCGAGACACTCGACCTGCGTGAGCCTGTTAATGCAATTTGAGCGGGCACCGCATGCGTGGTCCAGGTTGTCGCCTGTGGGAGCGGTCAGGACACCGGCTCGAAAACTTTTCAGAGCACCCTCCCCGCGCACGTATCTACAAATGTGGAGGCAATAGCTACGAGGCGCCGGTCGCTCAATCTACACTACGTTGGTCTGCCTGCTCACCTTCCTCGTAATCGCAGTCGCACGTCGAGCCCTCCATGGCCTCCCTGCTCTTCCCAAGCTTAGCATACTGGTACCAGTTCTCCTGTATCTGCTTGAACTGACGCAGAGCCTCCGCGCGTGCGACAGGCAGGTGGCCAATGAACTGCGGGGGATTGGGTGCTGCCTTGGACGCCTTGCCCTTCTTTGGCTGTGCCTGAGGTGGCGGCGTCGTTGACGCCTTCGAGGACGCCCGCGAGGGCTCCTTCAGGGTTGCAGAGGAGGGAGCGGGGGACGCAGAGTCAAAAAGCATGAAAGCAGAGGGAGGTTCGGGCGTGGGCTCGGGTGGCTCGACAGCGAGTGTCGGCGTCGATGTGCCCGGCGACACCGCAGTTGCGGGTGATGCGGACGGCTGCTCGTTGCCAACAGCAGTCATCTCTGAGGTATCTTCCGTCTTCACGGGGAGTGGGGGAGTCGCCCGTTCAACCTTGGCGGCGGACATGATGGTCGAGGAAGACGTTTGCTGACCGCGGTTCCGGCGGTGCGTGCGCGATCACTTTGCCGACGCCGCTCACTGTAGGCGCAAAAATTCCAACGTGCAAATGCAGATGGAGTTGGAATAATCGTGTGCAGAGGGGGATATGTGCAGAAGATGCAAGGGGACAGTGAATATGGTGATGTATGTGGGAAAAGCGAGGGCCGCGCAGCGGGACCGGCGTCAAAGTCTCCTCAACCTCCCAGACTTTCTCTGGGTATCTACAAGCAGGGACGGTTAGATAGCAGAAGAGCATGATTTGGGCATCGTACAAAAATTGAACAACGGGTTACAGGAGAGTCAACCGCTGGGTACTGATTGACGGTTTCTGTCAAGAACGAAAAGCTCAAAGTTGCCTGCAGAATCTCTTGCTTTCGACCATCAGCATCGTTTGCAACAATGACCACTGCACTGCTGCCTCTATGGAATGCCCATTGGCTCCTCATTGCTCAACAAAAGAAGAGAGTAATCTGGTTCAAGATAGCGCGCGGCGACCGCAACATCACTTAAAGGTTGTCGAAAGGCAAGCCTATCGTCGTGGCAAGCGCGTGCCACCAGTTTACAAGCGTCATGTCCGATGCATATGGTCAAGTGCCGAGCTATCGAGGCCCTGACAGAAAAACCCTTCCGAGTCAGAGTGAGTCTTGCAACTTCCAATCACCATTGACGACTCATGTCCAATAGATTTGTCTTATCGCGAAGTTCGGGCTCAAAAGGCTAGCTCACAAGCAGTCGGGGATCTCCCTACCATTATGACCACCCCCGTCTTCGCCACAACCAAGAGTTTGACGATCCGCGCGTTCCGCGACTCAGACCTCGACCCCCTCGTCGCGATCATTGCGTCTCACGATGTACAACGCACCGGCCCCCGCACAGTCCTTCCTAAATGGAACAAAACCGTCGACGGAGTGAAGACCGCTACCAGTAACGCGACGTTCTTTGCAGTCGTGGAGTACGAGGGACAACCGATCGGGCAGGTCGAGCTCTGGGGCGGTCAAGACAAGAACCGTGACGCGAGCTTCGGAATCGTGCTCGGGGACGGCCATCGAGACAAGGGCTTCGGTACGGAGGTCACGCGCTATGTCGTGGACTACGCGTTCATGCAGCTGGGACTTCATCGCGTGTCGCTTGGTATGATGGGCGATAATCCCCGTGCGTATGCGTTGTACAAGAAGACGTAAGTGCTGGGATATGGTTTACTGTCGTCGGTATCTGACGATTGATTCAGTGGTTTTGTGGAAGAAGGGCGCAAGCGCAAGGCCGTCTGGCAAGACGGCGCCTGGGTTGACATGATCGATATGGGCATTTTGTACGAAGACTGGGCGGCAGCGAGGAAAGTCACCCAGTAGAACTCGCTAAGTACGGTTCCGACAAGTGTAGAGCCGGACATCTGCGTCTTGTGTGGCTAGGACGTGCTTTGTAGACATAAATCCCGCAAGAAAGTTCTGCAATTCAGCTAGTTGTTGCGCACGCTTCCCACCCCAAGCACGTCTTGCTGCTTCAAGACCTCGCCGCCTCGATGTACCTCAGCCGCTCTGTCCCATTGCAACCAAGGCTCGTCCCCAGGAACCACGCGAGCACGCACCAACGAGAACATGCGTCGCTCGACATCGTCAAGGAGGACTTGCACCGCGGCCAGCGTAGTCGCAAGCCATTCCGTTTCCAGGAAATGACGCGTGGGTATAGGTAGATCCAAGGACCGAGGTATGGCTCTCCTTCGTATCCGCTGACCGAGAGACAACGAGCCCGAAACTGTAGGAGACGCGAACACACGAATGAATAGCTCCGTCGAGGATGGCGTGAAGATGTGCTCCGTTTGGTGGCCGACAAGGAGCGCATGTTCAGCGGACGGCGCGGCGAGCATGAGGGTGAAGAAGCGGGGCGTGAGGTAGCAAACTTCGAGTAAGGATGCGCTCGGCTTCGTCGGACAGAATGTCCTCGTGCGATCGTCCGGGTCGGCGGGCACGAGAGAAACCGCCACACCGAGCTCTTCTACTCGCCGGTGCAGGAAGCGCTCGAGGACGCGCCGCGCCTGCCGCTCCAGCATGCCCTCCTTGAGCCAGCGTGTCCCCCGGCAGGGGCAGGAATTGGCTCCGGTCGGATGTAGACGTCCAGCCGCTTCGCGTAGTGCAGGATCCATGCCTGATACGATATGCGTGCCATTGATAGAAGCAGTGCGAAGGGCGCACGGGCTAGCGTACGCAGCAGCGCGCTGCTGGAGAGCGTGTCGGACTTCGTCGCACGCAGAAGAGCCGTGAGCTTGAGATCGCCGGGTTTCGTGGGGTCGGATGAATGTGGAATGTGCAGATGAACGCGGACGGCGGGACGAGGAGGCGCGGAGAGCACGGTGGGGCAGGAGGAAGGAGCTTTGACAGAGACAGTGTAGAAACCGGCGCGAGAATTGAAGGGGGAGACATGGAAGGCGCGGGGAAAGGTCCATTGGTGGGTGTAACTAGGGTTCTATCAGAAAGCATACTGAGTGCGCAACAAATGCGGAATCGCACCCCGGGGCCAGTGTCGCGTCGTCCTCATTCACACCACTTTCTAAAACATGTACGTGCGATTCGCCGAAGGTGTTGTGGATCTAAGGCGCGCATGTAAGTGAGCAGGATAAATCCACAATCCGCTCGGCAGCCTACCTCCAGGACCGTCAACCAAAGCATGCCACCGTCGCGAGCGTAGACGAAGTAAATTGTAAGAGGGTTGATCCTTCAAAACCCATGAAGCTCGGCATGGTCATTATCCACACGTCCTCTATGGCCCTGCTATCCTCGCGAAGTATGCCTCGTTCGCGCAACAGTGCGTCCAGCTTGGCGCGGATGCCAGCGTTCCCTTCGCGCAGATACGGCTCAGCACGCAGCCCGACCATCGTGCCAAGCACGCGTCCATAGCTGAAGAGTACTCCAACAGGACCGAGATCCAGTTCGTGCGCCTCGAGAGCGGCCAAGGAGACGAAGAACGAAATCGTCGGATACGTGAAGGCATGGGAAGACTCGACAGGAAGCAAGCGGGCGTGAGTGACGGAGTTGGAGAGAACATATGCGCATTTGTGTGGCTTTCGCGGGGCGCCAGGCCTGTTATAAGCAAAAAGGGCTACGGAGGCAACGGCGAGCAGGGACAATGCAATATCGACGGGTGTTGGCATTAGGACAGTCTGCAAAAGCCTGTTCGCCTCGGCAGAGAGGTTTTGAATCTGTCAAGCGAAGGTCAAAATGACTTGACGGCTCGCTGACGCCTGCGTAATTCCCGGCCTATGGAAGCGCTGTCGAAGATACGCGAAGTGGTCGCGCGTGCCCAGAGCCAGCGTCGTGTTGTCTCGTACTGTTTGCCTTCAGCAAGACTCTTAAAGATACTATGTGTTCTCCCCAGCGCACCCGTGGTGTGTGGATAGCAGGTAAAGCCGGTTGCAAGATGGGTGTACCCAGAAGGCTCAGGAAAACGAGTGGCCATCAATTACCATATGCCGTCACACTCTGACCGGATCGTCCATACTACTCGACCGGGCATGCTGCGCACCTTCCAGGACAAGCTTGAATAAGGATATACAATATCTTGTACATTACTTGGTACAACGACGGTGATATCTTGGATCCGTCGCGATTTGGGTGCACACCCCCGGGTGTCACACACACTACGCGTAGCTAGGCATAGCTCAGTCCGTGAACATAGGTCCCTCTGGACGCACGGTGTCCGCATGTTCGGCAGATAACTTGACGTTTCCCGACGCGATCGCCTCCAACTCTGTCCTCCAGGTCTTGAATTTCGTGAGCAGCGCGTCCTCGCCTTGCGTCCCGCCTTCTGTGGACTCCTCGCCCTCGATGACGTTGATGACATCGCTGAGGGATCGGTGCAGCTTGTCGAGCGCGCCCTTCATTACGAAGGGGTTGCCCGTTTGGTGCGGCCCGTCCAGTCCTTGGGGTGTGTGCCGCGGTGCTGGCGAAGGATCGGACTTGGGGTAAACCTGCATGGCGCCGGTTTGAGTTATGGAGGAGCTCGTCAATGGGAATGCATACGCACCTGTCCCGGGTTCTCTCGTGTGGGTGAAGGGGGGATAGCACTCGGCCCTGATTCAGGGATCTCTTGCGGGAATTTCGCGTCGGCTGTAGGGGTTTGGGATGAGAAATGGGTAAGGATTGAGAGGGAATAATCACGAACCATCACCGAGAGACATGTTGAAGTGTTTGTAAGGAGATTACGGGCACGCGCAAAAGGGGGAAGAAACCTAGAAAAGAACAATGGAATGGCCTCTTATAGGCGCTCGACGCGCAAGACGTCATGATTGACGTCGATAAAGGCAACTCCAAGGCAATTTCCGGCCTGCGCAACGGCGCATACAGAAGAACATGAAGATTTGGATATGGGCAAAGAGAGACTACGCTATGAATCGAGGTGAAAGCTTGTACTCTGCCGGTCAAGCGAAGGGGAAGTCGAAGAGGCAAGAGTGCGAATTGAGTTGAATTTTCAAGTCACGCACCGGACAACCGGGCCGTCTGCCGCATGTCGGCCACGTGCCGATGCGCGTGTGCGTTTCTGCCAGTTCCCCGCCGTCATGAGCGACCGACCGCCTACAGTGGACGACCTGAGGGTACGCCTTTATGTTGAACTATGCTGCAGTCACGCTGATAACACAACAGGTCAAGCTATGCTTCATATGTCGCGAAGAAGAAACATACGACCGTGAGTCCCCCACAGGCTCCCAGAACGTAGATTCTCATGCACCTACAGAGCCGGAAGACCCACCTAGGGCTTGGTGCCATCCATGCAAATGCACTCTCGTCGCACACGAGACATGCCTACTGCAATGGATCCAGTCCGCGGACCGCAAGCAGAACGCGACGTCCTGCAGGCAATGCGGGGCGCCATACCGCATCACCAGCGAGAATCCGCCCATCCTGAAGATCCTGTCCGCAGGAAACAGCGTCTTCCAAATGCTCGGGAGAAGCTTTACTGTGCTCTTTATGGCGGGCATAGGCGGCACGCTCATGCACAGTACGTTCTCTCACTCATTCCACTAGGCGACTTGCTCATTTCGTACAGGACTGTACCAGCTGCTGATGCGATACGGTCAGTTTGCGTTCCGAGAGTTGTTCGGTAATGAGTGAGTAGGATGATTCCTTCCTAGAATAACTCTCTCATCCACCGCACACAGAATGTACGACCTCATCCTTACCGACGACAAGCGGAAATGGCCCGTCACGGCCTTCCTCCTCCTCCCCTCCCTTCCCATCAGCCTCATCTCCGCCCGCCTCACCCCCGGCTACTCCCCCGCCCTCTTCACCCTCCTTTCCTACTGGCCCGTCGTCCCCTCCATCGCCGCGCGCCAGAGCTTCCTCTCCGGACTCATTGACCAGGAGATGAGCGACCCCCCGCAGCGCTTCCACCGCGCCACCCTCCCCCTCTGGCCACCCTCCCCCGTGCTCGTGGGCCTGGGTGGCATCCCGCTCGTCCAGCGCCTCTACGGGCACCTCTTCCGCCGCTTCAAGTACTGGGTCCTCGACGTCCCGCCGCCCGCGCCCGGCGCGCCCTCCCGCGCGAACGACGACTTCGTCTGGCGCGTCAACGAGGGCTTCGGCGAGGTCAACTTCCGCATCCGCGCCCTGCGCGACCCGGCCGACGACGCACCGCCCGCCGCGAACCCAGAGCAGGATCCGGCAGTGCTGCCGCAGGACGCGAACGTCCTCGCCGCCGCCGAGGCGCACGTCCGCAAGACCGCGTCGAGCCTCGGGCGCACGGTCGGCGGCGCGCTTGTGGTGCCGATCATAGCGCGGGTGATGGGGCAGGTGCTGCTGCGCGTGGCACGGCACTCGCGGGTGCTGCGTGCGTTTCTGGGTATCCGGCCGCCACTGGACAGGAAGCTCGCATCGATTATGGACTATGCGCCGTACACGGCGGGCTCGGCGAACTGGCGCGCGGTGCTCGTGTACCTAGTGCGTGGTGCGTGGAGCTGGTCGGAGGCGGATCCCGTATGGTAAGTTGCCTGTGGCTAAATCCCTCATGCTCCTTTCCACCGGCCTTCTGCATGGCTACGACGCCTCCTGGCTATTTGCCTCGCGCGCTACACACTACCGAGTCCCGAGCTGACAACAAATCCAGGTGGAGGAACGCCATTGGCTTCGGTCTTTTCGTCGTCGTGCGTCGTTCTTCCCCCATCTTGTTTGCTCCTGCCACTGACATCCGATGCAGGCCAAGGACTGCCTTGGGCTCTTTCACCTGTGGCTGACCAAGCGCGAGCTGGAGACGCGGACCGTGATGGATCGGGATTTTGCAGGGATCGACCCGAACGAGTTGGACCTCATCAGGCCTGTGGAGGGTGCCTCTTCGGCTGTTTGTGCAGTACCACCGGCCGGTCAGGGCGCTCCTTCGCCTGTTGAAGGCGCACGTCCAGCTGTCGGAGGTGTTGCATGACTGCCTAACAAGGCGTCGATTGAGCCATGACACCTGCAGTACCGATTCCTTGTATCACAAGTTTGTTTGCCTATCAAATGCGAGGCACGAAAGACCCATCCTTTATATCTAGTCGTTGAATAAGTACTTGAAAATATGAATTCATCGCCGCGCCAAGTACGACTGGAAACCGCGATGTAGTACTTGAGTCCGAGCGTCAACTTTCAAAACGCGGCTGGACGCGGTCACGTGCCCTGCTTTGATCTCCCGGATTTCCGCTCGGACGTCAAACGATGCATAAGCACGAGACCGTGGATGCAGCCTATCGGATTGAAGTGAACGTACAACGATGTCCTCTACCATACCGACATCACGATTTAGATTCCTCCGACTGCAGACCCCGCAGCATCTTCAACACGTCCACCGACCCATACGTAGCCACCGGCATCCGGCACTCCCAGGTCACAAAGGTCTGCGAGGGCAGCTTCGCCAGAAGTTCCTGCACCCGCGGAAGCTGCGAGGGCCGCAAGCAGGCGCTCGCGAGGTCCATCACCTCCTCGCGGGTCATGCCAATCGCACCCTGCATGCGCGGGTCTTCCGTCATGTCCCTGGCCATGTTGGAAAGCTCCCCCGTGAATGGGACGAGCGGCGGCGTTTCGCAGGTCGCGTAATTCAGCTTGCCGTCGTTTGGCGGGCGCGAGTACGTGTCGAAGGTCATGATATGGTCGTCCAGAGCAGATGAGCCGACAAGGATGCCGCCAGAAATGTTCCCGGCGCGCATTGCCAGCATGATAGGTTCGTAGAGGCGGGTGTTCAAGATCGAGATGCACGCAGGCCACTCAGTCCAGGCCTGATCCACAGTTTTCTCGAAGGGGGCCGTGTAATTGTCGATGCAGAGATATGTGCTTCTGTAGCCCTTCGACTGCGCCCTCGCCTGCAGGATGTTATGGTCACTCGCCATTGAGTCACGGAAAGTAAGCATATGCTTACCGAGGCGCGAAGTAACAGCTGAGTAGCTCTGTCAGATGCAAGTGCAAAAGCCATTTCATCATCCGTAAGCTTGAGGAGATATCGGTATTTGTCGATGAAGCGATTCACTGCGCCGCGAAGCATGCTCGTGATGCTGCTCTCCAAGGTGGATGACGTTGTCACATTCAGACATGACATGTCCAGGTGTAGGACGACATCACAGTTGGGTACAAAAGGATGCACTCTGCCGGTGCTATTGAGTGCGTTCCCTTCCGCGATACGCCTGGACCATATACTTTCGCAGCGGGTAGATGAGAGCACGTCGTGCAGCTCAGCCGTGGCTGAGAGAAATACTGAACGGCCGTAGCCGGGCGGCCGACGGAGGACGAAAAACGTATACTCCGGTGAGTGCAGCAGGGGGATATACGGACTTTTGTCGACGAGGAAACAATGATCACGTATACTGGAAAAGGTATTATCTGCAAGCGAGGGCAGACACTATGCGACATCAGTAGCAAGTCCATGTATACAGCGTCAGCACGCACCGGACAGACGTTGTGCGGTATACACACTGATCGGTTGACCCATTGCGAAAAACTTGTCGGTATAGGTGGCCTGGCGAGTTCCTCGTCGCTGGATGATCCCGTATCACTGATGAGGGATGCTGTAATATATGAGCAAGAGCCTGAGCCAAGCGTAAAGGGACGCACGTGCAGGGGAGGATGGCGTCAAAGCAAATATGATGCTCTGACGATTGCCATCGGCATGACGAGCCAGCGCCGGGATAACTTGGTCGTATACGTTGACCTGCATGTCGGTGACCGCAAATGACCTCTTGAGCGCGTCGGGTTCCAAGTCACTGATGCGACGAGTGCTGATCCTCGCTTCCCCCAAAGTCCCGCCACAGCGACAGTGGCGCGCGTGTGCGGCGATGACATCCTCGTACACATCGGCAAAAGTTGCCTCTCGCTGCTTGGACAGCCGAGTCCTGCGCAAGAACATGAAAATTGAGCAATCGTGGTCAAGAAAGAAGCAGATAACGCGTTCGAATCTGAGATCTTCGTCGACAGCCATGGTGGTTGACCGCAAGTCGTGTGTTTGGTGTTGTTGAAGAGGATCTTTCGGCAGTTGACCGTGACACATTCCGGCCCGGGTCAGCCGATTCAACCATATGTGACATGTGACGATCGCACGACCATCGATGAAACCGCCATGTCCTCGCCTGAATATCTCATTCTTGGGCTTGTCCATCATCCCAAGGATACCCTCACACGGGACCCCATTTTGAAGCTCAGGACCTCGAATCTTGAAGACAGAGACCGTGTGGCAGACGAAATTCTGTACTCACTCAAGGAATTTCATGAAGGGATATGCACACAAGCCGAATGCCCTTTCCGCGTCGATGCCGAGTTCTTCATCCCTGTCATCAATGTACCACCTGCAGGGGCGGAAGCGAAAGGGCTGCTGGACGCCTTCTCAGTCACCCGCAACACCTTCGCATCATTCCCAATAGCCGTTCGCGTCGGCCAACTGGCCAGTTTGTGGTCAAACACGATGGGCCTGCATGCTATCTTCACGATGACCCGTAGCAACAAGTTGAAGAGGGCTAGATCTCTTCTCGAAGCTGGAAGTCCCGTCAGCGGGCAGCCGAATCCCCTCGACGATGGAAGTCCCGTCACCGTGCTGCCGGATCCCCTCGACGCTGGAACTCCCATCACCGTGCTGCCGGATGCCCCGGACGCTGAGGCCAGCGAGCTGGATCAGAGCGTATCCCTCCAGATTTGTGATGTGACACCTGTGCAGAGTGGACCAGGTCGTGTCTTTCAGATCCAGCGCTCGGGTCCCGCTTCTACTGTCCTAGTAAGTAGAACATCAATGTGCACCATTACTGCCGCTCACGATTCGTGCGAAGGGCTCAGTGCTGCAGACGCGCAGCTTCGTAGAGCTGCTCCACCCGAAAAACGTCAATGCGCTTATCTTCGATCCGACCATTCACATAGTCAGAATCTGCGAACGATTCGGGCATGAGTGGATGCTGCGTCTATGCCGGCCTCTGGGAACCGGCAAGACCACGTTCGCTTTGTTTCTGGCACAATTCCACGACATAAGTTATTCCACGCAGTTCGCCTCCATTTTCGGTGCCATGGATGCTGGCAAGACACCAGATGTCCTACATTCCCAACACCATATCCTGTTCCTCGACTTCGAGGCGATGTCGACCAGCTTCGGGAGTCTCACTCCCTCGCGCGCTGATGTATCCAGATTCGAGCGCAACATAAGCACCGTCCTCCTGTCTGCTATAGATGTCTTCTGCTCTCGTTATCAGTATATCTGCGAAGGAGTCGACCTTGATGACCTTGATCACGGTGTGAAAAGCTTCGTCGTGTTTCTGGTGTGTCTCGTCTAATAGACTTCCAACGTGATTCTCATACATATTCCAGGACTCATTGCGAAAGACCAAGAAGAGTGTTCTCGCGATAGTTGACAACATCGATCTTCCGCTTCTCCCTGTTCATCTGGCGGATGTTGGCCACATCGAAAATGAACATCCGTGTCACACCTTGTCCGCAATTCTATCTCGCACAGTCGTCCGTCCCCTCATCCTTGCGCACGAGATGGAAGGGCCAGTCAAGAAGATCATGTTTCTTGAAGCCCTGCCGGTTGTCCTCGACCTCATCAGGGATAAACACCAGTGCACATCCCTCAACAACAACACTCTACAGACGGACGACATGTTCCAGGACCTTTGTCGTGGCATTTCCGGACATCAGCTCTCTGCCTATCATGCTCGCGCGCAGGAGCTGGGAGTCAGCATACCGCTGTCCCAAAAAATGACGCAACTGTTGTTTCGACACATTGGCAGCTTTCATCCTTCCCTATCCGAGGCTGCCCATGTGTCTATCCTGATGCATTGGCTGGACCACATGCGCGACGTTGTCGGAGAGCTCAAGTCGACAGGCTTTGACGAGCTTGTTAAATCTGCCCGCCACTTCAACAAACACAGTGACTTGCAGTCTGGTCTGGTGCGCGTTATTGCCATACATTTGGCACCGCGCATAGGCCCGGCGGCGGTCAAGCTTGTCCGAGATGTTTCACGGGAGAAACAGGTCTACATCCCTACGAGCGACTTGGACTGCGTATACAACCATGCGTCTGCCACCAGTGCTCAACCCAAATTGAGTGACATGCTATCATTACTCCATGCCGCTGGCCTCATTATCTATGCGACGGCTGTAACGGAATCCGGTAGCCCTAGCAGGGTGATGATTAAGCCACTTGCATCCGTGTCTCCCGTGAGTTTCTTCAATCACTTTATCAAAGTGGCAGCATATAACCTCGGCCATAGATCAAACAGTACTTCGAGGATGTACGTCGCATGCAGCGAGTTTGTCTCGTTACGAGTCTGACTGAGAGACATGCAGGTCGTCGCGAGTGATTTCGCTGCTCTTCATCCTCCACACCGGCTGTGCGAGCTGATCGAGAGAGCGGGCGAGAGCCGGCCCATCCCCCAGCAACTCGCCAAGGAGATTCATCCCAACGCGGAAAAGGACGTAAGGAACAGCATAGTCGCGATCCTCAAGTGTACCACTGCTTCGCACGTCACGCCGGAGCTGTGCGTGTACCGAGACTCAACGAGAGGGCCATATGACAAACTCAAACAAATGGACATCGTCCTGTCATGCATTCTCGGCAGGAGAATCATCATCTTCGAGCTGAAGATGATTCCGATGGATCAGTTACAGAAGGCCAACAACCGGACGTACGCAGCGCTGTACCAGGAGCTCAAGGCGGCCAGATTCGGCACCGGGGCGAAAAACTCATCGGAAAACACTCTGCGCTGTTGGGTATGGCAAGGTAACATACCAAAGAAGACCCCCACAGGCGAGAACGTTACCATGACCATCAAGCAGCTTCACATAGAGGCGAGCACGCAGGTCAGAGGGTACTACCATACACTCAATGACAAGCCAGCCACCTACCTCAACGACCGGTTCGACAACGAAGGACGGCCTAGGGTTCGCAAGGAGGATTCCGATGAGCCCTACACGGTGGAGACGTGGGTCATCATCCACCTCGGGTTTCGGTCGTGGGTAACGCGTGTGGGCCGTCCTCGCAGTGTCAACTGGCGTCTTGTGCATGTACAGGAGTAGTTCTAGCAATGCTTAGCCGTAAATTGTAACAGGGACCGCAATTTCGATGGCTTTCGCTGTGAGCGACAGTTCAGTACTATGTAGCTACGACGAGCGAGAGCGACATACCCTAATATGAGTTACATTGTCCGCATTAGTCGCCTTCTTTCCTTCCTTCTCTCGGAATCTGCGCTAGGGGATGTCCGGAAATGCAGCCGAGAAGTAGTGTCGAGCGACTCGTTCTCAACCTGATAGTCAACAGACTTCCTGCATTCGTAGTTAGGGCTTGCATGGCGGTCGAGGACGTACCGCTTTCTACAGCGTTGGTGGCAGCCCGCAAGCCCCCTCCCGCCTGGCCTTGGGTCATCAACAGTGTATACCGTGAATCCAGCCGTCAGCCGTACAGTCACCTGGGCGCGGAAGATACGTCGCGCAAGCGAGCGCCTTGGACGCACACGCTCTGGGCGCGCATATAACGGCAGCGACGTCTTCGAATAGCAATGATACGCCCTCGGTATATACGCGCCATATGCGGACTGCACGAGCGGGTGAGAAGATACCATCTGCATCAGAAAGCAACTGAGTCGCCTGGCCCGTAGCGTCAGCGGAAGGCGTCGGGCAAGGCTGGCAACACAAGCTACTTACCCACGCGCTCAGGGGTTGCCCAATGCGCAGCCGACGTGGGTCATTGCCCATGCGAAGCTTGAACGAAGTTCGATCTCTGAGGACTGGTATATTTCCCCGAGGTCGAGAAATTGCAAACACGCGCAGGGAGAACTGGCGGTCTGGAAACACGGAACGATGCATCGGCGTTCGCTTTTTGAGCCGAGGCGTCTCTCTGCGCCCGTGTCCTGAGTAATGTCGTCAGCTCATGACGGGGTTGTATTGACCGCACCGCCTTTCTGCAAGCCTCGTCGACGAACAAGAGCAAGAATCACGGAATGGTGATGATTTACTGCGCTCCGGCTCTAGATTCCAATGCAAGCGGGTATATAATGCGTAAAGGCTGAAGAGTAGAGTGTGAGTGACAATGTTTGAGGTGCAGAGAAGAAACAACGTTCACTGATTGTGCAGAGTCAGCCAATATCTCTTCCGGTGGAAATGGTGCAAACGCACGATGTGGTGTAGGTCATAGCGCGCAATGAAGACACGGTGCTCGACCAACTGAGTCTAGATGTGTATGAACCAACCATGTAGGGCCAATTCGTACGCAGCGTATGCTCATCGGTTCGTCGTTCAGTCCCGAGATGGAATTCACCAGTCTATGACGCCCGGTCAGTAAAATCAGGTACATGAGAAGGATGATACGCACCAAAAATGCAGAGCATGATGAGACGTGCAACAAGCCGATGTTCGCCAAAAGCCTGTCGGATATGCGTGTGGTCATACATACCTTTTAGATCCCGCGTCCATCTTCACGCCAACCGCCTGACAGAGCTTACCATGACTTGCGCCCTGCTGTCAATACGCAACCAAGACGTGCGAAGGGAGTTGGATGGTCCTAGGATAGTGATGTTGTAAGTATAGACGTACCATGTGGGCAATCTTGGTTGAGTGCCATCGCGCGCCAGCAAATTACAACACACTTGCTTGCCCTGACTATAAGACATGGTAAGTACATTCGATAGTCGCGTCACCGTCCAGCCAGTCGAAGACAAAGTGATAAGACGATCTTCATATGGGTTCCCCGAGTTATAACGTGAGGTTGTACTCGTACTCGTTGCTTCCGCTCTGCGCAATCCAGAGCACGACTGCGCTGAGCATCATGGCAACGTTCTGCGACACATTCGCGTAGCCGTAGTACGTGAACTGCTCGGCAAAGTGTCCCATCACATACTTCAGGATAAGCACGCACTGGGGAAGACAGGGGGGTCAGCGAACCTCGTAGAGCAACGGCGCAGCATACGCACCACACTGCCGGCGAGCCCGCCCGCCATGCACGCAAAGCCGATGAAGAGGAAGAGGCGCGCGCGCCAGACAGCACGCTCGTCGCCGGCACCGAAGCCCTCGCCACGGATGCGGTCCTTGTCGATGAGGTTGACGATCAAGAAGCCGAGGAGGGAGAAGATGCCGGGGACCCAGTCGACGAACGCGACGTGCACGGGGGCGTCTTCTTGCGGCTGCCCCGGTGCCGTGTACGGCGAGTGTGCATGGGCTGATAAGATGGCGGCGTCGAGGAACGTCCAGTTTGCGAGTGCGAACTGCGCAGAGGGTCAGCGATAGGGACCATGGACCCAGGGGGAGCGCACCAGGGCTCCCGAGAGGTAGACGCCGATGGTGCGCCTGTGCTTGCCGAGGGAGACGTTGGGGAACGGGTTCAGGCACACCCGTCGCGGGTCGTAGCTCGAACGGGGGAGCGACATGGCAGCAGGAGCAGAGGCGCGGCTGGTCGTCTGACATGCGCATGCTGACGCTTCGTTCGGCAACCGCCGCGAGTGGACTCGAACATCAACAACAGGCTGCCACCGTCGCTTCTCTCCGTACCTCGAGACTCGAAATTCCCCGCTCAAGCTCTAGTACTCACCGTTCAATCGGCTCAGTGGCTGAACTGTGCCAAGTGCCGAAAATTTCTCAACAACGCCAAATACACAACCTGCGTGTAACCACCATGACACCCGATGAAGATCTCAGGGTGAGGCGCGTATTATGCTTCTTCCTCGACCATGAACCTTTCATCTTCATGCCACTGCGCAACACCCGCCTGCTCTCTCAGCGAGACTCGACATTTGCTGACGTGTACAACGATGTCCAAATTGAACACTCCGAACTTTGTCGTTGTGGGGGCGTCTTGGAGGAAGTGAGGATATCACCTCGCCGACTGAGCGATCTAGAGGGGAAAGCACTCCGGAGGCCATTTGCCGCATCAGATATAGCTGTCGATATGCACGACGAGGTTATTCCAGCGCTGGCTCGTTACGCCGATGGTGACAATCGTCAAAGTATCGTATTTGCTTTGACGCCTCCCTCACCTGCAAGTAAGTAGCTTCATACTTGGCTAAGGCTCTGACTCATATCTCGTAGCATATCTCGTCGGTGATACTGGGTCGTCCAGTGACGAGGCTGCCGCATTGGCCAGGCCACCTGTGCGAAGGATTCCTTTGCAATGGATCACAGATTCAGTATGCAGACCCCAGAACGTGAACCCGGTGCGCTGTGATGCCGTATCTCTAAACTCGCTTCTGACTCAGGCTCAGCGTCTGCCCTCGCCCACGGATCACTCCTTTCTCAGCCTGCGAGAACATCGACGTATATTCATCGACAAGAGTGCATATATCCCCCTGCTGCACTTGCAGCGCAAAGTCTGTGTCATACGTCGACCATCTGGCTATGGTCGCTCAGTACTGCTCTCCCTCGCAGCTGAGCTGCACGATGTGATATCCCCTACCGCTCGCGAAAGCATATGGTCCAGGATCATCGCGGAATCGGACGGACATAAGGACATCGGGTGGTATACCTTCGTACCCAATATCAACGTTGTTCTCCACATGGACATGGCATGCCTAGATGTGACGACGACGTCGACTCTCGAACAGAGCATCACGAATATGCTGTACGACGCGGTGACCCGCTTTTTGAACAAGTATCGCGACCTCCTCCAGCTTTCGGATAGTGAGATGTCATTTGCGCTTGCCTCCAATGACGCTACAGATTTGCTGCTTCGCGCCACGGTTCGTCTCTGCTACATACGACCGTTGAGTTGTCAATAATAACGCCACCAATGCAGATAAAGGCGCAGCGGAGGACCGACAGGACCACGTACCTCTGTATCGACAACTACACGGCTCCCTTCGAGAAGAATGTCGACACTGCTTCTGAGGACTGGTCTTCGTGCACGTCCATCCTGGACAGACGTCTATACGAGCCGATAATGTACGTGATCCGTTCAGGAAACATCGTCGGCGGTGTCCTTGTCGGCACCTCTGCTCTGGACGACCATGGCATGACCGTTGCCACTTACTCGCGTCCTCTGAACGACGCCAAGCTCAACTATGCATACTGCGACCCGCCTCCGCTAGTCCCGTTCACGGGGAAGCTCTCTCGCATTGCCAAGGATATGACGGGGGACCCGCGCATGCAGAGTGCCGTTGGCATGACTCGCGAGGAGGTGATAGACCTCGCGAACGCCTGCTTGCGGCCCTCGCAGCTCCCGCGGGTGCTGACACTCCTGGAGAAGCTGCCCTCGAAGTCCTTCGTGAGCTGGGAGTGGGATGCGGTGAATACGTATGGGTCGGCGGACGTGGTAGAGATGCTGCGGGGTCTGCAGTCGGAGGATACTGATTCGTGATATCATCATATCGATACGGTAGATGACATCGTTGTACGCTGATACATTCCCTTACTAAAGGAGCAACTTTCACGGTTTGACTCTTCGGTCTGTTGCTTTGAAGATGGCGGTGGTAGGGCAATGCCCGAGCACTTTTCAATTTTTCACCTCTCGTGTAGTACACCTGCGCTATGATAATTTAGGATAGAGTGAATGACATGAGCGCTGAGCTACAAATGTACGAGGAATTTATACGACGCAGGTCCGGTGCGGTAGATAACTTAGATGTGAATGCGACGAGAGTATGTATGCGTGTAATGCTGAATAGTGATGTAGGCCCTGGCCTGAATGTAGAATTCATGAGAAACAATCGAGTTCGTCCGGCTCATCGTCTGCAATGAGCGTGTACCGACGCTTCTTCAAGCGCTCCGCCACATGGGCTGGTAGGCCGCTCCATTTTCGGGATGTTTCCTGTAGCTCGAATCAGCAAAGGTTTAGTCGTCAACGCGTTCGCACACACCTCGTTCCCTTCACTTTGCGACGGCTTGCCCTTACCCAGGTCGGCGCCGGCCTTCTTCTTCTTGCCCCCAACCTTCACGACCTCGTCCCATACACCCTCCTCCTCCTCCTCGACGACGTCCGCCTTCTTGCTCTTCTTGCTTCGCGGTGCAGGTTCGGCGTGCTCGTCCTCGTCCACTGGGATCGCCCGCTTCCGGCGAGGCGCAGCTTTCGACTTCGTATTGTTCGGCAGATTGGCTTCGTCGTCGTCGTCATCGTTGCCCTCGCGCTCAGGCGCCTTCGACTTCGATTCAGACGCCTTAGTCTCGGACATGGACTTGATCTTGGGCTCGGACGTCTGAGGCTTGGATCCAGATGCCTTGGACCTGACTTCAGCTGCCTCGGGCTGTGGTTCAAGGGCCTTCGTCCTCTCCGCCTTTCTTCGTCGGCCCTTGGGTACAACGGGTTTCGCGGCCGCAACCGGCTCGTCCTTTGCGATACACCTGTCCTCTGCGATAGGCCGCTCCTCCGCAGCGGGCCCCACGTCCTCTACGACCGGCCCTTCGTCCTCCACGACCGGCACCTCGTCATCCACAACAGGCTTGACCTTCGCGCCCTTCTTCCGCTGGCCCTTAGGCGGGACATCCTCGCGCTGCGGCTCAGTCTTAGACCAAACCTGTTCGATCTTGGACTGAACCTGCTCGCGCCGGCGCTTCAGCGGTCGATAGTCATCGTCGTCGTCCTCGGACGGTGCGTCGTCGTTCGTGGCGGCGGCAGGCTTCTTGCGCTTGGAAGGCGGCAATCGCACTTGTTCATTGGAGGGCGGTGAATGCGGCTCATCAACCTCGGGGGACGGTGAAGGTGACGGAGCTGCGCGTGCTTTCTTTAGATCCTTTCCCGTCGCGCCGTTCGTAACCTTCGAGTCGTTCGTGGCCTTCGGACCGCTCGCGGCCTTCGAAGCGCTCGCAGCCTTCGACGACCCGTCCTGCTCCTTCGCCGCGTCCTTCCCCTTCTTCGCCTTGACGGGCACCTCTTCCTCCGTGGGCTCCTCCTCGGCGGGAGCGTCAGCATTACGCTTCGACTTGGCCTCAACTGCTTTCTTCGCCTCCGCCCTGGCCTCTGCCTTCGCCTCCGCCTTGGCCTCTGCCTTCGCCTCCGCTCTAGACTCTGCCTTCGCCGCCGCCTTGGACTTGCCCTTCGCCGCCGCCTTGTCTTTCGTCGACTTCTTCCCTTTCGCGGGCGCCCCGTCTGTCTCAGCGGCCTCCTCCACGGCGACCTCTTCCTCCACCCCAGACTTCACCGCAGCGGCTCCCTCAACCGCAGCCGCAGCCGCTTCCTCAAGCACGACCGCCTTCTTCTTCTTCCCTCCGGTGCGCGCCTTCTTGGCTGGGGCGGGCTCTTCGTCCACCGCTGACAGTATATCCGCAGCGATAACGTCCTTTCCTCGATCCCGAGCAGCCTTGCGCCGCTTCGCCTTCGGTGCGGGTTTCTCGTCGACGGCGGCCATTTCCTCTTCACCAGTCGTCACATTCTTGTCAACGATCGTCGCGGCCTTGCCAACGACCGTCACGTCGTCTTCGACGTCCACCGCACCCTTCCGCCGCTTCGCCTTTGGCGCAGTGTCAGCCACATCCTCGTCGACGGCCACCCGCTTGCGAGGCGGTGGGATATCCAACCGCCTGAGAGGCGGTTGGACAACATCCGCCCGCTTCAAAGGCGGCGGGCGCTTCAGCGGCGAGTCCTCGGGCTCTGGAGACGAGTTCACGAGGGTCGGGGTCGTTGTCTCAGACGCGGTGGCTACCAGCGGTTTGTGCTTCGCGATAGGATGTCGCGTATGATCTGCAGCTGTATGCTGCGTATAATCTGCGTCTGCGTGGTTGGAAGATGGGAGCCCGGCAGACTCGTGGTTGGCAGATGAGAGGGTGGCGGATGTGAAGGTCGCGGGGAAGGCCAATTTGGCGGGCGGCGGTAGCTTTGTGATAGGCGGGTGTAGCTTTTCGGCAGGCGGCGGTTGCTTCGTGGCTGGCGGAGGTTCCTTTGAGACGATAAAAGATGCCTCTGCGTCAGGCGAAGGTGATCTCGCAGTAGGAAAGCGTGGCTTTGCGGCGCCTGCGGCCCGAGAAGATTTCCTAGACGTTGTAGCTGGGAATGCCACCTTGGACTTCGCTTTCCGTGGGGATCGACGGAGGACGGGCATGTCGTCGTCGTCTTCCTCGCCTTCTTCTCGTGTGACGGGTTTCCCTGCATCCCGTGTAGTGGTGTCCGACGCGTCTCTCGTCGACGCCTTGGCTTTCCCCTTGCCTTTACCCTTAGCGGGCGCTGCTTCCGCCTTGGACGAAGAACCGGTAGCTGCAGCCGCCGCTGATGCGGGCTGCTTGCCCTTGACCTTCCCAGGGGCAGGCTTAAGCGGCATGTGGTCATCAGCATCTTCTTCATCGACTTCCTCGATGTCTGAGAGCGCAGCAGGGGGCGCGAAGCTCTTGCGTCGCTTAGACGCAGCTGCCTTCGAGGTAGTGGAGGTGGAGGGCTCCGCGGCCTTCTTCACGCGGGAGGACGGGCCTGGCTCATCGTCAGGATCTTTCTCAGATGGCTTCTTGCGGGACTTAGTCGTCTTCGCTTTTGCCTTGGCCTTCGCGGGAGCGCGTTTGCGTGATGTGGCGGTGGTGGACTTGCGCGGCGCGCGTTCTGCAGACGAGGAGTGAACTTTGTGCTTATGCAGATAGATGCCAACATACTGGAGGTACTGGGGGCACCGCCGTCAGCAGCTAGGGCACTGGGGCGCTTCTGCGGCGAGCGAGAGGGACTCCGTCGCTCGAGTCCGCGACGTGGGGAGAGTGGGGGTCTTATACCCATGAGAATTTCAAACAGCACGTTACCGCTATCGTCGCTGAGGGTTGGGACGAAGGTACTGTCAGGGAAAGATAGGTGAGCAGGCAATTTGAAGGGGAAAACGCGCAGCACGCACCCTCCTCGATTCCGGATTCTGCTCTGCTGCCGCTGCATGCGCTCCGCACGCAACTGGTCGAGACTCTTGCCCTCGTTCGCCTTTCGGACTGCGGCAAGGTCCGGGGCATCGTGCGAGGAGGAGCGCATGTGTCTGGGCGTCGCCATCGTCGATGAGCAGCGCGCCGTCAAGCGCGTCGTAGATCGTGGTTCGTGACAAGGATCCGATACAACGCCACTTATTCATCACGTGGGCGCTACACGAGGCACGGCTTCGATCGACGGCCCGATTATCGGGACGCTGAGTCTGCCTCCGTCGGTGGCCAGCGATTTTTCGAATCTGTACATTTTTGGTCCTCAGGGATACGCAGAGAGTCGCTGGTGATTAATGGGTCCAGAGAGATTGTGATATGTAAGTGACAGTGTTGTGCTCTGCTTGACGCGCGATGGGAATCATGCAGTCAAGGCGGCAACAAGGTTGGGCCCCTCGGTAATTCCCGTGATCGCCACAGGTCATTTACCCCCGCTGCGCTGCGTGGGCCACCGCGACTTCAACTCGAACCGCCACCACTGCGGTCCACACAAACATCGCCTCCCTTCTCGCCGACCGAAGCTGCTGAATGTTATAATGAGCGTGCCGACCTCTGCAAGTTCGTCGTCGCCAGGCAGCCTGGCACCGGCGACGGTCGACTTTGGCAGCGTCCAGCAGATGCGGCAACTTTGCGACAGGCTTCAAAGGCGTGCCACCTTCCTTGAGGCAGCGCACGTGCTTAGCTCTTGGACTGAGCTAGATGACTTTGAGGTGGGGCGGTGTGGAAAGAAGGTCGGTCGTCCACCCAATTTTCTGTTCTGCACCGGGGCTGAGGGGTCTGCCAGATCCTCATTTGCTACAGCGTAAGCACCCGCCTCTTGTTGAGTCGCGTCGTCGTTATAGTACTCATTCTGACTCCAGATGGCTCAGAGGTACCTCTGCAGCGAGGACATTGACTTCAGCCCCTTCGTCGGCTGCATGCCGGGTGTCTATCGCCACAAGCAGGTGTACTTCAACCTCTTGTGGCCCTTGTATCAGCGACAACACATATTCGACCCTGATCAGAAAGGTAATTGCTCGCCATGCTCTGCGCCCGCGCCGCTAACCCAATCGTCAGACCGCATATCGCTGCTACTCTCCCCCTTCGCTGCCACCGGGCCCATCAGCCTGCCGCAGACGCCACCACGTCCTATCAGGAAGCGTCGGTCAACACATGGTGTGACCCAGCCTGCGCGGCACGATACCTACAGGGTGATCTCTCGCCGTGAGTCCGCGCGAGCGGCACATATAATTCGATCGCTCGCCCCGCGCTAATGCTCCTCCTCAGCACCCAGCGTCATGGTGTCCTCGGGACCTGAACCTTCTACCCCGTCTACTGCCGCGCACAAAGTGCACGACCCTCATGGCCAACCACACGCAACTATCTCCTTCTCAGCAGATGACTCGTCTGTAATCTTAAAGGACAGCTCGTCCACATACTCAGCGGACGCGCCATCTACCAGTCCAGTGGTCATCGAAAAACCGCCGCAGAAAGTGGAATCTTGGACCGCCCTACACATGCAGCGGCTCGTCAAGCTCCTAAGCCCCAAGACCGACTCCGCGCCAGACAGCACCCGCCGCCGTCGCGCGCGCCACAAGCGCTCCGCCGCCATATCCCTCGGCAAGTCGTCGACTCCCAGCCCGACGAGCCCGCGGTACAATCCGCTGGCAATGACTGGCCGGCGGAATGCGCTGTTTGATATCGCGGAGGACGACGGGCCTGGGAGCGATGAAGACGATGACGGTAAAGGCAACGACGGCGGTAAAGGCAATGACGGCGTTCAAGGCAAGGACGGCAAAGGCCAAGATAGCAAAAAGGTTAGGGACACCGACAACGGCGCGGACACGGAAAAGGGCACAAGCAACGGCAAGAGTGAGGAGCAGGGATCTTTGTGGCGCTTGCGTCCGCAACGCTTCGGAATATTCTGCACGGGCAAGGGCGCTGCGTCGGGGAAGGCAGAGAAGACGCCACGATCGCTGCATCTGGTTGGCGGGCATTGAATAATGATGGGTTGACAGGCGCAGATACGATGGACTCATGAACGACTTTTGTGGCACTGGATGTAGCGGATGGACAATGCGTAGTCGTAATTCTTGGAAATTATAGGACACTGTTGGTGACAGTTGAGAAATTTTCTGCTCTGCTAAGTTATATGCGCGTGCTAAGTAATATGCACCTTTTACCGCAACCCAGCCGCAACTCCTGAGGCCTACCCACAATATAGGCAGCACTAGTCGGGTGGCACCCTGTACTTCCCTAGCCATTTTGGCCAATTCCCCGGATGGCAATCACAAGAAGCATGCCGCACGGGAGCAAATGAGCGATCACCAGACAAGTTCTTGCCTCATGGGGAAAGGTCAAGTTCCAGGCCTTCCCAGGCGCGAACAGTGCCAGTAGTGCTAGTGAGCAGGTAGTGAGTACTGAAAGTTCAAGTAGCTGACAAGCGCTACGCGTGGACTGCCGTTCTCGAGGTGGGCGACACACGCTGCACTGGCGGTGTAAAACTAATCAACGTGTCTCGCATGGGCTTTGCGAGGAAGAAGAGTCGTGAATGCTGCACACAGCACAAAGCTTCTCTGACTCGCCTTTGCGCGCCCCTCGGCCATCGCCTCATCAATGGCACCTACGCCAACACAGCGCCAACAAAGGCCAACAACCCCTCTTCAACGCGGGGTTTCTATATATCATCCTGAAGCCGCGACGATAGTGGCTCACATCTTTTTCAACAGCTTTCGAAGTGCGATTCCTGAAGACCATTCAACAACTTGATTTCAAGATAATACTTCATACGACAAGGGAGACCGCTGCGGGTACAGTAAATAAGAGGAATGCAAGAAGCTCACATTATGGAAAAGAATTAATGTGAGTTCGAGGACGGTAGAAGATGGGAAGTAGGGAGTGCACGTACGGGGTTGGGAAGTCAAAAGTGTAGGTAGGGGAATGAGGAAGGGGTCGGAAGGAAATGATTCAAGAAACAGAACATGGTGTTGGTGTAGGTAGCTCAGTGATGGAAAAGGAGGTCATAGCTAGAAGGTAGAGATTTCGGCGGCGAAGAAGAGAGTCCGAATGCAGAGAAACGATGGCCGTAGCGTGGGATTTTAGCAAAGCGCAGAGCGGGCAATGCGTTCGTTCGACAGCGCAGGCGGGCGATGCAGCTCGTTGATCGACGTGGTCGCGTGGCACATGCGGCAGGTTCGTAGGATGACATTTAGCAACGAAGCAAGGTGCGCTCTAGCGGTCGTACGGGGGAGTCTGCGCGCGGTCGCGGTCATCTTTCTTCGTCGGAAGGTCATCGACCGGCGGCGGCGGAGTGCGTGCACGCTCGCGGTCACGGTCACGATCATCGCGCCGGCGGTCCGGAGACGCGCTGCGGCGGCGAGGAGGCGGACTGGGCGTGCGGCGGCGGCGGTAGTCGCGGTCGCGGTCACGATCGTCCCGGTCATCGCGACGGCGGGGAGGCGGGCTGCGCGAGCGGTTGCGAGAGCGACCGTAGCCGCGGCGTTCGTTGTAGCGCCATTCGGCGGAGGGCGGGTTCTTGGCCCACTTCGGGAGGGTCAATCGATAGGTGGTGGCGGGGTGACGATTTACTTACCTGAACCTCGAGGCGGTAGCCTTCGAAGCTTCGGTCGTGCCTATAGGGTGGGTGAGCGGGTTGTGGTCGGCCATACGGAGGTCACGCACATTTCGTAATACGCATCCTCCGCATCGCGGTCAGAGCGGAATTCGACAAAGGCATAACTGCGGGGGCCGGACGTTGAGCGCGGGTCGTGGATCGAGAGCGGAAGCAGCGGAAACGGCGTTCGTGTCGCGGTGCACAGGGCAGCTCGGGGCGACGGCTCGACTCGGCTCGCGGGGCTTGGCGGCATCGCGGCGGCGGGCTTGCGCGGGGTCGGTCGAAAGGGCTCGAGGACTTACGGGGTCGCGGTTGCACGAGGATTGCGCGGGGCAGGGACGTCGCAGCGCACCAGAGGGCCGTAGCTGGGTACGAAGGAAAAGGCGCGGTGTCAGACAAAGGCGGCTTGCGCGCGGAGGCGCGTCGGCTCACCGCTCGAATTCGAAGGCGAGGTCGCGGGCACGGGTCGCCGGATGGAAGTTGCGGACGTAGAGTATGCGCGGCATCGTTGTCGTCGTCGTCGGCAGTCGTGCTCGTCGTCGTCGGCAGCGTCGGCGTCGGTGTCGGTGTCCTCAATGGGCAGAAGCAAGGCACACGCGGGAAAAAATGGACAACTACGTTTGGTGCTTGCGCATGTTTGCCTGCAGGCTCCTGCCCACGTGTCGACGGCGCTTGTTATACAATGTGACTTGTCCGATTTGCCCTCCCATCGCCGCTCACAGTCCCCGCAGAACAGAAATCATGGTCCGTGGAACAGGTGCGTCGTCGTCGACCTGTCCTGGATTGCTCATCGTGACGAACAACGAACACAGGCAAGTTCAAGCAGAAGCGTGGCGGAGGTCGTCAATTCTCGTATGCGCTGTCCCATCCCCCTCTAGCGCCACATCTCTCACAGCATGCCCCCCTTGCAGGAAGACCATGGTCCTGGATGAGAACGGCACCGCCGTCTCAACCGACCGCAGATGGTGCGCTCGATGCGCCCCGTCCGCCTAGATGCTGATCGCGCATCAGGGCCCCGCGCGACAAGAAGGGCTCCGACGATGACAGTGACGAGGAGTCCGAAGAGGAGGAGGAAGAGGAATCCGAGGAAGAGGAAGAAGGCGGGGAAGACAAGCCCGGCCAGCAGGAATTGTCCCGCACGGAGCGCCGCGAGATGAAGAAGAAGCAAGCGGCCGAGAAGGCGAAGAAGACGGGCGAGGATGGTGAGGACGACGACGAGGACCTGATCAACCCGAATCATGTCACCAAGAAGATGAACATCGCTGACCTCGGCGCTCCGCGCCAGCTCTCCCGCCGCGAGCGGTGCGTGTACCTAATCTGGTGTGCTGTACAATACTGATCGCGTGCTGCAGGGAGGCGAAGGAGAAGAAGGAGGCGCAAGACCGGTACTGGAAGGTACGTATGATCCTTCTACAAGCCAAGTCACTGTACTCATAACCTCCAAGCTCCATGTCGCAGGCAAGACAGACGAGGCGAAGACGGACCTCGCCCGCCTCGCCAAGATCCGTGAAGAGCGCGCAGCTGCCCTGGAGAAGCGCAAGGCAGAACAAGAAGGTACGCACAGTCTTGCCTTCTATCCCCGATTCCCTGACTCCCACATCGCATCCGTTCAATCGTCTGACCCATATCACAGCCAAGAATGTCGAAATCGAGCAGAAGAGACTGGCCCAGATGCAGCGCAAGCGTGGCTAAAGAAGGGCGAACATCTGTACAAGTGTGGTTGACTATATCACGTAGCATGTAACATCTATTGTATCCTCTTCATAGGATCCCGACCCATGTACTGTTCTCCTCATCAACAAGCAGGCCAGGAGTAAGATCAAGACCTTGCAGTATAATAAAAACCACCTCTGAATTAACCACCTAATATACTTGCCCCTTCCTCCTTCCTTCTCCCATTCAACCCACTCATCAACCCAAGGCCTATCACACTCACTCCCCCCTCTCCCCTTCCACCCACCGCCTCCACTTCCACATACTCTTCGCATCCCGGCACCTCAAACCCTTCCTCCGCCGCCCACCCCTTCACCCACTCCTCCAACCTCGCATACTGATCCCGCCGGCTGATCCTCTGCACCAACGGCGCCTCCATCGCCACTTCCGCCCACAGCGCCAGTGCGACCGCGAGCGTCCGCTGACGTGGGCGCACGCGCAACGCGCGCATCCACGCGAGGGCGAGCGCAACGTCGGGGCCGCGCCGGATATGGCCGAGGAGGCAGACGTAGGTGAAGAAGGCGGTTTCAACATTAGGGTCGGAAGTGGCTAGGTTGTGGGAGGTGGATGCGTTGTCGGAGGTGGGTGGATTTTCGGAGGCGGCTGCGTTGTCGGAGGCGGGCGTCGTGTGCAGGTATGGGCCCAGACCTGGCAGTGATCTTCGGCGCAGCGACGTCGGGCTCCGCACCCGGCGGCCAAGGCAGCGCATCCCCAGCGACATCTGCCGTCGTCAGCGGCCGTCCCTGCGCCCCGAACAGCAACAGCGAATCCGCATCCCGATGTGGCCTCACCGCAATCGCCGGCGCTTCCACACCCGCTACCCTCTCGCCCTCCTGTCCCAAAAGCGCCCCAATAAACACCCGCCGCGCCGTCTCCGCCGCCGCCGCCCCACGCCACACCCCCGAGCGGTACCTCTCGGCCGCCACCCCGCGCACCCTCGCTAGGGCGTCCGCCCGCGTGCGCGGGGGTTCAGGAATCGGCGCGCCTAGGTGCAGCCGCCGCCGCAACGCCGCCAGCGCGCCCCTCAGCGTGTTGTCGAGCCGCGTCGCACGCACGGCGCCCCGAAGCATGAGCACTAGCGTGCGCGTGTCGGGCCGTACATCATAGAGCGCCTCCATCGCGTCTGTTAGCTGGAATAGCACGTCTGGGCGTCCAGCGGCGAGCAGCGCGGCGAGGAAGCCGTTCATGGCGGCCGTCGTCACACGCACGGGGCGGCGAGGAGAGGGGTGCAGGGCTGGAAGCGCAGCGGTCTGCCTGGCCGCGTGCGCCTCGAGGACATCGAGCGCGGTGTGCGGCTGGCCGGCGAGGGCGTGCGCCTGTAGCACCGCGGAGAGCGCGCGCGCGTCGAGCGGGAGGCCGGCGCGCAGGAGGCGCTGCGCGAATTGGAGAGCCGTGGCGTACGCGCGGCGGTGCAGGAGCGCGGTGATGAGCGCGGTGCGCGTGGCAAGGGTCTCCTGCCGGAGCGGGTGCATGTGGCGGAGGCTGGTGTACGCGCGCATGAGCTGCTGGGTGCCAACGGTGCGGTCTCTGGCGAGCGCTTGGAGGACCGTGGTGGCTTCGGCGGCGCCAGGGCGGGGGTGGTCGACGTGCGGGTGCCGGCGGATGAGGTCTTGACGGAGGTGGGCGATGTTGACGGTTTGCTTGTGTTGGTCCTTATCTACTAGCTTTTTGAGATATGCGAATGCGTGTACGCCGGTGTCCTGCGAGGCGAGGTTTATCAGAGCTGGTTGTGGACTGTGTCGTAGTGCTCGGCGGTTTTGTGTGAGGAGTGGCTTTACGGTCTTCTCGTAGGTGGCACGATCGTGAATGGCGCCCTGGTGCGCGAACACGCGCAGGAAGCTCTCGAGCTGCGCTTGTGTCGGGACATGGCCCTCGCGCACCATGCGGTCGTGCAGGTACTTTGTCAACTCGAGGGTGACGAAGCGGTTCCGCAGGAGGGTGTCGTACATCTCCGGGCGCAGCTTCACGCCGCGGTCATCCATGGCGCGCAGGACGCGCACGGCGGAGCGGGCAGCGTCTTCGGATGGGTGCGTAGAGAGGCAGAGTGACTGCAGAAAGAGGTTGTAATGGAGATCGGGGTGGGTATGCGCGGAGCGAAGGAACGAAGACACGACGCCTGGGTATGCGTATACCAGGTCGAAGCGGGCGAGGTGAAGCATAGCGAAGACGAGGAGGGGACCCGCAGGTTCCTCCGGAACGCGCGCCTGCGCTACCTCGAGCATGGTTTCTGTGTGCGACACGCGTCTAACGTTGAACGCGACCATCTCTGCCAGGCCCCAAAAGGGTACAGACTCAAGGGCGATCCCGCGCGTGCGAAGTGCCTCCAGACAGCCCTGTATGTCGTCCGTACGCAGAAGAAAGTCCCATTCGCGGTGCGCAATAGGCAGCGCTCGCTCCGCGTTGCCCTTCGTAGGAGTGGGGGAATGGAGGTGGTCTAGGATCGACCATGCAGGGTCGCGCGTCTCACGCTTGAACTGCCGGACGTATTGCAATGTGCGCGTCGGCGTGCTGGCTGCAGTTGCCAAAGTGCGTCGTGGAAAGAGCGTAATCCCATAGCGGGTGGCGGACAGCCTCATGCATCTGCTGTAAGCTGAGTATATGCGCTAGAGACGGTGTAAGAATCGGAAGCGCACCTGCGAGACTTGACGCGTCGGGAAAATTTCCGTCAAGTCCGCGTCCAGAGCTCTACTTAGCGGTTGGCCAGTCCGTGAGTATATCACCCTAAGGAAAGCCTGCCTCGTCGACGACGGCAACGATGGCGAAGGATGAGTTGAGGAGGAGGAGGTCGGGTCGGTGATTGTGTCACCATGGCCATACACGGACAAATACTGCCCTCCTCTTCTGCTCCTTCCACATTCGCCCTTGGTCGGCGGCCGCCATGTCTGCGTTCTACTCCCCCGCCCGCCTCGCGGTGCCCACCCGTCAGTCTCTGAACTCTGCAGAGGCCCGCCAGCGTGTCCTCAAGCTCTACCGTGAGTGGTACCGTGGCGTAAGTCATTATCATACCAGTGTATTCACCCCCAACTCATTGTTATACCCTCAGGCTCCTGACATTGTTTCTTCCTATGAACTCAATATCCCCGTCTCTGCTGCTCGCTACGCGCTCCGCCAGCGCTTCGAATACAACCGCTACGTGACCGACCCGAAGGCGATCGACGTCTTGATCACGAAGAGCCAGATGGAGTTCCAGGAGACGATGAACCACTGGAAGATGCGGGACCACGTCCTCGGGATACTGTTGCGGCCACAACAGCGCCCGCAGAAGAGCTTCATGCAGAAGTTCATCGAGGGTGCGTGCACACTGTCGTGCTAAACCGGGACGAGCTCACTTATGATTCAGGTCGCGACGAGGAGGCTATCACTCCTGCAGCGAGCGGTATCGTCTAGATTTACTCTGCAGCAACATAATACAATGGCATCCGACTGAAGTACAACCGTGTGATACATGCGAGACTCAACAATGTGCTATATCAACCTCATTCGTCTCTAAGTACGTCCAGAATCCAGCGCAGTGCTTCCTTACTCTCCGGCAGCCCATAAAACCACGCGAGCGAAAAACAGTGCATCATCTTCTCCCACTCCAACCACTTCCCCTCCACCCCCTCCTCCGTCAGCAGCTGCCTCAGCACCATCCCGTCCGGACTCAGAATATCGTGCCCCGCCGTCACCCCGTGCACCCTTACGCCCCTTTCCTTCAGCAGCCGCACGACGTGGTCGCGCTTCTTCCGGTTCAGTGCCGGGCTCACGCGCTCGTCGTCCAATCCCCACTCGCCCGCCCAGTCCATGGCCTGCTGTTGGGATTCCTCGGCGTCGAGGACGGGGTCGACGTGCTCGATGCTGCTAATGCGCGGGTTCTCGCGCTTGGCGTCAACGCTGGGGCAGATCAGCAGCAGCGCGGAGGGCGCGGGCAGGGGCTTGTGGTCGCATTCGCGCTCTCCTTTCGGTTCCTGCTCTTCTCCCTGCCACTCGGCTGCGCTGTCCGTTGCCGCTTTCTCGGCCTCGGCGCCACTCCTAGCCCGCACAGGCGTAGTCGTCGTCTCGCTCTTCCGCCCCACTCTCAGCACCTCCCCGATGAGCCCCAGCACGATATTGCCCCCGCTGCTGTCGCCCGCCCAAATCACGCGTTCGCCGTTTGCCTGCGCATCTGCCATCGCGCGTTCGTACAGGGCGAGGAGTCGGGGGTAGACGGTGGGCGCGGTCTCGCGGGGCGCGAGAGGAACGCTAATGACGGAGACGGTGGTGTGGGGAAGTTCGAGGGCGAGTTTGGACATGAAACGCCAGTGCTCCTTCGTCGGGGGTTGGCGCCAGGAGCCACCGGCGATGAAGTAGATGCGGCGGGTGGTGGAGGGTGAGGTGGTGTGAGGTTGGGAGATGGGTGGGTTGTAGGGGCGTGCTGAGCCTTCGCGTGCTGAGTCTTCTTCGTATGATGGGTCTTCTTCTTCGTGTGTCAGGTCTTCTGCGTGTGCGATGTCTCCGTCTTCCCCTCCCTCGTCCAACTCTACTTCGTCATCCCCTATCTCTTGCTCCCCTTCCTCTTCTTCCTCCCTCACCGAATCCTCCCTCACCAAATCATAAACATATATCCTCTCGATCTGGCGCTCCGTAATCCTGCAACCCTCCGTCCACGCCGCCTTCGGTGACAATCGAGGCGAGCCCGGTGGGTACACGTCCTCTTCCTTGGAGAGCACTTTTCGCCCCGCCTGCTCGAGGGGGCGAAAGGCGCGGAGGGAGGTGTGGACGATGCGCGTGGTGAGGCTGCGGTCGGAGCGGTGGGTGACTTGGATGGTGGGGGAGGCGGAGGAGGGTGAGGGGCTGGGCGAGGGAGCAGCTGCTGTGCGGGATTTGGCACTGGGGTGAATGTGCGGGGGCGGGCGAGCGCCCGTCGAGGTCTGCTGTCATGCTGGAGGGGTGGTCGATCGTGGGTAGGTCGTGGTGGCGGGGTGGCGGGGTGGCGGCGATGGGTTGTGTTATGGTGGCGGGAATATGGCTAGTAGCGGGGTTATGGATAGTGGCAATCGAATTGATGTCTTTTCCCCTTCGTTGTGCGCGTTATAGACAAGGAGGCTTCCGTCTCGCATCGGGGTCCGACATGGTCGCTTTAAACTGTTACCTGTAGGGGGCGTGCTGTCTGAGAGCTGCGGGACTCGGGCGATGACGAATGTCTTGGATACTTCAAGGGGCGAGGGTAAGCATCGTCGGAGCCATCTGGCATCGTCGTCAATTTACTACTAGTACTGTGTCAGTGCCCGGGTCGTCAACGGACAAATCCGGACATCGTCAATGAAAACGTCTGGCCTGAGTCGGGCATCGTGTAGGCGCCAGGCATCTGCCGAGCTTCGTTATTGAAGGAGCGGACCCCCGAGCAGGTTCCGAGCATCGTCAGTGCAGGGGCCGGCGCACGTGTCGCTGTGTTCCGCGCACTGACAGTGAGACAGGATGCATGTTCATTCTTCCCGAAAAGGAAGGCCTTCACCAAGCCTTCACATCCTGAATTGATTGTTCGAAGTCTTCGTTGAATGGCCGTTAGCAATGTCCCTATAGACGTAGGCGATTTGTGTTTGAGCAAGCAGGGTTCAGGAGTACATGCAAGGACTGGTAAGCAGAGTTGCACCCAGCGGAGTAGGCGCCTGCATTGAACAGTGATAGGCGCGTCGAGCGTTGAGATTGAACTGTTGTTGATTTTGAACAGTAAGTAACATGGGGACCTGAGCTATTGCTGTAGAGGAAACATCATCTATCTCCTCTTTGTTTACTTTCATAAGTATACCGGGCGGGTTGGAGGCGAGATATGCGGTCTCTCGTCGCTGAGGTCTACTTCAGTGCACCACTACCAGAATATTTCTGGCTAAAAAGAGCGCCGGCTCCGCCCGCGCTTCCTGCTTACATTTGACCGGGCGCATGGATGGGAATGAATAGAATAGATACGCATGCTTCGCGAACGCGATACTAGTACAGAAAACGACAAGAACGTGCAGTCCAACATCTACCCTCGACCAACGCCTCCGCCCTACTTCTTCTCGGGCGCCCACTCCCTCGGCTTCACCTCAATGGTCGCCATGAACTTCTCGAACGTGACCTCCTTCGCGTACATTTCGTGGTTGAAGACCTTGGGTCCTTTCCCGACGCGGACGGAACTCTTCAAGCGCGCAGCCTGGAACATGTCCGCGAGGGGGCCGATCCAGCGTTCGACAAGATCGTCGTATGGCTCGAGAGCCATATTCATGATCCGGTTCTGTGCATCGGCATTCGTCAGAAAGCCTTCCTTGTATAAAACCGCAGTCTGCCATTCGCATTCCCAGTCCTGGAGCAGGCACTCGCGTCGACGCTTCATCTCAAGATCAAAGTGCAGGACCGCCCAGACCAGCAACCAAAATAGGGACTCCAGGTCGTGGAAATAGCGATGGTCGCGCGCGGAGATCTTTCCGTTGGCGGCCGACTGTTGCAGGTCTATCGCCATAAAGGAACCCGTTCCTATACGCTGCTGGGGCGTGGTCAACTCGCTGAAGTCCAGCGCGTCGACGAAGCACGCGATATCCCAGTCGATAAGGACGCCGAGAGCCTTTCCGTCGGGCCTCCTTCGTGTCATGGCGGTGATTTCGGTGATGTCGCGATGCAAGACGTGCGCCTCGTACGCGCGAAGGTGAACTACCGAATGAAGTCAGTATTCAGATGAAGTGTTCACATTTACAATGCAGCGATCATGTTGCAGAAATGGAGAATGCCGCTGCGAAAGAGAACTCACCGTCGAGCATGTCAATATAGCAGGATTCGAACTCCTTCACAGAGGTCAATTCCCATAATGGTTGCAGGGGCGGAGCGACAAGGTATGTGAGTCTATATTTGTACTCAACTTGCTGGTCGCGTTTGTGAGATGCAATGCAGATGTCGGATTTCGAGTTCAGTCGGATGTTGGGGTCGTAGTCATGGATTGTGTTGGTGCCAGTGCATACGAGCGCAACGTGCAGCCGTGAGGCACTCTTCTCGGCGCAGTGCCGCTTGAACGACACGGCCCTGTCTTGTGAACCTGTTTCGCCGTCCTGATTCCGAGGGCTCAAGTAATGATCGTCCGGTGGCCTGCGCTTCACACTGCCTGAGCTCGTCTGATGCGGTACTCGGAACATGCCCTCGTCATTCGTGGTCCGTGGATTTTTGAGTGCGGTCAAAAAATTCATATCAGCGAGACGGCTTGACTTGAAGGAACGAGATGCTAAACGACGTGAACGGCTGTCGAGAGCAAGGCCAGGTGTGACATGTCGCGACGGTGTCACGATCTCGGAGCCGGTCTTAGAGATCACGTGCCGATCATATGCTATCATTTCCACGGTTCATCTCGCCTTTGATCTCGCCCTTCAACTTGACATCCTCGCTGGCGACCCGCTCAGATATGTTCCGCAAGAGATGTCGGGACGGAAGGCTCAAACATGGCCGCAACCTTATATACATGGTTACGTCGCGCCTGCAACCTTTAAGGCAACTGAAGTCCGTGGAAGAGTTCAGGTCGAGGATGGCAAGATTACAGCGCGCGTCCATCGCTACTGCCACGACCTGGAATTTGAAGGCAGTCCAATACGGGCATCCGTCACCTCAATTTTTGTGGCCCATCATAGATGATCCTATCGAAGTTGCGGAGGCAATGCGGAGGTCCTTCTTCACATGTTTCCGAACGTGGTGGCGGGGGCGGGACATATAACGGCATCCACCTGGCAGAATGTCGAACACTACGAAGGCTGTCTCGGCGACACCATGTGGGAAAAATGGGAACAGGTGCAGAGGATTGTGGGTTTGGTCCGCAAGGCGGAGCGGAACACAGAGCAACGCGTTAGGCGGACACTCGCGGGCGGGCAGTCTGCAGTTTCAACGAGATCGTGCGTGTTGAACTCACCATCGTTGGTACCTCCAGTTTTATGCTACCCGACGTGTAATCACTGATGAGTACTGTTTCTCGAGTAGTACGTCGATATCTTACTGTAATGGTCGCCGATACATACTTGTAGTACACATTTCTTAGACGGCTCCCAATACCGAGTTCAGCACTCGGCCCATTTCTCCTATGTCTCGGGCTGCTGCGTCTCGACATGGGTCAGTGGCTGGGTGCCTTCACCTCCTTTTTCCGTCCTAGACAACGCGGACATGCAGTGCAATTGAATTCCCAGTGCCTCAGGCCTCAGGCGGCCTCAGGAATCGGCCCGACACCGGTTATAAGGCTCACAGTGAGTTAGCTCGAACTCAATATATTACTTCGGTATAAGTACAAGGAAGGACATGGGATAGACAAACCCCGTCGCGGCGCGTGCGATTACACTGCTGTTTTGTCACGGTGGCTGTCAGAATTCTGACAGTTGATAAAGTGACTGTGGGCGTGAACGGTCCGTTTGAGCAAGCGAAGGCTGAATGCATGGGCTGGTAGACACATGAGATTGAACAGTTTGAACGATGTCCTGACATAGCTCAGTGGAGATTCAGACTTTCATCTCCTCTTTGTTTACTTTCCTAAGTATACCGGGCGGGTTGGAGGCGAGATATGCGTTCTCTCTCGATCTGAGTCTGAGCTGAGGTCTACTTTGCACCACTACCAGAATATTTCTGACTGAAAAGAGCGCCGGCTTCGCCCGCGCTTCCTGCTTACATTTGACCGGGCGCATGGATGGGAATGAACAGAATAGATACGCATGCTTCGCTAACGCGATACTAGTACAGAAAACGACAAGAACGTGCAGTCCAACATCTACCCTCGACCAACGCCTCCGCTCTACTTCTTCTCGGGCGCCCACTCCCTCGGCTTCACCTCAATGGTCGCCATGAACTTCTCGAACGTGATCTCCTTCGCATACATGTCGTGGTCGAAGATCTTGCGTCTTTCCGCGTCGCGAGAGTTGCAGTTCTGGCGCGCAGAGTCGAACATGTCCGCGAGGGGGCAGATCCAACGTTTGACAAGGTCCTTGTATGGCTTGAGTGCCATGTCGAGGACCATCTGCTGCGCGTCGGCTGAGTACAAGAAATCCGACTTGAATTTCGCAGCATCCTGCCAGTCGCCTTCCCAATCCAAGAGCAGGCACTCGCGTCGACGCTTCGTCTTGAGATCGAAGTGCAGGACCGCCCAAACCAGCAGCCAGAATAGCGACTCCAGGTCATGACAATAGCGATGATCACGGACCGGGGTCTTCCCATTGGCGTCTGGCCGTTGCAGGTCAATCGCCATGAACGGGCCCGTGCCAGTACGATGCTGGGACGTCGATGGCTCGCTAAGACCCAGCGAACCGACGAAGCACGCGAGATCCCAGTCGTTGAGGTAGCCGAGCGCCTTCCCGTCGGACGCCCTGCGGCGCGACATCGCGTTGTTTTCACTTATGTCACGGTGTAGAACTTGCGCGTCGTCGTGAGCATGAAAATGCACTGAGTAAACAGGTAAGTACGTCGCCGAAGCGAGTAAAGTCAATGCTGAAGACTCACTCTCGACGATGTCGATGTAACACGACTCGAACTCCTCGACAGAATCTAGTTCCCATAGCGGCTGGAGACGCAGCGTAACCTGGTATATGAGGCGCCGACTGTCCTCGAGAATCTTCTTCCGGATCTCCTCGTCAAGTATTTCCAGGAAGGGTTGACCCTGCTCGAACTCCCGCCACGCTTCGACTACAGGAAAGTGCTCCGCCATATGGGGTAGCTTCTTCTTAAGTCGTTCCAGGAAGACAGGCTCCGGCGTGCGACCTGGGGAAGTCCAGCACGTCTTGAGCGCCATGCGGGTATCGTCGATGACATTGTCGACGAGCTTCCTAACCGGGTAGACCATCGTACCGCGCCCGATGAGGCCCATGTACGAGTAGATGGGAGAAGAACCCTCGACCACGAACGTCACCTCTGACTGGTCTTTGCTTTTCGGCAAGACGAATCGCGCGCCATCCAGGTTGCGAGGGTACGCAACGTCGTTCGTATACGTGATCGCACCGTCCTTGTCGGCGACCGGAAACTGCAAGTGCGGGTCGAAGCCCGCCTGAACGGGTGTGCAGCGAGTCATAGCGAAGGCGATCAGGGCAAGCAGCCTGGGAGACTTCCTAAAGTCGAAAAGTGCGGAGCGGTAGACACGGTCGCGGTTGTGATACATGAGCCAGATCTCGAACCCGTCCACGCATACATTTGTGACATAGTAGCGGCTGGTGTCGGCGTCCATGCACTCGAGCGCGTACTGCGCGGCTTGAAGCTCCTGCGCGATAGCATCTTCTATGCGGCGGCGCTTGCTGTGCGACATCGTTGTGTCCTGCGAACCTGTATCGCTGCTTCGGTTGTGCGAGCCGGTGTAGTGATCGTTCGGTGCGCCGCGCTTCGCGCCGCCCGAGCTCGTCCGCGTCACTTTGGACGTGCCCTTGTTGTTGCCGGACTGTCCGCTCGCGACGGCCTTGCTCCCGTTCCCGGCAGTGCGAGAGCCAGAAGAGCGAGTCTGCCGGGTCGGCGCCTTGAGCTGCGTCGAGCGCTGTGCTTCTGTCGTTTGACGCAAGCTCCGGGTCGAGGAGGTGCGCGGCGCGGTAGCCCGCTTGGGTGCTGGCTCGGGAAGGGTGTGTTTGGAGGTGGTCGCTCGTCCTTCAGCCTCCTCCACTACCGAGGGGAGAGCCTGCTTCGACTTGTGGCTCCCGTGACTCCCCCCGGCGTGCGCATACGGCTTCTTGAACTCGAAGTAATGGAAAATCAGCCTCCAGGCGAGACGCTGAATGTCAGAGAAGGCGTCGGCGTGGCCCACCATGCCGTCCGGCTTGCGCTTCGATCCCCCTACGCCGTCAAGAACGCAGTAGCCACTGGCCTCGAAGAACTTCAGCAGCTGCTCGAGGTCCACATTGAGCAGATCACAGATCGACCGCAAGCAATGTTCAAACATCTGTTGAAACGGCGCGTACATGCTCGGTTCATGACCGTTTTTGGTGGCAGCAGACTTCGTGTATCGCTTGAGAGGTTCGGCAGGCAGAACGATGTTGTGGTTCATAATACGGCCAACATCGTCCGCACAAAGACCATAGACGGCTTGCACGAATCGCTCTACGGGGATCGACTCCTCGCAAAATCGGCCCTCTAGATCCTTGCGCAGTGCTGGATTGACGACCTTCAGATACCTGCACGCGTAGCAGTGAGTGCTACACTTGTGCGGCGTCGAGGGCATATCTAGAGAAAGCGATCGTGAGACGGATCCAGCATTAGCTGGGCAGCCACACGCACCTGAGTCGCACGACGAGCACGAGCAGCAGCACTCCGAATAGCCGCTGTCCGAAAACCCGGATGAGTTCGTCGCATACGATGTGGTAGAAGAAGAAGTTGAAGAGGCCATGGCCGTGATGCTATGTCACGTCTTTTATTTCGAGTGTGGTGATCACAATGGCGGTCAAGAGCAAGCCCAGTGTGACCGGTCACAACCTCGCGTCAACGTAATCAGGTGATTGTTTCACGTTCTGGGCACGTGTACCGTTCGCCTGCCAGCACAGTCACGTGGACCTACACGTGCCCAGAACGTGAAACAATCACCTGATTACGTTGACGCGAGGTTGTGACCGGTCACACTGGGCTTGCTCTTGACCGCCATTGTGATCACCACACTCGAAATAAAAGACGTGACATAGCATCACGGCCATGGCCTCTTCAACTTCTTCTTCTACCACATCGTATGCGACGAACTCATCCGGGTTTTCGGACAGCGGCTATTCGGAGTGCTGCTGCTCGTGCTCGTCGTGCGACTCAGGTGCGTGTGGCTGCCCAGCTAATGCTGGATCCGTCTCACGATCGCTTTCTCTAGATATGCCCTCGACGCCGCACAAGTGTAGCACTCACTGCTACGCGTGCAGGTATCTGAAGGTCGTCAATCCAGCACTGCGCAAGGATCTAGAGGGCCGATTTTGCGAGGAGTCGATCCCCGTAGAGCGATTCGTGCAAGCCGTCTATGGTCTTTGTGCGGACGATGTTGGCCGTATTATGAACCACAACATCGTTCTGCCTGCCGAACCTCTCAAGCGATACACGAAGTCTGCTGCCACCAAAAACGGTCATGAACCGAGCATGTACGCGCCGTTTCAACAGATGTTTGAACATTGCTTGCGGTCGATCTGTGATCTGCTCAATGTGGACCTCGAGCAGCTGCTGAAGTTCTTCGAGGCCAGTGGCTACTGCGTTCTTGACGGCGTAGGGGGATCGAAGCGCAAGCCGGACGGCATGGTGGGCCACGCCGACGCCTTCTCTGACATTCAGCGTCTCGCCTGGAGGCTGATTTTCCATTACTTCGAGTTCAAGAAGCCGTATGCGCACGCCGGGGGGAGTCACGGGAGCCACAAGTCGAAGCAGGCTCTCCCCTCGGTAGTGGAGGAGGCTGAAGGACGAGCGACCACCTCCAAACACACCCTTCCCGAGCCAGCACCCAAGCGGGCTACCGCGCCGCGCACCTCCTCGACCCGGAGCTTGCGTCAAACGACAGAAGCACAGCGCTCGACGCAGCTCAAGGCGCCGACCCGGCAGACTCGCTCTTCTGGCTCTCGCACTGCCGGGAACGGGAGCAAGGCCGTCGCGAGCGGACAGTCCGGCAACAACAAGGGCACGTCCAAAGTGACGCGGACGAGCTCGGGCGGCGCGAAGCGCGGCGCACCGAACGATCACTACACCGGCTCGCACAACCGAAGCAGCGATACAGGTTCGCAGGACACAACGATGTCGCACAGCAAGCGCCGCCGCATAGAAGATGCTATCGCGCAGGAGCTTCAAGCCGCGCAGTACGCGCTCGAGTGCATGGACGCCGACACCAGCCGCTACTATGTCACAAATGTATGCGTGGACGGGTTCGAGATCTGGCTCATGTATCACAACCGCGACCGTGTCTACCGCTCCGCACTTTTCGACTTTAGGAAGTCTCCCAGGCTGCTTGCCCTGATCGCCTTCGCTATGACTCGCTGCACACCCGTTCAGGCGGGCTTCGACCCGCACTTGCAGTTTCCGGTCGCCGACAAGGACGGTGCGATCACGTATACGAACGACGTTGCGTACCCTCGCAACCTGGATGGCGCGCGATTCGTCTTGCCGAAAAGCAAAGACCAGTCAGAGGTGACGTTCGTGGTCGAGGGTTCTTCTCCCATCTACTCGTACATGGGCCTCATCGGGCGCGGTACGATGGTCTACCCGGTTAGGAAGCTCGTCGACAATGTCATCGACGATACCCGCATGGCGCTCAAGACGTGCTGGACTTCCCCAGGTCGCACGCCGGAGCCTGTCTTCCTGGAACGACTTAAGAAGAAGCTACCCCATATGGCGGAGCACTTTCCTGTAGTCGAAGCGTGGCGGGAGTTCGAGCAGGGTCAACCCTTCCTGGAAATACTTGACGAGGAGATCCGGAAGAAGATTCTCGAGGACAGTCGGCGCCTCATATACCAGGTTACGCTGCGTCTCCAGCCGCTATGGGAACTAGATTCTGTCGAGGAGTTCGAGTCGTGTTACATCGACATCGTCGAGAGTGAGTCTTCAGCATTGACTTTACTCGCTTCGGCGACGTACTTACCTGTTTACTCAGTGCATTTTCATGCTCACGACGACGCGCAAGTTCTACACCGTGACATAAGTGAAAACAACGCGATGTCGCGCCGCAGGGCGTCCGACGGGAAGGCGCTCGGCTACCTCAACGACTGGGATCTCGCGTGCTTCGTCGGTTCGCTGGGTCTTAGCGAGCCATCGACGTCCCAGCATCGTACTGGCACGGGCCCGTTCATGGCGATTGACCTGCAACGGCCAGACGCCAATGGGAAGACCCCGGTCCGTGATCATCGCTATTGTCATGACCTGGAGTCGCTATTCTGGCTGCTGGTTTGGGCGGTCCTGCACTTCGATCTCAAGACGAAGCGTCGACGCGAGTGCCTGCTCTTGGATTGGGAAGGCGACTGGCAGGATGCTGCGAAATTCAAGTCGGATTTCTTGTACTCAGCCGACGCGCAGCAGATGGTCCTCGACATGGCACTCAAGCCATACAAGGACCTTGTCAAACGTTGGATCTGCCCCCTCGCGGACATGTTCGACTCTGCGCGCCAGAACTGCAACTCTCGCGACGCGGAAAGACGCAAGATCTTCGACCACGACATGTATGCGAAGGAGATCACGTTCGAGAAGTTCATGGCGACCATTGAGGTGAAGCCGAGGGAGTGGGCGCCCGAGAAGAAGTAGAGCGGAGGCGTTGGTCGAGGGTAGATGTTGGACTGCACGTTCTTGTCGTTTTCTGTACTAGTATCGCGTTAGCGAAGCATGCGTATCTATTCTGTTCATTCCCATCCATGCGCCCGGTCAAATGTAAGCAGGAAGCGCGGGCGAAGCCGGCGCTCTTTTCAGTCAGAAATATTCTGGTAGTGGTGCAAAGTAGACCTCAGCTCAGACTCAGATCGAGAGAGAACGCATATCTCGCCTCCAACCCGCCCGGTATACTTAGGAAAGTAAACAAAGAGGAGATGAAAGTCTGAATCTCCACTGAGCTATGTCAGGACATCGTTCAAACTGTTCAATCTCATGTGTCTACCAGCCCATGCATTCAGCCTTCGCTTGCTCAAACGGACCGTTCACGCCCACAGTCACTTTATCAACTGTCAGAATTCTGACAGCCACCGTGACAAAACAGCAGTGTAATCGCACGCGCCGCGACGGGTTTGTCTATCCCATGTCCTTCCTTGTACTTATACCGAAGTAATATATTGAGTTCGAGCTAACTCACTGTGAGCCTTATAACCGGTGTCGGGCCGATTCCTGAGGCCGCCTGAGGCCTGAGGCACTGGGAATTCAATTGCACTGCATGTCCGCGTTGTCTAGGACGGAAAAAGGAGGTGAAGGCACCCAGCCACTGACCCATGTCGAGACGCAGCAGCCCGAGACATAGGAGAAATGGGCCGAGTGCTGAACTCGGTATTGGGAGCCGTCTAAGAAATGTGTACTACAAGTATGTATCGGCGACCATTACAGTAAGATATCGACGTACTACTCGAGAAACAGTACTCATCAGTGATTACACGTCGGGTAGCATAAAACTGGAGGTACCAACGATGGTGAGTTCAACACGCACGATCTCGTTGAAACTGCAGACTGCCCGCCCGCGAGTGTCCGCCTAACGCGTTGCTCTGTGTTCCGCTCCGCCTTGCGGACCAAACCCACAATCCTCTGCACCTGTTCCCATTTTTCCCACATGGTGTCGCCGAGACAGCCTTCGTAGTGTTCGACATTCTGCCAGGTGGATGCCGTTATATGTCCCGCCCCCGCCACCACGTTCGGAAACATGTGAAGAAGGACCTCCGCGACTTCGAGAGGATCATCTATGATGGAGCCACAAAAATTGAGGTGACGGATGCCCGTATTGGGCTGCCTTCGTTGGAAATCCTTGAAGAACCTGTCATCAAAGTCGATTGAGATGTTGAGAGAGACGAGTGATGTGGCGGATTCGACGAGGTCGAGCAAGCCGATGATACTGCAGGCGTAAACGTGTGGCGCACAGCACATGTCAGAAGAAGGCGTGTCAGACACGTCCAGAGAGTCATATATGGCAGACGCCAGTCTCAACGAGCGCAGCGACTTCCAGCTGTGCATGAGCTGGGTGATATGGCGATCACGTACGCTGACTCCGCCCTTGTTCACCACATGCAGCGTCGTTAACTGGGTGAAGGGGAGGAGTAGCTTCAGGTCATCGAAGTAGATCTTCTTCATCTCGCTCCTGCTCTCCAAGCGGAGGGTACGCATGCTGTCGTGTACACAATGTCGCTGCAAGGCCCGGAGGAGATGGGTCCAGTGATTGGTCCGTGTTCTTTCTCCGTCTCTATGGTCGTACTTGATGATTATTACCACCGTGGACAATGAAAGACAGCCGCACTGGCGAAGCAAGTCGGTGACAAGCGGCCTGCGATCGTCCCAGGCGCTGATGTGAAGCTCGGTCAGGGCGTGGGAGGGGCAATCGACGGTGCCGACACGAAGTGGGGGCATTTCAGGGGGAGCCTCAATACGAAGAGCATGCAATCGAGGAAGTGCCGTTAGAAACCGCCAATCGTTTTCATCCAGCGGAATCTGGTGGAGAACAACCGTATGTATGATGTCTCGATGAGTTCCGACAAGCGCGCGCATACTGGAGTAGTCGGAAAGGTCTATATGCAGGCGAACCTCAGGGCCATACATGAGCCATATGGCATCGAGGTCAATGCTTGGTAATATGTCCTCGAGGTCGTCCAAACCTTCCGGCTCCCGAGCTTGCACCACCAACTTGATGAGAACTGGCGATGAGAAGGGAGCGAGCAAGGTCTGATCCACGCGGCGCATGGTAAGTGGAAGGGTTATCGAAAGGATCTTGAGTTGCGGGAAGAGGGGACGTGGAGGCGGATGGCTACAGATTGTTCTCAGGCAGGTGTCGCTGCTCGTATCCACTCTCAAATTGCGCACGCGTTGCGAGTATTCGTAGAGTTTCTCGTAGTCCGCAGGCTGCGGGGATCGACACCATGTCGTTGTGCTGTTTGTTTCCTAGGACCTGGTGAGGGCGCGTAGGCAGAAAAACAGCACATCCATACCTCCTGGTACAGAACATCTGACGGCAGTACTTGTAAGCAAAGCTGTTCCAGTGTCATGTCTCTCCAGATACGGTCAACAGCAGGATGCTGCCACGCTCGGCATGTGCGAGCCATAGAATAGGCGTCTTCCTTCCCATCCACTGCGTCGCATATCGATGCAACGAGGTCGGGTATAAGGAGCGCTTCGTGCATTTCCGGTACTATCCATCATCAGCATTCATTGGGCTATACCAGCAGAGGAGGGGGTTTACAGCTTCAATGCAATCTGAGAGCCAGACGGTGGTGAAACTCCAAGCGACGTTGGAACTTGCAAAAGTTGCATTCGCAACGCGACTGGTCACGAGTCACGACGGACTACAACAGTCACGTGGAATGTGACGACTCTCAGCCTTCCTCAGCGTGGCGGTCGCGCAGAGGCGCAGTCTTCCACAGATTCCGAAGGAACTTCCGGTACTAGCGTCACATCACTTGCTAGACCTAACGAGGAAAAGAATCATATGCAACTATACAGAGCTTGTGTGGGGTACATATTCGACTGCGAGATCGTCCACATTCTACGTCCCGAGGGTTAAGCAGCCTCTTCACATTCCACCTGCGCACTTACTCCATCTCTGAACCCCTAATCCTTCTTCGCGCTTCTCCCCACCGCCTTGTTGTACTCATCCGCCAGGCGGTCGTGCTCCTTCTGCTGCTGCAGGCTCTGCTTGCGCATCGTCTCCAGGTCGGCCTTCAGCTTCTTCACCTCTGCGTTCTCGCCGCCCTTCGCCTGCCCGCTCGTCGCCTTCGCGTACTCGTCCTGCACGTGCAGGAGCTCGAGGACGAGGTAGAAAGTGCGCGTCAAGAGGAGGGAGAGAAACAGAGTGAAGCCGGTCAAGTAGGTGTTGCGTTGTGCGCTAGAAAAGGAGGGTAAGTACGCGACTGAGAGGCGCGTAGGTATGTGACGCACTAGAACTTGCGCGCGGCGAGACCGCCGTCACCAAATGCGGCGCCCTGCGTTTGTCCACCACCTAAGGGGAGGTGAGTATATCACGGCGAGTACGAAGCGGCAAAGCACACCATTTGCCCTTGCCGCGTCCGACTCGGCAGTTACGCGGAACATGCGCTGGAGCGCGTCAAGGAAGAGTATGCCTATGAATCTGCAGAAAGGTAAGCGCTCATAGCATGAAAGGTCTTGGGCTACACGAACATGAAGCTGATCTTGACACCATACGCGACTTTCGAGACGATCTGGGCAATGCGGAAGGCTGGGTTAGCACGAGCTGCGGAACGCGTGTATGACAAGCGCACCTTGTTAGTGGCAAGGAAGCCAAAGAGACGCTTGCGCACTGCGTGGGGGAGCGGTGCAATGAGGACGAAGGATAGGGCGACCTGTGAATAAAAGCTTGTTAGCGAGCCTCGTCCCATCGGACGGTGGTGGAAAAATTGAGAGCATCGCTCCCAGTGGAAGCAACTGTGGTCTATGAGAGACACGTGCCTCCGCCGCCAGCATCATAAAGGTGAGGGAATAGCTGCACAAGAGTTCGGTTAACTGAGCTCAACGCTATGGACGTTCGGCACGCACTAGATCGTCATGGTGGCGCCTTGTGTGCTGTGTTCGAAGTTTTCTTCTCTAAGCTTTTGAGAAAGGGATATACGCGTTGCAAACGGACGACGATGGAAGTAGAGGACAAGGGAGTTATGGTACACGACGCGGCGGCTCGAACACGTACGTATGCGCGCGTGCCGTGACGTCAGAGCTGGGCGCACTTCCGCACCAGGAACTCAACATGAACTCGCCCTTCATTGCAATCAACCTGCCACCCATCCCACTGACGCGCCTCCAGTCCTCCACTCGCCCCTTGATCGTGTACCACTACGTTTCCGGTCTTTTTTTTAACGACAGAAGAACGAGAAGACTAACCTTCGAGGAACTCTGATACTTGACGGCATCTTTCATGGAGGAAAGTACAATTGACACAGATACATCGCGGACGTACAACAGTAAACTCAGTCCACCTCCAAGACAGTGCCTCTCTGTACGCTACCCCATCCTGCAGCGATATCAGCGCGCCGTCTTTGATGCATGGAAAATATCACTCACCAACCAGGCGCCAGTGCTTTTCAATACGGCGCGACAGAGCGACCTTCTCGCCCACCTCTGTACATGCCGGGGACGTCAACTGGATCTTCGCCAAATCCGCCTTCACGCTCAGCACACGACCGCCCGTGGATGTTGAGCCGATGTTGATGAGTAGCAGCTCGTTCTTGACTAGCTTCGTGACCTTCGTCTGCTTCTTGTCCTCCGTCTTGACACCCAGCAGCCGCCGGAGCAAGAACAGGCTGATCTCCAGCTCCGAATAGATCTGCGGCAGCTTGCCCACCGCGCCGAGCACCTGGCCCACCAACCGATCCGCACGGCATAGCGTCGGGTCGATACGCGTGCCGACACCAATGAGGCCGCCGGGGACGGCAAAGTTGAGCAGGTTGTTCTCGGCGTGCAGGGACATAATGCGGCTGAAGATAGGTTTGCAGCGATTGCGACCTGCGGCGTCCTTGGTGACGATTCCTGGCCGGATTTCGACCTCCTGCCCGAGATGGAGGACACCGGTCAGAATGGAGCCACCGGCGACGCCACCCTTGAGGTCGTCGACCTCCGCGCCGGGCTTGTTGACATCGAAGGAACGGATGACGATGAGTCGCGGTTCGGAGGTGAAGTTGCGGATGGGAATCGGAATGCGCTTCACGATGTACTCGTTGACGGCGTCGATGTTGTACTTCAGCTGCGCAGAGATCGGCACGATGGGTGACGATTCGGCGACAGTGCCTGCGTATTTCGTTCAGCTGAGGTCAGAGAAATGGACGGTGCACGAACCCTTCACAAAAGCAGTGATGCTCTTTTGGTGCTCGAGCGCCTGTGCCTCCTTGATGAGATCGACCTTGTTCTGCAGAATGATGATGTTCTCGAGCTTCATAATTTCGACGGCAGCCAGATGCTCGGACGTCTGCGGCTGCGGGCACGTCTCGTTACCGGCGACAAGAAGAAGGGCGGCGTCCATAACCGCGGCACCGTTCAGCATAGTGGCCATGAGAATATCGTGTCCGGGGCAGTCGACGAACGACACATGCCGGACGAGCTTCATGCGATGGCCGCACCCCGGGCGCTCGCATGGCGGGTTGTCCTCCTTGTCCGAGCGGTACGAGCGGTAGCATCCCGGTCTTGGGCACGCCTCGTTCTCGCACTTGTAGATCTGCAGGAGTGAACCGATCGGTCAGCGGGGTTGAACGATCGGGGAGAGGGAGACACGGGGAAACGCGCCACGCACTTTTGCGTTCGCGTAGCCGAGCTTGATGGTAATGTTGCGGACGAGCTCGTTCTTGAAGCGAACGGTCTGCACGCCAGAGATGGCCTTTACAACGGTCGATTTGCCGTGAGCGACGTGGCCGATGGTTCCTAAGTGCCGTGAGCGACTGCATACGGGACAACGGCAGCAAGCGTACCCAAGTTGATCGTTGCCTATCCGCCTTCTCATTAGCTCCAAGACTGGGGACTCAGTGCTGAGGACGCACCTGCTTCGAGATAACCTCAGGCGTCAGCGGTGTCAATGTCGTCGCATCGACGTCGAATTTCGGGAACGTCTCTTCCTCCTCGTCATCGGAGTCAGACTCCTCCTCGTGGGGCTTTTGTAGTGTCTCGTCGCCAGGCATGGTGAGGGGGCGATATAAGATCGAGAACGATCTGTGTGTTCAGGGCAAGTTTACCAACCAGCGCCAACAACGCCGATGAAGATGACTCGTGTCGCGTGTGTGGCGCGATGCAAAGTGTGCCGATGAGGGGCTAACCAAGTGCTGAGCGCAGGCGAGGAGAGCCGAGAGGAGGTGGTGGGGTGATGGGGGATGACAGAACGCACGCGAAGAGCATAATGAGTCGAAAATGGCGTGGGAAAGTTGCGAATTTGGAAGCTATTGTTCTCGTACGGGAAGTTTCTCGGCCAAAAATCTCGACGGTCGCTAGCATGCTCTCACCATCCAGGTACAGCAGAAAGGGTATCTAAAGTCCTAGCTATAATCTATGTAGGGGAATGGAAGAGCCCCTCCGCATCATGTCTTCATGACCTCTGCGTACTGCCTCTTCGGCGGCATCTCGTCGTCCTCTACGCTAACCTCGGAATCGTACAGGTCATCCTCCAGTACGTCCCACTCATCAAAGACGGACTCCGCCTCATCGCATTCGGACAAAGCGATCACTGCCTTTGGTCGGCTGACGAACTCGAACTGGGTCTTCCTCACTGCAACAAAACCGTCAGCAAAGTCTACAACGACCATCCGCGACAGTGCCGCCATTCGTAACAGAACAACCCACCTTTCCGCTTCGCCGGCCTAGCGAGATCCATCAAGCACACAACATGCGCCTGCCGCGGCTCAGCGCCTTCGCCGCCGAGGTTCGCGTCACGCTCTGCGGCAACGTCGGTGCTGCAGTCTGCAGAGAAGTCGCCGTTGTCGACCCTCTGCGGAGGAATAAAAGTCGAGCCGCGCCACTGGAAGCCGTCCATGCGCCCCGGGTTGCGTCGCGAGAGTCCGCGAGAGAGGTCAATCTGTAAGCAGGCGGGTGTTAGCGGTTTTCGAACGGGAGGAATAGGATGGGTCGAAGGCGGAGAACGCATGGAACTACGCACCTTCTGCGTTTCCTTGCACGCGTTGCGCCTATCTATCGCTTCCGCGTAGTTGATGCCTGCCTTAACGGCCTCGGCGCGGATGTTCTGGAGGGGATGTGTGGTCAGAAACACGTGCGGGGTGATACGAAGACAGGGTAATATAGCGCACCTTCTTCAGTTGCTTGTACGGGGAGTCGTTGTTCTTGGAGCGCGTCATGGTCGCTGGTAATTAAATTGTCTCGCAGAAAGATTGAGCAGGGAGCTGAAGTAATAAGGTAGCTGTGGCTAGTCAGGGTTTATATACGCAGGCGAGACTCCGAGCAAGCTGACTGTCCGTGCGCCACCGTGACTCATTCGCAGTTAACAGACGGAGGTACCGGCGACCGCTCAGTGTCTCCATGGCCTGATGTGATGGTGCGACAGCGAAGAGGCACTGACATGTTAAACTGTTGAGTTCTGGTGGGCTTCGTGCGATGACTTGAAAGGGACACACTTGGAGTCACGAGACGAGAACCGCCTTCGGTAAACCTACGTTAGATCAAGTCCAACATCCTTGGTCAACCTTTCTCTTCTTCATCGCGCACCGTGTTCATCTGGTTCTTCGAGCGGTGTAGCGACACGGTCCGTAAAGTTGTTCACTTGTGGAGAGACGAGTCCGCATCATCCTCAAGAGTGCTCGTCTTGCGAGACTAACGTCGACCTACATGAGCAGACAGATGAGTTTCGAGGGGCTAGACTCAATGACAAGAGCGGATTGATGCTTGAGAGTGTTTTCCTTGAGGGACTGCGCGAGAGTACGAAAAACACGGAGCAGGTATACAGTGATGACGCCAGGAGGATACAGGTGCATGAACTAGGGAGCCACGGTATCGAGCTATGGAGCCGTGCCATTTGGTGCAGGAGAGGAGTCGTCGGTGTCGAGATCGTTCGCGGAGGGTACTGCTGCCGACGTCGCTGCCCCTGCAGCCGCCCGTCCAGTGGTTGGCGGCGCCACATCCCTGCACAAAGGTCAGCTCTGGTTCGCGTCCCAGCACCGACCACGCACCACTTGATCTGAAAGCGTGTCACGCGCGGCTTCGAGCTGATGTCGCGCACCAGGCGCTCGAACATAATCTTCTCCGGCGGCGTCTCTTTCATCTCCTCATTGTCGTACTCCGTGTTCTGGTAGTACCCCACGCGCACGAACTCCTGGTCCTTATAGGAGCCGGTGAGGATGAGGGCTGCGACGCCAAGCACGTCTTCCTTTGGGATCTTGGAGGGGTCGGGTGGGGAGCCCTCGAATTCGAAGGAGTTCACGCCCATGGGCACGGGTCCGACTAGGCAGTCGTCAAGTTCCTGATCAAGATCCTCATTTCCTGGTGATGACACGTATATGAGGCGCCATTCTAGGTCTGGGAGGGTTTGAGAGGGCGCGTAGACGCGGCGGTGGCACACATACCGTCTTGCAGGTGTGCGATGCAATCGAAGGTGACGCGAAACCGATACGCATCGGAGAACTTCGCGGGGTTGTTGAGAAATTCGACGTTCTGGGGTATCTTTGAGCAAGACCAGATATGCGGCGGGGGCAGCACTTACTCGTATGGTGACAATAGACATGACGGTGGAGGGCAAGCGCGGAGTCGCGACGCGACGCGTCGGGGCAGCTTCCTTTCTTGGAAGTCTTTGTGACGATTCACGAACGTCCGGCCCGCCCCGGCCCGCCGTCTTTCTCCAATATCGTCGTCACTCTTCCCATTACCGGTACCTCTCGACGAATCATTTTTGCGTTAGGTGGCCGTGGATTTACCAGTAGCCAGTGCAGCACCTTCAGGTATCTCTGTAAACGACAAAGATCGGACAACAATGATGCTGTCACAGTGGCCACAATTCACGAATCACTGGTATACAAGGTACACATACAACTTTCAGTACAGCTACAGACCAGTCAAGCAGTACCTATTATTACTTACAAGTTAAATGGTCAGTGAAATTTACCTCCCGTCATCACATCCCCGCGGCCTTCACTACGTCGTCCAGCCGCGTCTGCAGCGTATTCACCCGTCCGCGAAGTTCACCACTGACAGCCAGCTCCTGCCCCAGCTTTAAACCACACTGCGCCAGCAACTGCGACTTCGCGTCGAGCTCCGCCCTGAGCTCCCGGCACTCCACAATCAAGCGCGCCTCCCGCTCGTGCGCCTCCTGGCGGAGCGTTGTCTCCCGCTGCGCCGCCTCACGCCGCTCCTCCGTATGCCTGGTCTCGCGCACCGCAGCCTCGCGCCGAGCCTCCCCCACAAGTCGACCCTCCCGCTCTGCGGCTTCGCGCCGAAGCTGGGCGCTCTCCGCGGCATGGCGAGCCTCCCGCTCGCGCCCCGCCTCTCTTTCCTGTTTCGCGTTCTCGGCGAAAGCGTTGGAAAGCATGCGATACTGTGCGTGTTCGGCAACTGTCGCCTGTAGTTGCGCGTTCTCCGCGCGCAGCTGGGCGTTATCTTTCTGGAGTGCGGCAGTCTGCGGACAAGGAACATCGCGTGGAGACTGCACGCGCCGTGGGGACGGGGCTCGATGGGCAGACGGAGAGCGGTGAGGAGAGTAGGGCTCATGCGCCGAGGATGGACCAGGCATGGCGTTCTCTTGAGGTGGAGGGGACGTGGAGGATCGCAGTACCAGCGGGGATGGTTGTTGAGGCTGCGATGACGTGGAAGCCACAGGAGCCATTTCTGGCGAGGCCGATGTTCGCAACTGCAGTGCGAAAGCACGCCCTTTACCAGAGGATACGCGCGAAGCATGAGCGGGACGGCGCGGTGTGGGATCGCCTACGGGAGACGAGGGAGGCTCGCTCGACCCGTCGATCGAAGGTTTAATGTCGTGATCTTCCGCTGCAATGGTCATGCCTCTAGCGAACGTGGTCGCAAGCTCCTCTGAGACAGCAGGGACCGCAGTATCGGGCGTAGACGGTCGTGTGGACATCGTCGCGTCCGCGGCCTCTGTCAGAAGGGCCATATTGGCCATCATGTCCTTGTACCTCTCCTGTAAGCGCGCGGTGACTTGGCGTCCTGCTGCACTCACAGGCTCCCAGACGGGGCCGGTAGGTGACATTTGTAGGCACTCCGCGTACGCGGCGGCATCAAATGAATACAGTTCTTCTTTCGCATCCAACCGAGGAAAGCCCTCAAACTTCCCGGCAAAGATTTTCTCCATCCACGGTCCTATGAAGACGGTCAGTATACAATACGAAGGCGCCTGATGGACTTGAAGACCTACGGTGCTCAATGCCTTCCTTGTATCTCGTATCCTGATAGCGTTCCCAGAACGCCTTGTTGTAGCGGTCGCCGTAGTCGCCGTCGACAGGGAGCAAGAATCCGTCACTGGTCATGCGCTGGACCGCTCTGTCGAAGGGCGCGTAGCGCCAGGACGATATGTCTTTCCCTGCGGCGGGGTCGTGCAGGGGTGCTCCATTGGTAGCGGCTTTGCGCAGCTTGTAAAGTAGCCTCGCGATGTGGAGGAGGCTGTGCATGTGATCCTGCCAGAGCTCTCCGCGCGTAATCACGGACCACATGGATCCCCAGAGGAAGTGAGAGAGAAATATGACGGGGGCACGGTACACGACCGGCAGGACGGCGCTTTCACCATTCGGAAGACGGAGAATGAGGCGGCTTAGGGCGCGCGGCTTTGTCTTGTGATATTCTGCGGATATGGCCTTTGTTTTGAGGAAGTGGACTATGTCAGAAGGAGTACTATATTGGGGGTGGCTTGCAGCGGTGCAGAATGTCAGTTCGTCGCGATAATACCAATCAGGTCGCGGCTTGAACTTGGGCTGCATATCTTCGGCTATAAGAGATGTAAGTACATCGGTTCTGGGGAGCAAGGGACAGCGACGCACAAAGGGATACGATCTCTCCATTATTGGGGGACGGACTCGAAGTCTCCCGACGCTTCACGCGTACTTGGCCAGTCCCATCGTCCTCTCGATATCGTTTTCTCAGGTTGACCATAGAGATGACAAGAGAGGAGAACTTTGCAGAGTGACGGTGGGAACCAAGGGCGAGTCGCACGGGAGCTTTATATTCATTCACCTTTCAAAACGCTTTTCAAGACTCGAGCCTTTCTGACTCGACCGTAAGCCGGAAGCTTCCCACCTTCGACCCTCCTGGTCACTGTTCTGCCAGTCTAATGATATATACCTAGCAGGATATTCCCCTACCTTCGGGCACATTTTGCTTCCGTTCACATTGACGCCGCACGCGACAGTCACAGTGCACTGTAATCTTTGGCAGGGACGCACGTGATACAAAGTGACTGAGCATCACGGTGGACTTTGAAGTTGTACTTCACCTTCACGTTCACCATATTCTGCTGCAAGTGTATCAATAAGCTGCTCCTCATGTCGCTCTAAACGACCGTCAACGTGTATACTACCGTCCTTATGTCTTCTCCTCCACATGACGCCGACGAGGCGCGTCCGGAAACCCCGCTGGCGCTCGACACGAACAGCGGCCTGCAATCACCCTCTGCGTCGTCCGACGCCAGCTCGTCCTCCAGTGCCTTCGTTCTTCCCATTCCCACGCCCTCAACCAACAGATCAAGAGCGTCCTTCTCTCTTCCCGATCCGGCAGATGAAGCCGTATGGTCACTGGACTCGCTGCCACCAGAGATCAAGAAGGCGGACGTGAGCATTGCACGTACGTGTTCCGCTTCAGGAGGCTCGGCGACACGTCTTGACTCACCATATCCAGCGGACGGCAGCTTCGTCGAAACCCCTTCAGGTGCCGCGGCCCACCAGCTGAAGCGCATCTACGATCAGAGACTCGGAGTTGGCAAGGACCTGCGTTCTCCCTTCGCGATCACCGGCTTTGTGAATCAACATGGGAGGTGGACCTACCGCGTCGGGTGCGCTACCAGGCCTGTCAGCCACATCTTTGACGCTGACCATGGCGCAGGTACAGAGACATGTCTGCACCGGCGACCTCCGGCGTCGAAGCGGAGGCTCGCACAAGCAGCATTTCCGAGGCCAACCAGTCTGTCCTCGAAGCCCGTCCGCGCGATCAGTCCTTCAGCGGTCGCAGCAAGCGCCGATCGCGCATGAGCGTTCACACACTCCTCAATCCGTCGATGTTCAACAAGAGTACTAGCACTCGACCCAACCCGACCGCGTCAGGCGCACCCAAGAAGCTGCGCAAGACGCGCTCCATCCCGGACATGATCAGTTCGACGGCGTCCGGGTCGCGACCGCCGTCGGGGCGGGGGCATTCCCACAGTGTCACTGCGGCAGATATGCTACGCCTACCCAGCACCGAGTCGACGGGATCGCAGAAGTCGCGAGACATGTTCGCAGATGTCATGAACTTCTCGCAGCCGGCCCTGGGCCACCTCATCAACTCCAACCACTCCTCCTCATCCTCCCTTCTATCGCCGCTGGTCATCACCTCCCCTTTCGGTCAGGGCGTTGCGTTCGATTCCCCATCACCCAGGCAACCTCCACCGTACCTTCCTGCACCTAGATTCCTGCGAGAGATGCAATCGTTCGAGTCCGTTATGACTGCACGGCAAGACGACGTCCGTTCAGACCTTGAGTACGATGGCGAGCGACCACCCTCTGCTGTTCGACTTCGGCCACCCACGATCCACGAGACTGAAACGGAAGCCGAGACGCCGCCGCCTCTAGAGAAGGAGGAAGTGGCTGAACCCTTGGAGGAGCCCACTTTGCTTTCGCGTTACTCGACAGATGTCTTCGACGTGCTACAGACATACCGTGGTCTACCGCAGCTGGACAAGCTTTCGGCAGCGGAGCAAGAGGACTCGACAGTTACTGTCAAGATGTCGCTGTCCACCGACGATACTGCTGCACCACGAGATGACCCGCGGTTTGTCATCTGGGGCGAGGTCGCCGTGGATTCCATGAGAGACGACGTCTCGGTCTCAGGGAGCTGGACAGACCAGTCGGCCCCCTCCAGCGGAGTGTCTCGCAAGCAGAGCACACGGTCGGGTCACCAGAGCATTAAGGGGAAGCAAATGGAGGTCCCGAAAGTGCGCGTGTGCCGCGAAGGAAGCGCGCATCCGATGAAGATGATGCTCGCGGCGACGATCGAGCGGTGGATTGCGCAGCTCACAAGCGACCTCGATTACGACGAGTTGCTCGTGTTCTTCCTCACATACCGAACGTATGTCAGCGCCGTCGACCTGTGCCACCTGCTCATCTGCCGGTTCCATTGGGCGCTGCAGCAGGGCGAGACGGCGCAAGACGAGAAGGTCCGCCGCATCGTGCGCGTGCGGACGTTTGTGGCGATGCGGTACTGGTTGTTGACGTTCTTCGCCGTTGACTTTCTGCCGGATCGCGAGATGCGTGCGTTGGTGTCGAGTTGGCTGAACACGCTCGTGCGCGACCCGGCGCTGACGAAACATTCGGACGGCTTGGTGCGTATTTCGCGTGTGAGACGAACTGTCCCTGATTGCGTCGCAGAACATCGTGCGCAAGCTCCGCAAGGTCGCAAAGGACTGCCAGCGTGCTCATACGCGGAACAAAGGAGCGTTCGCACCAGACCGCGAACGTCGACGAAGTCGTCGTCTCCGCCCAGACATATTTTTGGCGAGAAGTTCGCAGAAGCGACTCGGCGGTCGGACGCGGAGGACGAAGACTCAGACGTCGAGTTGGACTTCCTTGATGTCGACGTAGGGGCATCGGGCACAGCGACGCCAAGCGGACACTTTGCGGCCCCACTGCCCGCGACGATACCGCTGTCCTCGCTGAACATCTTGCACCGCACAGACCACGCGCCAGGACCGTCTGAAGACCTATTGCCTTTCGTACAGACGCCTCGCACGTTACCAGTGCACCACAACGCGCTTTCGCGCGTACTTGTGAAGACTATCGGACGAATCGGGCGGTGGAAGCGGGTGTTGAATTCGAGGACGGTGGCGCCGGGGCCGATGAGCGAGGGCGGCGATGTGTCGGCCTTCGATTTGGAGTGGAACGTATCGCGGGACATGCTGACGGTGCAGGGTGGCGTGGAGACATACCTCAAGATGATCGAGCCGCCGGAAGACCAGGCGGAGACGATGCCGCGGCCTTCACAGGCGTCTACTGTGTCGCCTCCGGTGAAGCCTAGGGCGTCGGCTGAACGCATGTGCCTTCGACCTCTGTCGTGCCACGGATGGAGTCCTGGTCTTCGCCGCGGAATCCTGCCAACATACCCCTACCTTCGCCGGACGCGACATCGGAGTATGATCCTATGACGGACGCGGTCGCTTTGACGTCGGAAAGGGATGTCAATGCTGCTACGGTGGATTCTCTGCCAATGTCACGGCCCTCAGCGGAGGATACTGTATCGCTAGCGCCCAGCTCATTGGCATCGTCTTCATCGTCACCCCGTCGGGACAGGACGTCGTCCATTCGGACCTCATCGACAGACTCATTCGGCGCTCCGCTGCCACAGGGCAACTTCACGGCCGCTTTCCGTAATCCAGGAAGCATGCCGTATCAGTTCGACGTTGCGTCCATTGATGACCTCGACCTATCGGACTCATCGGACGGAGGAATGCCTCCCGCACCGCCAGGCTTGGGAGGGCAGCACAAACCAGCGCGCAAGCTACCGTTGCGGCGCGACTTCGAGTTTGTGCAGCGACCAGAGAGCGCCTCTTCAATGGGCGTGATCTCGCGAGGCTCGTTTGCTTCCGAGTTCTCGGAAGGGAGCGGTACTCGATCCTCGACAACGTCCAGCGTTGGTGGTCCGGTGACGAAGTGGCAGCTAAACGAACTGAAGAGGTCACTGGCTGAGGAGGAAGAGGAGGGCGACGTCGAGGCTGCGCTGCGGCGGCTTGAGGGTCAGATCAACCCGAACAAGGTGCAGGAGAAGCGGGAACAGGTCGAGGGCTGGATGAAAAACATCAAGCAGCGTTTAAGGCGGGCGACTATGTTGAAGACGACGAGTCTTTCGTGGACGAAGACCTGGAAGAGGACGGCGCGGACGAGGAGCGGGACGAGGTGCGCTCGATGGCGTCGGCTGATAGCCATGGGCATGCCCGCGAGGACACAGTTGTGCCAGAGTCGTCCAGCACGCCGATGCCGGACCAGACCTCGCATACGGTGTCGGGGGTCGGCTCACCAGGACGTGCAACCGATGCGAAGCCGGCACCTGAAGACGCCGTGCCGATGGAAATCCTTGAGAGTCGCATGCCCTCACAGTCGCCAGAGCTACCTACGGTTGGCCTGGCTCCACGGATGAGCGATTCGGACCTGCCACGGTTTCACAAGACATTCATCATGAATTACAAGGCCGAACAGCTCGTGCAGCACTTCTCCATGATCGACCGCGAGCTGCTGGTGTCAGTCAAGTTCGACGAGCTTATCTCGGGCGATTGGCTGCGTGCGAGGAAGTGAATGTCCTGGACTGGGCGCAGTACCTGAAGGACCGCGCACGGTGGAAGGCAGAACAGCGGTGTGCGGACAAGACAAGCGCACTCGCGGCCGTACGCGCACGATTCAACCTGCTTGCGAACTTTGTGGTCTCCGAGGTCGTTTTAACACCACCGAACGAACGTCCGGTGGTTGTGAACAAGCTCATTCGGATCGCTTTCGTACGTTGCGTCGAACGGACATGATACGCAAACGCTGACGGCACGCAGAAAGCTTACCAACTGAGCAGCTTCAACACGCTGATGGCGATTCTTACTGGCCTGCGTAGCGACTGGGTAGCGAAGGCGATGAGGCGACTGTGGCACCGGCTCGGTATGTTCGAGACGCGAATGCTCAACGACTTCAAGCAATTTGCAACGACTGAGGGCGACTTCAAACATATTCGCCTTGCAATCGAGGCTATCGCGGACTCAAAGCCGCTCGATGCGGGGTCGCACGCGCCGTCTGTTGTCAGTGGAGGCGCGGGCGACACTCCTGGCAAGGGCAAGGGCGGAGGAGGCGATAAGGCTACACCAACAACCTGCATTCCATTTATTGGTACGTGCGTCGTGCATATACGACGGACGTCGGCTAATGAAACTCTGCGCAGGGGTCTACCTTGCACCTCTCAAGCGCTTCAGCCAATTGCCCGACCTCATTGACCCGACAGCGCCTCATGAGGCGGTAGGGGTCGATCCGCTGACAGCCAACTTCGACACCCCAGCCCATCCGGAGGTATTCGCGGCGCTGAAGCCGCTACCACCAGGCATGCACCTCGAGCCCTTGATCAACGTGCAGAAGCAGCGGTCGATTGCGGGGGTTGTGCGCTCGCTCGTTGCGGGACAGCACCTGGCAAGCCGAGTGCACTATCCCATCGACAAGCGCGTGTTCCAGAAGTGCCTACGGCTACGCGGGCTTGATACCGAGATGCTTCAGCGGGCATTGGCGATGCACTCATAGGATCTGTATTCCGGAGGGCGTGCGACGCTCCGCGAGCCTAGTGCGCGTATATAGGTATCGTTCGCAACGGGCATGCACATATACCGCTCGTCTCCCCTCTTTGCTTCATCTTTGTCTTCAGCAGATATAGACCCACCCATCGTTTTTATTTACGTTGCGTTATTTTTTGTGTTCGGGGTCGAGGAGGAATGGAAATCAGAATACAATTACAACCCTTCTCTTGGGTGCACATAGTCCGCGCCAGGAAATGATGATGCTGGATGTTTGTGCTGAGCTCATTATTCCAGAGCTTATACCAGAAGCTGCCGCGTTGAGCGAGCGGGACGTCGGTCGTGCCTCTGAGCACGTACTAATCTATGTTCGACTTTCTGCTTCCACGTGACGGGCGGACCGGTTGCCATCGTGATTTGCGCAACGCATTTGTCCTTCTGACAGTGTGTCCTGGCTCCTGCTCTCATCTCCTCGCATTCCTTTTCCTTTCGTTCGCTGGGTTGATCCCTTCCCTCTCCTTCGTTATTCTCATTCGTTTGGGTTGATCCTAGACATTCCCGTTCTTCGTTGGTTTTCGCCAGATTTCACTATCGCCGATCCTCTTCATCGAACGCCAAACACTTTAGAATCATCCGACTCCTTGTTAAGATGCAGTCCTTCACGTTCTCTGCCTTCGCGATGATGCTCATGCTTGCTGGGCAAGGTATGTGTCGTCCAATCCGACCCACACACCAGTCACCTCCACTACACATCTTCCAATATCCCCCATAGTTGCCCATCATCCTCCGCTAGATCGTCGTAAACAACAGGAGACTGACTTTTCTATCATGGCAGCTCTCGCTCAGTTCACTGTGATTGTTGGCACGGCCAACTTCACGGCGCAGAGCTCCTTGACCTGTCAAGCAGTCTGGCAGTGGACGCGGTGCGCATCCTTTCCGGAAACTTTCGTGCATAACTGACAGATGAATCCCTTTTTAGTGCAAGACGATGTGCGATCCTACGCGCCAGGCCATTCAGGTGTGTGCTGAGCGAACAAGTGCATAGATAATACTGACATTGTAAAGGCTTGCGGTGATGATGCGACGTGCTTGTGCAGAGCAGACACAGTCGCGTCTCTCCTTCAGTGGTGCGTGACGCGACATATTCATCCATGATTCTTTTCCTCATACCGTCCTTGTGCAGCGAGCAGTGCATGCTCACTTCGCTCATCGTTGCCAACGTGCGCATGCCGGATCCCCGCGTAGGCAGCCAGGTTGTCCTCAGCGGTGCGTGCAAAACCCATGATCGCATCTACCGCGCACCTTATATATATCCCCTCTCCCGCTAGGCTACGCTGCTGCTTGCAACGCGTCCGACCCTGCGCTCATGCCGAACGCTACCCAGACGGCACTCGCTATCCCGACTGCTGGTAGGCCTATTCCTTGATAGCGTCTTCGCCGACCTGCTGACATCGACGTCCGTTAGACATCGACGGCACGCCCTTCGATTGGCCCGGCCCGTCTGGCATCTTCCTACCCACACCTGCGTTGGTGCTCGCTGTGACGGCGGCTGCAGGCATGGGCGGCGGTTTCATCTATCTCCTGAGCAACCTATGAGTGAGGAGGATTCGAGGATTCGTTTGGGAATTGGTGCGAAGTAGAAGATGAGGAGATGAGAATGAGAGAGGTGGCTGTCCATTACATTTCGTAAGGGTGGTAGCTCGTTAGGAAACTTTCGATGGAATGCGAGTGATCCTAGAGCACATCGTAGAGCATTCTGAGCTTCTTTAGACTCGCCATGAGCCTCCTTGGTTGGCTGATTAATTGAGCTAATCAAGTGATTACCAAAGTCGAACAATGGCTTTGATGCCGTCCGGTCCTTACTTCCGACCGCCATGAGCTCCCTAACGTTTCTTGTGACGGAGCTGCAGTCTCTGGCCAGCGAGACAAGAAGAAAGCATCCCGATATCAGAGAGGTCATTACTTCCGCAAAAACGAGGCGCTTGCTGACTGATTCAGGCGGCAGAACGATCTCTAGCCGTGCTTCGCGCGTCCCCCGAGCAGGCGACGGCGCAGCTGGCTGGCGGCGATGGCGAGGAGCTCCTTAAGCCCGTCTTCATGGGCTGCGCGACAAAGAACGCGAAAGTCGTAGCCATATCCCTCGGCTCGCTGCAGCGCCTCATCGGACTCAAGGCCGTCCCGCCGTCCGCTGTCCCCCTCATCATCAGCACGGCGGCGGACGCGATGAGCCAGGGCGTCGACATTCAGCTCCGCATCCTCCAGACCATCCTCTCCCTCATTACCAACTTCCCCGAGATTCACGGCGACCAGCTCGCGGACGCGCTGCTCGTATGCTTCCGCCTGCACGAATCGCGGATCGCCGTCGTCTCGTCCACCGCCGCGGCCACGCTCCGCCAGCTGGTCATGTTCGTGGTGGACAAGATGGTCGGCGAGTCGCAGACGGAGGCGCTCGAGGACGTGCAGCTCCCTGACGGATCGACTAAGTCCTTGCCTCCTTCCGCGCGCGACGCGTTCGCGGTGTTCGAGACCTGTGCCTGCTCGCCAACTCGGAACGTCCGCGCTTTCTCCAGTTGGACTACCTGCATAAGACTTTCGCACTCGAGCTCATCGAGAGCGTGCTCACCAATTACCATGCGCTCTTCCGCCAGCACGCGGAGCTCATCTTGCTCCTGCGCCACCACCTCTGTCCCCTCCTCATCAAAGCGCTCTCGGATCGCCCTCAGTTCGCGCTTACGCTCCGTTGTACTCGAGTCGTCTTTCTGCTGCTTAAGCAGTTCTCCGCCGAACTGCAGACCGAGGCGGAAGTCTTCCTCGTTATGCTCATCAGGATCATCACTGAGGATGCCGATGCGGAACCTGCGGAACATACGACGCCTCGACCACAATGGATGCGCGTCATCGCTATGGAAATTATGCGCGGACTATGTAGCGATGCTGAGCTGGTACGTGGCATCTACGGGAAATACGATGCGCAAGAGGGCGAAGGCTCCAATGTATACGCATCGCTAGTCACCGCTCTCAATCGCCTGATGTCGGAGAAACCGTCTCTGTTGGGGGTCGGGACGCAGATGTTCGGCGTTGGAGTACCCGCTGAAGGGAGCAGCTCCTCTTACAACTTGGAGTCCGTCACCGGGATGACTGGGATGGTTGCCACCGCGGCCAGTGCCACGGTATCAGGTGTTGTAAACATGCTGGGCAGCACCGGTGGCTTGAGCATGCAGGGCTCGACCCTCAAGCTACAGTGGTGCGTAATATCCACTCTCTTTGTGACATGTAGCTGAGCTTTGCTGCAGTATCGACCAACTTGACAAGGCCGACGCTCCTCCAGTTCCTGAAGCGTACATCTATCTTCTCGGCCTGCAGTGCATTGTGTCTCTTTGCGAAGGCTTCGCCGCCTACACCGGTCCGCTGTACACCGCCCTAGTCATCCAGCGTCCTCGAGCAGCGGGCGACGCGATTATCCGTGCCCCGCCCGCCCTTGACATATCATCCCTCCCTCCAGATGAGCCTACAACCAAGCAGCTCACCATCGTTAAGCGCTGCATTGGGGATGGCTGGCCTGCACTCCTCGCCGCCCTCTCTTTCGTCCTGTCCACCAACCTCTCCGATGAGCTCTTTGCAGACGTTCTCGCCGCTTTCCAAGCCCTCATCAATGCCGCTGGCATGCTCGGCTTGTCTACACCTCGCGACGCGCTGTTCACCAGTCTGGCGCGTCTCGCCGTACCAACGCGCGTAGTCTCTGCTGTAGACCAAGCCGACGCGCAGGGCCCGCAGCCCGGTCTGAGCGAGCGCAACATGGCTTGCCTCAAGGTCCTCGTCGGCTGCGCCATGTTCCTCGCCGGCAGCCTCGGTGCGAGCTGGTTCGGCGTGCTAGAGGTTTTGCAGAATGCGGATTACGTTCTCTCGGCCCGCCGACGTGCGCCGAGCATGCCGTCGACGCCTATAACGACGGTGCCGCCGTCACTGACGCCGCGTCCGCCGATACTTGCTGATGTAGAGCCGGACACCCTGTTGAGCGCGATTCAGCGGTTGTTCGATGCATCAAAGAACTTGGAAGATAGCGCGTTCTCGCAATTCCTGAACGCACTCTGCAAGTTGAGCGCGGAGATGGTGGCTATGCAGACGGCAGAGCAGCTCTCGGGCGAACCATTGTCACCGAAGATGGAGGTGCCGCCGACCCCGCGGATGGACAGGCGGCGCGTCAGCGGGATTCATATTCCCCGCACGTTGGTCAGTGCCAACCTATTCTTCAACGACTGCACGCTGATATATTTGTGTAGAGAGCTGGTGACTTTGGCCTTACGAAGCTGGGTGGTGTGCTCCTGATGAACATGCATCGGCTCATCTATCGCTCACCGGACGTTGCATGGGACACAGCGACATCGCACCTTCTCATGATCGTCCGTTTGGTGTCTGCCCCACAGAACATACGCGTACAAGCCGCGCGAGTGCTGGACGACGTGCTCGTACGGGTACCGCGCAACGTGTCCTCAGCAGGCGAGCTGCAAGCCGCTGTGCAAGGCCGCGTCCTTCACGTGCTCTCGCAGCAGGTCATACCTGCCGATGGCACACCATTTTCTGGCTCCGAGCTGGAGCTGCGCCGCCTCGGCCTTGAGACGCTGCACCAAATACTCCAGTCCTCCGGACACACCCTCGTTGTCGGCTGGGAGGTGATCTTTGAGATGCTCAGCAGCGTCTGCCGCGCGCCATCCATAGCATCGGCCGGCGCCCCTGACAAGCTCGTCAAGATTGCCTTCCAATCTCTCACACTCGTCATCGATGCCCTAGCAGGACTCGCGCCGGAGCACCTCCGTCTCTGCATTGGCACCCTCGGGCAGTTCGGCCGGCAGGCGGACACAAACGTCGCGCTGACTGCGGCTGCGAGCCTTATGTGGAGTGTGTCCGACGCGATACAGGCAAAGCGCAAGAGTGCAGAAAGCGAGCGCGAGTATAGTGCGCTATGGATGGTACTCTTGCGCGAGCTGCTCGGCCTGGGTGCAGATGCGCGACCAGAGGTGCGCGACGGGGCGATCCAGACGCTGTTCCGTGCCATGCTGCTGTATGGCGCTACGCTAGGCGCCGAGACATGGGCGCAATGCTTGTGGGACGTGGTATTCCCACTGCTTGAGCAGCTGACGGCGGAGATGCGTGCGGCACAGGCGCGCGTGAGCATGGCAGGGGATGAGGACGATGAGGACGCAGCGGCAGCGAAGAACGCGTGGGATGAGTCGAAAACTCTCGCGTTACAGTCCCTTGGGACGATCCTTCACGACTTCCTTGTATCGCATATGATGCAACTCGACACCTTCGAAAAGGCATGGGACGCATTTGTGGCGCATGTCGTCGAGACCGTCCTGTTGGATGATCGGTCGATCACTGTGCCCGCGCTGCAATGTCTGACACTCGGAGTGCAGGCAGCTACTTCTGCGGCGTCTGCTGAGGACAGCGGCGAGCGAGTCGCGGTGGTGTGGAAGCGGACTTGGGAGGCGATCGACAGGATAGGAGATGCGGTGCTGAGGCGTGTATCCTCTGATCCTGAAGATGTGATGCCGTACGCGCCGTTTACGCAGAGCAGTCTGGTGGCTCTGGTGGAATTGTTGCGAAGTGTCCGAGCATTGAGCAAGTCCGCTGACAATGCGGAATGGCCTTTGGAGCGTCTGACGCGGCTTATGGTAATTCTCAAAGGTGCGAGGGACTATGGCTTCGACGGGACAGAAATGCTGACACCGCCTTCAGGAATCGTGACCTACTCGAACTCCCCAGACTACCGGCCAGACACTGATAATATGACCCCTGTGCAGGTATAGAGTCCAGTCCTCCTGCGCTACATGACTACTGATCTTCGTCTCTAGATTGCAGTAATGGACACCATTTTGTCTATTGACCTGGCAGCACCTGGCGTAGCGTCGCGAGTCATGCAGGATGTTTCTGAGTTTGCTCTCTTGGCCTTCCTAGCCGCCTTTGACGTGCCGCCGCCTCCGAAGACCTATACCTCCAAAGGTGCTGCGATACCTACTAGCTCAACGAAGCGCATCACCTACATTGCGCTCAACAAGCGTGCGATGCCGCTGCTCGTGGACTTCTTCCTGAAGTTCAAAGACCAGCCTGTGATATATTCGGATGGCACGCTCGACGCGGTTCTCTCGGTACGCCAGAGTGCTGGGTGCCCCAACGTTCGCTGTCTAACACTTCGTGCAGGCGTATGCCATCCCGATGAAGCTCAAATATGACTGTCCGCCGTCGTCTAAATTTGGCAAAGATGAACCGCTTTGGAAGACGGCGACGACGAGCTTTCTGCGCATAGTGAAGGAATGTGGACCGCAGATGAAGTCGCAACTCGATGGTGAGATAAATCTAGCTTGCACTATCATGTATACTAAAACATCGCTCAGACATCGGCGCGGAACATGTGGAGGCCATCTGGCGTCAAGTCCTAGATGTGTTCCGAGGCGCTATACTTGCAGATTGGTGAGGCGTCCTCGTTTCTGACCTTTTACTTATCTCACCAGTATCCATAGCTCGCCTGTCGAGGCGCTCACGCTAGATGAGCAAGAAGCTGAAGAGAACTTCGACCTGTCTCTCGTCGCCGCTCTCGAGATCGACGTAGTACCGTACATCGGCGAGCCTAGCGTTCCCGACTCCCTGGTCTCCCAGCTGGCAAAGACACTGCATCGTGGAAGCAAATTATGGGACATTGAATCACATGCTAGGTCCTCTGGTGGATCGATGTCGTCTGGACTAAAAGCGGTGTCGTCTCCGCCATCGCCCGACTACATCAAGGTCGAATGGGATGTACCAGGGAGCACGGAACACAGTATTACTGTCCCAAGGGAACGGTTTTCGTACTGGTGCTTTGATCTCTTGTTTTTGATCTGCTCGAGCGTCACCAATGGTGAATATGACAATCTCCTTCGTCTGCAAGTGCACTGACGGCTTGGCAGACAACGAAGCCTCGCGACGCCGACTGGGCGCGCTCAGCCTGCCTTCGCTTCTTGACCGATGCAAGCGAACGATGACTAGCTTTGTAGCGGACGGAGCCTTACGAGGCGGACTGCCATTCTCGAGGTGAGTCACGCGCACCGTACTGACAGTGTGAGGCTAAAGGGAAATATTCCCAATAGGGTCCGCGAGGAAGAGCTCGTATATGTGCTGCGCAAGCTTCTCGAGTTACGTTTATATACTGGTTCGCTGTGGGCATCGCTGTCAGACGATCCAGGATGGCATTGCGTGACGCAACCTGGTACGCTTTTCCTGCAGCGATCTGTGCCGCCAACATTGACAGGCTTTTATAGAAATCGATACCTCACAGTCGCATGCGGCGTTGCTGGCGGACGTAGCCAAGCGCTCTCCGAAGGCGCATCTTTTCCACCTTTACCCCGTGTTTTGCGAGATCGCCTCTGCGCCTCGCGCGCTGCCTAGTACTTGGGCTAGCCCCGGTGGCAGTGACGACTCCAACGCGGCCGGACAGCTCGATGCTCGAATCCTGGCGCGACAGTGCTTGAAGGAGGTTGGTTTCGAGCTGGGCTGTTACTCATGACTTTGGCAGGGGATGTATGTTTGCATATAGGATCAGCCATCGGACTATTATAATATGATGATCGTGTCATGACAATGTATCACGTTCCACGGTGCTATGAAGGCTCCCAGCAACTTACAAAGGTGGCCGATCAGACATATATGTCTGAGACTGCTCGGTGGAACATGCTATCGAGCAGATCCAGGCAAGGTTGCCATGTCACGCTGGTCAAAATAAGATGAACTTGAGAAAAAAAAACTATTTACACTGTCACCGACACGTGAGCGACCCTAGATGCGCGGCTCCGAAACTGTGACATGTAACAAGTGACCTTGCTCTTGACCACCACCATCTTCGTTCGCCTGTTCTCATTCTGAAGCTCGCCTGCGTCGACAGAATCGCAGCGGACAACGCGCCTAATACGTCAACTAGGAAGGCTCGCCTGCCGACTATCCCACTGCCAAAAAAGGGAGCAAAGCCGTCGAGGGCATGAACTACAGAAATTCAGTGGCCAAAGCACGTTCGTATCTTCGCACATGATCATGAGAGGTGGGAAGCGCAGCGCACCGGATGATGATTATACATGCTTGCGGAACAAGGAATGCGGTGAAGACTCAGACAGGACGACTGTGTCGAACAAGCGGCGCCGCTTCGAAGAACATATCGAACAAGAGCTCCAAACCGCGCAGTACGCGTCCGCGTTCATGAACACCGACCCAAGCCATGACTACTTTCCAAACACCTGCGTGAAGGACTCTTGCATGCGGCCCATGCATCACAGTCCCAGCCAAGTCTACTGCTTTGTGCCATTGAATTTTCAAGGTTCTTCCAGGCTCGATTCCTCGGTCGTCTGTGCCATGTCTCATCACATGCCCGTTGAAACTGGTCTCAATACACACCTGGAGCTTTGGGCTGCTTGCGAAGGCGATGTTAACAAGTACACGAACGAGGTCGGGTACCCCTGCTCTCGCCAGCTAGCCGGTGCCTTTGCGCCAAGGCAAGAAACCAATGGCCAGTCGAATGTGATCCGTCGAAGCCTCATATACTCGGTTACTCCGCGTCCACGATGGCTATGGGAATTGAACTCTGTGGAGGAGTTTGTGTCATGCTATATCGGCATCGTCGAGAGTGAGGTTTTCAGTCATCCGTCGCCTTGGCGGTACACTGACCTTTGTTTGCAGTACATCATTATGCGCTCACAAGCGCCCATGTTCTGCACTCTGACATCAATGGGGAAAACGCGATGTACTGTAGGACGCCCGACGGGAAGGTGCTCGGTTTTCTCAACGACTGGGACCTCGCGTGCTTCGTCGGTCCGCTGGATCTCAGCGAGTCGTCGACGTCACAGCATCGTACAGGCACGGGCCCGTTCATGGCGATCGACCTGCAGCAGCCAGACAACGAGGGGAAGAGCCCGAAGCGCGACCATCGTTACTGCCACGATCTGGAGTCCCTGTTCTGGTTGCTGGTATGGGCGGTCCTGCACTTCGATCTCAAGGCCGGGAGCCGACGCAAATGCGAGCTCAAGGAATGGGACGGCGACTGGCAGACTGCGGCCTTATTCAAGAATAGCTTTCTGACGAATGCCGGGACACAGAACCGGATCCTAAAAATGGCTCTCAAGCCATACGCTGGCCTCGTCAAGCGATGGATTCTCCCGCTTGCGGATATGTTCCAGGACGCGCGTCACAACTGCGAGAAGTCCCGCGACGCCGAGGGCTTCAAGATTTTTGACCACGAAATGTACGCGAAGGAAATCACTTTCGAGAAGTTTATGGAAATCATTGGGGTCAGGCCGAGGCAGTGGGGGTAGGAAGAACTTCGAGACGACGGAGGGGGACTGGACGGGGATCTAGTCCTTGTTATGATCTGTAATAGTATGTCCGCGAGGCGTCGTGCACTTATTTATTCCTGTCTACATCTAGGGCGCACAGTTCCTGACTCTCTACTACGCTTTCAGTCGTGACGACCATCGTTGGCATGTGTATAAGTACGACAGGAACAATAATGATGAAGCCGTAGGTCCCGGATACCGTATACATATATGGACACGACGACTATACGACGGTTGCACCGGGGGGGGGGAATAAACTTGACAATGAACACTTCGAAAGAGGGCGAGAGCGTGCCTGGTTCGAGTAGCGAGAAGGTCTGAATGCGGAATATATGAGGACGGAATGAAAGGAGGAGATGGATGGGCGCCGCAACGGCGATGAGGACAAGGACGACAGAGGGATCTACGAATAGTATAATGACCTTGTGATGACAATGTATCTTCACCTCCAACGAGTAAGGAGGCAGGCTCATTGCGATACTCCATCCAAGGGCGGCGCTCGCGGCCTTGCAGCAGTGGCACCGATAACGCGGCCTGCTCGTGTGCGATACCACTCAAGCCAGGCATGTATATGCAAATGAATAAATAGATGCACGACGCCTCGCGGACGTATTATTACAGATCATAACATAGATCCTCGTCCGTCGTCTCCTTCCTACTTCTTCTCGAGCACCCACTGCCTCGGCTTAACCCCAATGGTCTGCATGAACTTCTCGAAAGTGATTTCCTTCGCGTACATTTCGTGGTCGAAGATCTTGAAGCCCTCGGCGTCGCGGGACTTCTTGCAGTCGTGACGCGCGTCGTGGAACATGTCCGCAAGTGGGAGGATCCATCGCTTGACGATGGCAGCGTATGGCTTTAGGGCCAATTTGAGGGTCTGCCGCTGCGTCTCCGGTTCAGACAGGAAAGCCCACTTGGACTCGGCTGCGGTCCTCCAGTCGCCTTCCCATGCCTTGACCAGGCACCCGCCCCGACGCTTGGCCGTGAGGTCAAAGTGCAGGACCGCCCATACCAGCAGCCAGAAGAGGGACTCCAGGTCGTGGCAGTAGCGATGGTCGCGGATCGGGCTCTTCCCCTCGCCGTCTGGCTGCTGCAGGTCAATGGCCATGAACGGACCCGTTCCAGTACGGTGCTGCTTCGTAGACGACTCGCTGACACCCAGCGGACCGACGAAGCACGCGAGGTCCCAGTCGTTGAGGTAGCCTAGCGCCTTCCTGTCGGACGCCCGGCGGCGCGACATCGCGTTGTTCTCACTGATGTCGCGGTGCAGAACGTGCGCGTCGTCGTGGGCATGGAAATGCACTATTAGAAGAGGTCAGTACATGCATGCAAAGTCAATGCTGAAGACTCACTTTCGACTATGTCAATGTAACACGACTCGAACTCCTCGACAGAATCTAGTTCCCATAGCGGCTGGAGACGCAGCGTGACTTGGTATATGAGGCGCCGACTGTCCTCGAGAATCTTCTCTCGGATCTTCTCATCAAGCATATCCAGGAAGGGTTGACCCTGCTCGAACTCCCGCCACGCTTCAACTACGGGGAAGTGCTCCGCCATATGGGGTAGCTTCTTCTTAAGGTGTTCCAGGAAGACAGGCTCCAGCGTGCGACCTGGGGAAGTCCAGCACGTCTTGAGCGCCATGCGAGTATCGTCGGTGACATTGTCGACGAGCTTCTTGACCGGGTAAACCATCGTACCGCGCCCGATGAGGCCCATGTAAGAGTAGATGAGAGAAGAGCCCTCGACCACGAACGTCACCTCTGACTGGTCTTTGCTTTTCGGCAAGACGAATCGCGCGCCATTCAGCTTGCGAGGGTACGCAACGTCGTTCGTATACGTGATCGCACCGTCCCTGTCGGCGACCGGAAACTGCAAGTGCGGGTCGAAGCCCGCCTGGACGGGCGTGCAGCGTGTCATAGCGAAGGCGATCAGGGCAAGCAGCTCGGGAGACTGTTTGAAGTTGAACATCATGGAGCGGTAGACACGGTCACGGTTGTGATACATGAGCCAGATCATGAACCCGTCCACGCAGACACTGGTGACATAGTAGCGGCTGGTGTCGGCGTCCATGCACTCGAGCGCGTACTGCGCGGCTTGAAGCTCCTGCAAGACAACGTCTTCTATGCGTCGGCGCTTGCTGTGAGACATTGTGGTGTCCTGCGAACCAGTATCGCTGCTTCGGTTGCGCGAGTTGGAGTAGTGATCGTTCGGTGCACCGCGCTTCGTGCCGCCCGAGCTCGTCCGCGTCACTTTGGACGTGACCTTGTCTTTGCCGGACTGTCCGCTTGCGACGGCCTTGCTCCCTTTCCCGGCAGTGCGAGAGCCAGAAGAGCGAGTTTGCCGCGTCGTGCGCTGCGCTTCTGTCGTCTTACGCAAGCTCCGGGTTGAGGAGGTGCGCGGCGCCGTGGTCTGCGTGATTGCTGGCTCGGGAAGCGCGTGCTCGGAGGAGGTCCCTTGTTCGTCAGCCTCCTCCGGCAGCGAGGGCAGGGCTTCGTGCTTCAAGTAATTCTTCTTGAACTCGAAGTAGTGGTGCAGCAGCCTCCAGGCGATACGCTCCTCAGAAAAGGCGTTGGCGTGGCCCACCATGCCGTCCGGCTTGCGCTGCGAATCACCTACACCGTGAAGGACGCGATCGCCCTTGGCCTCGTAGAACTTCAGCAGCTGCCCGAAGTCGACCTTAAACAGATCACAGGTCGACCTCAAGCAATGTTCGAACATTTGTTGGAACGGCTTGTACATGCTCCGCTCATGGCGTTTCTTCTCAGCAATCTTCGAGTATTGCTCGAGAGGTTCGGCGGGCAGAACGATGCCGTGGTTTGTGATACGGTCAACGTCTTCCGCCGAAATACCATAGACGGCTTGCACGAATCGTTCGATAGGGAGCGCCTGTGGGCATATCCGGCCCTCTAGATCCTTGCGCAGTGCTGGATTAACCTCCTTCAGGCACCTGGAGTGGTGGCCATGGGTGCTACGCTTGTGCGGCGTCGATGACATGTCTAGAGAAAGCAATCGTGAGACGAGTTCGCCGCCTGCAGGGTGGCTACGCGCACCTGAATCGCACGACGAGCACGAGCAGCAGCTGCACTCGGAGTACCCGCTGTCCGAAAACCCGGACGAGTTCGTCGCATACGACGTGGTAGAAGAAGAGGTTGAAGAGGCCATGGCCGTGATGCTGTGTCACGTCTTTTGTTTCGAGTGTGGTGACCACAATGGCGGTCAAGAGCAAGCCCAGGTGTGACGGGTCACAACCTGGCGTCAACGTAATCAGGTGATTCTTTCACGTTCAGTGCACGTGTAATGTCACGTGACCGCGTTGGCAGGTGAGCGGCTCCGAGGTTGTGACCCGTCACACTTGACCTTGCTCTTCACCGCCATTGTGGTCACCACACTCGAAACAAAAGACGTGACACAGCATCGCGGCCATGGCCTCTTCAACCTCTTCTTCTACCACGTCGTATGCGACGAACTCATACCCGCGTGGCGCTCAAGACGTGCTGGACTTCCCCTGGTAGGACGTCGGAGCCCGTGTTCCTGGAACACCTTAAGATGAAGCTATTCCATATGGCGGAGCACTTCCCCGTAGCTGAAGCGTGGCGGGAGTTCGAGCAGGGTCAACCCTTCCTGGAAATGCTTGATGAGAAGATCCAAGAGAAGATTCTCGAGGACAGTCGGCGCCTCATATACCAAGTCACGCTGCGTCTCCAGCCGCTATGGGAACTAGATTCTGTCGAGGAGTTCGAGTCGTGTTACATTGACATAGTCGAGAGTGAGTCTTCAGCATTGACTTTGCATGCATGTACTGACCTCTTCTAATAGTGCATTTCCATGCCCACGACGACGCGCACGTTCTGCACCGCGACATCAGTGAGAACAACGCGATGTCGCGCCGCCGGGCGTCCGACGGGAAGGCGCTCGGCTACCTCAACGACTGGGATCTCGCGTGCTTCGTCGGTCCGCCGGGTCTCAGCGAGTCGTCGACGTCACAGCATCGTACTGGCACGGGCCCGTTCATGGCGATCGACCTGCAGCAGCCAGACGGCCAGGGGAAGAGCCCGAAGCGCGACCATCGCTACTGCCACAACCTGGAGTCCCTGTTCTGGTTGCTGGTATGGGCAGTCCTGCACTTCGACCTTCAAACCAAACGTCGACGCACGTGCAGGGTCACGGAATGGGAAGGCAACTGGAAAGCCGCAGCCCAGTTCAAGTCGGCTTTTCTGGATAACTCGGAGACGCAGCGGCAGACCCTCAAATTGGCTCTAAGGCCATACGCTGGCCTCGTCAAGCGATGGATTCTCCCGCTTGCGGATATGTTCCAGGACGCGCGTCACAACTGCGAGAAGACCCGCGACGCCGAGGGCTTCAAGATCTTCGACCACGAAATGTACGCGAAGGAAATCACTTTCGAGAAATTCATGCAGACCATTGGGGTTAAGCCGAGGCAGTGGGTGCTCGAGAAGAAGTAGGAAGGAGATGACGGACGAGGGTCTGGTCTTTCTTATGTAAGGCTGTAATAATACGTCCGCGAGGCGTCTTGCATCTATTTATTCATTTGCATCTACATGCCTGGCTTGAGTAGTATCGCACGCGAGCAGGCCCGTCATCGGTACCACTGCTGCATGGCCGCGAGCGCTGCCGGCTTGCTAAGAACCAGCAAAATTTGGCGCACTCGAATCGTTCATGTCAAAGCGATTCGGGAGGTGAGCTCGCCAGCGGTAACGTCCGTGTTTGAAGGCAGCTCACCCGGACCAGGGACGAATAGATCAATGGACTTTCGGAAGTACAACATGCGATAACTATTGGCCGCCGAGAGACACTCATTCCTCACATCACCCCCAAACCCAACTTAAGCTCTCGCTCCAATTCTCCTATGTCTAGCCCCTCCCGAGCCTCGCCGTGCGCTGGCGCAGCTACCTTCGCATCCTTCGCCTGCTCCAAACATCGCGGACACGTGCAGTTGAAGCCCCACTGCCTCAGCTCTGCCTGACGGCGGTTGTACGACATATTGGGGTCGACATACGATACCACGAGTTCCTCGCCAGGTGCGATGTCCGTCTTCGCAACCATGAATATGCGAGAAAGTGCTGTGCGGGGGTCCAGGTGTCGCACGGAGACGTTCGGCTGGCAGGAGTGGTTCATGTGCGAGTGAAGGACATAGAGCCCACCGTGATTTTCGAGGTCTGCGAGGTTGAAAGCATGAATGGATCAATGACAAGCGTCTAGGTACGGCTGTACGCACTGAGGTTCATGAGACCGATACCTGACAGAAAACCTGTGTCGTAATCCAGAAGCTCTTTCTCAAGCTCGGGAGACAGCGGTTTCCGGATGATTTTCTTCAGTTTCTTCTTGCCATCTGCCGTCGGTGGATCAAAAAATGTCTGCACAAGCAACTCATGCCCGCGCTTCCATGCTTCGCGATCTGGCTCCTGTCCCAGACTATACAGACATTAGTGAATTGTTGGGCAAGGGCCTAGCACGTAGACGCACACGGCGGCACTATTCCGAAAGCGTTCTTCCATCCCGATCTGAGCGAACGAGCGCACGACTTCCAGATCCTCCTTGAGCGCAGCCGCGTCGTTTTGATTCTCGAGTATGAAGCGCGCAATAACCTGCGCATACGCGTACAGCGCCAACCACTGCTTGTCGCGTGCGTAACGCAATAGCTTCGACGAGGCCGGGTTCTGCGCTGGGCATAGGAGCGCGTGCGTCTTGTCGCTGCGCACGAGACACAGGCGGTTGCAGAAGCGAGCCGGACAGTAGTTGGCTGACGAGCCGTCTGCGCGACACGGAACTTCAAGACCGGTATGTTGGAGCGGCGTCGAACAATGCCAGCATGCTACGCCCCTGACCTGCTTGTCGAAATAGTCCCTGACGGACGCGCCTTCGGGGTCGGGAACGGTGAGCAATGTGGGGATAGCAAATCGCGCTCACCACTCCGGAGCGAGCACCAACGGATCTTCCTTCCAGATCAACTCGCCCTCGCTGATGGGCTCGACCGCGACAAGGCCCTTGCCTCTCCGCTTGTCGAAATATCTGGGTTCAACTTTCGTCGTCCACTTCTTCACGTCCAGGCCAGAGATCAGACGTGAGGTGGGAACTATGATGCTCGACTGTCCGCTCTGCACCAGGCCTTGGCTCTGCAAGATCTTCCGGGTTCGTTTTTCGCTGACCGTCCAGTCGGGGTGCGAGGCCAGCAGGAGAGCATGAATTTTTGGTATTCCCAGACTTGGGTTTTGGGACTTTAGATCGGAAAGCGCTTTCTTAAGGTCCTCCTCTGCGGGGCTGGCCATGGCGGGGAGAGCCAAGAAGTGTACGCCCGATCTTTGATCAGGCGATGCGGATCAGGATCCGCTTCCCATTGTTCTTCACACCCATATGGGGTAAGAGGATTAGCGCTCGTCGATCGAGGATGAAGCTTGAAGGACTGGTTGAACTTGAAATTGAACGTTGACCAAGATTTATGCATTGGGCTTACTAATGCCAGGGACTACTGAGTACCGAGGACTTAGAGAATCTGCCAGAAAGCCCAAGCAGGGCGCACCATGATTACTCGGAACGTACGGTTAAGGAGCATTTACAACTGTTCCGGAATGTAATGGCAAACGCGAGTTTTTTTGACGGAAATTCCCTGTCGCCCAAAAAGGCAATCTGGATTTTATGGATCACGTGTTGAACGATTGCTGGCTCGTTGCAGCTCGTCGTCTTCGTCTGCGAGACGAGAAATATTTCTTAGTGGCTGAGCATGTCTATCACCAGGTTCTGTCATTGTTTTTATGATACGTACTTGTTGAAAAGCGGGCAGATACGTCGTCAAAGATCCTGGGCATGGGGTACCCTCGGTTGAGAGCATCTTGCAGAAAAAAAAGCTTTGAGAAGCCTTGGAGTATTCATGTCATCACTTAGATGGTACTAGCATTTTCCCAAGTGCCCTCTCCCCTCAGGCGACTGCAGCGACGAGCCGTCTGCGCCAGGGAAATGCAGAATTGCCTAATCGAGCGACATTGCATTTCCGCCGAAAGGTTCGGTGATTGCCATTACATTCCGGAACAGTAATAAAAGGAGAAAGGAGTGTGGGTGTAAACCAAGTCGCAAGTCTAAGTCTATGTGTCGTCAAGAAGGAAAACGTAGCTATGATACAAGGAGCAATCGTGAGTAGTACTAGAAGCGATGCATACGATAGCGGTGGATGGAGTACTGAAAGGGTGAAGCTTGTAGTACTAGTCTAGAGTGAAGTGCTGAATATGTCCCAAGTGAAGTCCAAGATAATGTTAAAGCCGTGGTGGATGATAGTGTAGAGGTAGCCGTGGAGGATGGCGAGGCCGCGGAGAGTCAAAGCCGGGGATGTATGATAATGATAAATGATGCAAGAGCTTGCAAGCCGTCCGATGTGCAGAACCGTCCAAGATGATGTACAAGAAATCCGGGTCATGAGAGGTCATGTCGAGCAGTCCACGAGAGCAAAGAGCGTAGTCGGCACCGTCCAACGGTCCCTCAAAGCAACCAAAACCCAATAAACCCAAGCAACACAGTCGCACCCAAGGGCGTCCCCACGCGCCTCGGCGCCGCATTGGCCTCCGTCGTGCACAAGCCCCCGCTGTGGCTCAGGTGCGCCGACGGGATGAGAACGTGCGGCATCCCGCCCGTCGAGCTCATCTGCACCCCGCCGTCGTCGCCCGCATTGTAAGTCCGGCAACTGAGCACGTCGACGAGCTCCGTGCCAGGCTTGTACACCTTGGGCACGTCCCATGCGGAGGCGCCGCCGCTGCCCGCGTTCGTCAGCAGCGCCAGCAGGGGCGGCTTCGACACCGCCATCACGCCTGGCTGCTCCTGCTTGATGAAATCCATGGCGGTGACGAGGAACCTCTTGCCCGCGTTGACTGCCTGCTTGCGCGCCTTGTTGAGCGCGGTCACGGTGCGATACATGTCGTGCCGAGTGTCGTAGCGCGATAACCAGAGGCTGGACATGATGTCAGACGTCGATAGAAGGTCAAAGTGACGGTAGCGTACGCTTCGTGGTTCGAGGGGGTGTTCCCGCCCGAATAGCCCTGCTCTTGACCCTGGTACAGGATGGGGATGCCATCGTGGATGAAGTTGAATGCGAGCGCATTCTTGACGAGAGCCTTATCCGATGTCAGGTTGAACATGCGCGGATAGTCGTGGTTCTCGATGAACGCGCCCGTCAAGAACTCGTCGCCCTCGTAATGTTGACGAGAAGCGTTCATAACGTCCACGATGGCTGACATGTTCCCCTTCGTGGATGAGAAGGCCTCTCGCACAGCAAAGAACGAGGGATAGTCGAGCACGCCGGGCATCGCGTCTGTATAATTCGCGATATAGCTCACGTTGTCGCTGCGCACCTGCATAAAATGCGTAAGCATGCTATGCGCGCAACGAGCGCTACAATACGAACCTCGCCCATGGCAAACGTGCCAGCGGCCTCTACCAGCTGAGGCCAGAAGTCCTTCTGCACGTGCTTGACACTGTCTAGGCGCACCCCATCGAAGCTGTAGTTGCTAACCAGCCCCGCAACGAAGTCGTCCAACTGCAACATGGTCTTGTGGTGCTCAGTGTTGATGTCGTAGAGCGCGACGGAGGTGTCCTTGCCGAGCCAGCACTGCTCGACTTCGGTCTGGTTTGTGTAGTCGGATACCCAGCACAGCGGGTGGAATGAGTCGTTGGTAGATAAGGGAAAGAAGTCGCTGAATGAGGATTCTTGTTCGGTGGAGATGTCCGCAAGCTTGCCAGCCATGCTGTGTATGTGGTGAGATTCTGAGCGTACGAGAAGGCGAGGGGACGCACTGGTTGACGACAACGTCGGCCATAACGTACATGCCTCTCTTGTGTGCAGCTGCGATCATGCTGTTGAGGTCATCCTTGTTGCCGAAATGTTTGTTCAGGCTGAACAGGTCCTGAGTCCAGTACCTAACGGTCATGTCAGTTTGTGAGTTTCAAGCGCATAGAAAGTCACGCACCCATGGTAAGCTTCTCCGTCGCCAGTATCACCCTCGATGTTCTTCGCAACAGGCGATATCCAGATCGCGTCAAAGCCCATGTCTTGAATATAGTCTAGATGTTTCTCCACTCCCCGCCACGTTCCGCCGCAGTACTGGGCGGACGCGGGGTCGCAAGCGGGAAAGGATTCATCTGGGAGACCAAAGCGGTCCGTGACGAGCTGCGGGAGGCCGTCAGGACACTTCGGACGCGCACGCCAGCGCGCCAACTCACTTGGTAGATCGTGCGCTGCCGCCAGTCGTCCGCCGTCGCCGCAAGGACAGTGGAGACCGAGAACAGCAGGGTGGAAAGAAACCGCGGTGACACCATTGCACAGCAGGGGTCGCCGCGGGGCGAGGGAGAGAGGGAAGAGGAAGGACAGGAAGGAGCGCGTTCGTCGCGGACGAACAAGCGCGCTGCGCCAGATAAGGGTGTGGCGCGCCGTAATTGATCGGGTCAAAAGAAGCGCAGCGGCAGCCGCCGCGACCCTGAACTTACCCTCGGACTGCGAAATCTCATCAAGCCAGCCGATTGTTAAGTACACACCATCCATGCATGTTGATCTTTGCTTTTCTCTCTCCCGACAACCCTTGCTACATACACGGCTGACCGGCTCTTTCAACGCTGCGCTGCAAATCGGCCCTCGCACGCCAAGTTGCAAAATTTGCAGCGCTGTCCCGGACACGGCGGTGGTGCGAATGCTTGCAAACCCTGTGCTTGCAGAAACCGATGCGAGCGATTCTGAGAACGCGTCCAAATGTATGACATCATATCCGAAACTCCGCCGTCCAGACCCCGGCGTCGCCTTGCGTCGCCGCCACCCGCTGCACCCAGGCTGCACCCTCCCCGGCTTTCTGGGCTCTTCGTTCTACTCAATGCTCCAGCTTGGATACAGTGAATGGCAATATATTGGGGGCTATCTAGCTACTATGTACTGGTACAGCTGCAGCTACGTAGCACGAAGATATGTACAGTGGGAGTTCCGCGGGAGCGGCGATCGGACGACGTCGGAGAGAAACGCCAGCGCGGCGTTCAGGCGGTCGTCAAGGACGTCCTGCAGACAGCGCGCCATTGGCGCCATCGAGGATGTTGTGCTCCCGCTCTTGTCTGCTGCCGACGACATGATTAAGCCACAAAGCGAGTGATAGAGACCAGAGGTACTTACTTACCATGCAGCCACAAAGACTGTGGACAGACTAGTGCACTTGCGCGGCGGTGTCGGGCTGCTACGACGAGTGAGCATGCGTGAAGCCAGAGCAGGCACCAGACAGCTCACCAAAGGCGAAAGCCACAGCGGGGCGCAAGGTGCCGACGAGGAGACACTGTGCGCGCGCCCGCCTGCACTGTCAGTGACGGTCAAGACGAAGAAAAAAACTGAAGTCAGCAAATCGCGTGAGGCGCGATTTTCTTCGCAGGTCACATGAGGGCGTCCGAAGATCAGAATGACGTCGGAGACGGCCGAGACCAGCCCACTCTGGTCTCCGACTTTCAGAATTCATCATCTCGCCAGCGGGCTCTCGCAAGCGTTTCTGCGAATCCTGATTCGCAGCAATCTTTGCGCGCGCTCTCAGAAATTTCTAGCAGGCCATCGCCCCGCCCTTTCAAACCCAACAGCGGCAGGATAATTTGCGAAGTCCGTCTAGCTGTGTAGGCTCACAAAACCAATGCATGGGCCACTGGTACGGCATATTTGTCGTCGAATAAAGCTCTGGCGCAATGGCGAGAAGGCGAATGGAAGACTGACGGCGATGATCTCAGATCTTCTGCCCGCCCGCGAGGAGTCACAGCACGATCCGGAGGGAGTCTACTTGCGGCTGCCGATGCAGATGCACTGCTGTGTCCATACGGTACCCTACAAAAGTAGGTTGAAACTGCCCGACATCGCTCCCGCGTCGCTCCCAACGGGGACCACCCCGTTCGAATTATGGTGTACGAGATACTTAGACTCCTGTGGCTATTATCGCTTTTGGTCCTCCAAGTTCGCAAACGATCGTGTCACTAGAGGTGGAGCGCAGAGACGATGCGCGAGCTAATGGGCACTGCGCAGCGGCGAGAGAAGGTATGGATCGTGTACGTTCGTCGATTATTGATGTATGTCCGCGGTATCCACACACGATCTTCCAGCAGTAACAGTCGCGACTGGTGGCCGAGATGGCTTCAGAAACGCATGTGTTGGGACTGGGCGGTATATTGTAGTCCCTGGCCGGTGACCTACAACATAAAATACAAAAGTTACCTCCGGCCTAGTTGGTCAGATTGCAGGAAAAGACGCCACAAACGGAGAAGGGAGAATGCTGAAGCAGCCTTTTGTTGCCGTGGGTAAGCCTGAGTACTTTCAGAGCGTTCTTCGTTACTTATGATTAAGAGTACGCGTTGCGGGCGAGATCACTGCGCATACTATCAATAGGTAGGCTGCCGACGCGAAAGCAAGCCAGAAGCAAACCGAAGATCAGGATGACCGGTTTCCGCGTCGTCGCGATACAAGGAAGCGACGTGACCGTGGATGCGTCAGCACGTTCGGTCGCCGTGAGTGAGTCTACGACTTCGGATGGTGTTCAGTGATCGACAGCACAGCAGGGTCTTCCGGCTGTCTCGTGTCGAACGTTGACACAGTGTACAAGTGTCTTCCTCGAGCCTTGTATAGGGTTTGTCGCTGAACGCATACGAGGCATTTTGCCGCGAGAACCACAAGGCATTGCGAGAATTCGCCAGCAGATCCAGTGCTTGAAGCCAGCCTAGCCTCTTGAGCGCAGTTGCTGAAGCGAATGTATGCGGACCCAAGGCAAACCGTGGTCGAACGGATTCATCAAGAAGTGCCAGATCGAGGTCGTCGCCTCGTAGGCCGCGCCCATGGTACCGCAGAGCACAGATACTGTCGTGAGTGACATCGAGAGAAGGCCAGTGTTTAGAAAGGTTGTGGAAATTTGAAGATGAGGAAAGGACGAAAGAAGAGAACAAAGGCACGGACGAATATGGCAGTTGATCGACCAAGCATGTCCAAATATTTGGCTCAGTTGCGCGTGGCTCGCGTGGTACGTGGTGCGAATAGTGGACGCGCGCTCATGGTCCTCAGTGCAGGCGAGCGAGAATGAATAGCTCGAGGACCACATAGAAGTACCTGTATGAAGCTCTGGAAGCAACGCTCTCGGCCATCCGGCAACTGCCTTCACCTACATAGAAGAACTCAGACTCAAAGCAACAACACTTGAATAAAAGGAATAAGTATAGACCGTGGGGGATCGAGAAGGGTATCGTAAGGCATCGTGAGCATCGTAACCTCGTCGTGAGTGTCGTAAAAGCATCAGTACCAAGTTCTGCGAAGATTGCACTAGCGCACGGTCGCTCGTGCGTCCAAGAATCGTTCCCCAATGTACATGCGGCGTTCCCCATTGTCCTTGCGGCGTACCCACAAATCATAACGCCAAAGCACCACCAACGGCACCGAGCACGACCGCTGCGAGCATAGGAAGAACAGGACCGAGGCCAAGTCCTAGTGATGATGTCCAGGCAGCGTTGGACGTCGGCGACGGCGCCGCGGTGACGATGCTCTCGTTGTTGGTAGAAGAGACGTTGCCGAGGAGAGTGGATTCGAGGGCGCAGATCTGGAGTAAAAGGGGTGGTTAATCGAAGGTTGAGAGGGTTTATGAAGGGGTGAAGGGGAATGTTCGGGGGAGAGGAAAGAGAGGAGAATAATGGAAGACATGAAGGGAGAAGGATGGCGCCAAAGGGGAAGACAGGGATGGAGGTTTGGATTGGGGGGATGACGGTGAGTGGAATATTTTGATTGAGGCCACGAACCTTCCGCATGCCGTCCACCACGTCGGGCAGGTCGGGCGCGTCCAGTACGTCGCTCTGATTCGTCTTGACGAAGCTGCGTGTTTTCAATGTAAGGTCCTGATTATATAGCATACAGGAGAGCTGACATACCAGTCCGCGCATTGGGGGAACACTGACTTGAACGTGTCCGTGCACGCACACCTGATCACGTCAATGAAGGCGCCAGGGTTGAAGATGATCTGAGATAACAGTCGGTGAGGAATTCGAGTGCGACGATAACTGCGCATACCATGGAGAAATTTGCCAACACCGGTGCAGCCTGAATGCAGCCATCGATATCACCGTAATTCTGCACGCAAAAGAGTTAGATCGAATTATTCGCGTGAAGGATTCTCTTGAAGGCGCACCTGCTCGCAGATCGGGCACGACGCGGGATCGTCAGGGAAGTACGGCTCTGTCGTCCGCAATTGTAAGCCATCGAAGGGGGTCATGGACGAGCGACGACCCGGCGCCGGGGACGCAGCGACGCAGAGCAGAGCCAGGAAGACGACAAGAAGCTTGGTGGTTATGGCGATCATGGTGACGACTCTCGTGCGGTGCTTGAACTACGGACAGCGACCTGGGTGTGGGTATAGAGGCCCGGGCGGAGGGGAGCAGGAGGGGAAGGGGCCGTGTGTCCGTGCGCGCAGGAGAGGTGGCGAGAAGCAAGCCCTGGGGAAAGATTTTGATTCGGGCTCAGACCATATGATCGGTTGACGACGGTCAGGAGGCCCAGTCTCCCAGATGGTGTGACGGCGGGCGTCGATGCATGTGCCGCAGCTTCTCTTCGCTGTCCTAAGGTTCATCGCTGCTGTTGGGTCCTGTGAATGCAGAGCTTTTACTTCGTGGACGTCGAGGATTCTGAGGAGCACTGCGTTGGCCGGACGGTCGGACCGTATGGACGGTGACGGAGCCGGGCCGGAACAACTCCTTTGCTGCCTCCGTTTGGTGTGACGGTTCGGCCGACGCCTCTGTCACGTGCTATGGACCCACACGATCCCCTCCCTTATTTACAAAAGACTTGACTTTACTTGACTTGCAGTGACTGACAGTGACTCTCTCGGACGCGTATTGACTACCTACCTCGAGAGTCCTCCTGTATATAAAGAGGGTCCTCGCAGTAGGCGAGGACCAAGTGTTCGTATCGAGACATCGTTACTGAGACCCTCGTGTGAACCTTCTTCCCATCTCGTTGAGCCGAGCCCGGTCCGCCTCGCCGCGATCCCGTACTCGCCTCATTTGGCCTCCGTCGACCTCGATCTTGTCCTTGTTCCGATTTCGTCTGCTCCATCTCTACGAATGAAATATACGCATATATCCCATCGAAATGCCTCAAGAATTGACCAAGGCGCCCTGACAGCCTCACGAGGGCGGCCCCGGCCTGAGACTTGAATGAACATTGACAAGGGCGATGCGTCATCTGCAGATGAGATCACTACGCGGCTGTGTCGATAAAGCGCTAATGCTGTAGTTGGCTTGGCCTATATAGCTCTGCTTTGTCCTTCAAGCTTCAACCATCACTCCTGTACACCGACAACTTGCCCCCCACTCCCATGTCCATCGCGAACACCGTACGCGCGAACGCGCAATATCATTCACATCTCCTCTCCCAGCTCGGCGAGCTCGATTATGTGCCGTCCGCGCTAGAAAACCAGAGGCCGTACATCGGCGAGCTGGAGGCTCAGTATAAGGTGCGCCTTTCCCTCTGCTTGCCACAATTCCGGGCTGAGAGCTGACTGACGCGCGTGCCACAGACACTCAAGGCAAAGCTCGACAAGAGCGTGCAGAAGACGCAGAAGGAGCGCAAGGAGCACGAGGCCATGCGCGACTCTACAACGCGTCGACTAGCACACAAACTAACCGGGAAGAAGGAGAAGTTTGAGAAGAAGGCGAGCAAGGAAGAGAGGTGTGTGGCTGTTACCCTCGAATAGCTATAAGCGCTTCATACAACAACAGACACTGACGCATGCACACCAGGGACTATGTCGAAGCATTGGAGGAGGAGATGAAGGTCAGGAACAACCTGGAGATGAACGAGCAGATGATTGCAGAGGCGAAGGCCACGGTACGTGCTTGGGGTATTCTGTACAAGACCATGCTGACCTGTGTACCTCTAAAGCTCGCCGATCTTGAGGAGAAGATCAAGACGTACGATCACTTGAAGCGCGATCTCGCTGACCTGTACAACTCGATCTTCGAGGGCCCCACGCAAGGTGCGTGTGCATATATGCGCTCAAAATCGAAGAAACTGACGTCGTCTGTTAGAATTCCCCCGCGATGACGAGATCGAGCAGCAGGTGAGCCATTTTCTTATTCCTACTCCCCACCCATGTAGCCCACATCCCCGACTCGCCCTACCCTCATTACCCATTCACCTCACCCTCACCTCGAACTCACATCCAAACCAGCTCCGCTACGTCGAAGAAATCTACCACAACGTGCAGAAGCGGCTTAACAACGAATCGCGTGTGGCCGACATTTTGGGGCAAGCGGAGGGCGAGCTGCGCCGATGCAACGTATTCATGAATGAAGCTCTGAGTTATTCGACGTATGGTGGGTGTCACGGCGTCCTTGATTTTTTGTTCCGTTTTGTTGTGACTTCTACTTTCTGTGGCCCCTCTAATATTGGTTTGTCTGGTCTCCGGTTCCTCTGTTCCAGCTCCTGGCTCCTCGGATAGTAGGCGAAGAAGTCACTAACCTACCGTCACCGCAGATATGTTTGGCGGCGGAGGCATGGCGGATATGATGGAGCGGAACGCATTGTCGAATGCGCAGAATAGGTAAGCGGTCGCTTCTACGGACCGACTTCCGGCCAGAAAGCACACTCATCGAACTTTCAGGGCATCCACAGCGCAAATGCTGATCACCCAGGCGCGCCAGCTGTCCCCGCAGGTCAAGAGCATAGGCAATATCAATATTGCGCAAGGGTAAGTGGGCTTGCTGCCATTCTTCGCGCGGATCGTCCGCGTTATTGGTGGCATCGCATATATGCAGTTGGTGCTGCTTATCGCATATAGCATCCGTCTGACCGCATGCATCCACACTCTCGGTCCTCTGAACCTCCTGCTTTGCTTCTGCATATATCCACTCACATCGCTCCCCTCTTCTATAGCTCCATTTTCAGCGACGTTCTCTTCGACAACATCTTCACCGACATGGCGTTCCACGGTATGCACACACGTCATGCACCAGCCGAATTTCCCTGACATTGGTCCATCGGCAGACAAGATCCAGCGCTCACAATTGGACGTGCTGCAGGCGCTGAAGCGGCTGCGGGAACAGGTGCAGGCGGCGTGCCGGCGCGTGGATACGCTGGGTGCGGAAATGATGCAGGTGGGTGGGCGAGAGCGGTGTGGTTTGCTGCTGGGTTCTTGTTATTCTTTTATATTCTCGTGGGCTTTTCTCCCAGTTTTCCGCGCCCTTCTCTCGCCATCTCGTTGTCTTCGTTCATGCATTATGCCCACCATTTTATTCCCTCCGCAAAATATCCTTTGTGCTTCTCCATACCTAACACCCTCATCAGGCCACTTCCGCCCTCCAACAACGCCGCGCACAGCTCGACGAGTACCGCAAGTCCATCTTCGAGGCCGTCGCCACCGGGCGCACACCCACGGAGGCGCACTCGCCGTCCCCTGGACCTCCGCCGGCACCGGCTGGGTTCACGGCGATGTATACAGAGCCGGATGCGGACGACTTGATGCGCGGACGGAGGAATGATGCTCCGCCGGCACCGGAGGGCTTTATGTCGCCCTACTCGCTGCCGTCAGGATCCTACGCTCCGCCATCGGGGCCCCCGCCAGGCCATGACGCGAATGGTGCGAATGGTGGGCACGCGCCGCCGGCGCCGGAGGGCTTCATGTCGCCGTACGCAGCTCCGTCGGGCCCGCCGCCAGCGTTCTCGCCGCCTACGGGGTCTCCGCCTACGTCGCCCTCCAGCCATCAGACACGGTTTGCGCCACCCGCGGGGTCTCCCCCTACGTCGCCCGCTGGTCATCAAGCGCAGTTTGTGCCGCCTGCGGGGCCGCCGCCATCGTTTGAGGCGTCCACCGCGTCTTCTGGCCACACTAAGCCTCCCAGCATGCCCACACCCGGCGACGCGTCGAGCCGGCCGGTGAACTGGGGTACTCGTGAGTCATGGTGCCCGTGGATGGGCGTGGTGCGTTACTGATTTGGGATCGCGATGTAGACAATCCGTACGCGGCGGCCATGGCGAATCGGGCGAGGGCATCGAGTGCGGATGTGAGTCAGGTGGAGGGTGAGAGGAGGTAGTGAGATGAGTTGAAGAAGGAGATAGTAGTGAGTGAGATCTGGCGAGGTGTGTTTGTACTGTACGGAATATGCGACCGTAATGTCTGTAAGTTTTACCATGTACTCCTATACTCTGGCCGTTGTGTCAGCCATGTATCTGTCAGCACGCAAACAATAAGTATTTACTAGGCCAATAGAGGCTGAGCGCGGGAATGACATCCGGAATCTGCCGGGGTATACATCCTCGACCGAATTCGGACATCCCGTTCTTGACTTGATGCCTTCATCACATTTTGTTCTATCTTGAAGGACATTCATCCCCATGCTCTCGTTGGCTCTAATTGACCTTTCAGCTCAGCTGCCAGGCTTCATACTGATGCTGCTCCAAACTTCAGTTTCACTGTCCGCGCGGTCTACTGGTGACGCAATTCGCGCTGTCCGTAGCATGTTTTGCCTGGATCAGCCGTCGCGGGGCATGTTCAATTCCCTCAAAGGTCTACATCCAGGTAGTCTGGCGTCTCGCCAACGCATCGCATGGGTGTTTGGCAACTTCAAGCTTCAGGCTCCGTGCAGGGTGAGAACTCAGATGCACCTTTCGGGTCCGTGAACATCGCCGGCAAGCGCCGCATAACTAGAGATGCAGATTCTCCAACTTTGCAGCAAAGTCGCTCTTCAGTATGTCTCTATGATTGCCGTCGCGTCCCGTCGGACCACTGGCCTCAAATTGCTTGGTGGCACTGCGCTATAATATGGTGATTATGTGCGTGTCCTGTCTTCTCTATGGTAAGCGCGACCTTTACTCCTTTATGCCGTTTGAGCGTACTCACTTCTACCCTCAGGCGTGCTGACCGCGCTATTTATCGCGAGTATCCCCATATTATCGTGAGTGTTCCTCCGACTCTGTATGTATCATGAATGCTCCCTCGTCTCATTCTTGTCTTTCCAGGCGCAAGCAAGGACGAGCAACTATACTCAAGGCATCAGTCATAACGCTGTTCGTCTCGTCATCAATAGCATGGGCTATGTCTACCATGCGTATTATGCGTAACATGGCGGACATGGGTGATAATTGTTATCACCGTCATTCCAAGCGTCCTACAAAAGACCCGAAGATCCCTCCCCTCGTGGTCGCCTCCATAGCCAATGGCGTGAGCGTAGGCTAAAATCGCCACCCTTCGTCCATCACGTGTGTGCTAATCTATTCCAGTTCCTCATCAGCGATGCTCTCGTTGTCTGGAGAGCATGGATGCTCTGGCCACACAGCCGTGTCGCACGTGGGGCATTGTCCTTTTGCATCGCCTGCACTATAGGTGAATCCTCCAAAGTCAAAACAGCCCCATTTTCCTAACGATGTACGTCGTCTTCAGTGGCGACTCTACTCGACGAAATTTTCCAGGTGGGCGGCTTCGATCCGAATGACACGTTCAACCGTGTAATCACGGTTGCACTGCTCATCACGAATGCTGTGGCGACAAATTCTCGTGGGAATACAGCTTTGGTTGGTGGCTCCTCTTGCCCGCAATCGACACGCCGCTGACGACCAAGACCAGGATTTACCGACGCGACATCAAAGCATCTTTGGGCCCCTCCTCCATAACAGATCGCGTCGAAGGAGTGTTGCTGCTGCTGCTCGAGTCAGGATCCGCATATCGTGCAGTCTGGGTGTGCCTCTCGTCGCCCAATCTATGCACTCGCCTCATCCTGTCTAGGTTGGCAATATTGCTGCGAATTCTCAAAGAATACGACACGACACTGTCGACGGGTTCATGGTTTTCGCACATGTGACTTACCTGCTTGCGGTTGCGTTAGCTTTCCCTGGCCAGGAGCATTTACAAAGTACTGACCTACTTGTCACGGTACAGGGCATCTACCCCACTTTTCTCGTAGTCGCGGTAACGGCGCAGCAGCGAACGACCGCCGAATCGGTGATTAGGGGTCAAGACGGCCTTCTAACGCCCATACGCTTTTCTCTGTCGCGACATCATTTTGGACACGGAAGCCTTCGCGTCGCCTGTCCTAGGATCCTCGCCGGCGAGAAGTATAAGTGCATATTAGCATGCTCCTGGCGTGACTGTCAATCCATCTCTCGAAAGGCATCATGGTGCGTCTTTCGCCGTAGCTTTGCAGCGCGATGTCAGACGCACTACCGCAATTATTCCGCCGCAAAGCCTCATTAAAGTAGACAATGGCGATGGAGGTACCACGAATCGTCAGCAGCGTGTTGAGCGCTAGTGGCGGGAGTCTTCTCATCAGCTACACACCGGTTGCGAGGTCAGAGATCGTCCATACGTTGTTTCGTGTTCATTTTTCAAACGTGCGTCTCACTGCAACCCTTCTGCGATTCGGATCCAATACTGAGTGGTCCCAATCCTCATCAGTGACTTCGGTGTCTGATGAGCTTCGATATTATGGACCGACCATCTCGTCGCGCGTGCAAATCTGCATGGGCGGCACCATCCCTGCATCCCTTTGTTTGATTTTTATCGTCTGCCTGACTACCTCCTATAGTAGCGACAGTACTCAACGAAGTTTGCAGGACATGGACACGTACCAAAAAATATACTGCGAGGGAATCGGAATCGTCTTGCGCAGATAGGCGATGACTACGAATACGGTGGCATCCTGCGGCCGTGCAGGAGCCTATGGGTACGCGTACGTTCGGCAAGTCTCTCCTCAGGCCGAAACGGTCCTAGTAACTTACCAATGCTTTATCACGCGCTGAATCAGCATACCAAAAGCCTACCGAAACAATGAACATGTCGTGTACATTGTCCGAATTGGGTGGCTCTTCGCCCGGCATACTTGGGTCGAGCACGCCGAAACGGACTTGCCTTTATGTGGCGCTGGATTGTGGTCTACTATCGCGGTCAGCGCTTCAGCAGCAGCAGCGCAGTATAAGAACCACGTCCATTGAGGTCAGGTTGTGCTCAGTCTCCTGCATCTGCATTTTCATCATCCCTATCCGAGATGGCAAACACTATCAAAGCATACGGCGCCGCTGGTCCCAACGAGAAGCTTCGGCCGCTGACTATCGAGCGTCGTGCTCCGGACGAGAATGATGTTGTCATCGACATCAAGTACGCGGGCATCTGCCACAGCGACATCCATGTCGTGCACGGGGTACGTTGCTCTTGTATGCGTCTCATCGTCTTTGACGACTCACTACTGCGCGTCACAGGAGTGGGGCCCAATCCCATTCCCAATGGTTCCCGGACACGAAATTGCTGGTATCGTCCGCAGCGTCGGTAAGAACGTCACAAAGTTCAAGGTCGGCGACCACGTCGGTGTCGGCAACATGGTGAACTCGTGCCGCACCTGCGACAACTGCAAGATTGGCGAGGAACATTTCTGCTCGGGCGACGGAAAAATCAATTCCAATGTGGGCACATATTATGGCATGGTACGCCCTTCTCCTCCCAGTGATGCTCTCCGTTATATATGCGCGATCATCTAGGACCCGAAGGAGAACTTCGCGCCGACTGCGGGTGGCTACTCGCAGATGATCGTCGTCGACAAGGACTTCGTCCTGAGCATTCCCGACGGCATCCCCCTGGACAAGGCGGCCCCGCTTCTGTGTAAGTGCAGCCCAACGCGCCATACGAATCGTAACTGATCCTGTGTTAGGCGCGGGCATCACGATGTACTCGCCTCTAAACCACTGGAATGCCGGCCCTGGCAAGCGCGTCGCCATCATCGGTCTCGGCGGCGTCGGCCACATTGGCGTCAAGATTGCTAAGTATGTGGCACTGCCGTCGATTTCAGCGGAGGAGACTTACCTGATATTTTCTTCCTCAGGGCGCTAGGCTCAGAGGTCACCGTTCTGTCCCAGTCGCTCAGCAAGAAGGAGCTGGGCCTGAGCTCGGCGCGGACAAGTACTACGCGACGGCCGACGCGGAGACGTTCACGGCCCTCAAAGGCTCTTTGACCTCATCGTCAACACAGTGTCCTCGAAACTCAACCTGGACCAGTATGTGTCACTGCTCGGCATCGGCGGCGCCCTCGTTGAGGTCGGCGTGCCCTTGGACCCCATGTCGGTGCACGCCTACAGCCTCATTTCGGGCCGCCGCAGCCTCGCCGGCTCGTATATTGGTAGCATCCGCGAGACCCAGGAAATGCTGGACTTCTGCGGTACGTACACATATGGACAGCCTGCCCGATGTCTTGCTGACAGAAGTACAGCCAAGCATGGCATTACAGCGGAGATTGAGACCATTCCAGCGTCCAAGATGTACGTTGTTCCCGTAGTTGTATAAATTCCTGTGCTAATCCTCCTCGTAGCAACGAGGCCTGGGACCGTGTCCTTAAATCCGACGTGCGCTTCCGCTTCGTTATCGACATCTCCACCTTGTAGTACATACTGAGAAACAACGCGCCAGATATTGGTCAAGTTCTGATTGAGATTATCTGCACTGGCGTGTTTACTAGAAAGCTCCGGCTTCGCCGGTCTTCAACCTTGCCTTGCGGACTGTGTGCTGGTGAGGAACATCAGGAAAATCCCAAGTTGTGTAATATCACAAAAAAACCAAATCAGTGGTTGAGAGAGGTGTACAATGGTTAACATTGGTTTAAATTGGTTATTTCGACTGGACGAACACGGATAAACACGTATTCACAACTATGGCCTGTTTATATACGGGTGATGATTGTTTATCCCTGGTTCATTACAGTTATGGCCACGAGAGTAACATAGACAAGTATTCGTGACACGCAAAAGTCAACTTGCCATCTATGTGTGCTACGACCTGCATATCGACGATGAGCTTCAATAAAGGGTAAGAACACCAGCCTCCATCCGTGGTCCTGTCAGCAAGGCTGCCGGCGACTTTTTTTTTGGCTTTTCGTGTGCAGGCACCGTGCAACGAGGTCGCGGCACAAAGATTTGAGTCTCGCTGCGTGCGGCAGCGCGGCGCCGGCAGATATTTCACTGCACACCCAGGGGCCAGAAGACTCCAAGGGCATCAAGGTGAGAACCAATAGACTGAGACAGGTCATCTGTCAGTGCAAAGTGTTCCCCGAGCGCACCCGCCGTACGCGCTGCACCACGCATCTCGAAGCTCCATATGGCACACAGTGAGCAACGGGTGTCCCCAGCCATCCGCCGGTTGAATAACAAACGTACGGTCTCGAACAGCATGCAAACGGACATTATTTGGTGCTCAGAGCCTTCAGATGCTTTGACACGAGTTACCTAACATGAAGTCCAGTGCAGTACACTGTACAGAACCCGCACTGCAATAGCCTGCTAGCTGGTGACAGTACACACCCAGTGATCGGCCTATGGGTAATCCATGAGCTAAGGAGTAGCATGGATATCCCATGAGATTCCTGCGGAATATGCATCGGATCCGTACGAAAATCGAACGTTCCTGCATCATGAGCACCGCATAAGGCAGCACCCATGGATTATCCATGGCTCGCGTCGGAATATGCCGAGCCAATCAGGTAACGCACCGTGCACGGCGTCGTAAATTTCCACCAAGTCCCGCTTCCGCCCTTGCCTCTCACCAGCCTGAGCCTCTGTCACCGCCATTGTGAGGACGACCATCACGGTCTGCTCACCCCGCCGCTATCGCTCTTCCACAAGTAGGACCTGGATGCCCCGTCGCTCGTGCAAGGTCGCTGCAGTCTTCTAGCTTCAAGAGCGTTGGCCCGAACACGGTCGAGAGGTCGAGCAAATTTTTCGAAGCATTTCGTGGTACGCAGACTACAGCGAGATCTACCGCTCACCATACTGATACGATGTTGCACAGCTTATGCACAATGCAGCTATATAGCTGCACGGAGGATACAGTACGGTCGCGCTGAAGGGGAAGACGCGGCGGCGGCACCTCCATTCTACACTACTCCTACCAGCTCTTATGTACACCCCATACTCCTGTATTGCTACTGCTTATATAGTCTAGTAGCACCTAATACAACGGGCTTAGTATCAGCATTGATAGGCCGCGAGTACTGGGCGTAGCGCCGGCCTGGCGCCGGCTGGAGCAGCGAGCGCGCTGGCAGCCTGGTCGCCCCGGTGGCGGCTGCTGACTAATATGCCGTGCCGAACCTGCCGACCCATGGTCAGCCCATGATGCAGGAACGTGTGATTTCCTTGCGAATTCGATGAATAAAATATGGACCAGCCTATGAGCTGCTCATAGCGAAGAGTATACTTTACCCATCGGCCGATCACTGGCTGTGTAAGTAAGTAGAGGGGAACGCACTTCGTCGCTCAGTGTCAGTTGACCGATGACGTAGCTGGAGCTTCGGCTCCGGAGTCCGGATAGGGGCATCATTAGATAAGCATATGCTGACAAACACCGTGAGGCTGCCGTTCCGCCTCTTTCCTCCACCACCATCATCGTCCACTGCTGTACGTCGTCGCCCTCGAACGCCTCTGGCGCTGGCGGCGCTGCCGCCACACTTTATGGCTCGGCCGCTGTTCTCACCGCTTCATATACGCCCTCCGGCACGCGCGGCCTCTATCGCCCGGTGCGACGGATGCATCTTCAGGTTGCGCGTCTGGTGAGTTGACGCACACTGGCGGGCGTTCTTCTGCAACCGTCTCTCGCTGGTACGTCTCACCATGCGCGCTCACCGCAGACCTGACCCCGGCGAGCCTGAACGCGGTATGCGGCGAGATCGCGATCAAGGTGGAGTACCGCATGCGCCTCGCGCTCGGAGGCGGACACAGACAGCCCTTCGGCGGCAAGCGCGGACCTTCAACAAACCCATCTCAGCTTATGTCGACAAGCCCCAGCACAAAGGTTATCACCAGCCCCCGATCATCATTATGTGCCAGGTGAGTACATGCGCCCATGGATGACGATGGTTCTGACTCGGACCCCCCGTGTTCAAGCTGCGGTCATTGTGTGAATGATCCGCGCTAGTAGGATTCGCGCCGGAGCGCGTTTTCAAAGAACGTGCTCGCGCGCGCGAAGGAGTTGCACGACCAGATCGGCTTCTTAGGCGCGCACCAGGGCGTGCGGCTCTTGGAGCGAAGATCTTCGAGGGTGCGTGGCTGATGCAATGCGTACATGTTATCGTCTGCTAAGACTTACAGAGCGCGAAGGATACATTGCAAATCGGAACGTCTTCCTCACGGCGGGTGCAAGCCTGGCGCAAGCGCTGCCGTGTCGCTACCCATCCCCATGCTCATCCCGCCACCGGACTCGGGCATCCTCGTCGCTATCTTACCGTGCTGCTATGGCCAGCGAGTGACCCCATTCATATTGGTAAGTGCGTGTGCCTATCGGTTTGGTGAGTGACGATGTCACAGCTGGTCGTTGGTACTCTCGTTGTCTTCACTACGTAGCTATGTAGTACATCTTACCTTTCATTGTCCTACTATGTAGACTTGCAATAGATGTGAATTGCAGTCATCCAGAGGCCTGAGCAGTACCATGAATCCAGATAAGCCTGATTTACCGTCAGTTCAGGACCTGCTCCATAACCATCGTCTTTGTTCAGTATTGTTCACCCGTGTTTAAAATGGTTTTCGCAAATTTGATTGTGATCCGACACTTTATTGTGTTCATTTTGGTTAAATTGTGTTTAAACGGGCTTAAATAGGTATATATCTGTTCTTACACAATATGGCATTTTCCTGATGAATGGCGGCCACAACCACCGGCCTTTTTGCGTGGCGTGTGGAGGGGCTTGATCCGAGCCTAGGTGGGTGGCGAGTCGACATCGAGCCTCAGTCGAGCCTCCAAGTGGCTCGTGGTGTTGTTCTCGCTTGACATTTGTTGTTCAATAACGTTGCTTTGCGTTCCTGGTGACAGTTTTGATGGCTTCAATATGGGTGTCGAGAGACCTTGCAAGGCAAGGTAACTAGAAGCAACAGCAGGAGACTCCCTGTACCACGGGCTGCGCCTGATAGCGCATCGCGATTTGGCAACTCAATAATGCCGAGTAGCTTGGAAAAGTCACATTTTATACGGAGCGCCGCCACAATTATGACCGACAGGAAAAAGTGTATAGCAGAGCATCTACTCAGAACTCGAGGTATCAAGGCAATAAAGTTACGCATCAAAGGGCTGCAGCGTCCGCCCAGCCGCTCCCGCAGCCCTACTCCGCCGACGCATTCTTCGCAGTCCCTGCTCACGGGCGTTGATCCATAAACCCAATGTTCCGCAACGAAGGAGAAGGCAACCCACGCTCCATCCGGCTCTCGTCCAGCACCGCCGCCACCTGCCCGCCGCTGCGCGTCTCCCCCAGTTCCTCGCCCTCGTCCTCGCTCTGCAGCGGCGTCCCCAGCGCGCTGGCGCTGAGGCTGCCCGGGCCGCCGACCGAGCGCCGCTGTCGTCGCGCGTGGAAGGTGCGGCTTGCGGTCGCATTGGAGAACAGAGGCAGCAGGTACCGCTCGTCGAGCGCCTGGAACCACTTGCTGTCTTCACCGCTCGGGCGCGCGCCGGGCCCGGGGGACGCGGGCGTGGACGCGGAAACGTGCGGCTGGGCTGTCGGGGCCAGCGGCAGCACCTCGCCGATGTCGGAGTCGAGGCTGTCGGACGAGGAGGAGAATATTGTTGCGGTTTGATTCAAGGTGGACGCCGGTACTGGTGCGTTTTGGTGGTTGTAAGGTTGGGCATAGTGCGCGCCGACGCGACCCGCGCCTGTACCTGCGGCACCGCGGGAGGTTGACATGCGGGGTGAGGACAGGTAGCTCGGCTCCTCGTCTGCGTAGCGCGGCCATCTGGTGTTGCTGAAGGAGCGACGGCCGAGCCATTGTCGATTCGGAATCTCTTCTTCTTCATCCGTGCTCGCGCCCTCGTCCTCGACGCCGGTGCGGATGCCGAGCACTTCGAGCATGCGCGCGGTGGTGCCGCCGAACATGATGACCGTCAGTACGACGACGACAAGTACCGTCGTGCGCATGGTCTGTGCGTTGGGCCCTTGAAAGCCTGCAGCCAACGCGACGCCAACCGCGCCACGCAGGCCTGCCCAGAAGAGCATCATCTGGTACGAATGCGGCAGCTCCTCCTGTCGCTGTCCCCGAGCATGCCGGTGGAAGAAGTTGATCGCCTCTGAGAGCGGGAAGACGGCGGCGTATCTGGTGAATACGACGGACACGGTGGTGATAGTGATGAACAGCGGCTTCACGTAGTGACCCACGGGCTCCGACACAGGAGCGCTGGTGAAGAGGGCGAGGCCGAGGTAGATGAAGATGAAGTTCTCCGACAGTTGAGCGAGGGTGGCAAATATGTACTTCGTCGCGCGCTGGGTGCGTCGGGACATCGTATGGTACGCGTAGTGCTTGAGCGTAATGCCGCAAAATAGCAGAGACACGATGCCGGACATTTGACACCCATTCGAGAAGAAGTAGCAGGTGTATGCGCTGAGAGCGACGAGGCACGACTCGATCTGCGGGTAGTGGGCAAGAGCGGAGTGCTTGAGCAGGAGCGACATGGCCAGTCCGAAGGCAACACCGAGGGCCATTGACACGGAGAAAGACAGCAGGAAGATGCCGATTCCGTGGAATATTGATCCCAGGTAAACCTCAGAGCCATGGAAGCGCGATAGTGTCCTTGATTGAGGTAAGTCTAGAGGCGGAAGAAGCAGCGAAAAGGTTCACTTACTCATACATGACGATACTGACGGCATCGTTGAGGAGACTCTCCCCAAAGATAACAGTGTAGAGCTTGGGGTCAACCTTGTACTGGTTGAAGATCGCGAGGATGGTAACCGGATCGGTGGCTGAGAGAGTAGACCCAAAGATGAGACATTCGATCAAGGTGAGGTCGAGGGATTCGAGGCCGAGGAAGGAGTAGATGTAGACCAGAACACTGTGCTGTAGGTGATCAATGCGGGCTCAACGCTGCAGTAATTGTGACACGTACCCGACACCGACTGCGGATATGAAGGTGCCCAAGAACGCGAAGGTCAGGATGGAGCCAAAGTTGCGGAAGAAATTGTCCTGCAAGGGTCGTCAGTCGCTGGGTACCATGGAAGAGCTGTAGACGCACCTGCTTAAGCTCATATCCAGAGTTGAGAATGATGGGTGGAAGCAGCAAGTTGAAGAACAACGTATGCTTGAATGTCTGCAAACAACGCGTCAGGACGTGCACCACATCACAGTCAAGCAGATCATCAAGCGTTCTGAGACCCTCCCCACGCGTACTCACCAACATTTCGCGTATCATCGTCCCCGGCGCCAACCTGACAATGAGACCGACCGCCATGCCCGCGACGATAGACACCAGCGTTTCGTGCACCGCGCGTATGCGTTTGATTTGTAGGTAGTAGCTCGTCCATAGTGAGAGAATCAAGAGGCAGCACACGAGGAACAGCGACCACGATGAGTAGAACTCCTCGTCCTCCGCGACTGGCTCAGTGGGCGATGGGGACGCAGCCGCCGCGGCGACAGTGATGGAACCAAGCTTCAATGACATTGCAGGCTGAAGTGCATGGGGGAGCGTCGTCGCCGTGGTCGCTGTCGTCGTCGTCGTCGTCGTTAAAAGCGCCGACGCGTACGTGCTGGGGTCGCGGTTGGAAGGCGGGGTATTGGCTTACTAAGCGACTGCGCCGGTCGGCGATGACCGATGCCTGCTTTTGGGAAGGCTTTGTTCTTTTCCTGTTCATCTTCCTCAACGCAACCACTGGGGTTGAAACTTCCTTGCGACCAACGAGTATTCCAGTTTCTTGATCCAAGACATAAGTAGATCGCATACGAAAGACACATACACTGTTACACTGGATCATACTGCAGAAGTATATGTACACGTCCGAGAAACCGTAGCATCAAGACCAGGACCGTCGAACACACCGAAAACACGACGACAAGAATAATACAGCTTCAGAAAGATGGAGGGAAAGAGGGATTCGACTATTGTCGTATAGGCCATTACTCGGTGCGCTGCCGCTTCGTGCTCTCCTCGTCCTCATCGCCCTCGTTGCGGCGCTTCATGCCCGCCTCCGCTCCCTCGTTCTTGTTCGCGTCAAGCTGCCCCTTCAACGCCTCGACCTCCGCCTCAGCCCGCAGCCGCGCCTTCCGCTCGTCGTCCCACATGCGGCGCACCTCCTCCAGCTGCGCCTGCAGGTCCCCCATCGCCTGGTCCATCAGCAACTTCTCCAGCGTCCACTTCTCAATGTTCCGGCTCTCGTTCTCCTTCAGGTGATGGATGTACTGCACCGCGCGCGAGAGGATGGCACCCTTGGCCTTCTCGCCCGACCCGCTCGGCACAATGCGCCCGAGCTCGTTGATGCCCTCGTTGATGTTCCCGCGACGGCGGCGCTCGACCTCCTTGTGGTTGTCCTTGCGCAGGCGCGTCCACTCGTCCGTGCCCATGGCGGGGTTGCGGCCCGCACGGCGACCGGAGGGCGACCCACCGGGCGAGCCCTCGCCGGAATCATCGGGAGGCATGGTCTCGGAGGCTGGGGGAGGGACTGTGGCGGTCGGAAGCGAGGTGGGGTTGGGGCGCGCGGCGAGTTGAGCGGCGAGGTTGGCAGTGGCGAGGGAGGTGAGGTTGGGCGGGCCCCGAGGGTGGGTCGAGGGGCCGGGATCGCCGACACCAGGGTAGGCGACGGACATTTGCCCTTGCTGATTGAACTGGGCGAGGTTGGAGAGGATCTGCGCGGCATCCTCCTTGTTCCCGTTCTCGGGGAGCTGTGGCCCATGTTAGCAAAGCTCTTACTTGTCGTCCCCTCGTCTAATCCTCGCTCCGTCTCCCGCGGGCTTAACCGCCACCACGCTTCGATCCATGAGATCATAGCGCGCCTGTGGAGAAAACACCCAGCCACTCCCTTGCTGCACCCGGCCTCCTCTCCCCATCTCTCCACGCGACCACCGACATAGGAAACGGCTAACGCACCTTCCCCTGGAGCAGGTTCGGGACATTCCTGAGGATGGCCAGAAGTTGATCTTGCGGGATGGCGCTCAGAGCGAACGCCGGATCGGTGGGGAACGGCACTGGGGCAGCACCCTGAGGTGGCGGCGGGGCATGCTGCGGCGCAGAGGCAGCGGGATCGGTCGTCGAGGACATCGTCTGCGTGTGGGGATGGGTGGAGTATACGTGTGGCTGCTGAGCTTGAATATGGTGGTGGGGGGCTAGTCAACAGCGGGGGGCTTACCAGGGGAACAAGCACGCGGATGAACCCGGGATGAAAGAGACCCTTCGTCGATTGGTGGTTCGGTTTGTTTGCGACGGCGGCGGCGGCGACGCGGTCAGCGCGAAACGTGATTTATCGCGGGGTGGTGACTGGAGGTGTGCAAGTCACGGGCAGAAAGTCATGCGAAAAAAACGTGAGAGAGGGGTTTGGACAACAGGGCCAAGCAAAGCGGAGGCAAGCAGGCACAAATAGATCAACAAAAACGAACTCGGGGAATGCCGGATGCACTTTCTTTCAACAAAGGTCGACTTATGCTTTCGCCTGGCTCTCGCTGAACCCTTTCTCTTCTGGCGCGTCGAAGCACGTCTGCTGTCGCTCCTCATGGTTTCTTGGCTGCCCCCCCCCCACACCCTCAGTTGTGCAGCCCGATCTCGCCCGATGCCCTCACATCTCACACCGCTCCGAGGACGACGGATCTCCTGCTCGCGCAGGGACATACGTTTGTACCAAGAGTCTGACTGGCGATGCTGCGGCGTATCTGGACCGGTGTTGCACTGGCACCTTGCTCGGAGTCGGCACTGCCGCATGTCCTTCTTTATGAACGGGCCACGGCTCGCCACCTCTCGCCTTGCTCTGTCCTAAGTCCTGTACATGTTCTGTTGGTCCATTGTCTTTTTCTAGTGCGCGATCTCGCAAATTTAGCCTACCCAGTGAACACGCTCCTAAGCTCTTGCCCTCCGGTTGTCTGCGTCCTACGGCTGTCCGAGTCTGCAATATCTCGCTCTTCACAGCCTCGAGGAACCGAACATGCAACTGCTTCAGTAAGAGATCTTTGAAGGCCCGGTTATCCCGGTTCGTATCGCCATCGTCCTGCACACGCCCGACAAATGTTGTACACTCAGTCCAGGTAAACCTTGGACCGGCGGCAGCTGGTGGTGCCATAATACACTAAAGCGACATGGTCTCTGCTAGATCCCTGGTCAGACAGTCACTGACACGCCGCCCCCAAGCAGTCTTGCGCTATCCTGGCTTCGAGGACTACGTCCAACACCTCCGTGATTCAGTTTCGCTCTTTACTCGGTCCTAGACCGGCAACCACGGCAGGCTCGCCATCTTGCAATCAGCAAACATGTCCAACCTTGCGTATTGTAACGACTTCCTATCACAGCTCAGGATCACCGCGGCAGTTTCTACTATCACTGTTGCATGGTCTACACTATCATAGTCGCGATCCACGCCGCCACATCGTACGATACTTACGACTTCTCAGGACTCACGACTCTCAGGATCAGCGGTCTCAACTCTCAGAATCACCGAAGCATCTGCATGCCAGCGATGCATTCCCTTGCCTGCCGGTCTTCTTCCGTACTGTCCGCGCGAGGGCCGGATCTTGTGTAGTCCATTGTTCTTTTCCGGATACCCTGATACACGAACTTTCCTGGGACGCAGTGCTCTTTCATCTCGATCCGGCGCCTCGTAATGTCCGTCTATGGAGTCTATCGCCTTCACTTACCTACTGGGCTTGGTAATCATTACCGTCTGCATACAGGGCGTTTAAGGGGCGCCATATTCATGAACTGAACCCGCTTTGGTGAAGAGTCCGTGTCACTGATGCGTGAACATCAGATACGCACGAAGTGAGGGCAAGCCCGGTGGCGAGTGGCGTATATATATATGGTGTATTCACCTGGCTAGGTGAAGAGCTGGTGAGGCCAGTGGGGGCGAGCGCTGAACGCCGCGCGCCACCGTAATGCATTTCTTCCCCTACCGTCATGATCAATCCCCTTGTTTTTCAACGAGAGCCAACTTCGGTAATTACCGATGCACTCGCCCATCCCTATGACCTTGAGGGGTCCGGAAGATGGGCGGGGAAGTTCACAGCGAAAATCAGCTCCAGAGTTTCACACAAAGGTCTGTACCCCACGAAGCTTCGCATCCATCTCGAACCGCACCGATGTAGGACTTTGCGTGGGGCTAACCTCCTTCAGATATCGATAAAGATCCAAATCCAGCATATAGCCTGCTTTATAACGTCCCCGGAAATACTGGGTTAGGTTACTCCAGGGCAGCAAGAGCCTTGCAGGCAGAGAAACAACCGCTGAGTCACCATGAACTATGCCGCGCAGCGCCCGACGCATCCGCACGCGGCGCACGGCGCGCCCATCAGCATCAGCCGCTCGCATGCGCGATTGCAAATCCGACTCTGCGCCCCTGGTACCGTGATCTAACCAGCGCTATTTGATGGTCTTCAAACGCACAGCATCGACCCTCTCTCCCTCCCCCACCACTCCCCATGGGCCAGCAGTACGAGGACGAAGACCCCCTCGCGCGTGCGATCGCGCCCCCGCCGAACGAGACGCCCCAGGAGCGGGGCGCGCGGGAGGCCGCAGAGGCCGAGGCGCGCCGCATCAGCGACATGATAGACGACGAGATCAGGCAGGAGCGGGAGGCGGACAAGCGCAAGAAGAAGCCCGTCAAACTCCTCCTCCTCGGTGCGTCCCGCCCGCCGCACTCCCGTACCCTTCACTCACCCCGCCCAGGCCAGAGCGAGTCCGGAAAGACCGCGACGCTGAAAAGTGCGCGCTTGAACCCCGGGTTACACGCGCTATATGACTGACGCCGCTCTGCCGCAGACTTTCAGCTGCAATACTCGCGCCGACAGTGGCTCGAGGATCGCGACGCATGGCGCTCCGTCATCCACCTCAACCTCGTGCGGAACGTGAACAACATCCTCGACCTGCTAGGGAAGGAGATCGCTGCCGCCGCACGCCCGGACTCGAACAGCGACGACAGCGACGCGCCACGTCGCCGCCACTCCCGCCAGCCTTCTGCCACGCCCCTCCGCTTCACAGACACCCACCGCGCATTGCGCACACGTCTCGCGCCACTCAAGCGCGTCCAGAAGGACCTCGAGCGCCGCCTCGGCGATCAGTCCAAGGAGATGTACACCACAGACGTGCACACCGCCGCACCGTTCGATGAGATGGCTGCGGCGAGTGCGGGGGGCACACCACCACGCGGTGTGCTCCAGGAATTCTCCATCAATTCCACCAATGGCTGGAAATCTGCACTCGACCGCTTCCGTCGGGGCGCCGTCGTCGATCCACGCGCCGATGCGGCCTTGCGACTGCAGAAACAGGTTGACGCGCAGATCATCGAGGCCATAGCCTCCTGCCGTGATGACATGCGGGCATTGTGGCAAGATCCTATCGTCCGCGCTATGCTCGATCGTCGGCGGTCGCGAGTCGAGGATGGCCCGGGATTGTGAGCAAAGCGCTCCGGCACGTTTGGGCATGGCTGACCGCTTGCAGCTTCCTCCACGACTCGGATCGAATAGCGGCGCGGGGCTACGACCCCACAGACGCCGATATCGTGCGCGCGCGCCTGCGGACTGTTGGCGTCCAGGAGCACAAGTTCATGTTTGAAGTTGGTGCGTGTGATTCGCTGGGCGTTTCCAGATCGTCGCGCTGATAGTGTTGCAGGCCGCACGGCTGGACAGGAATGGCGCTTCTTCGATGTTGGCGGCACGAGAAGTAGCGTGCGTATCTCAGTTGTCACTCTCATCATGCCGGCTAACGATCTCATCGCTCAGCGCGCCGCCTGGTACCCGTACTTTGATGATGGTAAGCATCGACCCAATGCATCGCTTCATCCCATTTCTCATTGTACGCGCCACAGTGGATGCCATCATTTTCCTTGCGTAAGTGATCTTTTGCACTTCTTGGTCTGCACTCCCTATTAATCTCGCCGGTGGCCCACCTGTATAGACCGAGTATGTCGGTTTTCTAGTGCCTTGAAACCCCCTCCTGACCATTGTACAGTCTCCTGTTTTGACGAGAAACTCGCCGAAGACCGAAGGGTGAACCGCTTGGAAGATAGCTATCTACTTTGGCGGTCTGTGGTCTCGTGCAAGCTACTCGCGCGCACGCAGATAATCTTGTTCCTCAACAAGTGTACGTCTGTGTCTAACTGGCCAGGCTCTGGCCTGACACGATTCTAGGCGACCTACTCCAAACCAAGCTCAATCGCGGCGTCAAGATTCGCGACTCGGTGCCCAGCTTCGGCGATCGCCAGAACAACTTGGCGACGGCAACCAAGTGTACGCACAACTTCACAGTCGCGTATGCTGTGCTGACGCTGTTTCCAGACTTCCAACAGCACTTCAAGGAGATTCTGCGTCAGCACTCTCCTGTGCAGCGACCTTTCTATGTGTATCTCACGTCTGTGATCGATACGAAGGCGACGGCGGCAACACTTGGCGCTGTCGAAGAGTCCATTCTGCGCAATCACCTCAGGCGCGCAGATCTCATGTAAGTGAGGCGAGTTTCTTGTGCGCTGCTGTAATCGCCTGATCATCGCACACAGTTGATGACCGGTTCTCCGCTCTCTGGCGCCACCGCGCTGCAGCTCTCTAGTCCGCTTTGACATATCGCCCGCGTCACCGACTCGCCCACGCACTGCACCTTGTACAATCTTGTATTATACGTCGTCATCAACGTTTGGCCTTTTACTTACTATTGTATACGCGTCTACTCTCCTCCTCACGCGTCCGATTCCTTTCTTTTTTGCTACATACTGTTGGGATCTAACTTATGATTTCTCGTCTACATTCCCTCGTCTACATCCGCTCCCCACTGCTGTCGCCATCTCCTACTTAATATCTCGTAGTGTTACTCACGCTGCGCTTATTGTTTGCTCTGGCCTTTCCCCTCGGCCACAAGCCCTCATTTCCTCCATGCAGATTGAGCACTCGTCACAGTCACGTGACCGTGCACTGCCATGGTCAGTTCCGTAAGTATGGATACTAGATTAGTAGATAGGTTCAACGATCATCTTCCTTCCTGAGCAACTCGACACCAATAAGCTCGAGGTTAGCACTCTTGGACAAACATACTGATATACCTCGCACTTACGGCTCCTATCTCTTTACAAAGCCATGCATAGGGTGCTGCTCCGAACTCGTTGCTATTGTATGCGCAATGGCGGACCAGTCTACCGCTTGTGCAATGGCCCGCACATGTCGTTCATGGCACGAGCAAGCGCTCGATCGCGTGTGGGAGGACATGGATGCAAGCAGCGCTTTAGAAACGCTTCTCAGCCTCCTCCCGTCGGACGTGTATAAACCAAGAGTGTGTTGTCGAGCTCTCATATGCACGAATGCTTGCTGATCATCGTCACGAAGCCCAAAGACGACTGGGCCTCGGATTCAGGTCAATGGCTTAGGACGCCTAACCAGGAAGAATACGAATCTCTCTTCAAGTATTCGCAACGCGTGCGAGTCCTGGACCTGCATGACTATCTCTTCGGTACATTGCATGTACTCTGCGATCACCCTCCTCCTCGACCACTCTTCCCTCGGTTGAAGGCACTCATGGTTGACTGTCCGTTCTCGCGAGACCGCCCACTTGCCGTGTTGCTTTCCCCATTCTCATCCGGCGCGCTGTCCAGAGTCTCGGTGAATATAAGCGCCCGACCGAGATCAGAGCCTGCACCAGAGATCGACCTCGATGCGATATCATCACTAGCCGTTCCAGGCCATGGAGTCTGCCTTGAAATATGCGGTTTCGCCTTGATGCCAACGCTCGTCGGCGCACGTCAAGACATCATCCGCAAAATCGAGATCGGTAACGTGCGGAGCAACAGCTGGCGTGTAATGGCTGCATTACCATGCTTGGAATCACTCACCATCTCCTGGACTGGTCGGTCACGTCCCATCGCCCACCTGCCCTCCGTGGACAGACCTTTCCGGGCTCTCAGCGCACTCGAAGTGCGCGCGTACGAGGACAGCAAGCCTTTCGTTGCAGACATGCTTCGATGCTGCGGTCGCGTCTCCTTATCCTCGCTGGCGTTATACACTGCCTGCGACGAACATGACACAGAGGCAGATTCGACAAACAACTGGACGCTTCTCTTCCGAGCTATGCAAAACCACTGTGTACGCGGTGATCTTCGCGTACTGCGAATTCATGACTGCAAAGAGACGATGAGGGTGCAGGACATGGACCTCAAGCTGCTTCTACCCTTCCATCGTCTGACGACCCTCAGCCTTCACAACCACGGCGGATTCTCGGTCAACGATGCCACCTTCGTCTCGCTCCTGCAGGCTTGGACGCTCTTGCGGACGCTGGAGCTGGTGACGCCGGACATCGAAAGTAGCCTCGCTATGACAACGCGTCACATCAACACCTGTGCACCCACCTGTCTCCTCGAGATCGCGCGACATGGTGTCTCGCTCGAATCCCTGGCCCTCATCGTGGATTGGGAAGCCGGCCTGTCAGCGGACTGGGAGGAACGGCTGCCGCAGAATATGAACCCCGTCGAGCTCGACTTCTGGAACTCCGGGGTGGACGACCCTTTCGACGCTGCGGATCTAATTCTCGCCGCGTTCCCGGCGGTGAATAGCCTTAGAGTGTCGCAGCTGGACATATATGAACACAGCAAAGGAAGTCGGGAACACACCATGTCTGATAGATGGGGCCAAGTGCGCGATAGGGTATGGGTAGCGCAGAAGGCGATGCGAAGACAAGCGGAATGTCTCGAGAAGTCGCGAGTATGGAAGGTAAGGACTTACTTGCACCCATAGTGGCATTCCACCAACACTGTTCACAGCAGCGAGAAGGCCTGGGCTGGGACTTAGCGCGTTACTCCCGCTGGGATCAAGCTTGAGGATGGCCCGATGGGTGTGGCTAGGGTATGACCGAGCTACATCTCCAGAAGCACCATTCACGTGCTAAGCAGAAAAGAGATACAGTTGTTTTACGGTTTACACACATCGGCCGGGGGCCCCATATGACAATCAGCCGCGACATCCCTTCTATAAGGAAGGAGGCCTTTTTTGCCGAGCTGCCGGCCTGCCGCGCTTTGACAGATTTCGAAAGTTGCCTTTCTGAGACGAAAAGCGTGTGACATTTGCGTGACATACGACCCTCAACCGTCCGGTGACCTCTCTTAACAACGCAACCTTGGACTTGGCGTGTCGCGGGTCGACGCGAGCGCCACAGGCCTGCATCCAGCCTGCATAATACCTTTAATTGCACGACAACGTAGCAAGTCGATACCGTTGGACCGTTCTTGCCTTACGATCCCTTCGCAGTTCGCACATGCACCGGGTTGGATGTGTGCCACAGGTGTGGCCAAACCACGCCTCTCAAGGACTTACTACAGGCAACGGAATGGAGATAAAAAGTCTTTGAAGACACTCGGGTTTGTAAACACGGGTCTCTCCTAGTATACTACATGCATCAAGGCCTATTCAAGCGACCGAAGCAACACGCACGCCAATGGGTCTTCTCCGCCGCCATCTAGCGTCGCGATCTTCTCCTTGGGGATGATGGAGACCTTGTCGTCGTCGAAGCGGTACCAGTCCTTGTCCTCGTCGAAGAGGTCTGCATTGTCGTCAGCATGACAAGCTCGAACTGTAGCGCGCGCAGAAAGGTGATGAACGCACCTGCGTCTTCACGCCGATCCGCTTCTCATAAGTACATGCTCTTCCTGACTAAAGCCATGCAGCGCCCCCCGTCCGCGGCGGTGTCCTTATGTATTTTATCGTTGGATGCGAGACTTCCTATCCCGTCCTGACGAGCAATTTTAGCAGAGGGATGATGCACCAACGAGATCGTACAGGCTGGTCGCTCTCGCGCCGACGTCTGCCTTGACATCCTGTTGCATGAGTGCGCGCAGCTCCTCTGCTTCTTTGGCGCGGATGGCAGGCTCGTTCTGAGCGTGGATCGTCAGTCGCCCCAAGCAATGATGAAGAGATCTCGCGACAGCGCACCCTCCTCCTCAACCTGCATTTGCATCCTCACCGCCAGCGATAAATGTCTCTGCCAAGCCGGTCTTTGACCGCAAGCTTCATTCGTGCATGCAATTGCAATGTGCTGTCCGAAGGCCAGAGTCACTCAGACCAGACTCAGACTCTAGTAGTAGATCTGAGCGGTGCGGGTTGCTGCACATGACTGAAACCATGTCACTGTCACTGTCGCGTTACGCTTTCGTACTGAGCTTGTCTCCGACGATCATCTTCCTGCCTGAGCAGTCTGACACCAAACGGCTCGAGGTTAGCATTCTTGGCCACAAATAGTGTTATACCTCGCACTCACAGTTGCTATCTCTTTACAAAGCCATGCATCGGGTGCTGCTCACCCCCGAACTCGTTGCTATTGTATGCGCAATGGCGGACCAGTCTACCGCTTGCGCGATGGCTCGCACATGTCGTGCATGGCACGATGCAGCTCTCGACTGCGTGTGGAAGGTCCTGGACACGAATTACGCTCTGGATGCGCTTTTCAGTCTCCTCCCCTTGGAGGTGTATGAGGTATGCCCAGGCTCTCATAAGTACATGCAATTCCTTGCTAAATGCCTTCAAGCGTTCCAAGAACCGGTGTAATGTGCCAGGTCGTTGGCTTGCGGCTCCTGGCGAGGGACAGTACGAACTCTTATATAAGTACTCGCGGCGCGTGCGAGTATTGGACTTACTTCGCTGCTCTGTGCAGGATGCCCTACGTGTGCTCTGTGATCAACCGCCCCCTCGACCTCTTTTCCCTCGATTGACAACACTTTCAGTTGACTTGCCGGAATCTCAGGAACACCCGCTTGCCGTGCTCATGCCTACATTTGCGTCTATGGCATTGTCAGAAGTCACGGTGGATGTCGGTGTTCGGACATCTATACTTCCTGTGGCGGAAGTCGACCTTCATGCGATTTCGATCATGGGCGCACCCGGTCGCGGTCCCCAGCTCAGCATACATTGGTACACGCGCATGCCCATCCTCGTCGGTGCGCGTCAGGATATCGTTCGCAAAATCCAGATCGGCGCTTTGCAGAACAGTAGCTGGTCTGTGTTAGCGGCACTACCATGCTTGGAGTCTCTCGACGTCTCCTGGGATAGATGGTCGCATCCCATCACTCGCATGCCGTCCATGGACCGACCTTTCCAGGCTCTGCGCACGCTCAAAATGTGCGCGTACGAAGACTGCAAGCCTCTCGTTGCAGACATGCTTCGATGCTGTGGGCGCGTTTCTCTATCATCATTGCAGTTGTACACCGACTGCGACGAGGATGATGAGGAGGCAGATCCGACCAACAACTGGACACTTCTCTTCCGGGCTATGCGAGACCATTGTGTATGCAGTGATCTTCGTGTACTTGAAGTTCACGACTCCAAAGAGACGACGAGGGTGCAGGACACGGACCTTGAGCTACTTCTACCCTTCCATCGCTTAACGACACTCAGCCTTCACAACCACGCCGGATTCTCGGTACACGAGACCACTATCGCGACGCTCATGCAGAAGTGTACCCTCTTGCGAACTCTAGAGCTGGTGACATCGGACTTGGATGCCAATCTCGGTGTACTGATCACACGCCACATCCCCACCTGTGCGCCCGCCTGTCTTCTGGAGATCGCACGATATGGCGTTTCGCTTGAATCCCTGGCCATAATTGTGGACTGGGAGGCCGGCCTACCAGCAGACTGGCAGCAACGACAACCACTAAACATGAACCCCCTTGAGCTTGACTTCTGGAATTCGGGATTAGGCGACGCTTTCAATGCTGCGGATTTCATTCTCGCCACGTTCCCCGCTGTGGATGACCTTAGAGTGTCACAGCTGGACATGTACAGCCACGGCGTAGGAAGCCGGGAGTATCTCATGTCCGACAAATGGCAGGAAGTGCGCAATCAAGTGTGGATAGCACAAAAGGCGATGCTTAGACAAGCGCATAATTTCGAGAAATCACGTTTATGGAAGGTAAAGGCATTCACCTCATCCGCGGTCGTTGTGCTGAGTCTTCACAGTACCGACGAGGCCTGGGCTGGAACATGGGCCGCAACTGGGATAAGTCTCCCGTGTTCGAGGTTCAACTGGGATAGGCTGAATACAGAAGCACGAACGCGCTAGGATACAACAGGACAGACACCTATACAATTGTTTTCCGATTGACACACATCGGCCGCGGGCCCGATGTAACAGTCTACCGGGACATGCTACGTGCCATCGAAGGCCTACTCAAGCGATCGGCTCTTGTAGAGCAGCACGTACGCAGATGAATCCTCCCCACCGCCGTCCAGCGTCGCGATCTTCTCCTTCGGGAAAATGGAGACCTTGTCGTCGTCGAAGCGGTACCAGTCCTCGTCCTCGTCGAAGAGGTCTGGGTCGCCGTCAGCCTGAGAGATTTCAAGCGCATGCAAGGTCGAGCAGCAGCCGTACAAGAGGCGAGACTGCGATCGAGAGCAAAAGCGATGAACGCACCTGTATCCTTCTTCACACCAATTCGCTTCTGGTACACGTTCTTCCTGACGAAGGCCATATAGTGACCTGAGTCCGCGGCAGCGCCCTTGTGCGTGATGATAGCTGTGTCCGAATCCGCGTCAGCGAGACCGAACGATGTTGAAGACCAGTTGGGAGAACGTACCGACGAGATCGTACAGGCCGGTCGTGCTTGCGCCTACGTCTGCCTTGACGTCTTGTGGGATGAGCGCGCGCAGCTCCTCCGCTTCTTTAGCGCGGATGGCGGGTTCATTCTCTGCGACAAGTGTCAGTGGCGCCCAGTGCGAGACAAGTGACGTACCGTCTTCGTCAACCTGCATCGCATTTGGATCCTCGCCGCCAGCGACAGTCGTCGCCTCTGCTGATATCGCAGCACCCCCGGACGTCCCGCCCATCCCCCCAGCTGGGCCACCGCCGGACTTTACCGCAGCTGTTGCGAGGCCTTTGCGCCGGCTTTTAGAATATGAGAATCAGGATGCACCATCGAAGAAAAGGCACCTACGCATGAATCTTTGCGCGGTCGCGGCGCGCACGCTCGACATCGCCCAGCTTGCGGTTGACCGGTGTGAGCTTCTCCTTCAACTCGTCCGTACAAAGCTCGAGCGCGTCGAGCACGAGCGGGAATTTGACTTTACGCATGACCTTCGTGCGCTTGCCAATGTCCGGGCGCCAGGCAAAGCGCACCATGTGGACGCTGAGATACGCGGGCAGGCGCGCGATGCACGAGTTCTGGATGTAGTCCGCCGGCGCGCCCGTGACGGGCGAGTTTTTGACGATCGTCTGGGTGAGGGTGGCGCGCAGCCCGCCGAGAAGGTCGCCGGTCTCACGTGTGATGTTGCACTCGAGCTTGAGGAAGTCCTCTTCGGCGAAGGAGGACGCATCTTCTGAGCCGTCGGCGGCTTTCAGACTGGGGGACGGTGAGACTGGGCAGGATAGGCCGAGGGTGGAGGCATACCTTCTCCTCATGACACCCATCGCGTATTTCTCGACGACTGGAACATCGTTCTTCTTCACGGAGCGGAGTGCGTTGAGGATAAATGAATATGATTCCTCGGCATCTTGTGTGTGTGTCAGCGATGATGAGCAGGCAAGATACTTATAACGACATACCTTGCTGTGCATAACCTCCCATTCCCATGCTCATCATGGCCGCCGACTTCTCCGCGCGGTCACGCTCAGCGAATTGAGGGTTTACGGACCGCAAGGCGCTCAAGAAGGACATCGGGTTCACGCCGTCTTTGGTTCTCTCGAGCGATCGAAGTAGGGTGGCAAGTGGGTTCACAAGAGGACCTCCGGTTGAGTTGCCTTCGAGCAGCTCAGTACGCAGCTCTTCCACACAGCCGATCGCTTGGAGAGTTGAGTTCATGTAGCAGGTATTTCCGAGATTGACGAGCCCAGCCGGGGTGTCCATGACGGGCTCTCCTCCCTCCTCAAGATCCTCGAGAAAGACGCGTGGCTCTGGCGGCGGTTGCGGCGCCGCCGTCGCGCTTCCAACCGCAGTGAGCGTTGCACCGTCCTTCAGTGTGCTCGGCTTGAAATCATCTGGGACGCGCTATGAGCTTACGATCCAGACGTAGGCCACATATCTGCGCACCTTTCATGACGCCTTTCCCCTTCGGCAGCATGACTTTGACGCGATCTGCAGGTACGCCCGTTGTACGCGCGACAAGATCGCGTAAGTCGGACGCAGTGGCTACGGACGAGATGTCCAGGGAGTACGACGCTCCCGAGTGCTTGAGCGTTATTGGCATAATTTCCTGCTGCTGATGTGTTCCAATTGAGATAAAGGGATGAGATGAAGGCGTAAGGGAAGAAAAAGACGCGTTAGCGCTTACGCGTCACTGAGCGATATTCGATGACCGGATCGGCGGACCGTCCATTGTTTGTTCGTTTTATCTTCTATTTGCTCGATTTACCCTCCCTTCCGCACCCATCTTCGGACCGGTGGTCGGTACATTGAACCGTTGCCTGAGATAGGCCAGAAGTCCTAAAGTGGTGTACGCTGTTTACTTCATCTCAAAGATGTTCTCATCGGCTCAAGTCAGAATGCTCTCCAGCTCAGCGCACGGTCCCGTCGCGTCCCACATACCAGCCCATGTCGCTCATGTACACATTTGCCGCCTAAACCAACAGATAGTAAGCACTGCTCCGACCCGAAGCGTCCAGAGGGTCTCACGCATGAGCGATGTCAGTCAAACGAGGGCGAGCGCGCCACCGAGAGGGCCGCCAGTGTTCGTGTTTATTTCGACCTCAGTAACATCCGGGGACAAGAGCGCACCGTTCGAACCGTATCCGAGGCCTGAAGCCATCTTTTTGGCTTGCGGACGTAGAGCCTTGGCTCTGTCAGTGACATCGCCACACACTGATGTCGATGAGCATATAACGCCTGCCGAGTCGTTACTGATCTGCTGCTGCTGGTCTTCCACTGATGGGCGAAATCAGAGGGCGTCTCGGCGGGTTCACTAACGTTACTGCCCAGTGAGAAACGCATCTAGCCAACTCGACCGGCATGCATCCCTTTCTAGGATTTATTCTCAAATCTATCCGTGTCGATGCCCTTCGACTGTTGCTAAAGTTAGCTGTTTCGGACGGAGTTTCTCGGCGTGAGAAGATGTCTTCTTCAATATTCTTGTCTCTCGTGCTCTTTCGAACGACGCGGAATGAATGAACTTTGCGCGGGAAAGTTGTGATTCTAGTGCTCTCTCGACGCTAAGTCCCTCGTGGGAAAGTGGACTTGCCAAACAAATCCGCCGACGCGTCCCGCTCACATCTTCTTCCTTACCGTCATGTTCCTTCGCACGGAGCCCTTCGCAGGTGCCACCGTCGTGTCCCGTTCTCACGGCGCTGCCCATGTCAGCCTCACACGCATAGCGACACCCCTCGTCGCTGCTCATTGTCCTTGGTCAATGCCGCTGGGGACGTCGCCCCCCCTTCCCCCCGTCGTCGCGCTCGTCGCCAATCGAGGTCACCCTCCTCGCTCACCGTCGTTGAGCGCGCTGCCTTCTGGAGCGCTATGCCTGCGTCCCTTCCGTCCCGCCGCTCAACAGCGAGCGCGTGCTAGGCGTGGGGCGAATGCGGCCTTACGCTTCCTTGCTGCTGTCGAAGCGGCAACAACGTAGGCGCTCGGACAACCCGCAAGCGGCGAGACAGGTGCAGTGGGAGCTGTGCTGCGGACGTATGGCCTCATGTCCCAGGCTCTCGGTGAGTCCGAGAGTGCAGTATCATTGTACAGTACTGACAGCCTCTCGTAGTTGAACCCGACGCCGATCAGGACATTATGCACTCCGTACGTTGTTTGCTAGATTCCCGGCTTGTAGACATACTGACCATGATATGTAGGCGCTTTTCCATGACACCCGCAAGATGGTTCCTTCTGCCAGCGTGCTACACATGCCCAAGTTCCCCATTTCTTCAGTGTACTACACCCTTGTTAGCACGTACTTTGTCTGTAGTAGAGAAATGAATGAAATCGCTTGACTGTACACGATTTGTGATATGAATGGGCCAATCGACTGGAATATAGGAAAATGCAAGTTCGGAGAAGCCCCGGAGCGCGGTGGGTTCTGAATTGATGCGACTAGATGTCGGTCGAAGGGAGTTGAGGTCGCTCGAGAAATTCTATCCGTTTCAGACCCACTTAGACCACAATATAGTCGCTAGATTGAGGTTGACAGAGGTCGACAGGACTAGATGCGTTTCTCACTGGGGTTACTGTCCTGCATTCCATTAGTGCTCATGGTTCGGTCGAACGGCGCGTCACGGAAGGGCAAAGGAGACAAGGGCGAGGGGAGAGAACGAAGAGGGTTCCGTACTTGGCGTTGGATATTTGTGAGGTATAATGCATGTTGACTCTGTAGAATGTCATTTGGCCGTGGTAACCTGCTCAATCCTCAGTGATGCTGGGTCAGATGAATATCTCACATACGGTTACATGGTTGGCTCCCCCAGACGGTGACGCCTGAGCGGAAGCCAGCGCTGTAGTTCGGTGCACCAGTCAAGATGCACGCAATCATTGATGAAAGACAACTCGCGCGAGAGATGCTGCCGCTAGAGGCTAGCTAGGAAGGTCATCTGTAGACCCGACCGATCTTTGGCTTGGATTTGGACAGGTTCGCAGATACAAGCGAGGGACGTGTTGATATTGGTTGGTGACTAGGTGTATGGATGATTCAATTATGATGGGGTTGAGCAGCCCCTTGTACGTTGGCTATCCAAAGACGCACGGTCTGTGGTAGAGTGGATCAGCGAGCGCCGTGCAAGGGGATGAGGTGCACGCACCACCGACGCGTCGTTGGTTTGAGCGGGCAGTTCAGGGTATGCGAGCCGCGCGAGCCGCAGTGACAACATAGTGTTTGACTCAGTGCGTACGTCCGAGTGTCGTCCGTAATGACGGCCACAGCGGCGTCGATGGGGGCAGCGGACGGGATGATTTGATAGCACATGATGGTACGAGAGAAAAGACCTAAGTCCAGAAAGAGCTGAGCGAGGGACAGAGAAGGAACGCGTCACGTACGCAGTCAAGTTCCAGTCCAAGGGAATGCTGGGAAGATTCGCGATCGGACGTTTCGTGGCGGACTACGCGGTAACGTGACATTCGTCCACGCGTCGCGAATCGCGATCGACTTAGCGATGGCCAGGACGCCCGCACGGCACCATTCTAGTATCCCAAGTTTCGAGGTGAGATCCCAGAATAGAGAAATCGTACATCAATGCAGACTCTACGGTGAAAGCTGTTGACAATTTTGCATGAGTTCTTGTTCATTACCGGTCAAATCCAATATCCCGACGTCGTCGTAGCGCCGTTATACCATTCACCTATTGGAGCCCATACGTGCGGGCTCATTATCATAGAAGCCCTTGCCCATGACGAGAAAGCGCCGTCAGATAAATCTCGGCGTCTGTTGAAGGGCACTGCTGCGCGCGCCCTCGCCAGAGCAGAGTCACCAGCTGTGTTATCAAAACCAAGTTCGCAAAACAAGCACGACACCAAGAGTCTCGCTAGGCAGCAATGGACTCGCTCGGGCATGCGGGAGAAGCCAGAGGACTTGACGAAGACCCGACTGGCCGTGCCACGGTCGAGGAATGATATGGTCTCACGCGACCACGGTATCGGACATTCAGATCCGCTGGGCAAAGGGTACCAGGTTAGCCAGAGCTTCGGTCAACAGATCAGGAAAGACTACACCATATCGCGAAAGCGGCTGCCGGATCCATCACAATACCTAGATGCTGACGGTGATGAGGACCGAAATGGCCAAGTTGTACCGCTCTTGCATCGCCCGCCACGCAGGGGCGCCCACACCCGCAAAGAGAACACGTCCTATCAGCCTTCCGATCAAGGACAGCCCACTTACCTGCTTGGACTAGATCATATGTCGCTGAACTCTACGACGCACGGCACACCTTATCGCCGGCATCCTGAAAAGTGCATTTACCGTAAATATTCCTTGCCCATATGCGTAGTGTACATCTTCAGACGAATCATACTGAGTACTGCGTGACAAGGCTGTCTATGACGGCGCCAGAGAAACTCCTCTTGAGCTGAATACATGCTCTGTCAGCGCCTAGTGGGAAACGAGACCAAGGCACCTTCTTACCTAGCCACCAGAGTACGAGAACCCTCAGAAACATCTGTCTCGATGCCGTCGTTGAAAATTTGTAGCCGATTCCGCATGATGGCGCCGTAAGGGTGGTAGCGCGCCACTGTCGACACACTCGAAGGTGCTTCGGACAAAACAGAAGTTGCGCGTGAAGATCCCGCCTTCGACAGGGCACCATTACTCGAGCACACCGTCGAAACGTCCCAGTCTTCACGTGCTGCTGCCCTTCTTGCACGCCGATCCCGTCGTACGTCATCGTGGTGGCATTTCTCTTGCCACTTCTGAAAGGCGAAGGACAGAATATGGGTCATGGAGAAATACTTGCTCTGGAAGAGTCGATCCGGATTGGGAATGATGGACAAAACGGTAAACTCGTCTTCTGCGTCTTTGGGGGCGGGCCACCTTATGGTGTATTTGAGTTTCAAAAGACATCGGTCATCGTGAAGGCTCACATATTTGGAACGCCCCGGCGGTCCGGCGCGAACAAATCCTCGACTTCTTCCCAGTTGAGCTTTTTGTGGCTTTCATCGGCAATCATCACTCCCGCGAGGTTGAGGAACTTGACCTTGCCATCGCAAACCATGAGGCCAGTATCAGTAAAGCCGGTGTAGCATAGGCCGGCGCTATGCAGACGGGCCACCGCGCTGTATACAATCGCTCGATCGCAGTATTCCACCATGCGGCCAGTCCTAGGCACATAATCAACATGGAGGATGTGGGATGAGAAGGGTACCGTGCACTGACATCTGCTCTACAATGATGATAAGTAATTAGTATGATGCGACGCCATTATATCGAGGTGCACGTACCTGTCACGTAACCGACAACTTTGCCGTCTTTCACGACGTGGCCGAGAATCTCGTGTGCGAAATCCAAACGTCTGCGCTCGAGTTGCCGATATGCGCGCATGCCCCGTTCTATATGCCGGTAGGCATCATCATTCCAGCCTCTGAGGAACTCTATATACATTACTGAGTATGGCGAAGGATGCGCCATGGTCCACGTACCCACTGGAGTTCCCTTCCAGATCCCCTGCCGATGATAAAGGTCGATCACTTTTGTCAGGGTCTGCGACGCACAGTACAGACGTTAGCCTTTCCCTGCGATATGATAATCCCTCACGATATCTTCCTCCTGGATCAAGGTCGCCCAAGTCGGATAAGCAATGGAGTACATCTCCCTCTTCTTATTCGGCTGGATTAATCTGCCGGATTTTCTGTCCAGTTATACCCATGGGCAGACCTGCCATTTGATGACCTTCAGTTGTGTTTGCTAGGGGATATATGTTATGATCCGCAAAACATCGTCGGTCAAGATCACGCACGATGAGCTCGATGTCTTCCACCCTTTGTTTCATCGAATCTAGAAGATCCTGAAGCGTTGCATCGCGGCTGATGCAACCATCATTGTCGTGAGCAGAATCGTAGTATTGCGCGTATGCAGGAAGGCCTTCGGCTTGCACGATTACGACGTGACCGAACATCCGGAGCCCGTAAAACGTGTAGTTGCCCCCGCACAGGGTGTCTGTATGAATACGAAGTCAAGGCCCGGTGATAACTAGGGTGCAGCACTTGCCGATTAGTGCAGGTACTTGAGGCGGCAAACCGGCCATTGGTATCACTTTGTGGGCAGTATGAAAGCGCTGAGATGGACGTTGATAACGGGAAGCACACGAGGCCACACGCCTCTGAGTTGTGACCAGAAGTCCTGACTGAATTATGTGACTGAACACGCGGATGGTTCATTGGCGCTTGCGGCGGCTTGCTTCTTGGTATTCAAAGAAACCGTGTGGTAAACGCTCACGCGCATGTAAAGCTCGAACTTGGATGTTGAGACTCACTGCTAAAAGGATGTTGGTAAGTCAGAGCTACGGACCTTTTATAGAAACACTGCACCGTCCGAATCGCGAATAACGCTGCTCCGATCCGACACAATAGTGCCGGCCCGATGCTACGTAGGACCGCGACGAGGTAAGTCGGGCCGCGCTTGCATCTCCCATTATGCAGCGGCGCTTCTGTACCTAAGGAGCACCTAACATGTTAGCCCATAGACCGAAGATCAGTTACTCTTTGCTGGAGTCACACTCACGGCAACCTTGTCCGCCGACATCTCAGAAGGTTCGTGTGTTCATCGTGGACATACTTTGCCACAGCATATGTTCTGTACATCGAAACATGCAGTAAAGAGAAGGCGAGGCGGTACGCGCAACAGACTCATGACGGTGCTAGAGAGACACCCCTCGAGCTGGAAAGCGGTTGTCGGTAATGTGTGGGATGTGACAGGCCGACCAGGATACTTACCTAGCCACCAAGGTACGCATGCCCTCAGAGAAGACGGTACTTGTCTCGCCGTCGTCGTCGAAAGTCAGTATCCGATTCCGCATAACGGTGCCGTAAGGTCGAAAGCGCTCCACCGTCGAACTGTTTGAAGTCGCGTAACTCGCGTCGGACACGATAGAGTGAGCGCGTGAAAACCCAGCCTTCGAGATGGCCCTGCTCGAGCACACCGTCGTCCCGTCCCAATCTTCACGCGCTGCAGCTCTTCTGGCGCGTTTCTCCCGCCGTACCCCGTCGCGATGGCCCTTCTGCTGCCACTGCCGGAAAGCGATAGAGAGGATCTCCGTGCACGAAAAGAAATTACTGTCATAGAGTCGAGAGAGTTCGGGGACAATAGATAAGACGGTGAATTGATCCACTGCGTCACTCGGGGAAGGAAACCTGCACATCGGCGTGTTAGATCGAAGAATGACGGAGTCACTGGATACAATACCGACATGTTTGGGACGCCCCTGCGATCCAGAGCGAATAATTCTTCGGCCGATTGCCAATTGCGCGTTTTCGAGGCCTCGTCTCCATCTTCACTCAATCCGGACAGATTTGAGAACTTGAGCTTTCCGCCGCACACCATAAGGCCCATGTCGCAGAAGCAGGTGTAGGTCAATCCCGCGCTATGTAGACGGGCCACTGCGCTGTAGACGAGTTTCTGATCGTAAGACTCGACCATTCGGCCGGTCCTGTATCATATGTCAATGATTGGGAGCGCAAAAGGATAGGAGACCGACATCGCCTCTGCTTGAATCAGCGTAGGTCCTGAAGATGTAGAGAAAACGCGCACCTGTGACATAGCCGACAACGTGGCCGTCTCTGACGACGTGTCCCAAGATTTCGTACGCGAAGTCAAGGCCTTTCCGTTGGAGTTGTCGATACCCGCGCATGGCCCGCTCTATACATCGCAGATAATCGTCTGTCCATCCGATGAAGACGTCTGTAGTCCGGTGAACATAGCTAGACATGAACCGACGAACAAGCACGCGCCCACTTGCACGCCCCTCCAGCACCCCTGCCGGTGAACACCGTCGATGAATTTGGTCAAGGTCTGCGGCGTTTGTCAATGCCGATATGCACAAACAAAGAAATCCTCACGATCTCGCTCTCTTCGATCAAAGTGGTCCAAGTGGGGTAGGCGATACGATACATCCTTCTCTCTCTTTGAATCAACCTACCGTTTTTCCTATTCAGGTACGCCCACGAGCAGGCTTGCCACTTGATAGCCTTAAGCTGCATCTGCTGAAGATATGTCAGTGAAATTCCCACAAAAGCGTGACAGATGACCGCTCACGATCATCTCGATATCCTGAATCCGCTGCTTGCGCGCGTCCATGGCGTCCTGCAACGTGACATCGTAGCTGACGCTTCCCCCGTCGTCTGGATGATGGTATTGTGCGTATGAAGGTACAGCATCGGCTTGTACGATCACAATTCGGCCGTACATTCGGATCCCATAAAACGTGAAGTTGCTCCCGGAAAGAGTCTCTGTAGGAAAATAAATCAAACCGATAGGAAGCCACCATTGTTACAATGGTCACCAAGTAAGGCGGGTACGTGCGGCGGTAGAGTCGCCATATGGATGTCTCCGTACACAAATTGTGGGTGCGTAGATGGAACCGATAGCGAAGAAAGACACGAGGCTATAGCTCTGCAGATGCGTCACTCGGAACGTGAACTGAAGGTTTGATTGAATCACATGACGGGTCACATGGCATGTTCGTTCTACATAGATGCGCTTGTTGGGGGTTCGTCAGTCCTGTAAAGGGCGCGTGCTTGTTAGGAAAAACCTGTGTATAGTTTGAATGCAGCGACTCGCGCAGGGGTAAAGAGAGAAATTATGACTCGCCGAAGCTATCGGGGGACGAAAACCCCGGCGCCTTTTGAAAGTTTTGCCCTCTTTCGTCCGATGCTGTCGAGCGGCTATCCATCGCTGGCCCAGATTATAGGGTATGTAGCGCGCGCTAAGTCTATCAGTCAATGCGATACGATTGATATTAATTGTGACTTGCTGGCAGAGTCAAAAAAGGAGCGTCAAGATGAAATTGTATACCACCGACGCCCACAAACGCCACACATTGAGGCCAACAATACAAGGTTGGGCCTGCTATGCAAGCTCTGCTGTGAAAATTAGCCGGCGCATAGCTGTTCTTGCCCGCAAATGTCGCTGACAGCTTCTTGCAGATCTGCACATGAACGGGCATGTCAGTAGACGCTGAACTTGAAGGAATGGAGACTTCAGTCTTATAGCGCGTTGAGGACATAGCATGGTGCGTACCACCCATTCTATGTGCTCAGTTGAGCGCGCAAGTTGTCCCTCGTGCTATAGAGTACGCGTCATGAAGTTAGCAGGTTGCAACTCCAAGCTTGCCTACGGGGACGCGACCTGCGATAAAATCACTGTGGTCAAGGAGTCCAACAACCGAGTGTGCACGGATTGCGTACGGCCCCACACTCGTTTAGGCCTGCGGAGAGTGACAGGCGTTGTAGAAAGCGGGCAAGGGTCAGCGTCGTTGAACGGCCCCATAGGCCGCCCTCCTTTTCGGACCCACATGCCTCGTGAACATCCTGTCCACAGGCCATCAGTACGTCGTTATCGCTCTTCATCATCGCCAGCGCTAATGTCACGACCAGACTCACGTTTTCAATTTTGTTTCCTCGATCTTGACTTGTTCAGGACCTTGTCCTGCCCCAGAACATCTTCCGGCCTCGGGGCATCCTCCCAGCCCACGACATGGTTCAGCCAGATTTTATCGTCCAATTCCACAACACTGTCCGACCCACAACATCGTTCAGCCTCTCAACGCCTTCAGCGTCAACCCCCCAACTTCGACTCGCCGCATTGTATCATAGCAACCCCCTCACCGCGCATTGTGTATCCTTATCCATTGCACCTATTCACCGGACAACGTACATGTACCCTCCCTGTACCGTAGCGGACTTCAGACGTAGCACGAGTTGTAGACATCGCATACGCACTTGCATACACCCTCATCTACAGCGCTCGTAATCCATAGCGAGCAGTCGTAATTCACAGTGATCCTTCTCACTGTCGCCTTCCCATCGTGAAGCAGCCCTCGTAGCCGACGAGGTGGTCGGGGCTCAAGGTGTCTCGCCAGCGCCCGACGAAGTTGCCGCGCCCGCCTCCGACCAGGTAGCCGCGGTAGAGCCATGTCCCGCGGCCGTCTTCGACCTGCGCACGCTCAGCATCGTAAGACAGACTAAACTGTCCACTCACGTATTCCTTCGAGAGACTGATGAACCCATCCCATGGTCGAATCCGCCCGACGAGATTGAACTCTCCCCACGACGAGTGACCCTGCCGCAGAACGTGCGATGAGCGATCGAGGTCAAGCATTCTGGCCGATGCACTCACGTCGCCAATGATGATGATGTCGCATATGGAGTCTAGCGGTAGGGTCTTGTCGATGTGAGTAGACCGCTTGTAACGGTAGACTCTGTCGCTGGCGTCCGTCATCGTCAGTCCGGTGTCATCCTCCTGCGTCTTCACGGTGCGTGGCAAGTAGGACCTGAGGGAGGTGCCGACAGGCGCACGCGCGCTAAGGCGAGCGGTATCATCGGATGATATCTGAAGATGATACTCGCGAAGCTTCCAGGTCTGCCGATGCCGGATGACGATGCTCTGCAGTAAAGTAGGAGGCGGTGCACCCGCCAGAAGCCGCGCGTAGTTTGTGAATTCAGTGTACTGAAGTCACGATGAGCGCCAACATTCAATAAGCAGTTTTTTTACACACTCACCGTGAAGAGACCTTGCCAGACGCCCTCTACGCTAGCGCGCGTGGGCGTGAGCGCTATGTTCGAAGCGCTGAGAGATATCATACCTTCCAGGACGGTATACGTCAGCTATAGACACGTCCAGAGAAAGGGGTCTGTCCACAGATCTTGTCCAGTCCGCGTCCCACTCTGTAGGGTCGAATTTAGGAAGGGTGGGTCCGACTGGAGTCTCGTACAGCTGGTTGTAGCCAGGCGACTTGGCGAGGCGGTTCACAATGGCGAGGAAGACAAGGATGGCAGCAGTCATTAATGGAGGTGGGGATAGATCAACGCCCAAGTAGGCAGGCGACGTGTTCCGGGTGTATTCGACGGTGGCGTCGAACGACCCCCAGCGAAGAAGGGTGGGTGAGTACTGGAAGTATGCTGAGCAACATCGTGGTATAGCAGGAGCAAGCACACACCTTATGCGCGCCAAGTGCGTAGATCTTCACAATGTCAATCGCCTTCGAGTCATCCGTCATAAACAGATCTGGAGAGGTGGTTAACAAGCGTGCAACGTCAACGAGCACGCCACACACTGGTTCGCATGACAAGCCACAGGACCCACATCGCGAACGTGTTGCAGAGGTCCGATCTGGGCCATTCATCCCTACTCACATCCGCAACGGCTCCCGAGTAACCGTTGGCGGCGAACCAGTACGTGTCTATCCACCTGTCCAGCCACCCGTATTCAAGTAGTATTTGATCGTTCTTCCCCTCGTTCTCCAGCAACATCGAGTAGCAGAAGGTCAATAGGTCAAGAACGACAGGCACGCTCTTGCTTGAAGTGGTCGCGCCGATCATGCGCCTCATGCGGCTCATGCGTTGAAAACGTAGACGCAGTTCCCCTGCCTGCCATTCATTTGAGACGAGTGGCCCAAGCCTTCGCTTCAGTGGACCGATGTCGAAGAAATGGCGGAATAGTTTGGCGTAGAGGCTCTTGTTGTGGTTGATGGAGAGGCGCGTGTAGGTCCTGCGATCGACTTGCGCAAGGGCGGCGAGGGAACGCATGGGAGGGTCCTGGCCCTCGCTGCCCATGATCGTCGCGGTAAAGGCAATCTCCTCGAGGAGCTCCAGGGGTATGGTGAGGAGGCTTGTCGGCGCGAACATGACGGACGAGGACAAGACGCAGGACACGCTGCGTCAAGATAAACCAATGAGGCCCAAGACAAAGAACAATCCACCGCGGGAAACAAAGATGCTTCGGCCCGGTGGCCGGTGACCTAATAGTGCACGTGTAAAGCATGTGACTCTGAGCATGTTCATCTTTCAGACGTTCTCGCATTGGTCTCTCTGAAGGCACGAAGGTGAGGACATGCCGAGCTTCAGGAATACGATATAAAATATGACGAGGTGACTGTCTTTTGCGAATGTATATCGGGACAGAACTCTCGGCGCAGTGAGCAATGTGCAGAGCCCGCTGGGTACTAAGCAGGTCATGCCTCCTGCCTCGCGTCGCAAGCCAGAAGCTTGCTTGAGAAAATTTATCAAGGCCCAACGAATGGGATCCTTGAGATCGACCTCACGCCGGCGTCACCGACTGCGGTCATAACCGCAACGACTTGGCCGTGCGGCAGCATCGACGACGACTATGGCGCTTCCTCAACCTGCCTGCGTAGTACGTACTCCGCTCCGTCCTCCGGGCTCGGAAATTATACAACGCGAACCGGAGGTTGTGCAGAGCGGGAGAGCACCCTCGGAAGTTAAGCAACACGGGGATGAAGTAGCAGGTAGAACCTTCGGAAATGGAGCAGCGGATGAAGCTGAGAGAGCCGGTGGGCTAACGGCTGCACTTCGCAGCTAGCAGGCTTGAGCTCTTCGCCTTGAAAACGTGTGGGCCGTGGACATTAAAAACGACCGTCGCATGAAAAGATCCCGCTACGAGATGAAAGCACGCACCACGCGAACATGCACCTCGGCGTCTCTACAGAACTGGGAAGTCAGCAATATCATAATGCGTGCAGCGTGAGGCCTAACTAACGCCTTCATGCCGGACACGATGCCCAACGCCTGACCGCCAGTCGCGCCATAATTGGGTCATCCTGTCGCGCCTAGCTGGGCCAGTCTGCTCGGTTGAGCAGGCTACTCAGTGGTCGAGGGTGCTAGCTGACGAATGAGGGCGTCAAAATTTGGAAAAGCCCCGGAAATTGCGCGCTGCACAATTGCGTATCGACTGCATAGGGCATGCTTGTGCGCGTCGCCTGAGTGGATGAATCGCAGTCTGTAGACATAAGCGAAGGCGTGACATATCAGAAATGATGTCTGAGAGGCGCGCTCTTCGCCGCGGCCTCTTCGAGAAATGGAACTACTCATCGACATGAAGTTCGAGCAGAGCTGGCCAACATGCGCCGAAAATGCGAGCCGCTCACTGAAGATTCGGTCCGGTCACGGCCACAAAGCGGAGACGGCGATTGTTCATCATCAAGGGCTTGACAGTCTCGGCCTTCTGCTCATCGTCAAGGACTCTTGACAGGTGAGTCATAGCTGGCAAGTCTTTGGTAAGTGCAGCCGTACGTTTCGCACCGTGGCAACGAATTGTCACTACACGGCCGTACATCATTCCTGAGAGCGGTCGGCGTCACCCATCTCCTCAGGACGTGGATCTCCAACGCCATCTCTTCAGGACGTTCTCCGATGCGCGGAAAGGCGGAGGTCCTGCGATTCAGTCTCGGGCCGCGGCAGCGACGAGCAGGATGTGAGCGCTGACGCGGAGGGATCTCGGAGGCGCCGCAGAGCCGCGAGGACCTGTCAGTAGAGTCGCGACGGCAGGAGAGCAGAGTGATTCAACCGACTGTCACTGAGCAGGGGATCAATTCACTGAACACGGGTCAGCGGACTGAATCCGGACGTTTCCTTGGCGACTAAGTGCGACAAGTGCGACCGCCGGCTACGGGCGGAGACTTGAACGGCGTTCACGGGTGGAGGCTCAGCCGGCGGTGACATCTTGAACGGCGGTAGCACCGTGGCGCGGATGACCCGAACCTTGGGCGGAGGACGCAGGCGACTGCACCCGAACCGTCATCGAGAAGATAGTGCCATGGTCATGGAGAAGACGAGTATGTACTGACCCATAGACCCCTGACATGGTGGACCGCAGAAACAAGGCGGGAAGATCGGGTACAGGCCAAGATATCGGATACTCTTCAGTCGATTGGGGCGCGTGCATGCCGGCGTTGAGGGTGGAACCGCGTGAAAAAATGATGCCCGAGAGCGGCGTCTGTGGCATGATAGCTGGACTGTAGCCGTACCGTAATCGTAAGGGAGAGAACGTAGCGAGAGGGAGAGCGCGCGGATAACGGAGCGAAAGACGGCATGAATCGTGGAAGCGATACCTTGGCCGCAGGCGGGGCTTTGTTCACAGGCGGGGCCTTGTGTGCAGAAAAGCGGGGTCTTGTGCTAGGAGGGCAGCTGCCGGCAAGGTCTAGAGCCCGCTGTTATACATCTCGCTGAATTTCTTCGAGCGCATTGGGCCTCGACATCTTGCCCCGGACCGGTATAAGTCTATAAAATGACATCTCATCGGACTTGGGTACATCACCTTGTACTCCTTCCTTGACATGTCGAAGACGCGGCGATCAAGATTGGGTGAAATAGCAATGGCGTCCTGGAAATAGAGCAGCGTGGATGGGCCGAGTGAACTGGCGCCCAGTTCGTGAGTAGGGCGTCGAGGATATGATGACGGCGTGGGACTGGACTGGCATTATATGCAGTGTCGGGCTTGGGACGACTGAGTTGAAATGGCAATGGTATCGTGGGAGGAATGGCGATGTCGTCGTGAGTCATCCGGTAGGTTACCATTCTGCTTGAATTCGGGTTGACAGGTCGCGAGAAGCTGCTAGGTCGTGGGCGGGGTAAGCGAACGAAGTCACTTGAGGTTCCGAGGCCTGGTACTATCAATGTGCATGACATCGACGCATATGGTACGAAGGAAGAAGCGGACGGAGCGAATGACGCAAAGGGACGATACGAGGATAGAGGCGGACGTTGAGCTATACAGAAGCGAGTCGTGCGAAAGTCGACACCGCAGACTGTGGGAAGGGCTTGGGAAGGGCGAAGCCCTGGAAGAGAGCGAAGGACAAGCGTACGCACATCTTGATACAAATGACTGGCGATCTTCGCGCGTCCGCGGCTCCCCAGGTGATCCTCGTATGGCATACGCCGCTTGAAGGCGGACTGGACGCCGCATGAAGTTGAATTGACCGTCGCGTGCATCCGGACTGGACGTCGCCTGAAGTGGAACAGAACGCCGCCTAGAGCTGAGCTGGACGTCTACCGATGTTGACACGGATGTCGCCTGAAGCTGGACTGGCTCGCCTCGTCGACGGGCGGAGGGCACCAGAAATTTTCGTGCCGCTCTTTTGAGGCCCTGAAGCCTGGGAAGGTGCCCCATTTCGGGCTGTATTTGACCACAAGGACGTTATCCCTTTAATGTTGAAGTCGTACGTACCCCAGCTGTCAGTATATCGCTTAGACGGCAACTCTCCCCTCGAACTTGGCAACCGCTATGGCGTTTCTCCTGCCGCGCAGACCCGGGCTGTGGAGCTACCGAGCCTCGCAAGACCGAGGATCAGACTAGGCAAGGAGAGGAAATGTACTTACCTGTTTTCCTAGAGTGTTGACAAGGACCGCTCGCGGCGCGTATGACAGAGATGCCAAACGTCCAGGGTCCGCTAGTTGTCGGGAAAAGGGATAATTAGGAGGACGATGGACGTCAGAAATCCGGTATGAGCATTCGTGAGCGGTGATCAGGTTCGTACTAGGAGACGGACATGAAGACGCTAAGTTACGTCAACTTGGTCTAGGTCCACAAGCGGACTACTCGAGAATGCTTTAGGCAAGACGGAAGAGGAGGGATGTTGACACACGGAAACCCCGTAGTTGGCAGTTGACGTTGCGGCTGAAGATGAACGTTAACTCTGAGGGCCGCCGGCGATTGCCGGTTGGACTCTTTTGGGCAATTGACCGTGCCGATCATCCGGCGCGTTCATTTTTCTGAAGCCATCGATCCAATCTTGCTCTCTACTCTCATCATCAAAAATGTCTGTCGACGCTGCGAAACTTGAAGCCCACCTGGCCTCCCGCTCTTACGTCGAGGGGTACGTATTTGGATGTCTACTTTCTCTTCGAAGTGATGATCTATGCTATGGTCCGTGTTTCCAAGAGGCGACTAGACACCGCCGCTTCCGTATGCCGACAAATCTCTACCTAGCTCTCTGATCACTATGGATCTCGCATCTATCAGCTTATTGACTGACTCTGTGCTTCAGCTACACGCCTTCCCAGGCCGATGTGCACGTCTTCAAGACCCTCGGCTCCGCGCCCGACGCGTCCAAGTTCCCCCACTCCGCGCGTTGGTACACTCACATTCAGTCGTACTCCGCGGAGCATGGCACCCTTCCCGGCTCTTCCAAAGCCGGCGAAGCGTTCCTGGCGAGCGAGGCCGCGGCAGAGGCTGCCGAGGCGGACGACGACGAGATCGACCTCTTCGGAAGCGACGAGGAGGAGGACGCGGAGGCCGAGCGCGTCAAGGCTGAGCGCGTTGCCGCCTACAATGCCAAGAAGGCCAACAAGCCCAAGACCGTGGCGAAGGTACGCGGTGTACCTATTTACATATCACTGCGTGCTAATTTGCGCGCCAGTCTGTTGTCACCCTTGACGTGAAGCCCTGGGATGATGAGACGGACATGAAGGCTCTTGAGGAGGCCGTCCGTGCAATTGAGCAGGAAGGTCTTGTCTGGGGCGCGAGCAAGCTTGTGCCCATTGGTTTCGGTATCAAGAAGCTCCAGATCACCCTTGTCGTCGGTGAGGTCATCCAATGTCCACCACATACTACGGTGCTGACGTGCGTACAGAGGACGAGAAGGTCTCCACGGACGAGCTCCAGGAGAAGATTCAGGACATCGAGGACTACGTGCAGAGCTCCGATATTGCCGCTATGCAGAGTAAGTGCTTCTATCAACCAGCTGCCGCATCCTTTCTCACTCTATGCTACCCTAGAACTCTAAGTTGTATCATGTTGTACTTCAGTCATCCGGCTCGCCTTCTGTATCGGTATCAATGTGTAACTGGAAAGCTGTGGAATGGTCGGTGATGTTACCAGGATGTCGCTGCCCCGAACCTTGTGATCGAGAGCGGTCCGAGTGTGTGCGTGTTCGCATGCTTCAGGTCCATGAATTGTCGCCCTTTCACTGTTCAGATACGATGCGACCCGCGCCGGTAACGGTGTTAAAGACTTCGCCGCTTTCGTCACCGCCGGAAATGAAGCACGCGTGGCCACGTCTACCAGCCCGTCGCCGTGATGATCACCCTTGATGAATGCCTGTAGGGAAGCGGCTATTACCAGGGTGCCGGCCATCGTCAACTGTCTTGACGCGTCGCGTCACGGCGCGCCCATTGAACCCAGCGCGACCAGCATCTGTCGGCGTACAAGCTTCCGTTGTAAGGGTTTTCTACATCCTGTCTTGTGCTCCGTCGCTGGTTGCCTCCCAGAGCTATAACGCCGTTCGAGCCGTCAATATACAGACGGACAAGTCGGTTTGCTCCGTTCCTGCCGGCCTGCTCCCAGTGTAATATTCCCTACCGGGGAATCCGGGGAATTCAATAAGGCCAGGTACGTACTAATTCCCAGAATAACCCCAGACGCGGAGCAGACTGGTTCAAGACTCGAATACCTACACGCCTGGATCGTGCGCAGTGACGGGGATCTCCAGATTCGGGACTTGGTCGCAACAGGCATGCTTCTTGTCCGGTGGGCGCCTCTCAGAATGCCTTATAAGGCGGGCTCCCAGTACCAAGATGCTGTACCTCCGACCGACATGTCCTTCCTCGAGAGCGCCCCAGCCGATGTCATCCGCGAGATCGGCTACCTCGGTGCATCGTCCGTTCTCGACTGCCAGGACATCCTATCGCTTCTCCTCACCTCATCGAGACTGTACCGCACTCTCAATATACACAACTGCCCTAGCGTCTACGCTGCAGCATTCCGCGTTACCTACGGATCCCCGGGAGGACCTGTCGCGAGCACTTTCCTCGCAGCAGAGCTTGTCCGTCGCTGCAATCTCCTCCGCCGCCTCCGCAAGGACGACATGACATGCGACGGCCGCCTGAAGGAAGACCTCCGGACAGCGGTCTGCATGCGCGGCGAGATCAACGACGACACGGACAAGCGCTTGGCGGACTTGAGCCTCCCGCGCTTCGTTTGGAAGCTTTGGCAAACCACCTGCGTCTCAGAGACTGCCGACCTCGAGATCAAAGGTCTCCTTCTCATACTGCTCAGCATGACCGTCTCGTATGGTGAGTTTCGATGGCCATTCTATGCATTGAAGTCGGCAGCTGACTTGTTTTCCATAGAAGATCTCTGTAACGCGACCTTCCGAGACCAGCTCACAAACTCGCTTGCGCCCTATGTTCTATTGATGGTCCGTGAACAGGTCGCCCGCGATGCTCCCCCAACCGAAGGCGAAAACACTCTGGACGTGTCTCCGGCTGCGGACGGTGTCTACCGTCCTGACGGGACGTGCCACGCCCTGGAGCCCATCGCTCTGCCTTCTCTACTGTTCTTTACAGGCGGCTATGCGCTCTCTCCTGCCCACGCCGTGTTACAGCTCTACTGCGCTGCGCAGCTAAGGCAGCTCGAGGCGCCGCCATATCTGCCGCTGACGCGTGCAAGCGCGGTGCAGCATAATCGGGGAGGCCCGACGCAGAAAGACTGCCTTGCATTCAGTGCCCTCCGCATGCCCCTATTCGCCGACGCGCACGATCGCGCTCGAGCCGACGCTCACTCGGCGCCGGCCGCGCCTCTGGCCCCGGGCGCGCTGACCGGCGTCTGGGAAGGGTTCTACATGGTACGCCGCGCCCGATGCCGTGCCCGCCATCGTGTTCCTGACGCCTCTGCCCAGGTCGCGTACGAGTCGCTTCAGCTCGACGAGGAGGCGCTCGCCACGTCCGTCCCGCAGGACTTCGGCGCCAGACGCCCATTGCAGTGTGCTCTCACCGAATATCTCTCGGACGACAGCGAGCACACCCTTTCTGGTCTGGACCCGCAGACCATGGAGCCGACGCAGCTGTCGTTGCGCCGCATTACCAAGGTCGAGGTCAGTCCGCCCCGTCCTCCGGCGCTAAGCACTCTGTCTGAATTGCGAGCAGGGCGGCTTCGAGCGTGGCGGTGTGCGCTACGCCTATACAATCATTCGGCCGGACGCGCCGCAGCCCCGCGGTGGCGCGCACTGGCTCGTCACGGGCACCGTACGTGCACCGCACCCGCTGCGCCGTTCTCACCCTAACGCTGAAATTCTGCACAGACCGAGCGCGAGCACACCGAGGCGTGGGGCGAGTACGTGTACTCCGGCGACGTCCAAGACGACGGGCGTGTCCACCTGATTCGCCAGCCGGTGCGTCACTGCCTCTGGGGCTGCCTAGCGCATGGATGCTTACCCCGCCACTCAATAGGTCGAGGAGAGCGGGGAGGGCGAGTGGCTCTTCTCCGGGCGGGTCGTGCCCGGCGGCGCGCTCGTCGGCTGCTTTCGAGTGCTACACGGCGCGGGCGGCGGCGTACGCGGCGTGTTCAGCATGCGCAAGCGGGCGTAGTGCGCACCAGAGAAGCCTGAGAGAATCCCTGCCGCGACGCTTAGTCGAATGAATATATCGCAAGTACAGTACGGCTCCGCTAATGCATTAATCTCTGTATGTATGTATGTCATGACATCTGACGCTGCTCTGTCCTTCGCGCGCTATGATCAGGGCTGTGGACGGTCTCAAATACGTAAAATCCAGAAATACTCTGAATGGTCGCTCAGGAGAGGGCCGCTGATACATACGAAAGAGAGTACAGGTGCACCGGAAGTACCAGGCAGGCTATACGGCACTTTGGTAAGGAGGAGGACCTCCAGCTGCGGCGCGGCCTGATACAGCCCTGCTGCGCTGAACAAGAGCCTTGTAAGATACCGCTAGCGCTCCCAGGCCCCCCGCGCTTCGCGAGTGTGACGGGAATAAGAACGACAAGATCATGGTGCAAGAGTAATAGAGCATGTTCTAGGACTGGTGGGTAAGATCTGTGGCCCGAGCGTTTGACGGCATGCGCAAGGGCGGAGATTGATTCTCTCGTGATGAATGGGGGTACCGTACATAGAGTAGTTTGTTCGAATTGAAGAAGGGCTATACCCATTGACAGCCTTGAGCAGTGCGTGAGGGCAGCAGGAACACCGCCGCTCTTGCCTTTGACGTAGAGAGGCGCAGGTACGAGAGCATATAGAGCAAGATCGAATTGAGGCGCGCTTGCGGAGCGTCTGACGAAAGCGCCTGTGTATTTTGCGGGACGTCAGCTGTCGGCTAGTCACGTCGAGAAGGGCTGTGATGGAATCGACCGGAGAGTTCCTGCGCACGTCGTGTGATCTACGGGTCTGGGAGTCGTTGACGGTGAGGTACGTCTTCGTTCTATTGAAGAACCATGAGCAAATCTCGACATAGGAATGTGACGCGGAGAAAGACATTAAAAGCCGACACTAGGGTTGAGAACTTAGATCTTTGGCGAGAAAAGCAAGGCGGTCCGACGGCTAGTAGCTTGAGAATCGCGCACCTTATGTTAGCGGTGTGGCCGACGGACACACACGGTCGCCGGTTGAGAATGGAGGCTGCGTAGACACGGGCTGAAAGGTAGATGGAGAAGAGCAAGGTCCAGGAAAAAAAGGCTGGTCGACATGTGAGAGGAAAGCTGTTCGCAAATGTGGCTCGCGAGAGGTCAGCGGTCAATCCTGGCAACTGTTGAACGTTGGATAGTAAATCCGATCCCCCAGCAGTTTTTGGTAAGAGAAATTGTTTGATTGAATGATCGTTAAGGTGAGCTTCCAGTGTACGTACGGGAGTCATGGGCCTTCGAGATGCTGCGCTGGTCGGTGCAGAGGCGATTGACAAGGGTTTGGTCAGTGCCCCATCTACTAACGCGCCGAGTCGTGCGTACCTTATCAACTGGCCGCTATCAGCGTGCGGTCCATATACGTACTGTTGACCTGCCGAGTCCCAAAGAAAGTGCTTGTGTCTGAATCTGCAGTGTTCGTGGAACACCGGCAGGAATATTGAGAGTCGCGAGGGCGCGAGCAGTGAGCAATATTACGCACGACGGACACAAAATTTTTGTAGTCTAGTTTATGAGCAGTAAGATACTGGCGCAGAGTATGCACTTACATGCGAAACTAGGAAATTGGCGGACTTCAATCGCAGCCGCGCAAAACGGGCGGAGGCCTAGGTCGAATTACGTCCCTGTGACAGTCCCCGCTCGAGTCATTGGTGGTGGCGTCTAGACCATATCGAAACACAGGACCAATGGTAGAAGGGAAAGGTCGTGCACTGTCTGCCTCCCGGAAGGACCGCCGACAGGAAATATGCGTTGGACTGCCGGCGAGGATATCTTTGACCTCAAGATTGGGGTAGACATGTGGCGATAGCATGTCAGTCGCACATAATGAAGCAGATGTCGTTGGACTCGTGGCGCCAGAATAATCAAGAACTGTGAAGAGTGAAGCCAACATATGGCGTGACCCACGAGTCACCGTCAGGGCGGATGCCAAGCGTTTCTACCACGTTGGGATATTTAGCCGTGTTTGTCTCAATTGCATCCCTCGGGTTTGTTTCGCCGCTTGGCAACGCTGTCCTCTCGTGTTTGCTGACTTCGTCGTCAACGTCCGCTCTTTGCTTCTGCTCTATCAACCGTCTGCCATGATGAAGTCACTCGCTATACTCGCCCTTCTATCATCCGCGGCCTGGGCGCAGTCGGTACGTCGCGACCGATCTCCAGAAGTTCCCCGCATTAATTTTGCTGCGACTGCAGTCGGCATCCCAAACCGCATCTGCAGGCTCGTCCTTGCCCACGGACGACGCGAGCAAGTCGTGCCGCAAGTTCCTCAAGTCGTTGGATAGCGACTCCACCCTCTCGGACTGTATCGCCCCCCTCATCTCCGCATCCGCGGCGTTCGCGCCCGGAGGCAGCGGCTCAAGCGGTCAGGTCCAGGACACCCTCGAGACCCTCTGCAAGGCAGACGGATGCGACGCGTCTACAGTCCAGGGGAAACTCGCCGACTTCTACGCCGCATGCTCGGACGAGCTCACGTCCGGGAACGAGGGGGTGATCGAGGTCTACGACGCGATGTACGCCATTTCCCCGCTCAAGACCGCCATGTGCTCGAAGGGCGACAACGGGGACTACTGCATGCTCTCCATGAGCAAGTACGCAGACAGTGACGACGTCCAGGCCGCGCAGCAAGCCCTCTCCTCCGAGTCGAGTGCCGCGAACGGAACCGCGTTCTCCGCGTACAACATCCCCTTCCTCTTCCTCACCGGGTCCGTGGACTCAAACTACCTATGCACCACATGCACTCGCAATATCCTCGCCGCATACATCGACTACGAGTCCGACAGCCCTTACGCGCCCGGCCTCTCGGCCAGCCAGCTCATCAGCGGCCAGATGGACCTGTACTCGGGCGTTGTCGGCCAGTGCGGCTCGTCTTTCCTGTCGGGTGCTGTCCAGGCCGCTGGTGGCCTCAAGGACGACTCGCCCTTCTCCGGGAACGGCGCCTCGCATGCCGTGTCCGACGACGTGCGCGGGCTGAGCGCTTTGGCACTCGCCGCGTCTGCGCTCGTCCTTGTGCTATAATTGTGCCAGGACTAAGCGGGGACAAGGGATTGACCAGGGATGTACACTCTACGGGCGGTTGGTTAACACATGGTTTTATCATTATTGTATCGGCCTAGTACCCACTCGCTAATACAGCATCGATACCCGCTAGGTCTCGAGCGCAGATGTAGGGGGCCACCTTTATGTATGGCTTCAAATATACAAAGGTTGCTTTTGCCCTTCAACTCTGTGTTGCTTCCCCTGGGAACGTGCGCTGCTCCCGGGGAGCACGCTGGCCGCTGGTCCTCTCTTCCAGCAACTGTTTTCCACGCCATTCCAGTCCTGCCGTCGCCAGCGCTTGTGACGTATGTGTGTCATTTAGCATTCTTCCACTTATGGGTATCCGAGCTCGCTGATCTCGACATCGATGCTGCGCAGCTGCGGATCCGGAACACGTTCTCTCAGCCACCTGGCAAGCCGCGGCGGCATTTTGCTCTTCCGACGCCGCAGGAAGGAGGGGAGGGGGAATCAGACGGAGAGCTGCTCGTTTTGGTCGTCGGTGTGAGCCTTCGACGACGGATACTGCAGCGCTGATTGACGACAATGCTCCAGGTTGGTAGGTCAGCCTTACGATAGAGGTTCTTCAAGTCCCGATCCAGCAAATGAATGCCTGCGCCCGAGACCTGCGGTACTTGTCATGCTATGCAAACTTGTTGACGAGGTTACCAAGTGGGTTATCCGTTCATTGATTCCCAAGAGCGCTGCTGAGCGCACCTGCCGCATCCTTCCAGTAGTCGCCTGACCATTCGAAAACAATCGCGTAACACAATGCGTCCCCGCCGGGGGCGGGCAATGGCATTCAGGGCGTGACGCAAGCCCTGTGTTCTGTCTATTGCGCTCTGAGTCTACATAACCGACTGAGTTGAAGGTGCGTGATGGCTGCAATGCGCATTATTGGCTGTCAACTACATGGATTACGACATGCCTCTCACAATACGGCAGACCTCCCACGCATCGGAGAACCCTGCGAATTGAACTGTCCCTCCGCAAGACGTCAGGAGTTGCATTCCCCAAGTGCTTCTATATACTGCAGTTCTCGGCGACGGTAGCGACAGTGATGACGGGCGGCGCTGGAGGCCTCAGGTGAGTGTCGGTTCACATGTCAGGGTCCTCAATTCAATGCCTTTAAAACAGGTAATTGTACGAACCGCGGAGGGATGTTCGCCGCTAACAAATCTATCAGAGGTAAAGCCCGTCCTCCCACTCCCCGTTGATACTCGACAAGCGCCAGCGGGCGCATGCTGTGTCGAATTTTGGGGTGCTACTAGTGGTCGCGGAGCTCGAGAGCCATCCACATCCTAGATGAAGGATCAAGTTGGTTCAACGCTCTCATCACTGCGGGGATTCATGGACTGACCGGCTCATCAGCTCATTGAAAAGCTTCTTACGCCCAATCAGGCTTCGCTATGTCATGCTCGTCCTGACGATAGGTGCGTGGCGGTCAAACTGTCGACGTTCGACCGTCGTTAGGGTGGATCTTTGTTCAAGAAAATGCGCATCCGCAGGGGGCGGCGACGCACGCCACTGAAGGCAGGACCGTGCCTTGGTGGAGATTGACGCCATGGAGCGCGCAGTCTATAAATTCAAGTCCTAGGAGAACATCAGCGACGGTGAAGTGAGGTACATACGTCCGGAGCCTTATACGACACCAGTGGTGCCCTAGTCCCGGGCGCTGATAATTGACGTCTTTGGACAGCATGCGAATGTAGCGCTGAATATGAACTGCTACACTTCATCAGCAGCACGATTGGGCAGACGTGGACGGAGATGAAGAAGGTTGCGAGTACCAAGCCTCCATGGACAAAAGCTAACTAAACCCTAAGAGCGACATCAGATGCCTTGTCGTCCGAATTCTGGTTGAAAGAAATTAGTGGAAACCCCACACACCCTGTTCCGACATTGGTTTGGCCGACATCGGATGAGCCTCGTCTTCAGGAGACAAATTCTCACGGTTGACTTGTGAAGCGGTTGCACGTGACGCGACTCTGCGGGATGCAGCCTTCTCTGAGTCTCTGTTCCCCATCCCTCGCAGCTGTCCTTAGGCTTCCGTGGTGCAAGTGCGGCTACAACGACTCACATTGCACACGCCCAACGCAGCTCCCTACAGACGAAGCGCCGATGTCATGCTTATACTCGGAAAGCCATCCGCCCATCTACCGGAGCGCTCGCTCGCGTATTGCAGTCTATGCCGCTGCCTCGTCTAAACTTCGCCTCTACGCGTTAGGTCCCAGGAGCTCCCGCGAGCCTTGGCTAGACTCCTTCTAGCTTCGAGAGCGGACTCCCGCGAGCCTCGTCTGAATCCCTTCTGGCTTGAGCCGGCTGCACGCCGAGTCCAGCTCGTTTAGATTTCCTGTAGCTCGGCTATTCGCCTTCTGGTCTACGAGCACGTCAGACGCTTGGCTTCGACCACTTCCAGTGAGGCCAGCGGGGCTACTGAGTAGATAAGGTGAGTGCGGTAACGTTTTCGGCCAGCGGCTCCTTACGCGTACGCTCAGTCATCGTCGAGCAATAGTGCATGCTCATTCATACTTACAAATTTGAACGAAGGCGCTGGATCATTTGGTAGCGCAAAACGAGAGACAGGCAAGGGGAGACCTTACGCGTGAGCTACGAAGCTCAGGGTTGGTGAGTACGCAGCGTATGCACGTATCCTGCTTCAACTGAAGACAAGCCCCGACATCTATAAATTGTCCGTTAGGTCCGAATTACCTACACGTAGAGTTAGCGGATAAATGCACTAGGCGTACGAGTACAGTAATTTCGAGCTGTGGGTCCGGGGTGTAAATAAGGATAGCTGTCCAAAAGTGAACGTCGACAACAAGCGATTATACATCAACATTGTAACTCCAGTCCGCGGCCTCGACCTTCGATTGCTTAAAGCGCACCAACGACGAATGCCACGACCGTACCAGCGACCAGGGCAGCGAGCGCCGGCACACGGACACCCATCGCACCGTCGGCCTGGTCAGCGCAGACGCCGTACGAGGATTTCAAAGAGCTCGCGGGAATGAGCACCTGCGGCATGCCGCCGCTTGCGCTGGCGCTGACCTTCCCGCTGTCGTCTGCGGTGATCGCGTTGCAGGTCAGCACGTCCACGAGCGTCTCGCCCGCATCGTACACGCCCTCAACGCTGAACGACGCCGAGCCGTTGCTGCCCGTGTTCGTGAACAGGCCCAAGAGGGGCGGCTTCGAGATCGCCATCGCGCCGATGTCCGACTGCGAGATGAAGGACATCTTGGTGGTGAGGAAGCTCTCGTCGGCGCTCATGGCTGACTTGCGCGCGGCGTTGAGCGCGACGACGGCCTTGTAGAGGTCGTTGTCGGTGGGATACCCGGATAGCCAGAGACTGTAGGACGTCAGCGATAGACATAGGAGAAAGCAAGTATGACTCACGCCTCGCGGTTGGCTGGCTCGTCACCGCCCGTGTAGCCCTGCTCCTGGCCGTAGTACGTGATCGGGATGCCGTCGTGTATGAAGTTGAACGACATCGCGTTCTTGATCAGCGCCGAGTCCTGCGTCATGCTTTGCAGGCGCGCGTAGTCGTGGTTCTCGGTGAATGACCCTGTCATGAACTCCCCGTTCTTGTACGCCTCCTGCGCAGAGGTAACTGCGTTCTGCAGGGCGGAGAGGTCACCTTTCGTCGACGTGAAGGCGTCGCGGAGGGCAAAGTAGGTCGGGTAGTCCAGAATAGCATCGAGAACCTGCGTGTAGTCGGCTGCGTACGTGACGTTGTCAATCAGGACCTAGTAGATTTAGTCTCGGCAGGTCGCAGCTCATCGACGTGCTCACCTCGCCAATGGTGAAAACGCCAGCGGACGAGGCGAAGTCGGGCCAGAAGTCCTTGCGAATGTGTTTGACGGTGTCGATGCGCACGCCGTCGAAGTTGTACGTGCTGACGAGATTGCTGATGAAGTCGTTCAACTCGCCCACGATGGTGTCGTCCTCCGTGTTGATGTCGTAGAGGGCGAGCGTGTCGTCGCCGAGCCAGCACTGCTCGGTCTCCGTCTGGTTGCCGTCGTCCTTGACCCAACATTGCTGGTGGAAAGAGGACGAGCCGTGGATGGGCGAGAAGTCGTCTAGGTCATAGGAGGTGGTTCCTGAGGAGTTGGAGGGGGAGCCGGCATAGCTATAGCGGATAAGCAGATGTTTGATCTGCATGGGGGATCGACGGAAACGCACTGGTTCACAACGACATCAACCATAACATAGATGTCCTTGTCGTGAGCGGCAGATACTAGGCTCTTGAGATCGTCCTCGGTCCCGAACTTGTCGTTCAGGGAGCTCATGTCCTGGGTCCAATACCTATGGATGCGGCGATCAATACCCGTCACTGGGCTCGACAGGACATGCAATGCTCACCCATGATACGCTTCGCCGTATCCAGTCTCCCCCTCGACGTTCTTGACAACGGGGGAAATCCAGATGGCGTCAAAGCCCATGCCGGAGATGTAGTCTAGGTGATTTTGCACGGCTTTCCATGTTCCACCGCAGTACTTCCTGTCAGAAGTATCGCAGGCAGAGCCCGAGTCGTCCTCGAGCGCGAAGCGATCTGTCAGAAGCTGGAGGATATCTTGTCAGCAAACGATCCCGCCCAAGGCAAATACAACGAACCTGGTATATGGTGCGCTTGCGCCAGTCATCCGCAGACGCAGCCAAAGCGCTCGAGGCAATGAGAACGGGCAGCAGCATGGACTGCATGGTCGGCATCATTATGGAAAGAACGAAGGAGTCGTGACAGTAAAGGAAAGGAAGGAGGGGTTAGAAGCCGGCGGTAAGGAGGTGACCCGGCGAGTGGTGGTGGGAACTTGAAGAGAGATCGAGCGCGGCGAGTCCAACGCCGAGGGTCCGAAACAAGGTTATACAAATGCAGAAGCGGCACACATACTATAATAGTGACATACAACCATGTGCTGTTCCGGTTAAGCGTTCCCGGTCCCGGCCCCTGTCGGGGCCTGAGATTCAGACTGACCGTTCTTCCCTGGTTCTTCCAGCGTTCTTCCTTCCTCGATGCACTCCACCGCTCTTGCATCTTCGGGAAGCCGAATTCTACGCCTAGCATAGAAATGACATCGCAAGGAAGTGCGGATTACTTACTATGTTGGCGCGTGCGCGGGCTGCACGGGACTGTTCACTGTTGCAGAGTCGGACGCGAGTAGAGCCATGCACAGGCGATGCACTGGTCGCTATGACGCGGAACGCCCAGAAGGCTTGCCGTCCGAGGCGGCGCGGGCGACGGAGTGGTTTCCGAACATAGTAGCGAGCCTTGCTGATTCAACCATGGTAAGTAAAGCGATTTGTAAGATCAGACACGGAATGCAAGGTATGAGCGACAATCTGGAGTGGATCCCGATCAAGGCGTGCAAGCAACACCATGTAGCAAGCCGAGATGGTTGAAGTTGAGGCTCATAAGATCAATTTACGGAACAAGGCATTCCTAAAGGGGTTGATTTAAGTGACAAATCAGGCTCATCGCCAGCTGGGTCCCCTTTGATTCCTTTTTTGCCGAGCACTGGGCAGGCTGGAGAACGTTACTTTTGCACGGTGATGCTGGAGGACGCATCAGTGCATCTGGCGATATATGTAGTGACCTCCGCATCCTCTAGTAGGAGTACGTCGTGCCTTGCTTCCACCCACCATGTCGAGGCCGAGTGCCAGTGACGGACCTCACCACTTCTATAGGTATGTTGGGATTTTATCCAACAATTGATCACGAATCATCGCCGTCGACCATGAGCAGAGGTCACCGCTCGTACTCCTTCACCGCCTCCGACGTCAATGAACTCGTCGAGCTTCGGGCGCGCCAACGCACCTTCCACGGTGCATACAGTCGCACGGCGCTCGCCAACCTCGGCTACTCGCTGACAATCCTGCGTCTCTTTGACCACCGATTCCATAAAAGTGAGCCACCTGGGCGTCTGTTTGTTCAGGATCCACGCTGATGTCAGCTGCAGTCGGCGTGCTGTTCGCGTCTTCGGCGTTCTGGTGTTCTTCCTCTCGTTCTACCGCTCCCGACACTCAAGCACGACTTTGCAGACCACGAGAAGAGCAGGTACGACGGGCGTGTGCTGCAGACAAAGGGACAGCATGGGAAACGCGTGTTCGGTCGGCCGTTCGTCAGCGCAGGTCGGGTTGTCGTCCTGCTCGCAATGTTGGTTTTGGGTCTGGAAATCTCGCTATTGGTGCTTCTCCTTGATGTATGAATAGCTGTTGCTTGTGAATAAGGACTGTATGTCAGTGTGTATTGGGTTTTATTTGTTCATGTGGGCGCATGTACCAGAGAATTCCTCGGGCCGCCGCGAGCCGCCTGAGTGCTCTGTCCTCAACCTCGATGTCTTCCTCCACAAACTAGACATTCCAGCGATCCTCCACTCTCTCGACGATCATCTGAACAGATTTGTACATCATGGGGCAGAAGAAAAAAGCCAGAGTCAATGTTCGAGGCGTGGCCTCCCTGCTCAAGCAACTTGGTGGCGAGGGAATTCTCTCCGTGAAGCAGGAGATTGGCGACAAGAATGGCGACAGTATACGCACCGAGGAACAGGAGGAGGGAAACCAGGAGAAACTGCCAGCTGCTCTATCTCAGTCGACATCGGAACTAGGCTTCGTCGACGCGCAGCGCTGGCCTGAGGAATCGCTGGTCGAGGAAGATGCAGTAGATGCCCCTCCTGCAGCGTCTGTCCCTGCTGATCAGCCAGAGGAGCCGCGAGAACGACCAGCGAAGCGCCGGAAGACTGCACATAAAGCGACGAACGCCTCTGCAAGCAAGTGGGCAAACAAGCACGGAAAAGCTTGGGTAGACGCCTACGACGCGACAGGGATGGTGCCCTACTACAAGACCAAGGCGGAGTTCCTGAAGAGCTGGTCAAGTGTGCGTGCATCTGCTCGCCTCATCGCCTTGTGCTGATCTCTCTCGTCCGCGCAGACTTTTACCAGCGCCATCGCTTCTTCTCCCTATACTCTGAGCCACCAGGGTGCTTGCTGGATACAGAGGGCTGGTATAGCATCACTCCAGAAGCCATTGCCGACCAGATAGCAGACCGCTGTCGCTGCGACACGGTCCTGGACGCGTTCTGCGGTGTGGGCGGGAACGCGATCGCTTTTGCGAAGACATGTCAGCGTGGTACGTGTTTAGCGCCCTTCCTACGCGCATATATGACCTTTCCAACATGCATATTACCCTTTGTCTGGCGCATATCCATTTTCCCTGCTCGCATGAGCCATGTCTTCCTGTACGAAGTGACTGTATGCACGTCTCTTGTCACCCCTCCCGCGTACGGTTCCTCATACTTATAGCCTCATCATGCTCATAGCCTCAACATGCTCATATTCTCATTCCAGGACTAACTCCTTCCATCAGTAATAGCCCTTGACACCGACGCAACACGGCTCGCACTGGCACGGCACAACGCGCAGATCTACGGCGTCGCGGATCGCATCGAATTCATCCTGACCGACTTCGTCGCGTTCGCGGAAGCCTATCTCAGCAGGGTCGACGCAAGTAAACAAAGCGCCACAGGCGGCAGTGTCAACGCCTTGGGCAATAACGCCAGTAGCCGCAAAATAGACGTCGTCTTCCTTAGCCCACCATGGGGCGGCCCTTCGTACTTGCAGGGTACTAGTCGCCCAGCGTCGCCCGTGAAGGGAAGCAGTGGTCCAGGTGCGTTACCTTCGTCTGTGCCGCTCGTCTATCAATTGTCGCCGGTCATGGACTCGTCTCTGTGCCGACCACGGAACCGGTCTGCGCCGCCCATGCATCTGCGTGCGCCACCTTACGGGACAGCTAGCTGAACCACTTTTCAGTCTTGCCCGTCGATGCCGAAGACATCTCCCCCACCGAACACCCGACCTACTCGCTCGCCTCCATCCGGCCGCTACCCGGGGATGAGCTGTTCGCCCTCTCGAGGCGCATATCGCGGAACGTGGCCTACTATCTGCCAAGGAATACTGATCTGGCGGAGATTGGGGCGCTTGTGAAGGAGGAGGACGCACTCGTCAAGGAAGGCACGGAAGAACAGACAGCGAGCTCGAAGAATGACCAGACGACGCAGTCGAAGAACGGCAAAGGCAAGGCAGCAGGGAAGGGGAAGCGGGAGAAGATCGAGATCGAGGAAGAGTGGATGGGCAACAAGCTGAAGGCATTGACATGCTATTTTGGCGGGCTTGCCATGGGGCAGGGGCATCTGTTCGACTAGGGGCACCTACTCGAGGCGAGGTGAACACGCGTTTGTACACGACACGAGAGAGCATACGCCAGGCGCCATATGAGAATTTAGGATGGTACGTGCCGCATTCTATGTTTTGCTCGCGTCAGCTTACGCAAGTCTCAGTGTCATTCATCACCATCTAGGGCAACCAATATTCATCTATGGTCTTATTCCTCACTGCACACATCAGCACGAGGAGCAGCAGCAGGCGCAGTCCATTTCTACACCACTTAACAAGTCCAAAACACAGTCCATGATATCACTAGTCCAAGTCCCTTATCTACCCGTCGCGCCCTACGATGCCTTCATAGCATCAGGCCCTTCACAACATTAAACCCATCAAGCCACCCACGACGCCGACGGCCAGGCCACCACGCATATCCGCCAACCGCATCGCTGCGTTCTGGTCATCCGTCGCGGACGACGAGGCAGAGGTGGACGTGCGCGTGCTGCTGGTCCTCGAGCTCGTGCTGCTCGTCGTCGTCGGGACGGTCGTCGTGGTCGGGACAGTTGTCGTAGTACTGCCCAGCGTCACGGTCTCGCTGGCGGAGGTCTCCGTCGTGGAGGCGATGGTAGTTGCGTTAGAGCCCGTGGCGGTGCTGCAGGTGGTAAGTCGGCGTGGTTCGCTTCAAGGAGGAACAATTCACGCACCTCGCCGTCGTCGTGCCGACGGTCGATGGGCTCTCCGTGCCGGTTGCGGTCGAACTGATGGACGCGGTCGGGAACGTCAGGCTGAAGGACTGCGTCGGGACATCCGTCACAGCGATGCTCGTGGAGTCGGTGGTGCTGGGGAACGACTCTGTGACAGTGGTCGTCGTAGTATCCTGCGCGGACACCGCGAGGGCGGCAGTAAGGACGATGGCGAGGATGTTCATCGAGGTGGTCTTCATTGTCGATCGTGCGTGAGTGAAAAAATGTGTCAGAGACTTGGAGAGGCGAGAGGACAAGTGTTGGAAAGCGTAAGGACGTTGCTCTGAAGAAAGGATCTACGCGCTGGGTACTTATAGGATCCTCGTTATATCGAACAGCTTTTCGCGGGGAGGAAGGCCGCTCGGGGGTGTTGGCGCCGCGGTACTTATGGCCGCTGGGGCTAGTGACGTCGGCGAGCTGAATATGGGGCTGTGTGTTGCGTCGAGGCCACGGCATGTTCGTTGAGGCCACGCCGGCATGCTCATTGAGGTCACGGCGTGCTCGTCGCATGCCTTCAGGGGGTAGTTACATGTCTTGTGAGCGGCGTGGGGTATACATACGTGTCTTCAGGCGATTCCTGGGTTCTCAGGGTTCTCAGGCTGGTTCTAGCTGACAGCGGACACTCACTCGGCGCGTAAGAAACGAACGTCGAAGATCAACCGTGGGAGTGAAGTCACAAGACGGACGTGAACTGAGATGAATCACGTCGACAAGCGAATCGGAACCATACTTACAAGTTACATAGGACAACCGTATCACGTCTTGCACTTGGCGCATGTATGTGTAAGTAGGTCATAGGATGGCGAAGTTCAGGTCCGTATCCGTATTATAGCGAGGGTATGTGTGTCTACAGTCCGTACTATGTCTGCTTACTACCTATGGTTATGCTGCCCATCGTCCATCATCAATGTTCAGTTTTCACAACACCATGCCCATGAAGCCAGCAACCACTCCAACGGCAAGAAGCCCGCCCTGCATGTCCACCGGACCCACCGCCGCGTTCGTGGGGTCATCCGTCGCCGTGGGCGAGCTTGAGGTGGTCACGGTTGTGCTCGTCGCCGTGACGGTCTTAGAGCTGGTCTTGCTGCTAGACTTGCTGCTCGAGCCGGTCGACGTCTTGCTAGTAGCCGAGGACGAATGGTGCGCGCTGTTCGCCAAAGGTCAGCGCGGGTCTCACTCGTTGAGCTCCGCACAACGTACCTCTTCGTGGCCGACGAACTCGAATCCGACGCAGTGCTGGTCTCGGTCGTGAACGTCAGGGTGATGGACTCGATCGGCGTGTCGGCGGGCGCGGCGGGCATGTTCGTGGGTACGCTGAGTTCGGTGTCCGCACCAGCGGGCGCGTCGTCCTGCGCGGAGACGGTGGCCACAGCCACAAGGACCATGGCGAGGGCTTTCATCATGGCGGCCTTCATCGTGTTTGGTTGACCGTGGATGAACAGGGATCTGGTGAACGTGTGATGAAGGGGATTTCGGAATGAAAGAAGCTTGGGTACAGCGACGAACAACTTATAAGGGCATAAGAGCCGACGTTGTGCAGCGAACAGGCTCCTCGCTAAGGTCGTGCTACGCTAGTATGATTAGAGCGTTTGTTGACGTCGATCCCGAATGCAAGTTTTCGCCTCATGCCATCGCGGACGCCAATTCCTCGCATATCCCAGCTGGCAACGTCTCGTTAGTGACTCGATAGGACGCAAAGGACAGGCACTCACCTTCAGCCAGCTACCGCGACAATGAAGGGTAAGCACAGCACGTATCATGGCCATCGCGCGAGGGAGGAAAGGTCCGGATTACAATAGTGGCGTGCACAATAGGAAGAACATACAGTCAGTACATTACAAGCTGGATCAGTAGGCTATTCAAGATGTGAGCTTTCACAACAACGACTACAGAGGCCGAATAGTAAGTATGTATAGTGAGTTTGACGAGTTTTGTCGGCTCGCAGCAGCGATATTCTGCCCCGCAGTCGGTAAAACTGTATTGTCATGTACGACGCCCGTCGTCTAGTTTTCTCCCAAGTCTAGTCTGAGTCCTCCTCGATTGCATCCGAGTCGGCACCGTCGTCGTCCGACTCGGGCTGCACAAGCATCTGCTGCAGGGTCTGCTGCTCCTTGGGCTTCGTCATCCCGAACAACTGCGACAGTTCATTAGCAACCCGCCCTCGCTCACTCGCCTCCGCGCAAGACTCACAAATTTGATCTCCTTCACGCTCATCTTGTGCAGCCGGGTGCCTGTACCCTCCCCCAGCGCAGCCTCGGCCAGCCCAACCTTGACGTCCTGCAGTTTGAGCATGCTATGCGGGGCGGGGTCAGTACAGTGAATAGGTGGAAGCTGCCCATGGCTGAAAGAGGCACGCACCGCTCCTCGATCGTGTCTTCGACCACCAGCCGCTTGATCCACACCGGCTTGTCCTGACCGATACGGTGGCACCGGTCATACGCCTGGCTCTCCGCCGCGCTGAGCTCAAAGTCAGCACCGTACCGCGCAGAATGCGTAGGAGCACGCACTAGTTCCACGACAGATCAAGGTTGATGACCCGATTGGCAGAGACCAGGTTCAGGCCGACGCTGCCGCACTTTGTGCTGATGAGGATGACCTTGGGGCCGCCAGTACGCTTAAAGGCGGCGAGGACGGCGTCACGCTGCTGGCGGTCCATGCGCCCGTCAAAGCGCAATGCGGTGATTCCATGTATGGAGAACACCGTGTCGACGAGGTCGAGCATGGACGTCCCTACGCGCAGCGGTCAGGCTATGAGAGTCATCAAGGGGTCCATAGAAATATACGCACACTGTGAATAGACGATCGTCTTGTCTCCAGACGCGTCCCACTCCTTCAACAGCTCAAGCAGTCGGATCATCTTTGTGCTCGGCTCGATGTCGTCGTCACTGCGCGCCCAGCGCTCGTACATCGCCTGGTTATCGCCCTTGCCCACGCGCTTCTTGCCCATGTTGCTCCCCTTCTTTTTCTTCTTCTTCGGCTGCAGCCCGTCGAGGTCGACATCGGAGTCCATGTCCTCGTCATCGCTACCAACGAGCTTCCCCGAAGCGTAGATATTCTGCGCAGCTGTCAAGAAGAGCTCTTCCATATGATCATGATTATGCAGCCTTACCTTCACCCCTTGGTCCGACTTCCGCTTCTTCACCGGCTGCTCGATGATCTTATCCAAGTCCGGGAAGTCGTCATCCGAGTCGTCCATCCCCATCTCGTCAAAGCTCTTCTTCGCGGGCCCGTCCTCGATCTCGATGTCGCTGTCGTCGTCGTCGTCGTCGTCCGAGAAGATGCGGTCTGGTCGACGCCTGACGCCGGCCGTCTTCCACGCCTCGCGCCGCTTGCGCTTGTTCTCCTTCACCTCCTCCTTTGTCGGCTCGAAGGCAGCGGACTTAAAGATCTTGTCGCCCTTGAGGTTGAGCATCTGGTTGCAGGTGGGACCTGCAGGGGAATCAGCCACTGATCATGTCGTACAGACACCATCGGTGCGCTTACAAGGTCGAAGACCCTGGGCAACAGCGCGCTCGTATTCTTGTTCGGCCTTCAGGTTCTCCTTTTCGCTGCCCTCGCCGCTGTCGATCGTGTTAGCGACTACTGATGGTTAGCCTTAAGTATAGCTGCTCTTACAAAATACCGTCGTGTGCGATGTCCGAGTTCATTCGATCCTCAAGACAATCTTGACGGGGGTTAGTCCCGCTTGAGTCAAGCAATAAGAAATCAAAGGGACCTACCGACGCATATCTGGTGACCGCAGGGTAACAGGCGACCAGTTATCGTAGTGAAGACTGCACAAGAGCCGTGTCAATAAGCCTTATCAATAGCAGAACGGTGCGAGTCAACGTACGATCGTGGCAGACCGGACAATCAGCGCCAAGAGCGGGGTCATCATCCCCAAAGCCAAGCTGCGCACGAGCCATAAACCTGCGTATGACCTACAGAGGTTGACGTGAGACTCAAAACGAACAGACCAATGCCGTCTAGCAAAAGCCTCACCGATTCTACCCACGGCCTGCCCATCAGCTTCGTCGCTCTCGACCTCTCCTTCTCCGCATCCGTGCCAACAATGAGCGACGGATCGTCGAGCTCGCCGGATTGCGCCTGCGGCAAAGTAAGCGCATATTTCTTCCCCGCTGCCTTGCGTCGCTCACCAGAATCAGTTGCGGATGGCATGTCAATTGCCTCAAGCGCAAGATCAGGACCTACGAATTTCTAGGTCAGATACACATCGTCCTACGTAGTATCGCACGGCTTACCAGTACAAACGAGTAGTTCTTGACGAGCGTTCCCTGTGCGATGTACTTGTTGATGCGCACATGTGTCTGCCCCTCGATGTCGTCGTAGATCTGTTTGCGGACCGTCAGCCATTTGCTACAGCAAGATGCACTCCTTCCATCACGCACCTGCCTCTCATCCGGTGTAAAATCCAGCTTCACCAGCTCGATATCCTTCTTCGGCAACCGCAGAATCGGCTGCCCCTCCAGCTGTGAATCCTTTGTCCGCCGCATAATGAGCGGCTTGAGCACTGCCTGCGCGCGCTCGCCGGCGAGCGGGGCGTCCTCGTTCTGTACTTTGATCTGTGGGACAAGAGTCAGGGAGTAACGGGAGAAGTACAGAGCAAATGAACACTAACGATATGATTGTTGAAGGATGGATAGTCGTTCCAAGGGCGGAAGTGCCCGAATCGGATGATGCCGTCTATGATAAATTCGTTAGCGAGACACGACGATGCATACAAAGGTCCATGTGCATACATATATCCGCCAAAGTGTTGGTGACGGGCGTTCCAGTAAGCGCCCAGCGGTGCTTCGCGCGCACATAGGCTAGCGACAAACTCGACTGCGTACTCCGATTCCGGATGTACTGCGCCTCATCCGCAATGACACGGAAGAACTGCGTCCTCGCAAGGAGGCCGCTGCAGTAAGTGTTAGCATACATTCTTTGTCGTTGTTTGAAGCCCTCATCGGCTTTCAAAGCCGCGTTATCTGCAAGCTCACCCTTTCTTCTCGATAAAGTCCTCGACTTCCCAATCCTCCAACCCCTTCGGGATGACGAAGTCCTGACAGAGCGTCTGGTAGCTCGTGATCACCACGTCCAGATCCTTCATATCTTTCTTCGACCGCAACTTGTCCTTCCCGTGGTGAATATGCGCGCGGAACAGGCCGTTCGTCTTCGTCTCCACCTCGTCCTTCCACTGCTGCAGCAGGGCGGCGGGGACGACAATAAGTGTGACGCGGACCTTGGCGTCCATAGCGGGCATATTGATGGACATGGCCGCAAGCATTTGCACGGTCTTGCCGAGACCCATGTCGTCGCTGGATGTGCTGTTAGATGCTAGCATATATGCACTCAGGGAAGACGCGACGTACGCGAGAATGCCGCCCTTGCTTTCTGTTTCTGTTTCTTGTTTGACCATCCTGCAACAGGTGTTAATGAAGGGCATGCAAGGCAGCAGCGCACACACCAAGCCACCCCGATCCACTGATGCTCCAGCAGCCGCACCTCCATACCAGGAAGAATGTCGTCCTTCGTCTGCGCCCCGAGGTATTCGATGGATTTCTTCACCGTCCAGCCTTTGCTGTCGTTCTCCAGCCCCCTCTGAACATAGTTCGACATATGCACCAAGGGGTCCTCCCCGTTGATGTCGATCCCGCGAATAGGCGCCTGGTCGACATTGAGATTGAAGCCCCCCGTGGCGCGTTTAGACGGGGACCCTAGACTGGCCCGCAACCGGGATCCAGATGCCAGGAATGCCGCATCATCAAGGTCAATGTCATCTATCGAGGGGTGTCAAAGGCGGTACAACTGGTATGCAGGCTGCACACGCACTTGGGCCCTGCGAGAGCTGCGTCAGATTGAACTCCTGCGCAAGGCGCGCTCGCTTCATGGCCTCCGAGGCCGCGGCGAGGGTGAAGGGGGTGCTTTGTCCCGGAGGCGTCGGCGTGGCCGTATTATTGGCCGCATTCTTCGAGGGCTGTAGGGGGGTCGAGGACGAGCCCGACGCGACCTCTGCGTCGAGCAAGTCGAGCAGATTACGTTGCGAGGGTGGCGGCGCGTCGATATGCATCCTGACGCGTCGTTCGGGGCGGGGTGACGGTAGGAGACAAGATGGCGACGGCGCGCCACCAGGAAGAGCAAATGTGGATCAACAAGCAGCACCGCCACAAATCTGAGCTCCACGGCTGCCGCGGACCTGGGCTCTGCGCGCCGCCAAACATTGTCCCGCCTTCAGCAGGGTGCACTTCCAGGGGGATCACTGTCAGCCATTCGTAAGTATGTAGCCCTACATGCGCCCATGTCAGTACCGCAGGGCCGGGCCAGACTTTCCTCTTGATGTTGCACCATATGGCAAATTAGCACACAGCATCATGGTAGCTACCTGATCAGCACCCTTGCTTCCCTTCCACTACCATGAACCCGACCGCCATCCCCCTTGCCTCCCAAGTCGGCGGCCACGCCGGCGTGCAGACCACCGAGGATGGATCGCTCCTGATCAAGCCGGCGCTCCCCGCTGAGCTCGCCTTCTACCAGGCGCTCGGCGATGAGAGTCCCTTCGCGGCGCTCCGGCCGTACCTCCCCAAGTTCCTCGGCACGCTCGATCTAACGGGAACAGTCGCGGAGGGCGCGGATTTGCAGACCATGGCGCCGCCGCCCGCGGGGGTGCAGAAGGAGGTGTGTCTGTCTGCATATACACAATGGAGTAGGAAGTGCTGATCGCGTCCTTGTAGTCGATCGTGTTGGAGAACCTCTCGTTCCCCTTTACCAGACCCAATATCCTGGACATCAAGCTCGGCACGATCCTGTACGATGACACCGCCTCTCCCGAGAAGGTCGAACGCATGATCAAGACCGCGCGCGACACGACCTCTCTCGAGACCGGCGTGCGGCTTACTGGCTTCCAGGTGCGTTCACCTTCGCGCGTTCACATTCCTTTCCCCCTACGCCTTCCTCCATACTTCCATTCTTCTCACTTGATTCCCATTTAACCCCCGTCTGCAGGTCTACGATAACACCACCGGCACCCCCACCAACACCCCCAAATCCTATGGCAAATCCATCAAAGCCGCCGACCTGCCCGACGGTATCGCGAAGTTCTTCCCCGTCGCCTCCAATCCCTCCTCATCCACCGGCCTCCCCGCATCCACCGGCCTCCCCGCATCCACCCTGCTCCCCATCCTCCGCGGCGTCCGACGCGACGTCGCCACCATCCGCGCGCACCTCGCCACAATCGAGATGCGCATGGTCGGCGGGAGCATCTTAGTCATCTACGAGGCAGACTGGGCGCGCGCGGCGGAGGCGGCGAAGAGAATAGGGACGGCGGACGAGGATGTGGATGAGGAGATTGATTCGGATGAGGAGATGGAGGAGGATGCGGAGGGCGCGGAAGAGAAGTCCGGCCCAGGTCCGGCGTTTCTGGTGCGCCTCATAGACTTCGCGCATACGACGCTGGTGCCTGGCCAAGGACCGGACGATGGTGTGCTTCTGGGCGTGGACACGACACTGAAGCTTCTAGATGCGCGTATAGCGCAGGTTGAGACGATGACTGACGTGGTAGAGAACACGTTGTAGGGGATGTGTTGGTTTGGATATCCAGAGCGGTCAATAGTGAATGTAGTTTTCTCATGAGTACAGCTTTTTGCACTATTCAGTTCGAAGGCGCTGAGCTCGACTTGTAGGTCGCGCAAACCGAAGTCGAACTTGAAGTAAGTGGTCTTCTCGGTCGCACATCGGTCGCGACCCGGTCGACAAGCTGTACACCTCGAGATGGTCAGCAGAAGCCCAGGTGAAGGTACTGTACTTAGCAGACTGCCTAGACTTATCTTGTTCTTGCGTTCTTCGTGATCATCAGTAATGGAACAACACGCCCAACGATGAAAGCGCAAGAGCAGAGCTCTGCCAGTCCTGAACAGGACGAAGGGGATTCCAAAAATTGTCGTCTGTACCGGCTGAGCACAGTGCAGACGCGCAGGCATGTACAACCCGTTCGCTGAGAGCCGATGAAGGCTAACAGCTACTAGGAAATGCCTGCGAGAACTACCCTGCGACTCAGTCGGCGCCACGAATCGCGCGCACCGCCGCCGCCGTTCATTCGAAGACGCACAACAACAACAGCGCGCGCAGCCCGGGCAGCAAGCAAGACTCACGACACCTCCCCCACTCGCCAGCCTCGATTGAAGCCGACAAATGGCGTCTACGGCGTCGAGAGCCCACCCTTCATGAACGCAGGCCCACCCGCCATCGTCGTGACTGACACTCGTGGATCCTCACCAGAGCCGCAAGCCCTTCGGCGGCGCTCGGAGCTCAAGAAAATTGCGCCCACGAAGGACAGCCAGCGGTTATGACGGGCCCAACGCCCACGGGCCTCGCGGTCGCTGGCTAAGCTGCCTATCCGACAGCTTCGGCAGCGACCGCAGTGGCGACCCATGTACCAACGGACCCCGCAAGAAGCTGCACCCAGTCACAACAAGGCCTATGGTGCCAAGGTCAGCTCGAGCCATGCTCGAGCCGAGAGGGCTGCGTAGTCAACAGGCAGCTGGCAGCCAGTTGAGCACTGCGCTCGACGATGGGGGAAGCGGGCAGGAAGTTGCTGCCTTATAAACGCTTCGTCCGGATCAGCGGCCCGACCGGCCCCCGGCCCCTTTGTTCCCTTTTCGGACTCAATTCTATTGTTCCTACCGGCGAATCCCACCCATGTCGCGCATGCTGCCAACACGCGGCAAACGATGGAACCATGGGCGCAGTCATACCAAGCCCTTCGGCTTCTAGCGTCATGCGACTCTATTGTCAGAGGCCAAAAAGGCTGCGGCGGGTTGCAGCACGCCTTCGGACGCATATGGCTGAAGCACTCCTGCACAGCTCCGGAATACTACCCGGCAATTGGTCTCGAAGCGCATTTCTCTGACGCTGTCTGGAGATCGCGATAACCAGATGAGCCTAACATTCTCATTCCTCGAGAATGTCTTCACCTGTTCATTCCATTCAAAGCTTGAACGTTTGAGCAGGCGGCTGCCTCGGACGACAATGTTCAAGCGCTCATTTTAGAGAGCATCGTGGCCCGAGACATTGCAGCGTTTCCCAGAGAGTGTCTCACAGCTCAAAGAAGAGACGCAACAACTGTTCGTTCGACGTTGACAATAGGTCGTGATCGTGAGAGATTTATCATGTGACCATGCCACACGCCTGACCTCGTGAGTTGCGAGTCGTGGGCGTATACAACCCCAACTTGTCGTTCGTTACTCTGCTTATGCAGCTCTCATAGGCCTCAATGACTATAACGACAGCGGTAACACAGTTTCTTACAAACCATCCTCCTTCGCCGGGACTTCAGGGCTTGTTTAGGGCAATGGATGGCGACACCTGTCGCTCATTTACATGGACAAAACTACAGCATCGAATGGAACTCATTCTAAGTTGCCCTGGTCCGGTTACAATCTCGCTGACTGGACAGCAGCGACGAGCGCGCACACATCAATCTAATTAGTCACGACATATTGGCTCATGGAGTGCTCGTGGACTGCTATAAAACGGACCTCTAATTACTTTTGAAAGGCAGCATCTTCCATCGCTTCATCCAGCTTCAACATGTCCAACGTCGCCACTCCCAAGCTCTTCACACCCGTCAAGGTCGGGGCCATCACCCTGCAGCATCGCATCGTGATGTCCCCGATGACTAGGTTCCGGGCCACCACCTATGCCCACGTCCCCTTGCCGCATGTCAAGGACTACTACTCCCAGCGCGGCAGCACTCCTGGAACGCTCCTGATTACCGAGGGCGTCATCGTCACCGGCAAGGCGGGCGGTTCCACGAGCGTGCCGGGCATCTGGAGCGACGAGCAGGTTGCCGCCTGGAAAGAGGTTCGTTCATCTCCTGGCATCATTCTGTATTCAATCTCATCACCGTACGGTTCAGGTGACGGCTGCTGTGCACGCCAAGGGCTCTTTTATCTTTTGCCAGCTGTGGGCGCTCGGTCGCACTGCCGCGACCGCCGACCTCAAGGCCGAGGACCCGTCGTTCGAGGCGGTCGCTCCGTCTCCGATCAAGCTCGCGGACTACGAGGATACTCCTCGCGCGCTCACCAAGGAAGAGATCAAGGAGTATGTGTCGTGGTTCGGCGAGGCGGCCAAGAAGGCCGTGAACGAGGCCGGCTTCGATGGCGTCGAGATCCACGGCGCCAACGGATATCTGCTCGACGAGTTCCTGGTGAGGACATCCTGGAGATCCTTCGTATAAATACTGAACCATATTACAGCAAGATGTGTCTAACACGCGCACCGACGAGTTCGGCGGAAGTGTAGAAAACCGCGCGCGCTTCCCTCTCCAGGTCGTCGATGAGGTCGTGCGTGCTGTCGGTGCCGATCGCGTTGGCTATCGTATCAGCCCCTGGAGCACCTACCAGGGTGCGTTTTCAGCATTTCTTTCGTGTGGTCGCCTGCTTGACCGGCTTGACCAGATATGCGCATGAAGGACCCGATCCCGCAGTTTTCGTACTTTGCTTCCGAGCTCAAGGCCAGGCAGCCCGACCTTGCCTACCTTCACGTCGTCGAACCGATTCTCGCCCCCGCCGAGACGGGCACCGTCCAAGGCCTCCCTCAGGAAGAACAGAACGACTTCATTCGCGAGATCTGGGCACCTAAGACGTACATCAGCGCTGGCGGCTACACTCGCGAGCTTGCTATCAAGGATGCCGAGGAGAAAGGTGGACTCATCGCCTCTGGGCGTCACTTCCTAGCCAACGTGAGTGCCACCGAAAGCAATGCAGGCATATCACTACTGACGAACGCATCAGCCCGACCTCCCGGTGCGATGGGAGCATAACTACCCTCTCACGCCGTACGACCGCGACACGTTCTACAGTAAGGGTGATACCAGCCCGCGTGGCTTCACCGACTATCCTTTCTACAAGGAGGCGGCTTAGATGATGAAGACTTCATATAACTTGGTGTATAGGAATCGGAAATACTGTTTCGGTGGACGTACATAGGACTAAGTACATGTTTGCTTGCATATGACTAATTGTACAGTTATATGGGTGAACTGCGTTGCTAGTCTGACTCCTCTTTTACCCGCTTCGCCGGCTTCACTAATAGGTCATCGGGACCGATCCTCTTCATAGTGATTTGCAAGACACGCGCACGCTTGCTGATGTCTGTGCTCACATCACTAGTGATCTCGACGGTGAGGGGGCGCCTGTGGCCACGCATGTAGCGCGTCTGGAGCGCGTCCAACAAGTTCTTGGCGGTGAGCCCTGTATGTTCTGCAAGGACAGCGTCCGCAAGTTGGGGAACCTGTGCCCTCCCGCAAGGGCGTGAAGGATCGTATCCTTCACGTTGGCCGCATTGGTCTGCAGGCGCAACAAGACGAGGCGACTGGCGGCCGCGGACTCCAGATATTTGGACAGCCCGGTCTGGTAGCAACAACACCAGCACAGGCTGACGTGTTTGAGCGTCGTCCTCTCGGAAGGTGCACAGAGAAAGCCGTAAAGTGCCTCCTCAAATGTTCTGCATGATAGACCAGGCCTGAGAATCTTCACCGTTTCTAGGCTTGGTGCTTCGATGGCGTTGAGCATATCAGTGAGCTGCGTTCGAGTGGTCTGGTTGCTGTTGTTGCCACGAATGACGAAGGAAATAAGGCGGCGGGCGCACACACGGCCTTGACCGATATATCTGTCCCAGATGGCCACGGCTGTCTCGCACTTTGTGTCGATCACGCCAAAGTCTGCAATATCGAAACCGTAGTTCGGCCGGTCTTCGCGTAGCCCGAAGTCTTCAATCCATCTGAAGATCTCATCGCCAGATGCAGATACTGCAGCTGCCCGCTTCAGGAATGCCGTTCTAGGGGATCGATCGGTGAGAAGGAAGTTCGACGACGAAGGACCCGCTGTGAACTGTGTAAGTGCAAAAATCAGTGAATTTGTGAATCACACACCTGTGTTCAGGTCAGCTTCGTTCCTCAACCTCGGATTGTCCCGGCGTCCGCGACGAATTGTGCTACTACGACCAAGCATAAGCAAAGCAAGATGCCGACCAGAAAGAGAATACACTGACAATTGAGAGGGTCCGGCGGGGGAGGCCCTTTGCTTGTTCGTCTGTACTTTGACCATGATGCTTTGAATGACTCGAAGATGCAAGTGGAGATCTTGAGTTATACTTCCTCCTGACCATCGCGAGATCTTTTATACGCAATGGACTCTGGTCAAAAAGACGGCTGCTCCTGGACCTGAGGCCACAAAACCCGGCTTATTGGCTTTCTTCATGTGGTCGCCACGAATGATGAACAAAGATCACATGGGTACTAGGCTTCCATTATCCAACGTTGGACCAGCAGAAGCCATGGCGATGGGCCGGAACCTTGCCAGGAGGCAGGTTGTATCTGGGTTGTATCGCCGTAGGCGCACATAGGTCACAAGTCACATGCAGGTTATTTGACCATGTTTGCCATCTCCCTGGACAGAAAATGTTGCCGTCTGCGCGATCGGCCATCTTCTTTGCTCTCAACCTCCATCTTCCCTCCTCTCTCCCCCCCTCGGGGTTTCCCTCCTTTCTCCTGTCTCTGTTCCTCCCAATCCTCCCCTCCGCCATCGTTCTCCCTTGCTTTCTCTTCCTCTTCAGCGGTTCTTGGCACGCCCTTCCGCCTGATCGTCAAACTCGCCTACCTTCTTGACAATCTTCCTACTACTTCGTCTTTGCAAGACATATCTCTCTGTTTCCGTCAAGGTAAGCATCCAACTCATCTATTCAAGCCTCGCCGTCACCACCCGCGACAATGATGATCCAAACAATAACCATACTTTACCACATTCAGAACTCACTATGTTGAGCCTTTATGATTTCAGCCTTGTCTGACCCATCCTCCCCTCTTCTCCATCCATTCAGCGTTTAGCTAACCCATATCTTTTTCAAGCTTGACTGTCGTGCTCTGCACCGCTTTGTGCCATTGTATAGCTGGTAAGTCCATCCTATCCAGTCTGCTCCTTCCTTTCCTACGTATTCCCCGCCTTCGATCTCATAAAACCCCCCTTCACCGTTAAACCCCTCGTTCTTACCGACATCCTCCACCCAATCCCGTCGCTCTTCCCCTTGCTGCCCCACCCCCGAACACCTTGATGATATATTTTCGATGGGCGGACTGAATTTCGCGCCGCGCTCTGGGTTCAATCTCTGGTCTCCCGTGTACAAAGTGGAGGCGAGCGCGGTGTTTGAGGAAACGCATCGAGTAGCTGATCTTCCTGTCCTTGCCTCCTGCGTGTGATCTACTTCCAGCAATGTACTGACTCTACTTTCAGTTGTTTTTGTCTGCATGCTCTTCCTTCCTTTCGGAAGGTTGCATTTATGTATATTGTAGATCGCGGAATACAATGCTGCTCTCGCTCCTGACCTCACACTCTGATTCGCCATGTATCAAATGCATTAACGCCGTCGGCTTGGCGGACGTTTCAACGATTTCTTCTCACCGGTCATAAAGTCCCTTCAGATCTCAGAACCTTTGTCCCGCGCAACCTGCATAACCCCCACCTTCACCTCGCACAAATCCAACATACAACTTGATCCTCGCCTGCGCTGCCGTCCGACAAGCCCTGTATACTTATATCCAGCACGACCACATGAGCCTCGCTTGGTCCTAGTTATGCTCATCCCACGAAGGACCAGGTCGAATCATCGAATCACCAGCGGGATGACACGCGACCGCTTACCCGACACCACTCACAAAGGACATTCACCACTCACACACGGGCCGAGAGAAAGGAGCTCCAAGTACCACGACCACATGCGAATGATCTCACCCTGCGTCGCGGGTATAAGAAGTGGGGTGGTCAAGGTGCGAGCGCGTGCGCATCTCGGTATACGCGACCTTCACATTCACCACCATTCCCTCCTCGGCCGCCTTACGCACAAAGGGCGCGATGCAATTCACGACGCTCTTCGCCGCCCTCGCAGGCGCCACTGTCGTGGCTGCGCAGGAATCGACGTTCACGGCTTCTCCCGTACCCGAGGGGACCACCACATTCAAATTGACGTTCGACTCCGCAACCTCGTCGGCGTAAGTGTGAAGTTGAACCATCCCCACCGTCGCCACTCTGTTGCTCTTGTACGGTGTGGCGTTGTCTCTTTTTCTTCCAACTCTTGTATCAGCCCCACTCATATCCACTCTTGCCTGACGTGCACGCATCCAGCACCGGTTTCTCGGACACCGTCGTCTCCGATACCAGCGTCACCGCGTCCGACACCGTTCTCTCCGGGTCTGACACCGTCGTCTCCGATACCAGCGTCACCGCGTCCGGCACCGTTCTCTCCGGGTCTGACACCGTCGTCTCCGGTGCAACCACCGTCACCGCGTCCGACACCGTCGTCTCCGGCACCAGCAGTGTGACCGCCTCCGACACCGTCGTCTCAACACAGACGAGCAGCAGATCAAGTGGGACCTCGACCTCGGCGACCTCAAGTGCGCCCTCCGGCTCTCAGACTGGCGACAGCGATGCGGCAGTGCGGGGGGCGGGCCTTCAGGGTAGTCTAATCGCGGGCACGGTCGGTGCACTGATAGTATGGATGACATTGTAGGGCGCCGAGGCCTGAGGAAGGATGGACAGGCGCATGATATAAGAAGCAAAGTCATTGTAATCTCGTTCGTCATGGATATGCTGAGGAATCTGTCCCATTGAAGGCTTACAACCCTTTGTAAGTCGCACATGAGTCACGATAGACAAAATTGAGGATGGTAGGAGATATATAGGAGAAAGGCGCCACCGACCAAATATTAGCACGACCAAATCCCAAAGTTTTGAGTTGCTGTGGGCCCAGCACTCGCGGGTGTCGCAAAAGGGGTTTTTTTTTGAAGTCATTTTATGGACCCTAGGGGCTACCTATGGTGGTCCTTCCACTTCTTACATGTACCCGTATGCTATGCCATCCTGTAATCCACGTCTTCTTGTGTCCTTGGCTCCGATAGGCCCACGGACGGAGTAAGTCCCCCCGTAGCCCGACGCGGTCGCAAAAGGGTAGTGTGGCACTGTGCTTATATTTATGTAGATACAGTACGTAGTTGGCGAGAAAAACACGAACTACCTGGAGCAGTAGTAGGGACAGTTGCCAACTCAGTCAAGTTACAACAGACTTGATTTTCGCCCGCTGTCTCCCCTTCTTCCCTGTCTCTACTACTCGCATACAGTAATTTCGGCAAAACGACTGAGGTAACCCTCGAACTCGCGAAAGGCGACGTCCACGCCTGACACGCCATGCTGTTCGACGATGCCAAGAATGATTGTGGCAAGATCGTGGGCCGTGGCTCCAGAGAGTGTGTTCGGCAAGACACCCACCCAGATGGTAGGGGTGTGGTGTAACGTGGGCGTGTGATGAAAAGGATTGGTGGTAGTTGGTCATAGTCGACAATTATGTTGCGTTTCTTGCCAGTGTTATCCTCTTCATCGTCGTTGCAACTATCATCGTCGTCATCTAGCTGTCGTCCACGATGAAGTCCTGTTCATCGCTCTCCTTCTCTACCCAAGTGAAAGACACCAGGTCAATGACGCAGAACTGTATGTCCCGAGAGGTGAGAATGCCAACGACCTTGAAAGTGCAAACATCAGCGCCACAGATCTACTACACCATGTCGAGCTGCTGCGCAGCTGTTCGCAAATAAGATCCCACAGATGAGGATTCTGCGAGAGCTGATGATGCTCCGGAACGTCGCAGAGACTTGTGGTACGGGGGTAACAAAAGGACCACGAATCTTGGGACGTCGAGCCGAGGAGAATACGAGCGTTGTGCTCAACTCCATAATAATACTACTGCGCCTCGATGGGACACGGGTCGTAAGGGGAATACTTGACATTGGGCAGACAACGGGGGTCCTCGAGGGTGCCATCCTTGCGAATAATCGGGAGAGCCGTACAAAACGCGATGTTGCCCCTCGGGACCGAGTGTTCAAACGTTCATTCGCCTGGTGTTTATCAGCTGATGAAATTATACGAACATGTTAGCCAGACATGCTAGGACATGCTAGGACTGTGCTAGGATACCGTCAACTCGTTGTTCAAAGACATACCTGCAGTCATCGTACTTGAGAGCAAGTCGTGCGATATAGGGGCTTCACGTGGTTGTTTTTCGCGGACGCTGACAGTGACAGTGAAAGCTGAGTAGAAGTTTCGCTGCCATTGCCAAGGTTAAAAGGGGCAACAATTCCCAATCTGAATATTGAATCACGGTGGCATGTTGCTTCGGCACGCTGGCTCCCGCGGATGTCTGAGAGTCTAGACGCCTAAGGCTCAGACTGCCCTACGCAATAATAAAGGAGCCCGCACGGAAATTGAACACGCATGTTCGGAGAGTGTGACGACCGTGGCTGGCTCCGAGTAGCGCGTTTGGGCGGGCAGCTCAGGTGGCGGTCGGTGCGCTGATTGGCAATGGATGGGCAGTGATTCAGTGTGAAGAATGGTGATGGCAAGAAGGCATATTTTGGCAATGATATCGTACAGGTGTAATTTCGTGCATGATGGATGTGCTGGGCCGATGCTAGGCGCAAGCCCAGAAGTCGAGCTCGAGGACTCAAGGCCTCGTGTCGAGCTCAAGCCTCCACATACACGCTTTCGGGTGGCCCGAGGTAGCTTGGAAGCTGCCCGCCAAGGTCTACAGACACTGGCATCAGCTCGGAGGACACCATGGATCTCTAATCACACGCACCTATTACAATTTTCTGCACAACGACGGTAGGCTGTGTCATCCAGAGCTGCAAATGGATATCAGTATGTGTATCATTCGCCGCCTATGCAACGCACCTTCAGCGTGTGTACGCCTGGGCTTCCCGCTTCAAATGACGAAATTCCGCTGATGATGCTGTTTGCAACAAAGCCGTCCACGCCTTCCCATGCGGTCGGGCGGCCACCGGATTTCTCGGCGTATGGGACGTATTTCACGATGTCGATGTCACCGTCGTCCAGCTGCAGACCGTATGACACCGGGTTGTTGGGTCCCTGCGTGTTCCATATGGGGGTCAAGAAAACGGTAACGTTCATGCTGGTTGTGTTGCTGAATGTGTAGAAGTCGTACTCCCTAAAAGGCAAGCCGGGTCAGGGAGAGGTGTGACGAAGGATGAGGAAAACACACAGAGATGGGCCGGACCCGGCGGTGAAGTTGAGGTCGGTGCGCGGCCAGGGTGTCATGCCCGAGAACGTCCGACCGTACTGAGGGATTTCCTTCCAAGTAATGTCCTCTACTGGAGTATTCCTCGCGGTATGTGGGGCCTCGATGGACACGACGCCGCCGCCTTCAACGAACCCTGCAAGCGCCCGATATTCAACATGGCAAACAAAATATGACAACAATTGAGACTGACCAGCAAAGCCGTCTGCCGGCACGCCCGGGTTGTACGCGATGAAGGTCAGATTGACCGCCAGCGGATCGACGCCTTCGGATGTTGCTATAAATGTCAACTGCGCTGCAGTGTACGCCTCGATAGCACTCCAGTCGTTCACAGACAGGTACACCCTCGCTTCGTTGTTGTCCGGCGATATGTCGCCACCCTCCGTCGAGATCGATACCCAGGTTGCGTTACTGGAGACGTTCCAGGAGAAGGAAGCCGGGCCACCCGACGCCACATCGACGTAGCGGTCAGAAATCGGGGAGTAGCGGTCGATAGACATGGTCGGATCGCCGCAGTCGTATCCTCTGTCGCACTGATAGGGGTTGTCACCAGGCCTACGAAGGGACTTCAGACCAGGGTCTCGTAGACACTCAGAGCGAGCAGCAACTTACCAAGCGCCTGCGGTGCCCTCCGGAATAATTCGCATGACACCAGCGAGCGCTTGCTTCCTCGATTGGACACGGTTCACGGCGGGCATGCTGCATTTACCGTTACTGATATGATCGGGAGACAACAGAAGAGAACATACGTGTTGGTTATGGGTTGCTGCCAGTAGTAGTACCCCACATCTATAAAGCAGCATCAGCAAGGGCTGTCGGCTCAGAAGTTGTGCACGCACGCGTCTGGTCCATCATACTGTAAATCTGGTCAGGCGGGTGTATCTATCATCGCATCAAGAGCTAGTTACTCACTGGTTCCACTTTCCTACATATTCGCGTCAGTAACATGCCTTGCTCGCCCATCGGCCGACTCACCATCCAAGATCGTGTGGTACTCGTCTTCCAGGTCATAGTCGACCTCGAACAACTCTTGCACCTTGTCGGCCAAGTCGTTCGTGCTGAGCCGTGCCTGCGACGCCCGGAGCTGGTTTAGGCCCGCCATGATGTACATTTCGCCTAGGTTCGCGCCGGCCAACACACCGTGGTGCACGAGCTGAAAGTACGCAGGCTGAACTTCGGGCGCAAGCCCGTCGTAGATTGACGTCGAGACGCTCCGTAGCATGTCCCACTCGGCCAGCATGCTCTCCGCCCTGCAATAGTTTAGAGCCGAGCGACACAGCGGGATCCCGGCAGGACTCACTCTCGGTAGTTGATCAGACTATACGTCGTACCATTGACCAGCTCGGGTCTTCTACGCGCGCTGAACTTCGTGTAGTTGGCCACGATCTCGGTGATAGTCTCCGCCTCTTGTCGCTCGACATGGAACTCCCTCTGAGCCCATGTGGTAACGAAGGTGTCAAGATTGTCGGGCGTCCACCGACTGGCGTTCCACCCGAGGGTCAAGAAGAACTCGGTGGAGCGTTCATACGGCTTCAAATCTCCAACATTCAGCATCCAAACACGTGTGGCTTCATAGTCGACCGCGATAGACATTTGCTCGTATATCTGTTCCTTCGCGTCAAGGTCTAATTGATTGAATGCGGCAAATTCATGCATACCTTGGAAATTTGAGAAGACTCGATCCACTTGTAGTCGCGCGGGTCGCCGACAAAGTCAACCTGATGACCATTAAGCCGCTTGGTTCCTTCATTCATCCTGCTGAGCGCTCACATGGTAGTAGACACCTGCGCCACCGGTCCTGTTCCTCTCGTTCGGCATGGGGAAGCGACGTACATTGCCCCAGCTGGGATGTCGCAAGTGAGCGAGCGCTACCGGTACCTCGAATGAGTACACATACTTGTCGTCCGACCACAGCAAGGTAATATCGTCGGGCACCTGCATACCCTGCTCATAGTAGCCCTGAACCTCTTGGACTGACGTTTGTCAGCGTATTAGCGCTCAAAGGACGAGGGACAACATACACAACGTCCATATCTGCGGAATGGTGGTCACGTCGGACGTGTTGAACACGTCACTCAAGATCTGCCGTTCGTCCGCCACAATTTGTGTCAGGAGCTCGATGTTGGTCTCGTCCGACAAGGGCACTGCAAGTCGATGTGAGACAACCGTGAGCGACCGTGAGCGGAGGTCATGCTTACAGTCCCCTGCGCCGCGCATGCCCATGCTGAAAATGGATTCGTATGGTGCGGCCCGGGCAGTGCCTTCGTACAGATATGGATAGATATTGTCTGCGTTCGTGCTGTAATCCCAGGTGCCGTTGCCGAAAAGGTTCCATTCGTTCGGTGTCGAGCGCATCATGGGCTCTTGGTGACTGCGTAGACAACGCTCAGACCACAGGAGCAGATAGCTTAAGAGCCATACCTCGTTCCCATCACTACGCCGTAGTAATCGGCCGTGGCCTGGTTGAGCCCATCGTCGACGCAGAAAGCGCTGCGAAGCAGTTAGCCAGTACGCTCTCTGGTTGGTTTGTGTATGCTTTACCTGCCCCACATAGCTGCGTGGATCCGTCAAAAACTGTCACAACACTATAGTCTATATGCGCACCTGGCCACAAATGGTTCGCTTTCATTCGCAAGATCAGCTCGAACCTAATAAGTGCCTGTCAACATCGACGGTCACGCAGAGTCCAACCCACTCACAGCTTCTCATAGAACAGATGGTTGAATGGAGAATGCAGCAGCGTTGAGAGCGTGCCGTTCGTGAACTTCTCCGCGGCCCAGTTCTGCAGAGCGGGCCGCTCGTCATTCAGGAATATACCGCGGTACTTCACCGTTGGTGGCCCCTGAGCACATGGGAGCAGGTAGACCTCAGAGTGCTGCGCAATAGGGACGTCTGCCCACCTAAAGATCACATCATTAGCACGGAGTCCCGCTGGAAGGAAGGCTTCGTTGCCATTCGTGGACCTTAATAACTCACCAGTACCATGGGGAAACACCAATTTGTTCAGAAAGCTCGTAGAGGCCGTAGATAGTCCCGCGTTTGTCCGACCCAGCTATAACGTACGCGTTCTCGAGGCCCGAGAGCGCATTAGGCACAGCACCGCTCGCGAATTTCTCCCACTGTCCGACGAGGCTGGTAACGTCCACGCTTGACGCGTTCGCGAGTTGGGTGATGACCGAGGAGTTCACGCTCCCGACGATGAGCGCAGTCGTCGGCAGCGTTTCCATGTCCGTTATGTTGTACGCGACCGGGGCTGTCCCAGTCACGCTCGCGACGTCCATCATGAAGTCGGCCACGGCGCGGTGCACGCCGGGGAAGTCGTCCTCAGAGGTGATGATGGTCACGCCGACGAGAGGGAAGCCAGAGGAGGACGCGTCAAAAGAAACACAGCCGCCCTCGCTGAGCGCGTAGGCGCCGAGCGCCGCTGAGAGCACTGTCACCAGTGCTGCGTGGGGGAGCATCGTGCAGAAGGACGCGTCGCGGTGCGAGTCGCGCCGGGATATGCGCAAGACGGGTTCTTATACCATCCTCTCGCGTCCCTTAGGCCCGACTCCCGAGGTCAGACGACCGCCCTCGAACGAGCGTTGAGAACATTTGAGATTTCTCCGACGTTTCCTCTGCCCGGACCGCATATAGACGCGGCTTCGTTTTCCGCTTTGGAGGACCCGTGACCGCGATTGTGGGGAAAGGCGTATCGTTTCCAGGTACCCAGGGAGTTGTAAACACAGGCCTGACCCCTCGACGGCTTCTAAGAGAGACTGCATGCTCTTGCCAGATGACGCTGCGGTTCGCGCGAAGATCTGCACTTGGCGCTGTCAAGGGGGCGTCAAAGAGTCAGGCCACCGCAGAACGCACGAAGCTGAGGACACGCACAAAGGTGGCTCGGAATGAAAGGATTTTCACGATGTTTGCGCTCACGGATGTCGTACGGACCGTGCTCCTGCCGTGGTAGCGCTCTCGTTACGGCATGATGTCTCTTAACTTGTGACTGGTGAGCGTCGAAGTCAAGGAGATTCGTCCCGCGGCCATACAAGGCGCCGGACGGCAAACAATTGATGGTGCTATATTCATGCCTACAGGTCAGAGTAATCTTATAAGAGGTCAGTCAGTACACGGGGCACGTATGCAAGCGCAGTGAACGCACCTATGATGCTCGCATGCGGCTATCTCGTCCAAATCCCTTCGCTACTTGTTCGTATGTCCGCACTGTCATTTCGGCCCTCAGGAAGATTGGGTATTGTCTTTGCAGGGGATGGTGTCATAGATCTTGCTCGCTCTTCCAGGAGATCTTGCGCTGTGGTAAGTTCTGTGTTGTCCTCTTCGTCTTCATCATCGACAATGAACTCCTCCACGGTTGGACCTTCGTCATCGCTAAGCCGTATCTCTCCTTCTGGTCTCCCGGACATGGATTTGAGCCTGACAAGGGAGTAAGCGCCGGTTCCCCTTGGACATTGTAGTGCACGCACTGATGCGACACGACTCTGCGTAGCGAGTCCGCTCTCCTCCATAGAATAAAACATATGCATAGGCCGCATAATGTGAAGAGAAAGATGACCGGGATGTTTCCAATGGGTTGGGGTTTGCTGGGCGTCTCCTTTGGCACTGATAGCTGGGTCAACAACAGAGTTCTGTTCTGTACGAACACCAAGGATGGACCTCCAGGAGTTACTGCAGGCATGATGTCCGAGGATTAAGAGTGACGTTATTCTGAAAAAGGGCACAGAGGTCCAGAGATTGGACCCTGAGGCAGTATAGATCGAACCGCCGACGTTCAACTTCGAGCTCAAGTTGAGTGATCGTCGTCACTGACTTTAGCGCCGTCCAGGCTTTCCGACGGGCCGGTGGACCGATAACCGCCCGCGTGATCAAAGCGTGATTGATGTTGAAGTTCATGAAGGAAGTACTTAGGAGCGAGATATAAATGACACTGGGATCAAAGCACGACATCGGTGTGCGGTGTTACAATACTTACACGACCAACTTGAAGCCACAAAAGAGTCGAAGTCAAGTGGAAGTCATGCAATGATGCAGCGAAGAAAGAGTGTTGTACGAGTACTATGGAATAATCCGTCTCTGGGAAAGCTTTTGCTGACTGCGCCCTCCTAGACCACCCCGATAATCTGACCTACGACGCTCGCAAACGTCTTGTTCGGGTCATAATGCTCGCGCACTGCTGCGAAACGGGCGAGGATCTGGCATGGGCGATCAGTCAAAGCGTCGGTGAAGCAGCAGAGGAGCACGTACGTCGGGGTCCAAATTCTTGACGCTCCTCTGGAAGACCTCACGCGTGTTCTTGGTCCAGTGGGGCCGACAGGGGAACTCGTCGATCAGCGTCTCTGCCAGAGTCGCATCTGCAGGAGGAAATGTCAGACCAGCTGATAGGATACTTGTTGGACGAGAAACGCTCACAGAATGGCTCGTTGTATCGCTCGCCGCTGTCCGGAAGGTAAGTCGGAAAGTCGAACATGATCGTCCCCTTGCTCCAGTCCGCGTCAGTATCTTGCGGCAGCGTACTCGTCTGGCTCAACAGATCGTCGAACACCTGCCCAAACTTGATGTTGATCCCGGACCGGTACGTCGAGGTCATCAAGTGCCCGTCCGCTTCGCTCGCGTCGAAGAGCTCTCGGATGCGCGTGAGCATCGCGTTCGCCTGCGTCACCGGAAACGCCAGCTCCAGCGTCTTCCCGCGCAAATTATAGTCCCACTCGGGCTTGGTATCAGGGTACAGCCCACCGATGAGCGAGTCGTAGCTCCAGCCATTGACGGGCCAGAAGAGCGCGGGGATATCCGAATTCTTGTCGTGGAAGTTGGGTGCGCTCCAGATGGAGAAAAAGAGGGACTCAGTGCTGAGGTTGATGAAAGAGCTATTGGCGCCGTTCTCGAGGAGCGTCTTGGCGGTGTTGCCCTCGAATTCGGACAAGGAGAACGTGCTCTGGAAGCCCTCTCCGTCGGCGTCGTTGGGGACAATCTCGTACGTGCGCTGGGAGCTTTGAGACGAGCTCGATGAAGGCAGGTATCAGAAACATACGTAGTGAAACTTCTTGACACCAGGCCACCACCAGAAGTTAGCCGTCGGATATGGGTTAATCATCCCGTAGATGTCACCCTCGAGCACGTCCTTCTCCGCCAGACTGGCGTAAGACGTCAGCGTCGCGGTCATATAAGCACAAACGATAAGGCGCACATCTTCTGGTTGGCAGCAAGTTTGAATTCAGGGTATATCTTCACTGTCACCCGCGCGATGATCCCGAGGAGGCCCAGGCTTGTTGTCGCTGCGCGCCAATCGTCCGTGTCTTTGTGCTCCGCCTCGCTCAAGTGCACGAACGTGCCGTTCGCAAGCAACAAGTCTATCGCCGCGGCGGCCCCTGCAACGTCCGCCGGCTGCGAAAGAGATGAGCGGTGCGCCCCCATCGCCAGTGCTCCGGCCACAGTGATGTTCCAGTTGACGAGCGAGTAGCCGATAGATGTGTTGTGCTCGTGCAAATAGTCCGCGAGCTCGAAAAACGTGACGCCCGCTTCGATGACGAGACTGCCGACGCCGGCTGTCACGCACAAGATGAGCGCGAGGATCCCGGGAACAAACATGTGCCACCCACAATCGTCAGGTGGGGTGAAGTTGCTGATCCCCGCGAGCGCCTCAGTGACGATGATCACCGTGTTCGGGTCGTCCGTGCACATCGTGTCTGGGTGGTTGTAGAAGTGAGCGTCGACCGCTCCATCTCGCGTATGTCGAGGGCTTACGCACCGTACCACATGTGGCCCTTTCCCGAGGCACGGACTGGAACACCTGCATCGGACGCGTTCCGTACGAGTGCTGCCATCTCGTCCATGGTCGTCGGGTGGTACACCGCAGCGACCTCATTGCACGCTGGAAAGCCCGGGCCATCGAACGTGTTGTACGGGTCCGCGCGGACGGCATGGGCGAACACGGTAAGCAGGGCGAAGAAGGAGAGGAAGCAGGCCATGCCGAGTCACTTCGAGGCGCAAGCACTAGCGGTTGCCATGCCCCGACCGCTTATAAACTAGCGAAGGTGTCGCCTGAAGCGCGTATGCATGTGTTTACTAGCGAGTAATCTGCCGCAGACCGCGAGCTCTCGTGGACTGGTAGAAGCACGGTAGAAGCGCCAGGTGACAGGAAACAGCATCAGGAGCATACGTTGATGTGTGTTCGCCTAGGGCACCACGATTGAGCGAAGGAGCAAATCTTCCCATCATCCTGAGTCGCATACGGGGCAGTTGTCATCGGATGTCTGTTGATGGTTTTCGTCAGTCTGCTTTGTTGCCACAGGAAGGTGGAGAGAAGGTGCGGACACAAGGCGCTGGCGGTCACGGGTCAGCGCCGCAGATACCGCTAGGATCTTGACGACCAGAAGCAAGGATGGGCACCGCTTCGTCGACCTTCGGTGCTTGCAGGCCTTTGGGTACGAGCTCGCGAGTTTGTATGTTGATATCAATGATTGCATGAACGGGCTATGGGATCGTTGTGCCAGATGAGACGCGTGGTACGGTGGGTCTGCTGCTCGAGGTAAAGACCAAGGTTCACTCCCTAAACGATGGCCGAATGATGATGATACCTTCACTGTATCCATTCGCTGTCTATCATCGAATCCAGAGGTGAGAACAAGGCAAACAACTCATACACATTGCTTCTGCGCCGATCTATGCATGAGTTATGAACGACGGGTTTCGGGGAACAGTGCCAGGATAATAAGCTCCGGAGATTCGGGGACATAAAGCGAAGCATGTGGCCAAAAATATAGCAAACTCGCCGCGCAAGAAATTGTTGAAGTAAAGTGGCCGTGGTTGAACGTCGTTCAGCCCTGTAGTGCTTTCAACAGCTTAACGTTCTTCTTCCTGCACCTGTCCAGAAATCAATTTGTCGTGTGCTTTGTAATTCAGAGATCGAACAGTCAAGACGCACCCCGCGCACACAGTCCCACGCCCCAGCGTACTCGGCCCCCACTTCTCCACGCATTTCCCGTCGCGCATGCGCCCGAGAGCTTTGCACTACATTTCAGTGCGTCAGTCTCGTGATAGCAACGTTTCCGCCCGGTACGAGACTCACCTGCCCACATATCCGGCGTCCCTCCGCGTCCGTAAAGTTGGGCAAGATGTCTGGGATATCCTCCTCGAGGTCCGCATCTGTAAGGAGTAGTGAGTACCGATGTCGGCGACGACGCGGAACAACCGCAGCAAGGACAGCAACAGCGGCGACAACAAAATGCTACTCACAACTCTCGTACTTCTTCTGCTTCTTCTTGCCGTTCGTTTTAACCAGTGAGGCGCTCTTCTTGGCCGCCGCTTTACGCTTCTTGGCCAACGGTACGCTTTCATCAACCCGCGATGTGCTTTTGGCACCCTGCCGCGAGCGCTTCTCGGCCGACCGCGCGCCCTTCTGGTTGGTCTCGTCTGTCTCCAGCTTACGCTTGAGGGCTCGCCCGCGTCTGGGAGGCGGAGTTGGCGGGTTGGACGATGCAGGCGTGGGCGGATTAGAGCCCAGGCGAAAGCTCGAAGGCGCAGGGCTGAGCTCCGGACTCGACAGCGGTGATAGGGGCGACGATGAGCGCGGCGACGAAGACGATGGTGAGGCTTGGGCGCGCGGCATCTGCGCAAGGGGCCTCGCAGGCGACGACGAACCTTCGTCATCTTGCATCGCCGGATCATTTTCTTGCGGGTCTTCATCAACGGTATGATCGTCCTGAGGGTCCTCCTCTTGCGAAGGCGCGTCTCCCGGGATTGATGCCGCACGCATAGCACGAGTGGTGGCGCGAGTAGCTCGGGTAGCACGGGTAGGTGAAGGAGACGGAGAGCTCGATGGGACGACGTTCTTGCGAGGGCGTCCGCGGCGTGTTATGATTGGGCCATCGTCTTCGGGCACAGAAATATCATCTTCAGGACTCACGGGCGTATCCTCTTCTGCGGCAGAACGCTGCGGCATCGAGCGACGAGTGCGCTTCGCGAGCGGCGACGACTCCGGTGAGCTGCTCGGTGACCGTGCACGCTTTTGACCATAAAGCCCGCGCTTCTGAGCCGCGGAGGCTTCGGGTGGCGCCGGCGTGGAAGCCTCGAATGGCGTGGCAACGTCCATTGCCGAGCTGCCCGGCGATGAGGTCACTGAGAAGTGCACATGCTGCATACTATCCAACTTGGCGAACCGAGCCTGGGTTGACGAGACTGTCTTCGCGGCTTGTCCTGCTTGATCCTTCGCCTGCTGGACATGCTGCTCGGCGAGAGCAACTGCATCGTTGGCGCCGGATATAAGGTTCTGCAACGGGTGTCAGCACTCGAGTTCACGAGATCAGATGTGGAATAGGAACCGCAAGGCAGGTTCACAGCATATGCGATACACACCTCAGCGCGTCGAAGCTCCTCCCTGAGTGCGACGACATCTTTCTTCAAACGCGCCGTCGCCTCGTTGGTCGATCGTCCTCCTGCCGCCTTGGCTCTTTTCTCCTTGGCGCGTGCGTCCTCCAGCGCCTTCTGAGCGGCGGCCAGACGCGCGACAAGCCCATCCTTCTCAGCAGCGAGCCCAGCTTTGTCGGTGATGAGCCTATCCCTCTCCCCAGCGAGCGCCTTCTTCTCCTTCGCTAGCCCATCCCGCTCGGCCTGCAGTGCAGTCTTCTGAGCGACAGCTGCATCCCGCTCGCCTTGAAGCGCCTTCTTCTCCCTCGCCAAAGCCTCCACACCGTTCTTGCCCCGCTCGTTCGCGCGCCGCAGCTTGTCGGCGCCTTGTTGCGCCTGCGCGAGCTCCGTAGTCATTTTGTCCAGCTCCTTGGTCTTCTCGTCCAGCTCCTTGGCAATCTTTTTGGCCTCCGGATCCTGCGCCTTCTCCTTCTGCGCTGATGCTAGCTCCGCCTTCGATGCAGCGAGCTCCTCCTGCAGCGCCCACACCTCCTCCTGCATCTTCACGACCTCGTCGTGCGCATCGCCGACAGCCTGCGAGGCGAGTATATGCGCGCCGTCCGCCTCGCCTTGGGCGAGGTTGAGCTGCTTGCGCGTGTCGTCGAGCTCCTTGCGCGTAGCGTCGAGGTCCGCATCCTTACGGTCGAGGGCCTTGTTCGCCTTCGCAAGCTCCTTCTTCGTCTGCGTGAGGTCCTTCTTCGTCTGGTTGAGCTCCTTCGCGCTACCGTCGCCCACTCGCGCACGCTCCAGCTCCGCATCAAGGCGCTTGATTTCTGCAAGCGCGTCCTCGGCTTCGCGGCGCGCCTCCTCAGCTTCACTCCGCGCCTCCTCAGTGTCGCGGCGCGCGTCGTGCAACTCCTGCGCATCCTTGCTGGACATGCCATCCTTCTTCGCTTTCGTCACCTCCTTCTTCGCTGCCTCTGCCTCCTTGCGCGCGCGCTTCAGCTCCTGTTTGAGACGCTCCAGCTCCTGTTTGAGGCGCTCCGCGTCCCCGAGTGCTTCTGCACTCTGGCGGGTAGCATGGGTGCGCTGGGCCTCGATGGTAACCCGGCGCTTCAACTCTTCATCGAGGCTCTTCCGGAGCTCGTCGCAGCTTTTTTGAAGCGCGTATATGCGCTGCTTTTCCTCATTTCGAGCCCTCTTCTCCTCGTCCAGGTTCTGCTGAAGCTCATGCACAGCAGACGCGGATTCGGCAGAGGTCACGATGGAGAAGCGCGTAGTTGAAGGAGTGCCGCGCGCATAGTACGTGTCGGGGAGGTGGCTGGATGTTGCGGATGACGTTGTCGATGCGAAGGAAGGGTGTTGGGGGACTGGTGGTTGTTGGGAACAAGAAAGCGCATTACGGTCGTTGGTAGACGCGTCGCGATCGTGCGTTGACGCGTCATTCGTTCGCGGGGGAGGTGCGGACGCGCGAGCGGACGGCTCTTGAAGCCGTGAGGGGATGGCCTTCGCCGGGAGAGCCGAGGGAGGCGCCGAGAGACGCGTGGTCTGCGTGTCAGTCGCGTCGCGTCCCGATGTCTTCGTAGTAGAAAAGGGTTTATCAGGTCGCTTTGCGAGTGCTGGCGCGCCAGGCTTCCCGCCTAGCAGAGCGCTTCCAAGAGGCATTGCGCGTCCAGCCGTCGATGATGATAGTCGTGAGCAAGGCGTCGAGAACGTTATCAGACCCGGGATGTCACGCCGGGCTTCCCGTAGCCAAGAAAGAAGCGAGTCTGTCTGCCAATTCTGACATGAGCTGAGTACTTATTCACGACAGCTGCAGTTGTAAAGTTTCTTGGTTAAGTGAGTATACAGGCAGTGTCTGCTGTGAGAGTCGTCTGAGTCTCGCAGGTCATGAAAAATGGAGACATGATGGAGGACGAAGGCAAAGACGGCAAGAGGACGAGTTGTGAACTGTTGTGGACAAACTGCACTACGGCCCGGTGCTCCGGTGCAACGTCGGACCGGTTACCGAAGTCAACTCGAAAGTTCGAACTTTCCCAATCCCATGATCACCACTTGAACCTGACCGTAGTACCAGTACATTCGAAGTCATTGGATATCAAAGAACATGGCTCAGCGAATATCCCAACTTTTCTCTCGCGGATCCTCTTCATCTACGCCGACGGCCTCCACCTCTCGCTCGACAGTTGTGGCACCCACTACCGCACAGCATAACGGGCTCCCTACAGCCTCACGCAAGAGATCTTCTGTCCGAAATGCCTTTGACAACCTGCCGCGCATATTCTCAGACTGGTCTACCCCGTCCGCAGAGGGCTACTGGTGCTCGCAGGACTTCATGTTGGGCGCCGGCATGGTGATCATCCAGCCCGAGACGCGCAAGGTCGTGTGTGTATGGGAACGGGAGCGCAAGTACTGGTTCTTGCCTAAGGTGCGTTGATCACGCATCTACGAGGTCGACTACCCTGATAAAGCTGCCTCGCTAGGGCAGGAAGGACGTCGGGCAATCGCTGGAAGAGACGGCGCTTAGGGAGGCTTACGAGGAGGTGCGTGACTGTTGGCTTCAGAATACAGTCTCATCAACTTACGAAGCCGCCACCAGACAGGCTATCGCGCAACCTTCCTGCCAACGTACCACTACCATAATCAACCATCCCCGACCTATCAATACTACCCCTCCACAGAACCCATCTTCATCCATCTCATGACATGGGGTCCACGGTACCGGGGAGACAAGATGGTAGACCCTGGCGGCGAGTATCTCACGACTTGGTACATTGGTCAGATAGCGGCGGACGCGGTGAGTATCCTATCAGCCATTGCCCCGCTCGTAAACCTGCGCATGCTCACGTCTCCTGCTCGACTCACCTCCTTCCCAACTCACACCTTTCTCCCCTCTCCAGGTCTACGAACTCAACACCGGTATGGCGGACGAGGTCAACTACGAGTCGCACCTCCTCAGCTTCGAGGACGCGCTCAGGGCACTCGCCCCAGACCCCGCGCAGCACGCCGTCTCGCAGCGGAATTTCCAGCACACTGTTATGCACTACGCGATCAAGGTGTTTATGGAAACCGAGCATATGCAGGCAAAGGCTGCGAGAGAGCAGGCTGCGCAGGAGGGTATGCAAACGGCGCGCGAGAGCACGCACGAGGGCGCGCAAACAGCAGACGCCTCGGCTGCAACAGGTGCGACCACGACTGCAACAGGGCTGGTGCCGGAAGTGAGTGCTGCACGCCACTCAACTCACGGCTGATTTGCACCTTTTCCTGTGTCCTTCAGCGGATACACACCACCCCCTTCTCTCCCTCCCGTGATGAGCAGCTCGCCCGCTGATCTTAGTTTCGCCAGTGTACCACCGCGGCACAGCCACCCGTCCTCGGTGCATAATTAACAGATACGCTGCAATTCGGTGGCACTCAGAGTGTACACTAGGCCTCTCCGTTAGCCCACCTCACACCTTTGGTACGTTTGCCAATCTGTACGCGTTATGGTTCGCTATAACTTTACCTTGATTGTATCATCGCCCGTTATTTAAAGGATCCTGTACTATCATTCCGTATTCCACTGCAGTACATCTTGCTTGACATCTTGAGCCTGATGCATTTTTTCAACGCGATTTTACCCATCCAGCAGCTACAAGGTCAGCTGTCCGCAGCGTTCATCCGTCCACCTTCGTGAAGCTCCATCCTCGCTCGGGTGGGACCATCAGTCCGTCTTCGCGCCGTCTCGGTGCGCCGCGAGGTTACACACTAGCGTGTACCGGTGACCTAGGACGCACTGCCATGGCCCGCACCTTTCCACCGGTCAATGAAAACTCGGGAATCGCGCAGGCAACTCGGAAGTCGGCACTATCGACCTGTCGTGGTCCGCGAGTTCCATAGCAGACAACCGCGCACGGGAAGAGACCATCGGCCTCCACAACGGTAACAAGCCTTCCCTTCCAGAGATGAAGCCTTTCGCGACGTTGGCGCCATGTGAGAGGAGAATGACCATGACGCGACGCGATTTTCTCGCCTTGTCAAGTTCAAACAGCTGACAACCTTTCAGAAAGCCACCTTCGAAGCTGCAAACACTCCTCTTCGAAGCCACGACCGCCGTAGCTGGTGACTCCTTCGAAGCTTTGCAGTGACAGAGAAACACTGCGTTTCGTCTCCCGCACCGCATTCTGCTGAAGGTCGAAGCGCACGCCGCTTTCGCTTACCTTTTTTGTTTTTGAAACAGGCGAAATCCAGCATCACATACGAAGCCCGTGAAGCCGAGGAGAAGCTAAGCAGGCGATCTGTGACTAGCGCCAAGGAGGTCTGATGCCCGGAAGCGAAGAGGGCTAGCAGTGCGCGCGGGGGTGGTGCGGGCCTATGTAGCGCATCCGCGGCCTATATAGGGCACTGGCTCGCGCGCCTGGCGTTTCCTCTTTCCTCTTCATCGACCGTGCCGCGATACTTGCTACGCGTGTGCCCAGACGTTTCTTGAGGCCCTCTGCGCGGTTCGAGACCTCCGCCAGCTCTGCTTTCGAAGGCGGACAGGACTCGACAGCAATGATCAACCCAGCCCAACTTGCGCACGGGCCCATGTTCATAGGGCTCGTCTTCAACGTGTTGCTGTACGGGATCATGATCACGCAGCTTTACATCTACGTGTCCACTTATAGGAAGTGAGTGCTCGGCTATCCCCATGAGTAACATTCTCTTGACCACGGTTATTGGCATTGCACTTACTGCGGCCTGTCCGTACACGGAAAATTACCACGCTGACACGCGCATAGGGATCCCCTATGGATCAAGCTATACGTTGCCTGCCTTTTTCTTGCGGATACCTTCAACACGGTATTCCTAATGATATACCTCTACGACTCCCTGATCTTGCATTTCGGTGGGTCGCTGTTATTTATCGACCTGTTTAACAAGCTCAATGGAGCGCATATCCTCTAGGCGACGTGCCCTTCTTAAATACCGCGAACTGGATCTTTGCAACGGGTGAGTGGTGGACCGTTTACTGTCCTATGCCTCGCTCGCATAGACGCGGCGCGATTATGCTTACTACCACTGCTTATCCCAACTTCCAGATCCGGTCATGACAGTAGGTCGCCCCGACTGTTGGCTACGCGATCTTCGCCCGTCTCACACTGCCCCAAGGCCTTCATCGGCTCCATGGTGCAGGCTTTCTTCGGTGAGTGGTCGTCCGCTGTTCGCACGCCATGTAGAAGGCTTGCGCTAATGTGGAACGTGTCTACTAACGCCCTACCTATCCTATAACCAGCTTGGCGCATCCGAGTCCTCAACATGAGCTGGATGTTCTGGGTCCCGGCGTCCGTCTGCGGTACGTGATCCACCCTGTATCTGGTTCGACGTCTGACGGCAGATTCTTTTGCTAGCCCTTATCGGCGCAGCGGGCGGCCTCTCGACCTCGATCGCCATTCACTTCGTGTCGCACTTTAGTGACTTCCAGAAATTCGAAATCGCGGTCATCTTCTGGCTCGTCGCGGCTGCGACTGGGGACGTGTTCATCACGGTCGCCTTGACCAAGTACCTGGTAAGTTCATAGAAAATTGGCATGATCCTCAACAGCCGTGTTTCTTGATGTCGGCTGCCTCGCGAGCGTCCCGCCATGCCTTATCTTCGCGAGTCTCGCCCTATCTGATGATGCTACTTAGAGAACGCACTACACAGGCTACCGCGCGACGGACGACCGCATTGACGCGATCATGCGCCTAGTCGTGCAGACGGGCATGGTCACCGCGGTATGGGCCATCATTGACCTCGGCGTGTATCTGGGCGATCCCACGGGGACGTACGTAGCTTTCCGTCTTTGTTTCAATTCTCTTTGCACGCCATTGTGCTACATCTATACTGAGACCACTGAACAGACACCTTATCTTCAACCTGCCGCTCTCCAAGCTGTACAGCAACTCGCTGCTCAGCAGCTTGAATGCGCGCGGCGGATGGAAGCCGCAGGTATCGACTGTATCCACTGGCGCGGACGTCCTGACGTCGCCGCGGATGCCTGGTGGCACGGGAACGCAGGTACGTGAGGGTCTCTTTCTCCTTTTATCTATCCTCTGAGCAGTCGTACTGACGCAAGCCACCAGCCGGAAGTCTTTGTCGAACGCAGCGTCGAGCACCACGGTGCACCGAGCCTGCACCAAATCAGCAGTTTTGAAATGGCGACCAAGGATCGCCACGACGCTTTGACGAAGGGTTTTCCGGGCGAGTTCGACCGACAACGCAAGAGGAGTCTCCTTCCCGTGAGCGAGAGCTTCGTTTCGTCAAGTAGCGTCTCCGAGCTGGGGTCCGGACTTGAGACGATGAAGAGCGACTTCGAGATAATGACAGCGAAGACGAATACGCAGCATTAGATTGTTAGAAAGGGCTTTTTTATCTTGATGGACCTTGTCTGGATCGTATTCGCTATCTTACGGTGTACTAATGTGGGATGAATGGCTTACGCTCATTGGCTTCCTGGCTAAAATGGCGCGGCTCCGAAGGGCTAAGGAACGGCACGGGTAAACCGTGTATGTCCAAAATGAGAACCGTACCCGCACCGCCTGCTACCGTACCCGTCATACATACACACGTGGACGGTTGCGGTCTCACCCGCGGTTTTTGTGGCACACCGCGGTGCGAATACCGCGGTTAAACTGTGCAGTAATACCGCTAGAAGTATTGTTTTCCCCTGTCTATTCAAGCCTTTTGGGAAGTAGTCAGTGCTTTAAGCATACCTATGCTCTGTAAAGGTCACAAGATGTTTTGTCTAATGTCTCCAGAAGGTTGCTGGCTTCACAGGACGTCGGCCACAACACGCGAGGGGAACGTGTGAATCAAAACGGCAAATGCCGGTAGCCACCTTGACGACAACACCTGTATATAACAAGCACCCGTTCCTCCTGGGTGGTGATTGGGAGTTTGTATAGACTTTTTATATATGTATAGCCTGTTCTCGTTCTTTTTGTGTGTCTAAGCTAAGGCAGAACGTGCATTTTACGGCCATTGACCAAAAACCGCGGTAACCGGGCACGGTATGGGCGGTTCGACGCGGTTTGCCATCTTCCACTACCGTACCCGCACCGTGAAGAACCGCCACCCATACCCGCGCGGTACACCGCAACCCGCGCCTTTCCTTACGAAGGGCAAGTCAACATGACGTATCACGTGATCGTAGCTGACAAGCGCCCCCAATCCGAAATTCCGACCCGCGCACAACTTTTGCGGTCACGTGCCCGCCAGGGCACCGTCCCGAAGTCAGGTTGTGAGCTGGTTAGGTTAGGTTCGTTAGGTTCAGGTTAGGTTTAGGTTGGTTAGGGTTAGGTTGGTTAGGTTTAGGTTGGTTAGGTTGGTTTGGGTAGCAGGTATGTCATTATTTTGTCCTGCAGAATCGTAAAAAAAGTCACTAAAGTTGTGCGCGCGCTGCGATTCCCACAATCCTCAAGCTTCCCCTCTGCATTGGCGAGAAGCAACCAAAAAGATATGCACAGTATGCAGAACCATTATTACATAGATAGACAGGTACTCGACGTTCGTGATATTCAAAGTCCAGACGTGGTCCTTGTTACAGCAAGTCTCTCGGATGCGCTCGAAGTCTGCGCAGAGAACGCGAGCGGATGCGCAAAGAACGCGAGCGGATGCAGAGGTGAAGACACATCCGCTCACTCCTTGCCGAAGGGCTCCGGCCAGTTGTCGAGGAACGCGTAGGCCTCTTCAGTTGGCGGAGCGATGTTGATAGCCTTGCCTAGCCGGGCATCTGCAAGGGCTGTCAGTTCATAGAGCACTAGAGGTTTTGTGCGGACTTACAGTTGGGGTCGCTCTCACCCACTGGAAGTGCTTCAACGGCCACTTGCTACCGGCCGCAGCCTCGTCGCGTCGGCGTTGCCGTTGGTCATTCTACGCCAACCGTCAGCCTGTTCCGAAGAAAGCAGCAGAGTCAACACACCTCGATCCTGCTCTTCTCCTTGCTCGCGCCATCGAAGTCACCACTCCGTATACCCTTAGCGACCTCACTCCACAGCTTCCTGCTCTCAAACTCGCCCATCTCGCCGCTCGTCTCCCCGCCAATGACGGACACTTCCTCCTTCGCCGTCGTAACGTCGTGGAACGTCGATCCCTTCTTGTACTTCCCCTTGCCCGGACCGGAGCTCACATGGCTGATGGTGTGCCACAGACCGTCAATCATGTATGGCGAGGACAGCTTGGAGGATGCGACCGTAGCCTTGAACGTGTGGGATTTGCCGGAGAAGTAGCCCTTGCCCTTGTACTCGACCGTAGAGGTGTATCCCGTGCTGCCGACGATGTACGACGTGTCGACGAGCTCGATGTATGGGGAGCCATACCTATTGATGATCAGCTGCTTTCCTCTCAGCACGAAGGTGTACACACCATAGGCCGTCGATGCGCAGGCGCGGGAAGGTGATAAGGTATTCCTCCTTGTTGCCGCCCGGCAGTGCTACTGTCAGCAGCGCGTGCCCAATCTGTTTAACGATGATCGAGCCACCGCTGAATGACGTCTTCTGGCCATTATGGCCTGTGAGCTTCAGGCCCTTGCTGCGGTTCTCGATGCAGTACGCAGTGACAGGCGGGTGATGAGACACCTGCTCGACGATTAGATCTGTCTGTCCGCGTCCGTTCTTGTTAGGCCAGATGCCGTAGTGCAATCTGCGGGGACATGAGTGGGTGTTTGCAGCCAATGAAGACCGATACGTACTCGCCGAGGACAGGGTTGAGGGCCTAAGAGGGGGTCACATAGATGAGGACCTTGTGAGCATGGAGTGTGGGGACGCACTTCTTCTCGGAGCCCATGGATTCATTGCGAGAGGTGTATTGGCCCTTGAGGGTGCTCTGCTCAACTGTGAGGACAGGAAGACAGCCGGAAGATGGAAAAGCTGACGATGAACCAACTAAGGACCGCGAGTGCCCGATCCTCCTCGGTCGCTGCGTCCGCGATCGCTGAGAAGAGCTCCGGCCGCTCACACCAGTAAGCTAGGAATGGTGTCAGTAACGGTGCCATGATTGGGTGATCTGCTACGCACCGGGAAACTCTGTGAGCGAGACTGGACTCAGGATGAAAGGCGGGGCGGTCATGGACGACAGATCTCCGGAGAAGGACGCGATGCTGCAGATGAGGGCCGTTAGTAACGTTGCTTCGCTGCGTACTGGGGGCGCTGGAGGAGCAAGGAGGCCTCTGAACCGGGAGGTCTCCACCAATAGTCACGAAGGCGGGCGAACATACGATTTCAAGAACGACGTCCAGCTACCGCGCTGGGCGGCTGGAACAGCCTGGCAAAGCGTCAGTCTCGCACTCGCCATGAAGGACTGGGTACTCACATCACCGGGCGTCTCTGACATTGTCGATATTCAAGAGGTGTATACAGGAAGAGCTGATGATGGTTCGTGACAAGAGTCGCTCGTCTCTGGGGCAGGCGCCGGTCGCTCCCAATCGAGGCTGTGACGTACACAAGAATATCCCCGTAAGGAAGGCATGGTGCTTTCTCTGCCCTTGTTCGACTTGTTCCACGATTATGCAGACCAAGCGAAGGAAGGCCGTCCAGTGCAGACGCGCGCATTCTTATATTCAGGCGCCTATACATATCACGAGGCCGTAGGATACATATGTAGACTTGGTTACGGCAAGGCCTGGGCAAGCACAGGGATTCTATAAGCAATTGAAGGGTCCACATGAGTGGCGGTGAGCTTCATCGACTCTGCTGAGAGAACGACAGTATTAAATGTCAGCACCTAGATAATGTATGGTATTAGTAGCATCTCTGAAAGCGTGCCGTGCCGAAGGCTGTAAACGGGGTACACCGAGGGAAGCGCGCGCCTGCTCACACGCTTGTACGTTGGCGAGCGAAGTTCAGCATCCAGTCGACCTCGACCGCAGTGCTCTTGGCCCGGCAGAGGACGCGCTTCTTCCTGCGCTTGCATGTCGTGTGCGCACCATACACGTACGCACATACCACAAACTAATCATCTTTAAGCCCTTGCCCTGAGTGAGCCCTGAAAGTAGGAGCCCGAGTAAACATAACGGCGATGGCCACATACCTGGGAAGACCAGGGCACAGCGCAGTCGCGAACGTAAACAAGGCATTCAATTGCCTGCTCCCAATCAATGACCCACAGTAAGCGGGTGGCAGCTGGGAGGGCAGCTGATGTGGAGATGATTGATGTGGCGGTCAGAGAGAAAGCGAGCGCGGGGATCGATGGTCGAGAAGTTCTTCTGCTTCTGTTGCATGGTCGACAGACGCGATGTTCGTGCGTTCAGGGAGGTGAGCGCCACCAGAACAAGAGAAAATTCAAGCGCCAAGGCGGAAGCGAGACAGCGGCGTAGAGGCAGATGTTGAAGTATTTCGATCTTTGAAGAGACAGGGGTAGGGACGCGTTGTGACGCGGACGGTGCGAGACGATGGGGTCGAGCCCAGGCGAAGATTCAGAAGCCTATTGTTCTTGTGGAGATCCCCTTTCTAGACCCCGAGTCTTCCGATCGAGAAAGGTGCTAGAGTGAAGGTCCTTCGAGCACGCCAGAGCCTCAGAGAGCAGTGAAAGAGAGGAAAAGAGCTGTGCAGGCGCGCCTTGGGTGCCTGGCGGGCGAGCACGGAGAAGAAAAGCGGTTCCGCGCGTGTCACGTGCCCAGAGTTCAATTTTTCGGTATTTCAGATTCTCGTGGTTCGCCGAATTTCGTAATGCACCGGGCGGCTCCCACAAAGCGCCCGCTGAAGTCACTCTGTCCAGCCGCACTCGCTGCAGGTTCCGATGCCTGATCTCAGCTTATAAGCAGACCCCGACTCTAGCCTCACGTCCTTCCCCCGCACCCTTCGACATATCTCCTCCCCCTCCGACGAGCCTCTCCAGCGACTATCCTTGACAAGGGATAGCGCCTATATATAGCGAGTTTTCTCGTGCGCTCGTCAAGTGATGTCCCCCGCTTCTCCCGTCGCACAAACACGCGAAGCGTCCTTCGTGCTCCCATCTGTGGTTATCGAGCCCCTCGACGCAGACTCGCTCTACCCCACATCCGCCTCGTCGCCTGCGCCCCCTGAAGGCAGCAACTGGCTCGCACGCCGCCGTATCCCGTACGACCACCCGTGCGACTCTGCCCGCACCTCCATCACCCGCGTCAACCTGCCGCTTGTTGAGGAGGAGGAGGGGTTGAACGCAAGCATGGCGCCTAGCATACGCAACGCTGCGGAGGATGTCGTGGATGACGACGACGACGCTCATACGCAGGACGACGCGCATGCACACGACGACAAGGCGGGGTCCATGTCGAAGCTGCCCACGGACGAGGAGGGTGGCGCGCCTCCGACCCCACAAGTCACGCTCACCTTCCTCACCGTCACTGCACGCCGGAGAACGATGTCCTTCGACCCCGAGACGACTGTGGGAGCAGTGAAGGAGCTCGTCTGGAATGGCTGGCCAGAAGGTGCGTGGTCGTCCCCAAGTCGATCGGAAGACTTACTTTGCTGCTGCAGATTGGCAAGAAGAGCGGCCGCCCGCTCCGGTGTACCTCCGCATCTTGTATCTAGGGAAGGTTCTCCAAGATCATGATACCCTATCCAGTGCGTCGCAACACCTCTCAGTCAAGCCATTCATGCTAACTCAGCTTCAGAGCTCAAAATCCCCGTTCATACCCCCAGTCCTGATGTCCCACCCCCGCAACCGACCATCGTCCATCTGTCTGTGCGCGCATATGCCCCTGCAGGTGAGGATCAGGACCTCAAGAAGAAGCGGAGAGGGGACTCCGACGAGGACGATGCGACCCGCGGTTGTTGCTCGAGCTGCATCATCTGCTAATGTCGCATTGCATCTGTCAGCCGTTATGTCTGTCAACCACCATTTATGTCTCCCGACCCTTCGTCTACATCTACTTGCATACCTGGTGTTGGAAGAGGGCTAGTGTTTCTACTGCTGTCTCTAGGGTAATATAGGTCTTCTAATCGCCTTCCCTTCTCCTCACCGCCTCTGACATTCCTCTTGTTACTTACCGTTACGATCTTCATGCCCACGCCCGCTTTTGGACCCGGGTGCTTGTACTATATCAGGATCGCCTCTGCGAATGTCTGGTCTACTCTTTCGCTCTGCCCAAATGGTGCCTCGACCTAGACCGAGTGGCGTGGGAAATCATCCCTGTAAAGTGACTATGCATTCCAGCGATTGCAGATTCTTCTCTGAACCAGCCACGGCGCGCCGTTCTCTCCACTTGACCACCTCGCCCAAGCCTCGCCGCATTGTTATGTCTCTATCCGCAAAACGTGGGCTGCGACGTGTCTTTCGGAGATCCAACTCGCCAGAGGGGCAAGAAAAGAAGACATCTGCGGAATCTCCAGGTACGATTCGACGCACTGCCAGCAAGCCGCTCTCAAGACCAAGTCTACGGTCTCCGCCTACAACACGGCAGGATGCCTCCCAAAATATCCCGCCTCAAAGCGAACCGGTCGTCAAAGGCAGCGCGCAGCGTCGTTACACACCCTTCACGCTGTCCAAACCGCGGTCCGAATACACCATCTCAAAGCGATTGCCCTCAGCCACCGACATCACCCTACCTGCTGCTACGTCTCTCTCGTCTAATGGTGCTCAGCGAGCACTGTCGTCCATCGGGGAAGACGCAGCCTCGATCGCAACGCCCGTTCAGAGCCTCCCTGCTCAACACCCTCGATCCACAGTCGAAGCCAGCAAGCACGCTCCCCTGCCACGCACGCAAGGACCAGTTGTGAATACACAGAAGCAGCTGGACGATCTGACTTCTGCGATGCTCGATCTCCGAAAAGACAACGAATTTCTGCGCGTGGAGGTCACCCGAATCAACGATTCCGTCCTCGCTCTTCGCTCCGAGGTCGCCGGTCTTCAGGCTACAATACAGTGCCTTAAGGATTCTGCAGACGCATCCGCTGTCTTGCCCTCCTCTCATAGTGGACAAGCGGGCGATCCGAGCAGCAAGATTCTATGTGCTCAGGCGACTCTTCTTGCGGCCGAACGCGCCGAGGCACTGCTGGCAAAGCTCTCTCCTGGCGCTCGTCTCGCTGTACACTGGCACGCCAAGATGTCCGAGCGCCTCCCGACATCACTGTTCGGCACTCCAAAGCGTACGACGCTACTCTCGGGGACTATGCAAGAACGCTTCACTTCATCTGAAGGTGACCTCGATGACAAGGATGCTTTGGAGGTGTGTACTTGTTTGGGCTCTGCTGATTAGGACTGACGAGAATGCAGAAGGGCGATAATCAAGTGCCAGTACTTGACGGCGTTGAAGCCGCCGACGCTCTCGCTGCTTCGCATGCAGTCGTAGCGCTTCAGCACTTGTGTGACCTACACGGTAGCGCGAGTCTAGGATCCATCGACTCGTTGCTCTCGGAAGACGCTCTCGGGTCGGCTTCGCTGCACAGCGCGTCCGGCAGCCGACAGAAGCTCAGTATGTCTCCTTCATCGAGCCGCCTGGCGGTGCCCCTGTAATCCTGGGTCCCTCTGCGACTAAGTAGTCGACTATGCTACGATTATGTTAGCCTTCCTGAAGTTTTGCATCGTGCAAAACCGATTGCATCACCATTGTGCCGCATACCTTCGCCCCACTAGCAGACGATTCATTGCAGAATATCAGGACCACTCACAGAGATATGCCAGCAATGTATAGATTTGTCTGTTCAAATCCTGCTCGCAATCAGTAAGTAAGTACTTGCCTTCAAGCCTTAAGCTTCAATTGTCAAAGCTTGCAGGTCAAAGCTGTTTGTTTGCTCCCCTGTCAAGCAACCAAACACTGATCGATCAGTCTTCACTTTCGTTTTGGGCTTTTAGCCGCCTTGATTTCTCCCTCCTTCCCCTCCTCCCTCCCCGCCATGTCTCGACTGATAATCAAGAACTTACCATCATATGTAACGCCAGATCGCCTCCGGCAGCACTTCGAGCAGAAGGGGGCTCCCCATGGCACGCTCACCGACGTCAAAGTCGCGATGAAGCAAGACGGCACGTCTCGTCGATTCGGCTTCGTTGGGTATAAGTCTGAGCAGGAAGCTCAGGCGGCGCGGAACTACTTTCACAAGACCTTCATTGACGCGACGCGTATCATGGTTGATGATGTTGAGGTGCGTCTCGTAGGCGATCGAATGCATTCCCCCAGCTGATCGCGGTGCAGGGCATTCAAGAGCGTCCGCGAAAACGGAGAAAGCTTGACGGGGACGGAGGTGTCCCGGAGAAGCCCACGAAGGAGGCGAAGCAGCCTCGAGACGCGAAGGATGTGAAGAAGAGCTCGCAGCTCGATCAGTACCTCGAAGTCATGCAGCCTCGCGCGGCGAAGGGTCCCGCTTGGGCAGACGGCCAGCAGTCATTGCAACCGCCTGTACCTCCAGCGCAGGATGAACCCGCGGAGGATGCTATGGATACGACGGAGGACGCGAAGGACGAGGGCGCGTCCGACTTGGACTGGTTGCGGAAACACACGTCGAAGAATGTCGACACTGCAGATCGAGTATTTGAGCAGTCAGATAACGAAGAGGATGTGCAGCAGAAGGTGCGCTCATTGCGTCCGACTCTTCATGCATGCTAATACCGTCTAGTCCAACGAACCAGAAGCCATCGCCGCCGCTCAACCCTCGGAAGACCCAACCATTGAAATGATTAAGCAGACTGCGCGCTTATTCGTCCGCAATCTTGCCTTCTCATGCTCAGACGCTGAGCTCACGGAACTGTTCTCCCCGTTGGGTACATTATCTCAGGTGAGGCGACCTCCATCTCCTTCCTCGGATGAAAAAAGTATAGGGACATCAGAACCTTCGGGTTATGCTGATCCTTTTGGAATATCTTAGTAGAAATTAGTTTCTGATCCTCCTCCCCGTCTTTCTACTTCCGCGACGTATGCTAACTGAATTGACAGGTGAATATATGGCTCTTGCAATCTTTTCGCAGGATGTCAAAAGCATAGGGACAACAGACTTTCGAGAATGTTGACCTTCGGGAAACAATAGTAGAAATTTATTCTGACTTTCATCTTCTCGTATGGCTCTCGAATCGCACCAGCTGACATCTCGCCCAGGTGCATATCCCTGTGGACGCGACGACGAAGCAGAGCAAGGGTGTCGCATATGTTACCTTTGCTAACCCGGAAGATGCGGTCACAGCATACCAGGTGATGGACAAGAAGTCCTTCCAAGGTCGCATCTTGCACATCCTTCCCGCTGTGGACCGCCGACCCAAGCCGGAGGATGCGTCAGACAAGAAGAAGACGGTCAAAGACGAGAAGCAGGCGCAACGCAAGGCTCTCGCTGGGAAGGAATTCAACTGGAGCATGTTGTTTATGAATGTACGTCTCGTCCTATATGAGTGCAATGAAACGACCTAACCCTTCCAAGAGCGACGCAGTGGCTTCATCTATCGCCGACCGCATGAATATTGACAAGTCGTCCATTCTCAATCCCGAGGAGTCCGACAACGCCGCCGTCCGCCTTGCTCTCGCCGAGACGCACATCATTCAGGAGACGAAGTCTTATCTGGAGTCGCAAGGCGTCAACCTCACCTCGTTCGCCAGCCAGCAACGCTCGGACACCGCTATCCTCGTCAAGAATATACCATACGGCACCTCCGACGCCCAGATACGTGAACTCTTCGAGTCCAGCGGCAGTCTGGCCCGCGTTATAGTCCCGCCAGCAGGAACTATGGCCATCGTCGAGTTCGAGAACGCTGCCGATGCTCAGAAGGGCTTCCGCGCCGTTGCATATCGCCGTCTCGGCAACTCAGTCATCTACCTTGAGAAGGGCCCCGCGGGCATGTTCGACGGCGCCCCGGCACCTCCCGTGACCATCCCCGATACCGAGGAAGCGGAGGATGAGCCGGCGCTCTCGGCCGGGACCACGCTGTTCGTGAAGAACCTGTCGTTCGCGACGAGCTCGGAGCGGCTCGTGCAGATATTCGGCGGTCTTCCTGGCTTCTCGTTCGCGCGGGTGCAGATGAAGCCGGATCCCAAGAAACCGAACGGGCGCTTGAGCATGGGTTACGGGTTCGTCGGATTCAAGGCCGCGGAGGACGCAAAGCGCGCGCTCAAGAGCATGTCCGGCTTCGTGCTAGACGGGCACACGCTGCAGGTCAAGTTCGCCGGACGCGGGGCGGAGGAGGACGATGGGGCGCGGAAGGGCGCGAAGAACGCGCAGAGCACGACGACGAAGATGATCGTGAAGAACGTGCCGTTCGAGGCGACGAAGAAGGATATCCGCGAGCTGTTCGGCGCGCATGGGCAGCTGAAGTCGGTGCGGCTGCCGCGCAAGTTCGACGCGCGGGCGAGGGGTTTCGCGTTCCTCGACTTTGTGACGCGGCAGGAGGCGGAGAACGCGATGGCGGCCCTGAGGCATACGCATTTGCTGGGGCGTCATCTGGTTCTGGAGTGGGCGGAAGAGGGCGAGCAGGATATCGATGCGCTGAGGAAGAAAGCGGGCGTGGGCTTTGGGGATGGGAAAGACTTGCCGAACAGGAAGAGGAAACTGGACATGGGCAAGGTGGGCGATGTGGATGTGGACGTGGAAGGACTCGAGTAGTCTCTGCTGTCGGTGTGTCTCTGTATCTGTATGTAGTGAGTACTCGTTCTGTGGATCCTTTGGCCGCCGATACTGAGTCCTGTCGACGCTCAGTTCGCTTCGCTCTGCCACACGGAAATTCGACTTTTTTGCGATGTCCCTGAATCCCTTCATTCGAAGCGCGATGATGTCATGCTCTGCCGCGGTCATTCCTCGCAGACGTTCACTCCATGCTCGCCACGGTCGTCACCGAACTGGTGGTGCCTGCGGTGCGTTTTGTGGGGCGAACATTGAACAAGCTCATGGTGCCATGACGCCAGCGTTCGTCAATGCATACATCGCCGCTCGGAAACATATATAAAGCAGGCTGGTCGACTCTTCATCTTCACTTTGAACTTACGCAACTCACACACCCATACACACCCTCATCCAAACATCACCATGCAGTCTTCCAACCAGCACGTCCAGCACTCCGAGGAGCAGCCGGTCAGCCTTGTCCTATACCTTCTCCATCGGCCAAGCTAACGCGACTGTAGATCGGCACCCGCGTCCCCGACTTTGAGCGCATGGACAGCGGCGCGTTCGACAACGCGGAAGACGCCGACCCCGCCCAGTGGCAGCGCGAGCATGCGCAGCCATCCGCCACAGAATCCAACTTCCGCGATGACGCGGAGGCCCTGAAGCAGCAGCATCGCACGGGCAGCACAGCGGGGAAGAACGCATTCACTGAAGAGCGCCCCATGGGCGTAGAGCCAACATCACAAGGTGCGTCTTCGTTACTTCTGCGAAAGAGAACCATGGAGACTGACGACGTGAACAGGTGGCGTCGCAGTCGGCGGGCAGGATGACAAGCCCATGGGCAAGGCCAAATTCACCGACAAGATGGTCGGCAAGACCGAGAAGGTCATCGGCAAGATGTCCAAGAACCCGCAGATGCACGAGAAGGGAGAGCTGCGCGAGGCGGGTGGCAAGCAGGCCGCTATTGGCCAGGCGCGCGCGCCCCATGATTAGATTGCCATTCATCGAAACCATTGAGACGGCAGACGGACAAGGAATTCGGATGTATTATTAGTATACCTTAGAGCGAGTAATCAGACTGTCCTCGAGACGAGTTGGCCTGATTCCTTTGATGTGAGGCTAGCCCCGCGGAGTTCTATGTCAGTCTGAAGTGAACACCAAGTGCTACCTATAGCAATGAGCATGGTGTTACCTCTCCATAGTTGTGAATTCGTTGTGTACTTTCTTCCACGCGTTCGCGAGGACTGCAGAAAGCGAGACTCAGAGCAGCCTGCGTCGCGGTCCCCAAGTTGAACATCCGGCACTTGCCGAACCCCGCGAGTCATTTGATTAGCGCCCAAATCATCTGCGATCTTGCTCTCCTTTCCCTGATCACTGACCCTGTCGATCTATACTCGACCATGGAGGCCTACTCAACCTACCAGACGCCCCTCTCCTCGCGCTATGCGTCCAAGGAGATGGCGCACCTCTTCTCCCCCGCTATGCGCTTCTCCACCTGGCGCAAGCTCTGGCTGTACCTCGCCACCGCCGAGAAGGAGCTCGGGCTCCCGATCCCGGATGAGGCCCTAGAGCAGATGGCCGCGAACATTGACCTCACGCCGGAGCAGTTCGACGTCGCGGCGTTGGAGGAGAAGAAGCGTCGGCACGACGTGATGGCGCATGTGCATACGTTTGGGACGGTGGCGCCGGCAGCGGCGGGGATCATTCAGTGCGTTACTTGTTCAAAGTGGAGGGGAAGGGGCAAAGCTAACAGAGAGTAGCTTGGGCGCGACATCGTGCTATGTGACGGATAATGCAGACTTGATCTTCCTGAAGGACGGCTTGACCCTGCTCATTCGCGCGCTCGTTGTCCTGATCGAGCGGCTTTCTGCGTTCGCGGAGGTGCGTTCCATCTCATCAAGCAGGTTCCCATCGTCGCTAATACCCCTTGTGCAGACGAACAAGTCCCTACCCACCCTCGGGTTCACCCACTTCCAACCCGCGCAGTTGACCACAGTCGGCAAGCGCGCGACGCTTTGGATCCAAGTACGTCTTACCCCCTTCCCTCCTCCACCATTCTCTCAACCCGATGCAGGACCTCCTCGCTGATCTGCGCAATCTGCGCCGAGCACGTTCTGACCTTGGTTTCCGCGGCGCCAAGGGTAAGTGCGCCTTCGTCTCCTGAACCTGCTCCTGCCCCTGCTCACATCCCCTGCTCCTGTTCGCACGCGTCGCCTGCCTGCTTTGATACGCCCACTGCCTACCCGCTTTCATTGCCATGCTCATCCTCGCTAACTCACCTCGCAAAGGCACGACTGGCACGCAGGCAAGCTTCCTTGCACTCTTTGACGGGGATCACGAGAAGGTCAGTCCCCCCTCGTGAATTTGGAGCACCACTTCAACGTCCTGCAGGTGAAAGCCCTCGATCACCGCGTGACGGAGCTCGCGGGCTTCGAGTACACATATCCGGTAGCTAGCCAGTGAGTTCTGAACCTGCACATAGCACCTAGACTTGCATCAAGTGCACACTACCCGTTCATACTCCCCACTTATCCAACGCATGCCACTCACTTATGCACCCCGCTCACTTATGCACCCCGCTCACCCAACGCACCCCACTCACCCAACCACCTCCAGGACCTACTCGCGCAAGGTCGACGCGGACGTGCTCGCCGCGCTCGCCTCCCTCGGCGCCACCGCGCACAAGATCGGCACCGATCTCCGGCTGCTGGCGAACCTGAAGGAGGTCGAGGAGCCGTTCGAGGCGTCGCAGATCGGCAGCTCGGCGATGGCGTACAAGCGTAACCCGATGCGGAGTGAGCGTGTGTGTAGGTGAGGGTTTATCCTAGAATTTTGTCTTCCTTTGGCTATCTGCTGTGCTAGACTTTCGTCGCATCTATAGAGCTAACAGAACACCCCTCCCAGTCTCGCCCGCCATCTCATGATCTTGCACCAAGACGCGCTCGCGACGGCGGCCGTCCAGTGGTTCGAGCGCACGCTGGACGACAGCGCGAACCGCCGCATCGCGCTTCCTGAGGCGTTCCTCACGGGTGACATCGTCATCAGCACGCTACGCAACGTTGCGGAGGGCCTGGTGGTGTATCCTGAGGTCGGTAGCATGCATATCTTCCTCGATTAATCTCACTCACCCCTCTTCTTCCTCAGGTCATCAAGCGCCGCATCGCGCAGGAGCTGCCTTTCATGGCGACCGAGAACGTGATCATGGCGCTCGTGAAGGCGGGCGGCGACCGGCAGCAGGCGCACGAGGCGATCCGCGTGCACTCGCAGGCGGCGGCGCGCGAGGTGAAGGTGCACGGGCGGGAGAACGACCTGATTGCGAGGATTAGGGAGGATGCGTTCTTTGATCCGATTAAGGGTGAGTTTAGGGCTGTTGTGGCGTGGCTACGCCCACGTTAATTGCTGAACATGCTCACGCTCCCCTTCTACCTCCAGATCAACTGAACTCCTTGCTCGACCCGTCAAGCTTCATCGGCCGTGCGCCGGAACAGGTCACCGAGTTCCTGCGCGACTGGGTCACGCCGGCACTCGCCGATGAGGAGGCGCAAGCGGCGATTGCTGGCGGGGGACGTGTGGAGTTAAGCGTGTAGCAAACTACACACATTGTCACACAACAGTCCTGGGGGCACCAATAGGGAGCCCTCGAGGTCGAAGAAAAATTGGCTGCGAGCCCAAAATGTTTTTCTACGTAATGCCAATGTATTTCCCCCGTTCTGTACTTATCTAGTATGTGGCGCTAAAGAGAACATGTACGATGTAGGACTCACTTTATCTTAAGAGCTACACCTGAAGCTCGGTGCGAGCAAAGGCACCGCAAGGGTTCGCTTGCCTCTGGCTTGACTCTTGCCGCGTGCGCCCAGACATTGTGGGTCCGCGCCACGTGGGCCGTGCGCCCCATGGGGCCGCTTTGGGGCCGCTTCCAGGCAGTTGCGGGGCAATGTGGGGAGATGTTGCATCATGAACCAGGCTTTTCAGGCTCCGAGCTGTTGCCCAACTTGTTCCGGCGCTCACACTGCTTGCTCCGACATTCGCACTCGCGCCGCGATCCCTGTCATCTCCTTGTTTCCTTCCCTGGAAGACATCGATACGGCCTTGTTTGCCTGTCTTGTCGTCTCAAGCGGTCTTTCTCTACCTAACCGTCAAGCCGCGCTACTTCTGCCGCCTCTCGGATCGATAGCATCGTCTAGACTGCTGGCCTAAGAATACTGGGGCGCTGCAGTGCGAACAGCTATAGGCGGAACAGCAGGCGAACGTGCGCTGGCGGGTCTACTTAGGGTTCTTGGTGGAACGTTAACCGGGCTCTCCAGGAGCCTGCCATTCCTCCTTGCACGGCGATCCCTTGCGCACCAGAAGGGGGAAGAACGTCCTTCCTAGCCATGGTGCGTCCCCTCGCCGTTGTGTGGCGAATCGACGTTGAACAAGAGACAGCCTGGAACGATGAATCAGAACGGGCCTATCCCCACAGCGGACGCGAATGGCAAAATAATGCCTTCTGCAGATGACGGAAAGCCCATGGGCAAGCCAGCATATGCACGCAAGCAGTCCGACCCGCACCACGCACCACAAAGGCCCGGGGACGCCTACACAGCGCAACACAATGAGGCGCTCAGGATGGCGCTGGGAAGCATCTTGTCGCCGGTGAGTTAGAGCCATATTCGGTGAAATAGACGCACGAAGAGATAGACACGGATCGATACAACAGCAAATCGAGACTTACGAACCATCCCACACAGAAACGCCCCTTCACGCCCTCCTCCGGGCCAGCCTCTGGCACCGCCAGTCCAGCGTTCTTTCACGCGCTCCCCTTCACGGGCCCGGGGTCCCAGACACCGGCGGGGCACGATGCCCACCACCATCACCATCCTCAACAATCACACCAACCTCATCATCCACCTCAGGCTCACCAACCTCACCACGGACCTCATCATCACCTCCATTCGCACTGGTATCCGCACCATCAAGACGCGCATCATCATTACCACCCGCACCCGTCGCACACGCCGTCGAGGCTGGGAGCGGGCGAGGAGCATACAGGAAGTCAAACAAGTCGCCCGGTGACACAAAGCACTGGTAGCCATCCAGCCTCCCCTGGCGAGCCCTCATCCCAAGGGACTAGCCCGCTGCCCTCCCCGGCGCACGAGGTGCCGCCGGCCGTGAATGGGGCGCATGCAGGTGGGATGCCCGCGCCTGCGCCCCTTCCAGCCGACGCGAAGGTCCCCGTACCTACCGCGCCCGCGCCTGCATCTGGAGGCGTCCCCACATCTGCCGGCGGGACGCCTTCCTCGGGGACGGGGACACCGCGCGCCAAGTTTCTTGACACGCTGCACGGGAAGAGCGCTTGGGACGCGTTGATTCATGGCTCGTTCTCGTGAGGGGAGGCGCAAGTCTTCTGTCTTGCTGAGCATGTACAGGACATAATTGACCTGCATCTGATCCGCCCGCCTACCGCACGTTGAAGGACTCGAATGCCCGGGTCGCCTCAGGAATCGGTGTTCCTTTTGACTTGCTGCAGGTGAAGCATGTAAGTATCCTGTTTTCTCTTCCATGTCTTGCTCTCTGAGATCTAAATCTGATGTCTAGTGTATTTATCGTACATCTTGAACTGAATGTATGTTGTATGTACCTGTACTGAATAGCCAAATTGATTTCTGTTCTCTTAAGTTCCAGCCAGTAGCTTCCAGGTTGCTTCCGGGAGATTGTGGCGAGTCTAAGAATGGTAATCATTTCTCACGCGGTCAAATCAGTCAGGTTACGGCACGTGGCATTGGGATTTCTGGTCAACGACGACGGCGACGACGACGACGAGCAAGGATGTCGCGAGCGGCGTCTTTGCAGTCACCGATGGACACGACGCCCGGGCGTAAGCGCCCCGCGTCTCAGCAGGTAGTATCCTCCCGCAGCGCCCCGCACAGAGAAGACTCCGAGTCGTGCGTGTCCCCGTCGCCGCCGCGAGCGACGCCGACTGATATCCAGCAGCAGCGGCTCCCAACATTTTGCGGATGTGTACGCGCATCCGGCCGCAGTCGCGTACGCCGCCGCGCACCCGAGGCGGACGATACCCAAGTGCGTGTAGGCGATTGACCGTCGAGACGAAAGCTGACGGTTGCAGGTTCGGGCCGTACCTGCTGCTGCAGACGCTCGGCGAGGGCGAGTTCGGGAAGGTGAAGCTCGGGCTGCACGCGCAGTGGGGGGAAGAGGTCGCCGTCAAGCTCATCCGCCGGGGGAGCATCGACTCCGACGCGCGCATGGGCAAGGTCGAGCGCGAGATCGAGGTCCTTCGCACGCTCAAGCATCCCCATATCGTCCGCCTCTACGACGTGATCGAGACGGACAAGTACATCGGTGCGTCCGACGCCGTCGACACAATGAGGCGCGGCTGATGCGCCCCCACAGGCATCATTCTCGAATACGCGAGCGGGGGCGAGTTGTTTGACCACATCCTGGCGAGCAGGTGCGACGGCCGCTTAAAACTTGGATACCGGCTAACAAGATACGCAGATACCTTCGCGAACGCGACGCCGCAAAGCTTTTTGCCCAACTCCTCAGTGGAGTATGGTATATCCACCAGGTGTGTGGTGATAGACACAATAACCACCACTGCAGCTTACGCATCCTCAGAAACAAATCGTGCACCGAGACCTCAAGCTCGAGAATTTGCTGCTGGACAAGGGCCGCAACGTTATCATCACCGACTTTGGATTCGCGAATCGCTTCGGGGTGCGTCTTGACCATCTGAGTGCCTGCGAAAATGCTGATCATCTCTGCTCTTCGCTCTATCTCCGTCCATCTACCGCTTGTCGCCTCTCTTCTGCCGTCAATTGCGTCCCAACATCACCTTCAAATCTCGTCGCTCCCGTCGATTCTTCGCTGTAGAGCGCTCCTCGACGTGGTGAAGACAATCCTGCGCAGGCGTACGGAGACGTAGATGCCTTTACTGTCGCCCCGGACCTCATGCAGACAAGCTGCGGTAGCCCGTGTTATGCAGCCCCTGAACTTGTCGTGAGCGAGGTGCGTTTCTACTTCTCTGATTTAGGCAGAAGCTGATGTAAATACTGACCATCAGGGCTTGTACGTAGGCAGCGCGGTGGACGTCTGGAGCTGCGGTGTCATCCTGTATGCGATGCTTGCGGGATACCTCCCTTTCGATGACGATCCTGCTAATCCGGATGGCGACAACATCAACCTCCTCTACAAGTACATCGTGTCCACCCCGTTGGCGTATCCAGACTATGTCAGCGACGCGGCAAGGGGGATCCTCAGTGCGTTTGCCCTCCTATCCAACACCTGCGTGATATTGATCAGCGCAAACAGGCCTCATGTTGCAACCCGATCCCCGGCGACGTGCGTCGCTGGAGCAGGTGATGCGGCATCCATGGCTGGACGCGCACTGGGAGGAGGGCGGAAAGCGGGACAAGGGCGCGCCGCCGCTGTCGGACAGCGTTAAACCGATGGGGACTGCGTTTGGGCGGACGGTGGAAGACTTGGAGAAGGAGGCCATGTCGCAGGTGTGTTGCGATCACTGGCATAGTGATCGGTGTACAGGCATAGTGATAGGTGCACTGACACTTGTGCAGCACCAGGCCAAGCGGATGGCCTACCAGCGCCAGATGCGCGCCCTGGCGGAGCAACGAGCACGGTCGAATGGCAAGGGAGGAGGGAGGCGGAACAAGGGCTCCCCGCCGAGGATTCGGCGAAGGCGCATCGCGCTGCGACCTCGCGACGGGCAAAGGCGCGTTGCGTGCCATCGCACGCATGTTAACTCTCGTCGTGCCGACGGCGGGGCGCTCCTCCCTCCCCTCCTCCCTCCTCTTCCTCCGTCCCCTCCTCCTCCCTCCTCCCTCCTCCTTCCCTCCTTCCCTCCTCCTCCCTCCTCCTCCCTCCTCCTCCTCCCTCCTCCCTTATCGTCCATCATCCTCCCTCCTCCTCCCTCCTCCTCCCTCCTCCTCCCTCCTCCTCCCTCCTCCTCCCTCCTCCTCCCTCCTCCCTCCCCCTCTTCCCCCACCCCCTCCTCCCTTCCATCCATTCCCCCCATCACGCGTGCTCCACGACCCGCATACCGCGGATCGCGCTTACCCTTTCCCCCTTCCGCGCCTAACTCCTCCCCCCTCCCCCTCCCCCTATACCGTGCTACCCGCAGAAAGTACGTTGCCGCCGTCAACGCCGCGCTGCATACGCACCCACGCCTCCTCGCGACGGTGGGGGGCCGCGAGATGCGCCGCGCAGGATGACGAAGCGCGATAGACAATGCAATGTAGGTGAGTCAGTATGTCTGTCCGTTGATATTTATGTCTGTCCGTTGATATTTATGTCTGTCCGTTGATATTCACCGCGGGGGGAGCGTCTCCCGCTTAGCACTATTAGTAAGACGCTCAGTCGTAGGATGCGCGGCTGCTCACGCGCGGTATATGGTACCCACTTGTACGATGTAGTACCCACTTGTATCATGTAGTATCCCCTTGTATTATGTAGCACAATTTGAATACAAGTTGTTCATTGACGCTACTTATGTGACGATGCGAGGTAGCGACGATGCGAGGTAAGTAGCGATGATGCGAGGCGGCGATTGGGACGATGTGAGTGACGGCGTGGGTTAGAGTCTGGAGGGTGGGTGAGCGAGAGAATACAAGTCACTGAATGGAGGGGGGACGAAGGAATGAGCGAGCGATGATTGAGTGGTTCGAAGGAGTGACAGAACTTGCAGTCGAGAATCAGGAAATTGAACTGCAACGGCATGAGAGAATACGAGTGAGGAATGAATGGATGATGAGAGAAGAGGGAGCGAGTGCACTGAAAGGAGTGACCGAACTTGCAGTCAGTCGAGGATCAGGAGAATGAGCTGCAACGGCGCATGGAAGAACGCGAGTGAGGCATGAATGGATGAGTGAGTGCACTCGAAGGAGTGACGGAACTTGCAATCTTGGTCAGACAGCGAGAGTGAACGTGCACACTCGACTCACTACACTCACGTACACTCACGCGAAGACGCAAGGGGGATCGTGAGTTCAGCAGACGCGTTTCGAGGGCAAAATTAAGTTCATTGTCTATCTACGAAGTGTACAGTCGGTACGTCTACAGTACCGTTACTCGAACCTCACGCGACGGTTTCGTAAGTGACAGTGACCTTGCGGATGATGTGCTCGTCCTTGAACAGCTTCTTGATGTGTGCGCGCGTTGCGGGGGACGTACGCGATATCACCGCGAGTAGTTTCTCTCAGCGGACTTGAAGGCCCTGAAAACGAGGATATCAGCGATCTCTCACATTGACGAGGACAGAAACGCGCCGAAATGCGACGGCGACGCGTAAGGGCAGCGTGCCGGTTGGCTGGGTCAGAGGGTATGTAAGGGGAAGTATCATAGTAAGTAAGCAGTAGGCGAGGAATTAGAAGACGTAGTCGAGGTACAAAGAAATTCGATAAGGGCCGATTCATGAGAAGATTAGACAAAAGGTCAGCGTGCGGGCGAGTCGTGTAGTCCTGTACGTGCTAGGTACATACGAAAGGCTTCAAAAGGAGAAATGAATGGGGTGAAGCGACAAAGGCTGGGGTAAGAAACAAAGATTTCGCGGAACTCGACGCGGAGACATGGGTGGCCCAAGCGAAGGGAAAAATATACCTGGCGGTTCTTTGGCACGTATTTGATGTCTTACAACTCACCTGAAAGCGGCGAGACCGCTGGCCAACCCACGCCTTCATCTGCCGCGACGCGGGGCACGACCGACCAGTGCGAGACAGGCCACAAATCGAAAGCGCACTTCAGTCGAGGTCAGTACAAGCCTCAAGGCATCGAGATGATTATCGACCGGCAACGCGGGCCGCGACTACGAGTTGCATGAGCTGGAATACCGCAACCTCAACACAAAGCTCACCGAAGCGACAAATCAAGCACACAGCGGCGCTTCGCGCCACCCGCAGCGCTACAAGCCCATCCTATCCACTCTCAAGGTAGTCGCAGCAATCACCGAGACTTCCCGCGCGAACATCTTGAGGTTCAACTTTGTTTCGTAACATGACGCTGGGATTCTCGCCAGAGACCAGCAAATTGGGTTACAGGGTTGCGTGGACGACGCCCAGAGGTGCGCCGAGACCGGTCGCCAGGAAGACGAACGTCGAAGGGCGCAGAGGTCGGCGGCGAGCGGTGGACGAGATGGTCGGTGCATGTGTTCGCTATGATAGGTTAAGTACGCGCATCACAGATTCGAGGGAAACTCACCACTATAGACATGACGACGGCAACGCCATTCGTGGAGATCGCTGGCTGCAACGCGGGGGCTCGAGTCACGCGCAAGTTGAACTTCGGGGTCACGGCATGAGCACGTGAGTCGATGTTGAACTTGCGGGCGTTCGCGGACAGCCGTGACTCACTGCCTAGGACGCCAGCGTCAGTTACGCTACGCCCGCGAGAGCAAACAGATGCACTCACCAACGGACATGGACCCCGCTCAAGAACTTGTGGGCGCGAGCGTGAGCAATGTGGTGAAGATGAGGGGAGATTCGTTGTTGGTGGCTGGGGCGGCGCCGCGCGTCGTGGTCATCTATGCGAGGGTGTTGGATCGCATTGAGCAGGCAGCATCATGGACACGTACCGTGATGAGCAAGGTTAGCAAGTCGGCCTCAACGGCGAATGAGGCGAGTCTGTCGACATGGTTAGCAGGCCGGCAGCGTGCAATAGACGCGATAGATGCACCTGGGTAGCGGCGTATCTCTTGCGGATGACACGGTCAGACGCTGTCCGAGATGTCCCGCGCCGCCCACCGCAGACGAGAGGCGGCAGCGAACTCGGCCGCTGCGTCTGGCACGGAGTAGATAATCGTCGCCCTGGGAGATAGGCGGACGTCGTGCCCGACGTCGTCCCAGGCGGCGGCGGCGGCCGTGTCGTCCGATGCCGAGCCGGGGAGACGCATGTCATTGTGGCAGTCGGAGCCAAGCTACGCGGGTTGAGTTGCATGTCGAAGAGTCTATACAAAAACTTACCAACGTACCGTAAGCGGTACTCTAGTAACGCGTAGTCTGGAGGAATGAGGACTCGGAGTCAGTGTCTAGCACATGCACATGAAATGAAATGAAACTTACGAATCGACGAGAAAGGGAGATGTTGACGAATTGCGTGTTGGGAGTGACAGGGGAGGGAAGCTGGGTATCTGCGTTGATAGCCAGTAGGAGCGGGTGAATAGACCTATGCCGATATAATTAGTGAAGTGCAGAAGAGTCAGGAGATAGGACAAAAAACGTACCGAATTATCAAGATCGTAGTCGCGCGACTGAAGTGGTGTAGGCCCGGTCGTAAGTGGGAATCTCGGCTGACCTTCAAGCAAGCCCTTGAAGAATGAGGCATCAGCGTCGACTCATGGCGTGAAAGAGATATTTACTAAAAGACGAGAATAGGCAGACGCTGACCAACTGCGTGTTGGGAGTGACAGGGGAGGGAAGCTGGGTGTCTGCAAAGTTGATGTCCGACGGAAATGATCAGTGAACTGCAGAAGACTTGGGAAATCGAACGAGAACGTACCGAATTATCAAGATCATAGTCGCTCGGCGACGTCTACAGCGAGGAGTGGTAGACACCGGTCGTAAGCGGAAATTTGGCTGACCTCAAAGTAAGCCTTGGAGAATAGGAAATCAGAGTCGACTCAATGCAGATAGAGAATTGAGAGCTTACTCGACGCCTGCGTGTTGAGGTGACAGGGGAGGCAAGCTGAGTGTTTGCAAAGTTGATGTGCAGGGTGAATAGACCTAGAGAGGTGATTAGTGAACTGCAGAGTTGGGAGTGAAAGGTAAACATACCAAACTATGGAGGTCGTAGTCGTCGGCAGGCCGCAGTATGAGAGGTGAGTAGGCATATACATGAGGTGGAGAAGACGCTGGGAGGATGTCGAAACCGAAGAAACTCGCCGGACTTTATACCCTGCCTGACGGCTATTTCTGCCGCGAGGGCGCGGGCAACCAATTCAGTCCCGCAGTACCACATCAAGCTACCCCGGGTAACACTCGGAGAGTTTGAGGCCCAAACCTGGACCCCAAGATGTGGAAGATTCGGTGACAGCGCCAAAGGCGCTGGTTACTCGCCGACGCTTCCCTGCGTCCTGCGTCCGCCCTGTCGCAACGCAATTCAGCGGAAACATACCGACTCGGGGATGAGCGGCCGCGTGCGGAGTGGACGCCGGAAGGGCGGAAGATCTGCGAGCTGGTCCGTTGACGCGCCACAGCGCGTCCAAGTCCTTCTGCACGGTCCTCGCCGCGCGTCGTGTTCAGCAGAGCACGCCAGAGTGGTCGCGCAACGTGCCTGCAGTGACTCGTAACGCATGACGAACTCGAGGGGCCCGCGACAACGGGCGAGTGAAGTCGTTGTGGGCGTTGAACTTGAGAGATCAGTGAAATCCCCTTATGGAAGCCCTTGACTGCTCGAGGAATAGCGCGCGGCTGGCGCGCGTCGTCCCACCTCGTCGACCGCGTTCCTCCCTGAGAGTTCAACATGAAATATTATTTCGTTATGGAGGACACGCATACCCGGGATTTCTGACAAACAGGCCCTGTGAGTGAGGAGGAATCCTGCAGAGCGACGGCGAGCGCACCGTCGCCCTCGTCGCCTCGCATCACGTTTCCATCATCTGATGGGGTATGTCAGCGCCCAGGACCCTGTATCCGAGCGCGGAAACTCACTGAATTCCGATGGAAGATGCGGAAAGGCGGAACACCCGCCTAAAGGATTCGCGCTACCGCGACCGCGCGCGGTGTCCGGCAGCCAGCTTGTCGTCATATGTATTCTCGGACGGACCTCGTGAGACGAACTCGTGAATACGGTGTCGTCAGCTGGAAGTCTGGGCGCGCGGTGAGGTGGGAGGGCAGGAGGAGAGGGTGTGGCATACCGTGTCGAGAAATGTGCGGAGGCGCGGTTTGCAGCCTGGAGCGTATCTTGGTAGACTAGAATGAGTCATCGAGAGCGTCAGCCCCAGCTCGAACGACTACGCCACGGGCTCACCAAAACCGACGCCACATAACAAAAACGGCCTTCTTTGCAATACAACGCAACGTTGGCGGCGAAGATCGCGCATCGGACCGCGGGAGCCAGTTTCTAAACACTGAATGAGCAAGTTTTGAGCTGGGAATATTTTGGCTTGGGGTGACAACTTACGGACATGAAGAGGTCGAGTTCTGCATGCTGAACTCTTCCACCTTCTGGAACGATAAGGTAGTGCGGTGATCCCGCACATCGGTACTTGCTGTGCGTGTTCTAAAGGTGTAGGACGCTCAACTCGACTGTGTCTGGCCCATCCCCGGTGCTAGACCGGAGCAGGGCGTCTTATATGCGTGAGCGAGGTGCGCGCCACCCAAAGCTCATTCGAGTATTGCGAAGGATCCACCGACGACTCGCACGCAGCGCTTCTACGATGGATGTATCAAAGTGCAATGAAGAAACTGGTATCGCCATCATAGCAGGAGACAAGGACGATGGGCGGGAAGCGAAGATGGGGGCGCGAGATTGACAGCAATCGGCGGACCGGACCGAACGCGCATTTCGATTTTCGAACAAGTCCCGCTTGCCATTGACCGTCGTTGACCTCACAGCGAATTCGCGCACCTTCATCGCAAGCTCAAGTAATGTTAGTAGTTGTATTTCTACGTGTATCGTAGAGCTTTACAACACGCGACGCCCGCGCGTTCTCGACACCCCAGCCTCGCCCGCCTTGCCGTCGGCGGCACCGTTCAGAGTACTCATCGCACCGGGAATTCACGGTGGCGCCGACGGCCTTGCGAGCGAGACTGGGGTGTTGAGACTGTGCGTGGTGTCAACGGCGCCCGGCAACCCCCCGCACCAGACGCCGGGCGAGGTCCAAATGCAGAGATTCCACGCTCAGGGCAGGCTCAGGGTATGCCGTATGATCGGTCGCCTTGGTGAGTTTGGCTTTGTTTTGCGCCGTACCCCGCGAATTCCGTGAGGGCTCGCATGTCCGGACGGCGTGTTTTACTTATATGCCCATTGTAATCCAATTTCTCCCTCTTCTCCACCTTTGTTGGCGGAATTTCAATGTGAGTATCGTCGTAACCAGCGTTTTGTTCACCTTGCTGACCTTGCACCCAGCGCCCAGCGCCTCGCACTCAAGCTCCCATACCCGCCACGCAAAGTGCGCTGCGACAATCGACCCCGCGATATCTCCTCCAACATTCGACGCTCGCTACGAACGGCTGCGGCGCGTAGCGCCGCCCCGTCTTCAAGTGAGTTCACAATGTTGCACTCCTGGTACCTAGCGCTGATCTCGTCGCAGGACGCCCCGACCAACCTCAGCACGGAGCTCCCAGCGCGCCGTCGGCCCCGCTCGCCTTTTACCCCATCCGCCGGTCCAAGCGGAGAGGTTTCCGACGGCGTTTCCAGTACCAGAATCGACGCAAAATGAACGCAAATTTCACCAGACTCGCGCGGGGGTTCTCGAGGACGTTTTCGACTTGGGAGGAGGTTTAGGAGCGCGGCGGGCGGCGCGCCGCGCCGCCGCCCACTTGCTCAGGTGCGTCGGGCAATTTATTTTGTATTTCCATACTAAACCAACGCCAGTATTCCCGTCGACGCCTTCGCCGACTCCCCGCGCGCCCTCGACACCCTCGTTCGCTGGTCCAAGCGGACGTCGTTTCGAGGTTGATTTGGACGCCAAAATCGATGCAAAATGAGGGTGTTTTTCCAGAAATTCGCGCGGGAAGTCTAGCGGATTTTCCCTGTTTTGGGAGAGCGGCGGGCGGCGCGCAGCGCCGCCGCGCACTTGGTTAAGGTGCGTTGAGCAATCTATCTTGTATTTCCGTGCTGACTCGACGTTCAGGACCCCCGACTCCCCAACGTCGCCCGCGCGCTCTGGATTCTCCCGCGGATTGCGCGGTTTGAACGTCAAATCGATGCAAAATGTGGTATTTTTCTCAAAAATTTGCGCAGGGAGTCTAGCGGACTTGTACGGCCCTAGGAATGGAGAAGGGCGTTGAGAAGGTACGTGGCATATTTCTGAAGTCAATTGGGCGCTGACAAAGTCGTGAAGCAACGTATTTTCTTCCGGCGAGCGGCGTCTGCGCGCCCATTCTCGCGCCCCCAGGCGCTGGAGCAACGCATTTTCATTTTGGTACGTGGTCCTTTTCGTGCAGTCGAAGGCGCGCTGACAAAGTCGTGAAGCAATGCATTTTCTTCCGGCGAGCGACCTCCTCATCGCCCTCACCTCACGTCCCCCGAAGCGCTGAGGCAACGTATCGCCGAGCGCTGTAGCAACGTATCGTCTACCCGCGAGCACCGAGGCAACACATGGCCTTCCAGCGCGGCTTAGGCGATGAGGCAATGGATCGACGTCCGCCGAGCACGTCGTGTTCCCGCAGTCCAGGTGAGTAGCCCGACCTCAGGCGAACGCGCGTCATGCTGACGGGGCCGCCGAGGTCTTGAAGCAATGGATCGGCGTCCGGCGAGCGGCTCAAGGCCCCGACCTTAGCGTTGAGGCAATAGATCTGCGTCCGGCGAGCAGGCTTAGGTAACATCCGGCGAGCAGGCTTAGGTGACGTCCGGCGAGCAAGGTCGAGGTCAACTTGGGCGTTGAGGCACCGGCAAGCAGGTCTTGACAACGACGTAGGCGCTAGAGTGAGGTGTGCTTACGCGGTGAGTCTGCTGACTGTAAGCGGTGGGATTCGACGAGTTTTGTGGCGGTTCGGACGCCTTTGTCGAGCGCTTGTACACGTCGTTGAAGTTTGGCAGCGCATTTATGGCGATTTTCCTGTGCACTCATGCACTGTGAGTCGGAGCATTTACGACTCTCAGCCCGCCTTAGCTGTGACACCCGGCGAGATATCCGTGGACTTGCGGTTTTGAGTGATGTTGACCATGGTTGTTTGCATATTTATATGGTGTTGGCTTGTTTTCTTAGACGTACGTAGCCTGTCCTTGAACTTGAATACACTGTGCAAACACTGTTGTTCGAATATGAATTTGCCTGAACCAGGATCCAGCAGGCTGTAAAATTGATCGGGATTTAACGAGCAGTGAGGTGACACTGATTGCGGCGGTAGTCAGTGCGACAGTCGAGCAGGCTGTGCTGCAAATTGATGGGTGGCAACAGACCCTGAGGGTGCCGGCGTCTGCGCAGAAAATCTGCGGCGGAGATATTATAAATTTCGAGTGCACGAGGGGGCAACCCGCGGTAGGAGAGGGAGGGGAGAAGCGAGAGAGACGATTGCTGGCGAGCAAGGACAGTGGTGAGTGCGGAGGAAGGGCGAGTAGCAATTTCTAGACAAGTTGCATGCACTGGCCAAAAACGGTGTCCATCGGATTGCGCGATGGGTCCATATAATTGCATACCCTACCCGGATATATCTAGTCACAGAGCGTGATATCGGCGGCTGGATCTTGGTGTTGAGGAGGCCATGGGAGGCGCGAGTGGTGAGGAAGAGGCCTGGAAAAGAGCAAGGCAGGCTTGAGTTTAGCAGAGGTATGCAAGCCGGTTTGTCCGAAGGCCGTAGCTTGCGCCGTTCGCGAGTTGTATACACACCAAAAGGCCGTTCGACTCGCCGCCTGTTTTTCCCTAAACGGAGCGTAAGCAGCGCCGATAACAGCAAAACGAACGTGAACGAACCCTGAGACGGTCACACCTCGAACAGTCACGTTTGATCGCGCGTCATCGCTGTCCGAGTTATAGGTGGAGAACGCGCTGACTGACTGTCGGGCCTGTTCCGCCCAGTTCTCGCTTTCTAGGGGAGACGACGCGGGTTTGGTGGCTCTCACCAGCACCGTTCAAGTCGTGCTTCCAGTCGCAGCCAGTGCCAGCAGGGGCAATTGTGGCGAGTCCGCAATCGGCAGCCAACTCTCACGCTCAAATCAGTCAGGTTGGAGCACGTGGAATTCTGCTCAACGACAACGGCGACGACGACGACGAGCAAGGATGTCGCGAGCGGCGTCTTTGCAGTCACCGATGGACACGACGCCCGGGCGTAAGCGTCCCGCGTCTCAGCAGGTAGTATCCTCCCGCAGCGCCCCGCACAGAGAAGACTCCGAGTCGTGCGTGTCCCCGTCGCCGCCGCGAGCGACGCCGACTGATATCCAGCAGCAGCGGCTCCCAACATTTTGCGGATGTGTACGCGCATCCGGCCGCAGTCGCGTACGCCGCCGCGCACCCGAGGCGGACGATACCCAAGTGCGTGTAGGCGATGACCGTCGAGACGAAAGCTGACGGTTGCAGGTTCGGGCCGTACCTGCTGCTGCAGACGCTCGGCGAGGGCGAGTTTGGGAAGGTGAAGCTCGGGCTGCACGCCCAGTGGGGGGAAGAGGTCGCCGTCAAGCTCATCCGCCGGGGGAGCATCGACTCGGACGCGCGCATGGGCAAGGTCGAGCGCGAGATCGAGGTCCTTCGCACGCTCAAGCATCCCCATATCGTCCGCCTGTACGACGTGATCGAGACGGACAAGTACATCGGTGCGTCCGACGCCCTCGACACAATGAGGCGTGGCTGATGCGCCCCCACAGGCATCATTCTCGAATACGCGAGCGGGGGCGAGTTGTTTGACCACATCCTGGCGAGCAGGTGCGACGGCCGCTTAAAACTTGGATACCGGCTAACAAGATACGCAGATACCTTCGCGAACGCGACGCCGCAAAGCTTTTTGCCCAACTCCTCAGTGGAGTGTGGTATATCCACCAGGTGTGTGGTGATAGACACAATAACCACCACTGCAGCTTACGCATCCTCAGAAACAAATCGTGCACCGAGACCTCAAGCTCGAGAATTTGCTGCTGGACAAGGGCCGCAACGTTATCATCACCGACTTTGGATTCGCGAATCGCTTCGGGGTGCGTCTTCACCATCTGAGTGCCTGCGAAAATGCTGATCATCTCTGCTCTTCGCTCTATCTCCGTCCATCTACCGCTTGTCGCCTCTCTTCTGCCGTCAATTGCGTCCCAACATCACCTTCAAATCTCGTCGCTCCCGTCGATTCTTCGCTGTAGAGCGCTCCTCGACGTGGTGAAGACAATCCTGCGCAGGCGTACGGAGACGTAGATGCCTTTACTGTCGCCCCGGACCTCATGCAGACAAGCTGCGGTAGCCCGTGTTATGCGGCCCCTGAACTTGTCGTGAGCGAGGTGCGTTTCTACTTCTCTGATTTATGCAGAAGCTGATGTAAAAACTGACCATCAGGGCTTGTACGTAGGCAGCGCGGTGGACGTCTGGAGCTGCGGTGTCATCCTGTATGCGATGCTTGCGGGATACCTCCCTTTCGATGACGATCCTGCCAATCCGGACGGCGACAACATCAACCTCCTTTACAAGTACATCGTGTCTACGCCTCTGGCGTATCCAGACTACGTTAGCGACGCGGCAAGGGGGATCCTCAGTATGTCCCTTGCTCTTCCAATACTCGCGTGATATTAATCAGCGCACATAGGTCTCATGTTGCAACCCGATCCCCGGCGACGTGCGTCGCTGGAGCAGGTGATGCGGCATCCATGGCTGGACGCGCACTGGGAGGAGGGCGGAAAGCGGGACAAGGGCGCGCCGCCGCTGTCGGACAGCGTTAAACCGATGGGGACTGCGTTTGGGCGGACGGTGGAAGACTTGGAGAAGGAGGCCATGTCGCAGGTGTGTTGCGATCAGTGGCATAGCGATCGCTGTACAGGCATAGTGATAGGTGCACTGACACTTGTGCAGCACCAGGCCAAGCGGATGGCCTACCAGCGCCAGATGCGCGCCCTGGCGGAGCAACGAGCACGGTCGAATGGCAAGGGAGGAGGGAGGCGGAACAAGGGCGCCCCGCCGAGGATTCGGCGAAGGCGCATCGCGCCGCGACCTCGCGACGGGCAAAGGCGCGTTGCGTGCCATCGCACGCATGTTAACTCTCGTCGTGCCGACGGCGGGGCGCTCCTCCCTCCCCTCCTCCCTCCTCTTCCTCCGTCCCCTCCTCCTCCCTCCTCCTCCCTCCTCCCTCCCTCCTGTCCCCTCCTCCTCCCTCCTCCCTCCCTCCTGTCCCCTCCTCCCTCCTCCCTCCCTCCTTCCCTTCTCCCTCCCTCCTTCCCTCCTCCCTCCTCCCTTCCATCCATTCCCCCCATCACGCGTGCTCCACGACCCGCATACCCCGGATCGCGCTTACCCTTTCCCCCTTCCGCGCCTAACTCCTCCCCCCTCCCCCTCCCCCTATACCGTGCTACCCGCAGCAAGTACGTTGCCGCCGTCAACGCCGCGCTGCATACGCACCCACGCCTCCTCGCGACGGTGGGGGGCCGCGAGATGCGCCGCGCAGGATGACGAAGCGCGATAGACAATGCAATGCAGGTGAGTCAGTATGTCTGTCCGTTGATATTCACCGCGGGGGGAGCGTCTCCCGCTTAGCACTAGTAAGACGCTCAGTCGTAGGATGCGCGGCTGCTCACGCGCGGTATATGGTACCCACTTGTACGATGTAGTACCCACTTGTATCATGTAGTATCCCCTTGTATTATGTAGCACAATTTGAATACAAGTTGTTCATTGACGCCACTTATGTGACGATGCGAGGTAGCGACGATGCGAGGTAAGTAGCGACGATGCGAGGTAAGTAGCGATGATGCGAGGCGGCGATTGGGACGATGTGAGTGACGGCGTGAGTTAGAGTCTGGAGGGTGGGTGAGCGAGAGAATACAAGTCACTGAATGGAGGGGGGACGAAGGAAAGGGCGAGCGATGATTGAGTGGTTCGAAGGAGTGATAGAACTTGCAGTCGAGAATCAGGAACTTGAACTGCAACGGCATGAGAGAATACGAGTGAAGAATGAATGGATGATGAGAGGAGAGGGAGCGAGTGACGGAACTTGCAATCTTGGTCAGACAGCGAGAGTGAACGTGCACACTCAACTCACTATTACACTCACGCGAAGACGACGAGACGCAAGGGGAATCGTGAGTTCAACGCACGCATTTCGAGGGCAAAATTAAGTTCATTGTCTATCTACGAAGTGTACAGTCGGTACGTCTACAGTACCGTTACTCGAACCTCACGCGACGGCTCCGTAAGTGACAGTGAGCTTGCGGATGATGTGCTCGTCCTTGAATAGCTTCTTGATGTGTGCGTGCGTCGCCTGGGACGCACGCGGTATCCGCGGTTAGTTTCTCTCAGCGGACTTGAACGCCTGAAAACGAGGATATCAGCCATCTCTCACAGTGACGAGAACAAAAACGCGCCGAAATGCGACGGCGACGCGTAAGTGCAGCGTGCCGGTTGGCCGGGTCAGAGGGTATGTAAGGGGAAGTATCATAGTAAGTAAGCAGTAGGCGAGGAATGAGAAGACGTAGTCGAACTACAAAGAAATTCGATAAGGGCCGATTCATGAGAAGATTAGACAAAAGGTCAGCGTGCGGGCGAGTCGTGTAGTCCTGTACGTGCTAGGTACATACGAAAGGCTTCAAAAGGAGAAATGAATGGGTCAAGCGACAAAGGCTGGGGTAAGAGACAAAGATTTCGCGCAACTCGACGCGGAGACATGGGTGGCCCAAGCGAAGGGAAAAATATACCTGGCGGTTCTTTGGCACGTATTTGATGTCTTACAACTCACCTGAAAGCGGCGAGACCGCTGGCCAACCCACGCCTTCATCTGCCGCGACGCGGGGCACGACCGACCAGTGCGAGACAGGCCACAAATCGAAAGCGCACTTCAGTCGAGGTCAGTACAAGCCTCAAGGCATCGAGATACTTATCGACCGGCAACGCGGGCTGCGACTACGAGTTGCATGAGCTGGAATACCGTAACCTCAACACAAAACTCACCGAAGCGACAAATGAAGCACACAGCGGCGCTTCGCGCCACCCGCAGTGCTACAAGCCCATCGTATCCACTCTCAAGGTAGTCGCAGCAATCGCCGAGACTTCCCGCGCGAACATCTTGAGGGTTAACTTTGTTTCGTAACATGACGCTGGGATTCTCGCCGGAGACCAGCAAATCGGGGTACAGGGTTGCGTGGACGACGCCCAGAGGTGCGCCGAGACCGGTCGCCAGGAAGACGAACGTCGAAGGGCGCAGAGGTCGGCGGCGAGCGGTGGACGAGATGGTGGGTGCATGTGTTCGCTATGATAGATTCAGTACGCGCATCATAGGAGGGAAACTCACCACTATAGACAAGACGACGGCAACGCCATTCGTGGAGATCGCTGGCTGCAACGCGGGGGCTCGAGTCACGCGCAAGTTGAACTTCGGGGTCACGGCATGAGCACGTGAGTCGATGTTGAACTTGCGGGGCCGGCGTTCGCGGACAGCCGTGACTCACTGCCTAGGACGCCAGCGTCAGTTACGCTACGCCCGCGAGAGCAAACAGATGCACACACCAGCGAACATGGACCCGGCTCAGGACCTTGTGAGCGCGAGCGTGAGCAATGTGGCGAAGATGAGGGGAGATTCGTTGTTGGTGGCTGGGGCGGCGCCGCGTGTCGTGGTCATCTATGCGAGGGTGTTGGATCGCATTGAGCAGGCAGCATCATGGACACGTACCGTGATGAGCAAGGTTAGCAAGTCGGCCTCAACGGCGAATGAGGCGAGTCTGTCGACATGGTTAGCAGGCCGGCAGCGTGCAATAGACGCGATAGATGCACCTGGGTAGCGGCGTATCTCTTGCGGATGACACGGTCAGACGCTGTCCGAGATGTCCCGCGCCGCCCATCGCAGACGAGAGGCGGCGGCGAACTCGGCCGCTGCGTCTGGCACGGAGTAGATAATCGTCGCCCTGGGAGATAGGCGGACGTCGTGCCCGACGTCGTCCCAGGCGGCGGTGGCGGCGGCGGCCGTGTCGTCCGATGCCGAGCCGGGAAGACGCATGTCATTGTGGCAGTCGGAGCCAAGCTACGCGGGTTGAGTTCCACGTCGAACAGAGTCTATACAAAAACTTACCAATGTACCGTAAGCGGTACTCTAGTAACGCGTAGGCTGGAGGAATGAGGACTCGGAGTCAGTGTCTAGCACATGCACATGAAATGAAATGAAACTTACGAATCGACGAGAAAGGGAGATGTTGACGAATTGCGTGTTGGGAGTGACAGGGGAGGGAAGCTGGGTATCTGCGTTGATAGCCAGTAGGAGCGGGTGAATAGACCTATGCCGATATAATTAGTGAAGTGCAGAAGAGTCAGGAGATAGGACAAAAAACGTACCGAATTATCAAGATCGTAGTCGCGCGACTGAAGTGGTGTAGGCCCGGTCGTAAGTGGGAATCTCGGCTGACCTTCAAGCAAGCCCTTGAAGAATGAGGCATCAGCGTCGACTCATGGCGTGAAAGAGATATTTACTAAAAGACGAGAATAGGCAGACGCTGACCAACTGCGTGTTGGGAGTGACAGGGGAGGGAAGCTGGGTGTCTGCAAAGTTGATGTCCGACGGAAATGATCAGTGAACTGCAGAAGACTTGGGAAATCGAACGAGAACGTACCGAATTATCAAGATCATAGTCGCTCGGCGACGTCTACAGCGAGGAGTGGTAGACACCGGTCGTAAGCGGAAATTTGGCTGACCTCAAAGTAAGCCTTGGAGAATAGGAAATCAGAGTCGACTCAATGCAGATAGAGAATTGAGAGCTTACTCGACGCCTGCGTGTTGAGGTGACAGGGGAGGCAAGCTGAGTGTTTGCAAAGTTGATGTGCAGGGTGAATAGACCTAGAGAGGTGATTAGTGAACTGCAGAGTTGGGAGTGAAAGGTAAACATACCAAACTATGGAGGTCGTAGTCGTCGGCAGGCCGCAGTATGAGAGGTGAGTAGGCATATACATGAGGGTGGAGAAGACGCTGGGAGGATGTCGAAACCGAAGAAACTCGCCGGACTTTATACCCTGCCTGACGGCTATTTCTGCCGCGAGGGCGCGGGCAACCAATTCAGTCCCGCAGTACCACATCAAGCTACCCCGGGTAACACTCGGAGAGTTTGAGGCCCAAACCTGGACCCCAAGATGTGGAAGATTCGGTGACAGCGCCAAAGGCGCTGGTTACTCGCCGACGCTTCCCTGCGTCCTGCGTCCGCCCTGTCGCAACGCAATTCAGCGGAAACATACCGACTCGGGGATGAGCGGCCGCGTGCGGAGTGGACGCCGGAAGGGCGGAAGATCTGCGAGCTGGTCCGTTGACGCGCCACAGCGCGTCCAAGTCCTTCTGCACGGTCCTCGCCGCGCGTCGTGTTCAGCAGAGCACGCCAGAGTGGTCGCGCAACGTGCCTGCAGTGACTCGTAACGCATGACGAACTCGAGGGGCCCGCGACAACGGGCGAGTGAAGTCGTTGTGGGCGTTGAACTTGAGAGATCAGTGAAATCCCCTTATGGAAGCCCTTGACTGCTCGAGGAATAGCGCGCGGCTGGCGCGCGTCGTCCACCTCGTCGACCGCGTTCCTCCCTGAGAGTTCAACATGAAATATTATTTCGTTATGGAGGACACGCATACCCGGGATTTCTGACAAACAGGCCCTGTGAGTGAGGAGGAATCCTGCAGAGCGACGGCGAGCGCACCGTCGCCCTCGTCGCCTCGCATCACGTTTCCATCATCTGATGGGGTATGTCAGCGCCCAGGACCCTGTATCCGAGCGCGGAAACTCACTGAATTCCGATGGAAGATGCGGAAAGGCGGAACACCCGCCTAAAGGATTCGCGCTACCGCGACCGCGCGCGGTGTCCGGCAGCCAGCTTGTCGTCATATGTATTCTCGGACGGACCTCGTGAGACGAACTCGTGAATACGGTGTCGTCAGCTGGAAGTCTGGGCGCGCGGTGAGGTGGGAGGGCAGGAGGAGAGGGTGTGGCATACCGTGTCGAGAAATGTGCGGAGGCGCGGTTTGCAGCCTGGAGCGTATCTTGGTAGACTAGAATGAGTCATCGAGAGCGTCAGCCCCAGCTCGAACGACTACGCCACGGGCTCACCAAAACCGACGCCACATAACAAAAACGGCCTTCTTTGCAATACAACGCAACGTTGGCGGCGAAGATCGCGCATCGGACCGCGGGAGCCAGTTTCTAAACACTGAATGAGCAAGTTTTGAGCTGGGAATATTTTGGCTTGGGGTGACAACTTACGGACATGAAGAGGTCGAGTTCTGCATGCTGAACTCTTCCACCTTCTGGAACGATAAGGTAGTGCGGTGATCCCGCACATCGGTACTTGCTGTGCGTGTTCTAAAGGTGTAGGACGCTCAACTCGACTGTGTCTGGCCCATCCCCGGTGCTAGACCGGAGCAGGGCGTCTTATATGCGTGAGCGAGGTGCGCGCCACCCAAAGCTCATTCGAGTATTGCGAAGGATCCACCGACGACTCGCACGCAGCGCTTCTACGATGGATGTATCAAAGTGCAATGAAGAAACTGGTATCGCCATCATAGCAGGAGACAAGGACGATGGGCGGGAAGCGAAGATGGGGGCGCGAGATTGACAGCAATCGGCGGACCGGACCGAACGCGCATTTCGATTTTCGAACAAGTCCCGCTTGCCATTGACCGTCGTTGACCTCACAGCGGAATTCGCGCACCTTCATCGCAAGCTCAAGTAATGTTAGTAGTTGTATTTCTACGTGTATCGTAGAGCTTTACAACACGCGACGCCCGCGCGTTCTCGACACCCCAGCCTCGCCCGCCTTGCCGTCGGCGGCACCGTTCAGAGTACTCATCGCACCGGGAATTCACGGTGGCGCCGACGGCCTTGCGAGCGAGACTGGGGGTGTTGAGACTGTGCGTGGTGTCAACGGCGCCCGGCAACCCCCCGCACCAGACGCCGGGCGAGGTCCAAATGCAGAGATTCCACGCTCAGGGCAGGCTCAGGGTATGCCGTATGATCGGTCGCCTTGGTGAGTTTGGGCTTTGTTTTGCGCCGTACCCCGCGAATTCCGTGAGGGCTCGCATGTCCGGACGGCGTGTTTTACTTATATGCCCATTGTAATCCCAATTTCTCCCTCTCTCCACCTTTGTTGGCGGAATTTCAATGTGAGTATCGTCCGTAACCAGCGTTTTGTTCACCTTGCTGACTTGCACCCAGCGCCCAGCGCCTCGCACTCAAGCTCCCATACCGCCACGCAAAGTGCGCTGCGACAATCGACCCGCGATATCTCCTCCAACATTCGACGCTCGCTACGAACGGCTGCGGCGCGTAGCGCCGCCCCGTCTTCAAGTGAGTTCACAATGTTGCACTCCTGGTACCTAGCGCTGATCTCGTCGCAGGACGCCCCGACCAACCTCAGCACGGAGCTCCCAGCGCGCCGTCGGCCCCGCTCGCCTTTTACCCCATCCGCCGGTCCAAGCGGAGAGGTTTCCGACGGCGTTTCCAGTACCAGAATCGACGCAAAATGAACGCAAATTTCACCAGACTCGCGCGGGGGTTCTCGAGGACGTTTTCGACTTGGGAGGAGGTTTAGGAGCGCGGCGGGCGGCGCGCCGCGCCGCCGCCCACTTGCTCAGGTGCGTCGGGCAATTTATTTTGTATTTCCATACTAAACCAACGCCAGTATTCCCGTCGACGCCTTCGCCGACTCCCCGCGCGCCCTCGACACCCTCGTTCGCTGGTCCAAGCGGACGTCGTTTCGAGGTTGATTTGGACGCCAAAATCGATGCAAAATGAGGGTGTTTTTTCCAGAAATTCGCGCGGGAAGTCTAGCGGATTTTCCCTGTTTTGGGAGAGCGGCGGGCGGCGCGCAGCGCCGCCGCGCACTTGGTTAAGGTGCGTTGAGCAATCTATCTTGTATTTCCGTGCTGACTCGACGTTCAGGACCCCCGACTCCCCAACGTCGCCCGCGCGCTCTGGATTCTCCCGCGGATTGCGCGGTTTGAACGTCAAATCGATGCAAAATGTGGTATTTTTCTCAAAAATTTGCGCAGGGAGTCTAGCGGACTTGTACGGCCCTAGGAATGGAGAAGGGCGTTGAGAAGGTACGTGGCATATTTCTGAAGTCAATTGGGCGCTGACAAAGTCGTGAAGCAACGTATTTTCTTCCGGCGAGCGGCGTCTGCGCGCCCATTCTCGCGCCCCCAGGCGCTGGAGCAACGCATTTTCATTTTGGTACGTGGTCCTTTTCGTGCAGTCGAAGGCGCGCTGACAAAGTCGTGAAGCAATGCATTTTCTTCCGGCGAGCGACCTCCTCATCGCCTCACCTCACGTCCCCGAAGCGCTGAGGCAACGTATCGCCGAGCGCTGTAGCAACGTATCGTCTACCCGCGAGCACCGAGGCAACACATGGCCTTCCAGCGCGGCTTAGGCGATGAGGCAATGGATCGACGTCCGCCGAGCACGTCGTGTTCCCGCAGTCCAGGTGAGTAGCCCGACCTCAGGCGAACGCGCGTCATGCTGACGGGGCCGCCGAGGTCTTGAAGCAATGGATCGGCGTCCCGGCGAGCGGCTCAAGGCCCCGACCTTAGCGTTGAGGCAATAGATCTGCGTCCGGCGAGCAGGCTTAGGTAACATCCGGCGAGCAGGCTTAGGTGACGTCCGGCGAGCAAGGTCGAGGTCAACTTGGGCGTTGAGGCACCGGCAAGCAGGTCTTGACAACGACGTAGGCGCTAGAGTGAGGTGTGCTTACGCGGTGAGTCTGCTGACTGTAAGCGGTGGGATTCGACGAGTTTTGTGGCGGTTCGGACGCCTTTGTCGAGCGCTTGTACACGTCGTTGAAGTTTGGCAGCGCATTTATGGCGATTTTCCTGTGCACTCATGCACTGTGAGTCGGAGCATTTACGACTCTCAGCCCGCCTTAGCTGTGACACCCGGCGAGATATCCGTGGACTTGCGGTTTTGAGTGATGTTGACCATGGTTGTTTGCATATTTATATGGGTGTTGGCTTGTTTTCTTAGACGTACGTAGCCTGTCCTTGAACTTGAATACACTGTGCAAACACTGTTGTTCGAATATGAATTTGCCTGAACCAGGATCCAGCAGGCTGTAAAATTGATCGGGATTTAACGAGCAGTGAGGTGACACTGATTGCGGCGGTAGTCAGTGCGACAGTCGAGCAGGCTGTGCTGCAAATTGATGGGTGGCAACAGACCCTGAGGGTGCCGGCGTCTGCGCAGAAAATCTGCGGCGGAGATATTATAAATTTCGAGTGCACGAGGGGGCAACCCGCGGTAGGAGAGGGAGGGGAGAAGCGAGAGAGACGATTGCTGGCGAGCAAGGACAGTGGTGAGTGCGGAGGAAGGGCGAGTAGCAATTTCTAGACAAGTTGCATGCACTGGCCAAAAACGGTGTCCATCGGATTGCGCGATGGGTCCATATAATTGCATACCCTACCCGGATATATCTAGTCACAGAGCGTGATATCGGCGGCTGGATCTTGGTGTTGAGGAGGCCATGGGAGGCGCGAGTGGTGAGGAAGAGGCCTGGAAAAGAGCAAGGCAGGCTTGAGTTTAGCAGAGGTATGCAAGCCGGTTTGTCCGAAGGCCGTAGCTTGCGCCGTTCGCGAGTTGTATACACACCAAAAGGCCGTTCGACTCGCCGCCTGTTTTTCCCTAAACGGAGCGTAAGCAGCGCCGATAACAGCAAAAACGAACGTGAACGAACCCTGAGACGGTCACACCTCGAACAGTCACGTTTGATCGCGCGTCATCGCTGTCCGAGTTATAGGTGGAGAACGCGCTGACTGACTGTCGGGCCTGTTCCGCCCAGTTCTCGCTTTCTAGGGGAGACGACGCGGGTTTGGTGGCTCTCACCAGCACCGTTCAAGTCGTGCTTCCAGTCGCAGCCAGTGCCAGCAGGGGCAATTGTGGCGAGTCCGCAATCGGCAGCCAACTCTCACGCTCAAATCAGTCAGGTTGGAGCACGTGGAATTCTGCTCAACGACAACGGCGACGACGACGACGAGCAAGGATGTCGCGAGCGGCGTCTTTGCAGTCACCGATGGACACGACGCCCGGGCGTAAGCGTCCCGCGTCTCAGCAGGTAGTATCCTCCCGCAGCGCCCCGCACAGAGAAGACTCCGAGTCGTGCGTGTCCCCGTCGCCGCCGCGAGCGACGCCGACTGATATCCAGCAGCAGCGGCTCCCAACATTTTGCGGATGTGTACGCGCATCCGGCCGCAGTCGCGTACGCCGCCGCGCACCCGAGGCGGACGATACCCAAGTGCGTGTAGGCGATGACCGTCGAGACGAAAGCTGACGGTTGCAGGTTCGGGCCGTACCTGCTGCTGCAGACGCTCGGCGAGGGCGAGTTTGGGAAGGTGAAGCTCGGGCTGCACGCCCAGTGGGGGGAAGAGGTCGCCGTCAAGCTCATCCGCCGGGGGAGCATCGACTCGGACGCGCGCATGGGCAAGGTCGAGCGCGAGATCGAGGTCCTTCGCACGCTCAAGCATCCCCATATCGTCCGCCTGTACGACGTGATCGAGACGGACAAGTACATCGGTGCGTCCGACGCCCTCGACACAATGAGGCGTGGCTGATGCGCCCCCACAGGCATCATTCTCGAATACGCGAGCGGGGGCGAGTTGTTTGACCACATCCTGGCGAGCAGGTGCGACGGCCGCTTAAAACTTGGATACCGGCTAACAAGATACGCAGATACCTTCGCGAACGCGACGCCGCAAAGCTTTTTGCCCAACTCCTCAGTGGAGTGTGGTATATCCACCAGGTGTGTGGTGATAGACACAATAACCACCACTGCAGCTTACGCATCCTCAGAAACAAATCGTGCACCGAGACCTCAAGCTCGAGAATTTGCTGCTGGACAAGGGCCGCAACGTTATCATCACCGACTTTGGATTCGCGAATCGCTTCGGGGTGCGTCTTCACCATCTGAGTGCCTGCGAAAATGCTGATCATCTCTGCTCTTCGCTCTATCTCCGTCCATCTACCGCTTGTCGCCTCTCTTCTGCCGTCAATTGCGTCCCAACATCACCTTCAAATCTCGTCGCTCCCGTCGATTCTTCGCTGTAGAGCGCTCCTCGACGTGGTGAAGACAATCCTGCGCAGGCGTACGGAGACGTAGATGCCTTTACTGTCGCCCCGGACCTCATGCAGACAAGCTGCGGTAGCCCGTGTTATGCGGCCCCTGAACTTGTCGTGAGCGAGGTGCGTTTCTACTTCTCTGATTTATGCAGAAGCTGATGTAAAAACTGACCATCAGGGCTTGTACGTAGGCAGCGCGGTGGACGTCTGGAGCTGCGGTGTCATCCTGTATGCGATGCTTGCGGGATACCTCCCTTTCGATGACGATCCTGCCAATCCGGACGGCGACAACATCAACCTCCTTTACAAGTACATCGTGTCTACGCCTCTGGCGTATCCAGACTATGTCAGCGACGCGGCAAGGGGGATCCTCAGTGCGTTTGCCCTCCTATCCAACACCTGCGTGATATTGATCAGCGCAAACAGGCCTCATGTTGCAACCCGATCCCCGGCGACGTGCGTCGCTGGAGCAGGTGATGCGGCATCCATGGCTGGACGCGCACTGGGAGGAGGGCGGAAAGCGGGACAAGGGCGCGCCGCCGCTGTCGGACAGCGTTAAACCGATGGGGACTGCGTTTGGGCGGACGGTGGAAGACTTGGAGAAGGAGGCCATGTCGCAGGTGTGTTGCGATCAGTGGCATAGTGATCGCTGTACAGGCATAGTGATAGGTGCACTGACACTTGTGCAGCACCAGGCCAAGCGGATGGCCTACCAGCGCCAGATGCGCGCCCTGGCGGAGCAACGAGCACGGTCGAATGGCAAGTCAAGTCAAAGGCGACTGTATGCGCAAAGCTGACCTTTCTCCCCTAGGAACGGAGTCCAGCACTCGTGGTTCAAGTGAGTTCATGATTGCTGCACGACTCTAGTATACTCGCCGCGTCTTTGTAATCTGTTGCTCAACTTCTATTTGCAGCCCGTCCCGCATCGACTATGCCCGGATCAAGCTCGAAGTCCTCTCGCGAACCGAGAGACAAGGACGGCAGCTCTCGCACACCAAGCAGCGTTACGCGTAGTCAGACGGAGAAGGTGAGTGAATTGGAGGGATGAAGCAGATACAACAGAACAAGCTAACTTCGATCTGCAGCCGAAACACCGCGAGCCAGAGTTCCTGTACGAGACGAGTGGGGCCGTGAGTGTTCATCCCAAGCACTTTTGGATAAAGTCTGACTGCCATACAGCCCGCTACCGACGACGATCCATTCGCACCTGCAGGAGGCGCTGTCTTCAACGCGTTCAAGTCTGCTGGTAAGTGCTCTTTATTTTCACCCTGCTACCAAGTAGCTAAAAGGGACGTCAGACGGTGTCGATCCTCGCGAAGTCCCTGGTGGCTACGTTCGCGACCCTGCCTACGACGCCGAAGCCGCGGAAGCATCGGTTAGCCGAAACCCCTCCAAGAGGCATACCGACAGGGAAGCTGAGCGGGATGCGGAGCGTCGGGCTGCAGAGAAGGAAGCCGAGAGGAAGGCGCTTGAGCGGAAGGAGAGCGAGCGGCGCGCCGCGGAGAAGAAGGCCGCTGAGAAGAAAAGCGGCTTCCGTCATACAGTCCAGGTCGAATACGACGGCGATCGCAGCGAACGGCGTGCGGACCGGGACAAGGAACGCGCCGACAGAGAAAGGGAGCGTGCAGACAGAGACAGGGAACGGGAACGCGCCGACCGCGAGCTTGCCCGCCAGGACAGGGAGCGTGCTCAGCGGGAGCTGGAGCGTGCGGAGATGGATATGGACCGCGAAGAAAAGGTCGAGGGCAAGCAACGGGCCCGCGGTCCATCCACCAGTCCGGTCGCTACGCTGCGCGGGGAGGCGAAGGACCTCCCACCGTCGCCGAGCAACATCGCACCATCGGCGTGGCATGACATACAGGTGCCTATGACGCCCGTGAAGTTCGCGACCCCGCGCGGCGATGCGGATTCGACAGATTCGCACGAGATACCTCGTGCGCCTGGTATGGCGCGCACGCCGAGCGTACCGCAAAGCCCGGACGAGATCATCATGTCGGCGCGGAGGGCGGTCGAGAAGGCGACCGAGATACGCCGGAGGGAGTCGCAGACCAAGGTCAGTCCGACGCTAGAGGCAGGTGCAATGTTCAATGCTGACATGCTGCAGGGCCACGGCATGCCGGAGAGGTCTGCATCGCAGACGGTAAGCGAAACCGCAGTAATGACACATCCTGTACTGACTATGTGTCCAGGGCCACAAGCGCGGCATGAGCGTCACCCGCCTCTTCTCCCAGAACGGCGAGCGCGAGCCGGAGCAAGCTCAACAAGAGAACCTGGTGCCACCGCCAGCTAAGGAGGCGAAGAAGGAGCGTCGCAGCACCCTAACTGTTATGGTCGGGCGCACGATGAAGGGCAGGCGCGAACCATCGTCAGCGGTGGAGACCACCGAGCGCGAGCGACAGCGGGAGCGCGAACGGGAGCGGCACGCAATGGAAGTGCCCGTGCCGAGCGTAGCCTCCTCCCGCACGCCCCCTGGGAGCTCGACGGAGATCGGCGAACGCAGCGAGGCTGGTGGCCAGCTAGACGGCGCGTCCACGAGCAAGGCGCGCCGCGTCATGGACTGGTTCCGCACCAAGAGCAAGGCGCGCGAAAGCACTCAGTTCCCGGGCGGCCGCGACGATTCGCACTACCCGCCAAGCCGCGAAACCACGGAGGATGGTATGGACTCCGGCGTCTGGAATGGGCCGGCGGTGCGCGTGCATCCGCCCGCGGGCGAAGTCGAGGAGGAAGAGGAGCAGGAGCCGCCCACGCCGCGCATGGCTACGTCGACCAACACGTCTGTGGCATCAGCGCCGCCTCCGATCTCCTCAGCGCCAAGCTCGACATCTCACGGGACACCAGTTGCGCCCGCCCGCACGCCGTCGTCGGCTACGGACTCGTCGTTCATGGCGCGTATCGCGGGTGTGCGGTCCTCGTTCGGTCGTACGCCAAGCAGCAAGGAGACACACAAGGAGCGTGGGTCAAGAAAGGAGGGCTTCCGCGAGAGTCTCACCGTGGGCGGCAAGAAAAAGGACCGCATGACAAGCAAGGTGTGTTGGCAGAAAGAAGCCTTGCGTCAAGGTTTACTGGCTCTGACAATATGTTTTGCAGGAGCGGACACCGCGCACGCGTTCGTCGGCGTCGTATGCTCTCCGTGCACTTCGGCCGCACGCCGGTGCGCTCGATACTCGCATGTTGACGACGGAGGTACGCCTTCCAGTTGTCTTGAAATGACATAGCTGACGCGCTAGTAGAACCCCTCCATTGTCATCGCGCGCGCCAAGGAGGTACTTGCCGTCATGGGCCTCGAGATCCAGGTCGAGCACGAGTGCAAGCTGCGCTGCGTACGGCCCAAACAAGTCGGCGGCGGCGCCATCAGCTCCGGCACCGACGGCGCGAGCACGAGCGGCAGCACCCTCGCCGCGGTCGCCATGATGGGCACTGCCGGGTCCAATGGTGTCGACAGGCGCGGACTGCCGATGCCCGGTGCCGAGCGACGTGGACTACCCCTTCCGGGCGCCAGCGCCGATCGCTCGTTCTCTGGCGGTCTGCGTGGCCTCGGCCTGTTGATGCGGCGACAGAGCTCGCAGGCGGCAGCATTGGACGACGACATTGTCGATCTGTCCGTCGATGCAGAGTCGATACCGGTGCAGGGCGCGTCAGAGCCGCTGTACGGGCCGCCGACACACGATGCCCTGGACGAGGTCCGGTTCGCGCTGGAGATCACGGCGTTCAAGAACTTGGAGGGCCAGTTCTTGGTCGAAATCAGGCGGTTGAAGGGCCAGCTGAAGAGCTACAAGTTCTTGTATGAGACGGTCAGGGAGTGAGTGTCCCCTTCTGATGTCTGATCTGTGTTTTGTGCTGATGAGATGCGCAGGCGATTGGAGCTGCAGCAGCCGTGAACGGGTTGAGAAGCCAAGACGACGGTGATGCGAGGGATGGAGGTGGAGGATAGGTGAGGGTGTTCGGAGCGTATACCCCGCACGGTCCCGTTCTTTATGGGTCATAATCATCAGCAGCTAGTTATACATATATACACATACCTTTCCATTCGCGTTCGCCTCTCTCAACCTTCTGCTAATCTGCCCTCATCGGTCACTTCGCCCGACGCTCCTCGTCCCCTTCCGTGTTCACCTCCACTTTGCCATCACCCCTTATACTGCGGAGGCTCCCTTATACGGTACCGTCGCCTGCCTAGCTACTCATCATGCTTAGACGCATCCATCGTACGTACAGTGTCTGTCTTCTCGCCTTCCTGCGGTCAGCGACATCTCCCCCTCCTGTCAGTGGCATCCTCTTCCTGTCCTGGAGTCCTGGCTTATTTTCTCATCGACACTCCCTGGGATTGCACTCTTTGACGTCTCGCGCGCTTATAATTCTCGTTTCGTCTTTTCGGTATATACAGAGCATTTGAACCACACGAAGGAAAAAATCATAATCAGATTTGGATTCGACGAGGGCACCGTGACATGAGGCAACATGAAGTTCAACATACACGTGATATGGCTCAAGCACAAGGACAAGATGACGCCGGGCACAGCATGACAAGGATGCATGCTTTGACAGTATGGTGGATCGTACAGCTGCAGCGGGAGGGCTCGCGTTCAGTTGGAGTTCAGCGCAGACTGTCAGTGGAACACCTCCATCCCGCCCCACTCAATGACGCGGTAAAGGCCTGCGTCCAGCGTGTCCTCCCTGTTCGTACCGACAACCTGGGCCCAGAAGTCCACCGGCTCCGCCGAGCGAGCCTCTGCCTCGCGCCAATCGTCGAGCTCCGCCTGCTTCACGCCCCGGAAAAGCATGAACACGCGCGTCACGACGTCCGGCGCGGGCGTCACGTCGAGAGGTGCGGCGCGAGCGTAAGCTGCCTGGTCGACGAAGCGAAGCGCGATATGGCTGTGCTTGAGGAAGGAGGGGAGCCAATAGCTGTGAAGAGCGGGTTGTCAGTGAGTGTTGCATTGGACAAGCACGCGCAAGAGGGAGCGGAGCGTGCGAGTAACATGAAAGTAGCGACATATGGATATGAGGGAACCGGAAGCATCAAACATGTAGGAAGCGACAGATACACGAAGGGGAATAACACACGCACGTTATAAAGGACGTGCGCGCCTCAACGTGTAAGCCCAGTGCCGTGAGCGCCTTCTCCAGGTATAGCGTCAGGTCCGACATAGGTAGGAGAACAGAATCTGCATCGTAAACGCTGCTGAGACCGGGGCGGAACATCTCTCGCTGCGGATACACATCCGACGCCGAGGACGCGGGAATGGGCGAAGGCGGGGGACTGGTGTCCGGTAGGCTGTTGGCGCTGCACAATCCATTGTCAGTGGATTCTGGTAGACAAGCGCTCCGGGTAGCAGGACTGACTGGGCTTCCCAGAAAAGGTATGCGACGTCGAGGCCGGTGGCCAGCTCCTTCAACGTGCCATCCGCGTGCGTCTGCACCTTCCACTCCAGCGCCTGCCCATCGTGTTTGTCGGTAATGGGTACCGTGGGGTACACGGCCGAGAACCACCAGTCCTTGACGAGGGATAGGCGCACTGTTGCTTGAATGGGGTGCGGCGCATAGACATATATGACTGGTTTGCCGCCGCGCGGATTCACAGCGAGGTGCAAAGTGCTGTCCTTCTTTAAATTGTAGTCCAACAAAGTCCGATCATCTTCAAGTTGCTTCCCCGCAAATATGAGGCGTTGCTGGTCGGTAGGAATGCCCACCGGTCTCTCGAGAAGACACTTCAGGGCATTGATTGTTGCTCCCCTGCTGACATTCTTGATAGCAAATGTCCTTCCTGCGGGCAATCGAACAAAGAGATTGAGCTTTTCGTCTTCCTGGGCAGGTGGGGCCGCAGTGGTTGCACGGTGGCGCGCGCTGGCATCGGCCAAATCAGCGGATTCCTGGAAAAGCCAAGCAGGGATGTCCCGCTGGCCCCGCGGGGGAGAATAAGGTGGAAGAGAAGTAGAACAGTTGGAAGCGGGAGTGCCACCGTCTCCTGCACCGACAGGATTCGGAGACTCGGATCTGGAGTGAGGACCTGTGGATGGCGGCTCAGGCGTAGAAGGAGGAAGCGAGGACGGAGGAGACGAAGGTGTATATCTGTACGAAGTTCGGTCGTCAGTGAGGAGGAACGATGCTCGTGGTGGGACTCGGCGCTTAACTCGTTGTCATCCGCAGCCGCTTGCGCATCCTTGACGAGCCAGTCCACGAAGGCATCGAGATTGATCCAAGTGCGCGCGTTATAGGCGGAGATCCCCCGATAAGCTATGACAGTCGGTTTGAACGTCTGTCGTAACAGATATGTAAAGGCTTCAGCGCGCCACCGTGCAACAGGACGCACCCGATCGATGTATTCCTGCAGCTTTTCCGTGCCATGTTCAGCGATGAGTGCATCCAGGACAGCCCGTTCCTTGGCGCAAAGATGAACCATCTTGATTTCGATTGACAGGAAGATGAGGCTCAAGGTCGATGTGGCTTTGACTGGCCTGGTTAGTAAGGCGGAGACACGACGCAGACGGCACAGCCAAACCATCCCAACGTCGACCAAAGCTTCCTAGCATTCGCCAAACATAGTGTCACGAGATGTTATATGTAGTAGGGCGATTGTGCGGCCACGGCGTTCAGTGCTTCCAAGTTCCCAGGCGGTCGCGACCTTCACCCACGAGATCAGCTGGCAGAGTAAGTACGCTTGACGAATAGGCCTGTCGGGCCGTTGACCTGTGAGAAGGGGCTGACTTTGGGGATCAAGAACCTAGAGCATCGGGCAGCGCGTGGTGGTGTTGAAGTTATACTCGCGCGAAGATGGAGCACACCTATGTAGGCTGGGCTTTGTAGAGAGAGCACCTGATGGATTAGAGGCCTAGAAGAGCCAGCAAGAAGAAGATAAACAGAAAGCAAGAGAGAGCACAGTGCTCGATCAGTACTGGAGTCTGCAGTGTCCATGGGTGCCACTCTCAAGGCCCAAGCCGGCCGGCTGCGGGGGTATTAGTCACGTGTTCCACGTGACGCGCGCCTGCAACCACCCATTCTGCACCCATCCGTCGCATCGCATCCCATCTCACTGCCACATACCACGTCACTCAGCAACCCAGCCGCTTGACTAGTTGCCTCTTAGCCGCTCCACTAGATGCAGCGTGCTGCTGCCGGGCACTATGTCGCAGTCGGCCATCGTTCGCCCGTCTTCAAGCTGTCGGCCCCACAGAATGAGCCGTTGACGGTCAGGGTAGATGCCCTGGCGGTCATAGATCATGACCTTGAGTTGGTTGACGGTGGTCTGAGGGGTGACGGAGAAGGTGGACTGACCGCCTGCGAGGGCTTGAATGTGGACGTCGTAGAACGGGTGGTCGGAGGAGGGAGGTATCTGTGGTGTTCGTATTGGGCGTCGAAGTCCTTGAAGAGTGGAGGATCTGGAGTGTAGCAGGGCGCCGGGAGCGGTTGATGGGGTGTGCACGCTCTGGGATGTAGATGTGCGCGAGGGGCCCGCGTGGTTCCTCAGGACGGTCGAGGGTGTGGATGGGGTGGTGGCGGTTGATAATTGACAGTCCGCAATGAGCCAGTCAATGTAGGCATTGACGTTAATCCAAGCGTGTGCATTGGCTGGCATAGATTGCGCGCGGCGATCAGGGTTGGTCTGAATGTCTGCAGAGCGTCAGTGGTTACTCCTGCTTTGGTAGTATTTACTCACTTGATCGATGTACTGCTGGAGCTTCTGCTCGCCTTCTCAACGACGAGGGCGTCGAGCAGGGCACGCTCCTCATCAGAGAGCTGCACCATCGTTTGCGGAGAATGGGGCGTGTGTCAGGCGCGTGTGCCACGCGCGCGTACGCGAACGGCAAAGCGATGATGGCGATCGCGTGCCAACATCACGCGTTTCCGTGGAGTGAGCTTGACATCTGTCGCCGCGCGTCCTTCTTGCCTGAACGACCACCATCCTCCTCCTCCTCCTCCTCCTTTCCGCCACGCCAGCCATGTCCCGCGCCTTCTGCATCCCGGGGATCTCTTCCTCTTCGCCGCGCTCGTCCTCAACTTCCTCGTCTCCATCTCACTACCGTACCTCACGGCGCTCGATGTCGCGCGCGCGACGTTCAAGACGGACGCCCATGTGGGGGGTGTGAATGCTGCGCGTGAAGTCCGGGTGCGTAGTCGTGATCGATGGCCACGTCTATGAGTCGCTAACCTTTCTGCCCTCATCGTACCACTCTGCTCTGCTCGCTTGCCCTCGAACCCGCTTAACGTCCTCATCAAAAATGCTCTGCCGACATTAGTTTGGTGTATGGTACGTTACTTACGCGTCATCGCGCGAACAATGCGTGTTGAACATTGTACAGGGCTTCATGTGTGTACGCGGACGATGGCACGAAAACATGCCTCAAAGCTGGTAAGTCGTGCATTCCTCACTTGCTCACCCTTCATGTTGTCTCTCTTCACGCCGTTTCACCGCTTTCCCCATCTAAGTATCGCTTTCTCACCACTCCCCACTAATTCCTCCGTTCAGGCCCCGCGTACTCGGTCGGCTTCGAAGATCCAGACCAGGACGTCAACGTCGTCATCGGTCCCTCGTGGACGCGCGGGCTTGTCGTGCACCCCATTGGTGAGTCCCAGGCTCGTAGTTGTCGGCATGGTCTGGACGCGTGGATTGGATCTCGAAGGCGTGAATGGGACCTTGTAGTCCTGAATTACGTCAAAGGCGTGAAAAAAGAAGGATGATACGCCTCAGTTCCCATGACGCGCAGTGGGCTTGGAATAGCTTTGGCGGTTCAGGGGTTTCTGGAGGGCTGCTCTAGTAGCAGATTGATCGTCGCTTCTCCCAGAGCTCTGGTAGCTGGCATCTCAGAGGTGGTTCACTGCGCTTCAGCAACCGAACATATCCTTGAACCACGCCAACCTCCCCTCCCCCACCCTCCGCGACTTGCTGACCCCTGCGCTAACATGCCCTCTCCACAGCCACCGGCATCACCTTCCTCGCCCTCCTCTGCTCCTTCTCGCTCCACATCGCCGTCTCGCTCGTCGCGTCGCTGCTCTCCTTCCTCGCCGCGCTGCTGACGCTCGTCGCGTTCGCCATTGACATCGCGCTCTTCGTGTATGTGAAGCACCAAGCGGATAAGTTGCCCAGTGTGGATGGGAGTGGAAAGCCGGGGCCGGGTGAGTGATTTTTCTGTGTGGTGTGGGTTTCTTCGTGGCCACCGTCCGGGATTTCCTGGATCTTACTGGGCCCTAGTCCAGGTCCTACTCCGGGTCCTACTTAGGCTCTCGTGCGTCGTAGGCCTGGGGTCGCAGTCCGAGATTTTCTGGTTTCCAGCTCGGGTTATCTCTGGACTCAATGCTAACCCTCCTCTTAGGTTTCTATCTCACTCTCGTCGCCTTCGTGCTCCTGCTCCTGGCGGCTGCACGGTGTGCTTCGGCCGCCGCCGGCAGCGGATGTCGACGGCGACGTCGTACCCGATGACGGAGACGAACACCGCGAGGGCGCCCTTCTGGAAGCGGTTTAGGCGGAGCGCTTGAGCTGGATTTGATGTAGCAGCTTTCGCCACCTGTGCCACGCCTCCAACCCTTTTCAGTTACGTTCTCGGGCGCTTCATCTACCACTCTATTTCCCGCTACCTACACCTGCCTTCTATTTTCCGCCACAAACCTTCTCTACGACCCGAACTTTTATGATACCTTACGATACATCTTTTCGCGCCGATGCACTTCATGCGCGCGAGTTCTTCTGTGCCGATGCGCGTACGCCTTGTTTGTAATACTCCTCGATTGTTCCCCACTGTGTGCCGATACCCCCGTAATGATAGAAGTCGAAGATAAATCGTGAGAGGTGGTAGAGCTGTGGTAGGGTGTCAAGCCTGGCAGTTGTGTGACTATAGGAGTTTTGCCTTTGTACTTGTCTCTACCAGTCTCACGTGACATGTTGGTCTTTTCGGCTTTCGCCGAACAACCTGCGTGCGCAAGTATTCGATGACGTCGCCCGCCCTCAACCTGACTTCCCATTCGGCCCTCGACGACTAGATCCCACTTCGCCTCAGCTGCTCCGTTTGTGTTCTTCTTGAACTCACCTGAACTTGTGCAATGTTGGTGCAATGCCGCATCATGCGTATGCCGGCCGGGTTGATGCACGCCTCGACTGCCTGGGCCGTGTCTCCGCAATGGCTTGATGAGAACCGCCGGCCTGAGTTGAGCTGGTCTATGCCTCATCCAATGGGTCTTTTATTACGGGCCGAAAGCGCTGAGTACCTTTGTCCGTAGGCTGCATTACGATCTTCTCCGTACGCCGCATTACGATCTTCTCTGAACTGATGCCGGCTAGTTTGTGGCCACTGGCATGGTCATTGTTCGCGAGCCGGGGATCCCATTGTTGTCGATGGCCTCCCATTTTTGAGGTCCATTTGATGACCTGATTTCATAAACATATCCGGCGCCATGACCATGCATCGGAATATGAGTCTGACTTTGTGGCCATCCAGACCCTATAAAAGCTGCGGCAAGCAGCTGCACTTTCTATCAAACCCTCCCCTCCTCTCCCACCTCAACCTCCCGCGAAGCTCATACACCCACCATCATGGCCTCTCCCTTCATCCCACCGTCATCGAGCAGAAACTGCACGCCAGCGCCTGACGGAGACGAGGCGTCTGGTAGTTGAGGGGCTGGCTGCTTATAGACGCGAGAAGGCGCAGGCGGGTGGTGCCACAGCAAACGGCCACAGCGCGACGTCCAATGGCGGCGAGAACCCCACCGCCGACGACCAGGGCAAGAACCAGTCTAACCACGCGACCCGCTCGGGGAACAAGGACGACGAGGACAAGGACCACTCTGCCCGCCGCGCGCGCACGCTCGAGGAATACCGCCCGCTTTTTCGCGCCCTCGGCGTGCCTCCCGAATGTATGGAGCAGTTTGCGGATGTGGGGTCGTTGGTGAGTAGGTTTGACGCTTGTGATCAGATTCGAGGGCATGTGGCAGTAGGATCGTGGATGGAGAGCCAGCGAGCTTTGCGCTTGCCACTGGATATGTCATGTCCTCAGGATACTTACTGACATCGCACGACAGCCTCAGTCCGGAGAAGAGAAGTTATACGTTATGCAGCTGATGTTGTTGCGCTTCTTCAGCTCGTGGAGTGAGTGAAGCGCAATAGCGCAACGGGCAATGGAGATGACCACAGAGTTCCTCGCATGGAGGGGAAGCTTCGATATCTACGGCGAGTGGCCTAGCCAATGTACATCAGTGGTATATGTTAAGAGTTTGTTGAATTCTCTTAGTCAATATCCGGGTACTTCGAAGAGTGATAATTCACAAGGAAACTTTCGGAGTACTGAGTTGAATTGCAACTTGCAATGTTTGAATGCTGAAACTGGCCCCAAACCGACCGGCCATACTTACTGTAAACGATGAGTGACATGCACGTGCTATGTTGGTATTTCTGTCTTTCAGGGAGGATGACACCCGTAGGCCAACCCGCGCTGCAACGCGGGGAACATGAACTGGTCTGTAAGTAATGTATGCAGTTTCAGGCTGAGCCTGAACGGAAGTATCCATCTTGAGACGCCGCTGCAGTTCAAGAAACCTACTCATACATACGCAAGGATGACTATAGTGCTGGATGGATAGGAGACATCACCAACATCACCATCAACAACTTCAATAGAACAATGCAAGTGAACGTTTGGCTTCATAAGACAAGTACCGTATCTTCGCCGCCTTGGCGCGAAGCTGTGCCGAAAAATCTGTCAAGGGCCGCGCCTGGGTCTGACTGAAGGAGAGACGAACTCAAGTCCATAAAGATGCTCAATGTATACGGTTATGGACGAGTGAATGACACAGTTTCTACAAGTACATGACAAAACGCGCAAGGGAATGGTCAGGCATATTTCAGCCTAAACAATGCAGATCACTTCGCCGCCTGCTTGCGAAGCTGCTTCGCCAGATCGTCCAGCGATATCTGCTCCGGTCCTTTGACGAAGGCAGCCTTCCGATACTTGTCGACTGGAAAACGTTATGATGAGATTCGACCGTGAGGCACATTTTGCGCAAAACGACTCACCGCTGTTGGCGAGGGCATCCCACTTCTTCGTCAGCTTGTTGTCGACGATGGTACTGATAGCGCATTAGCCGTGCGAACGTCCGTGTTCACCATCTCCCTGAGGTTGTTCAAGTCGTCAGCGATGGCCGACCAGACACCCATCATTTTCTCGATGACGGCGATGGTAGGGTCGATCAGAGCGAGAACCTTGCCCAGGTCCGCCTACGAAGGGTCAGTTCGGAATGTAAAAGTCAAGCTCGCACGCACGTCAATGGCTTTGAGATCAGCAAGAACGACCGTCTCGTCCTTGATCTTGCCCTCGTAACCCTTGATGAGCTTGTTGACCTCGTCAATGCGGTTGGCCATCTTAACGGCCTTCTTGCCGTAGATGCCGGCGATGGTAGACGCGGTGATGAGTCCAATAAGGCCAAGCCACGCATAGGTAGGCGTGGTGCAAGCGACAATCTTGTCTGCAAAAATGATGAGTGCACGGAATTGTCGAGCGAGAGCGACAGACCGTGCTCGTAAGCCACCTGGTCGCTCTTGAGTTCGTCGCGGTACTGCTGCAGCTTGTTCTCGAGGTCGTCGAGACTGCCCACCTGCTCAGTGAGCTTGGCGTCCACCGCGTTGCTGCGCTCCTTCATGATGGACTGATCACCCCTCGTCTGCCCCTCGAATGTGCGAAGATCGGCGACGGTCTGCTTAGACCTCTTCTGAAGCTTCGTGATCGCGCTCACTTGCACGTCAACAAGGCCGTTGATGGTCGCGGTCAGTTTTTCCTGCTCCTTCTGCGTGGTGGCGTCGGCGAGGGCCCTGATACTCGAGAAGATGTTGCCTAGAAGTTCGCATGAGCCACGGCGTCAAAGAGTAGTCATACAGATCCGCACGCACCGTAATACGAGTCTTTAGCATCACCACCGGCATTCTGGGCGTAATGGTAGACATCGCTCGCCAGACTGACGATGGTGGGGTACGTGGTATCCTTGAATGCCTGACAGTGGTCTTGCGTCTGGAGTCCTTCATCAGAACTACCAAAGTATGCTAAGGCACTCGCTCACCGAAGCATAGGCCTTGACGAGCGGGGAGATCACGCCGGAGAGCTTGTCCATGACATCGACCGAGATGTTCAGCCGCGCCTTGTACGCATCCTCCGTGACGGGAAGCAGGACGCCGCAATAGACGTACTTGAGGAGATCATAGACATCCTGGTTTTGAAGGATGTAGTTCCCGTCATCGTTGACGAGCTCTTTCGGGCTCATGTCGAGAGTTTTAGTAGACATGATGGTGTCAGAGCGAAGGGTAACGAGCAAGGGCAGAGCAAATGAGATGGTCGATGCTTTGAAGGCGGCTTGCGATCTTTAAGAACGAGCGCGCTGCCAGTTCAATGGGTGACTATGTTCATGTAAGAAGGTTGAGGCGCCTTGTCGACGCGATTACCTCACCACCGCCTTTCCTGACGCATGCCAATGTCAAGCATCGTGAAGTCGCAAGGCCGCGTCAGTCAGATGTGGGGTGCGCTGGCAGACAGAACGTTGGAATATCCTGCTTCTCGAAGGTGGCGGAAGACTGGTTGGCAGAGTTCATGCACGGGTCTGAATCTTCGCCGACGAGAGTGTAGCAGACAATGTTGAGATGATGAAACGATGAAGTCAGGAGCGCACCTTTATTGTACTTGTGTTCAAGTTGTACATCCGGACAACTGGCCACCGAGACGCTGACAGTGACACCGGTTCAGACGAAACTGCCGCCAAGGAGTCCCTCCAGACTATTCAAGAGCAGGCTGTACTGCGCGTGACAGTGGCAGATGCTCGGTAAAGTTGGGAACAGCCCTCGCGCATCCAAGTCCAATGATGTGCCCGGGTTACCAAGATCTGATCTGAGGTCCTCAGCTTGACTGTGACAAGCCAAAGCCACGAGCCTGAGTGAACGAGGAGGCGACAATACGTACAATAAGCAAGCGTGACAATTATCACGTGGATAAACAGGAGCTCCGAACAAGCCTCATTTGAATTACTTACTTCTTCTCATCTTCACTCATTGCCTTCGTGGGCCAAATCGAAGCGCCCAGCAATATTGACTGTCTTCTGACCTCTGCATTATTATCTCACACCTCTCGCTTCACGCAAGCCCGACAATAATGCTGTCATCATGATATATCCTTCAAGTTGCCAGTTGGGCATCTTCAGTGCGCGCGGGAGCTTCTTACGACCGACCTACTTCTCTGCATGTCAACTGTCAGCTAGCCATCGACTCCTCAATATAATATTACGACAGCAGCGAGCGCCGCTTGGAATGACAGGCTTTCCATAGCGCTGACCGGGACACACGGGAACCGGACGGTGCGCGCACTGAGTTGCATCCCGCCCCATATCCTTCTTGCTTCGTTCCGGCGCGCATCTAATCCCGAATGCAACAAGCGTCAAGCAAGACGTCAGCAAGGACGCATCCATGGCTTCGTTGTATGGGTCTTATGAAGATCGCTCTTCCTCATCCACATCGCTGTCCTCGTCGTCGCTTTCACTCATCCAGTCTACCGCAAATATGGCCGACTCGGTACCCTCGTCGCCGCAAGCCTGGCTGAACTGGGCTAACTCAATCCCATTGAGCAAGATCCCTGCAAAAAACGACCGCACCTCGACCGCGACCAACGTATGTGCGCCGTTCGTACGCCAAGTTCTATGGCTGAAGTTTCCATAGTTGATACTGCATGATGTCTTCACCGACCTCGGTGCATTGAAGACAGATGAAGCGGACTTCGTGTTCGCCTACACCGATATCCTGGCGTTTTCCCCCGGTACCCGCGTGTCCCTGTCGTTGCCCGAGATGGCTTCCATCAACCTGTATACAAGGGTGATCACCTCCGAGCAGCCTGTCACTCTCGAGCTCGTCCCTTCATCCGATGAGGACGCTCAAGTCGTGCTCTGGGCGACATATCTAGACCAGCCCGTCACCGTCTGCCTCGCGGGTCAGACTGGCGCACATGCGCTGGATCTCGGTGTTGCGTCGGGTAACATCGGCGTGTCCATCATCTGCAGCAACGGCGACCTCACCGTCACGTATCTGAAGAAATATGACGTACAGGACCTGCGCGCTGACGGCAATCTAGCCAAGCTGCTCGCCACTCAGCTGCGTATCGCTTCAACGCTCTTTTGGATCCAGCCCTCTATCGCTTTGTGCATCACCGGGCACGTCGTTCGCGTCACATGTCTTTCGTACGACTGCGCCCTCCTCAACGTGCAGGCCTCTGCGCTCCAGCAGCAGATCAGGGCGTCTCAGCTGGCCGGGCCTGGCGTCAGCTACGCGCCCGTCCTGAAACTGGAGTACTACAAGCACACCATGTCCACTGTCCTCGATGCCGGATCCGCCTTCCAGCAGCAGTACGATCGCTTCACGGACAACGAGGCTAGCGTTGACGACCAGCTCAAGGCCTGGGACAGCATGCTCAAACAGGCGCGCAACACCGTCACCATGCAGCAGCAGCTCGCGGGCGATGCGAAGTCGAAGTGGGACGCTGCCCAGGACATGCTGCGCACGGCGCGCAACGACATGAGGCGCCATCAGCTGACGCTTCAAGAGAAGGCGATGGACTTCAGGCTGGGCATCGAGGCGTGGAAGAGGGACCAGGCTATCAAAGCCGTGGCGAACATCCTCACGGCGGTCGTCAGTACGTGCACTCTGATGCCTTTCGTCCGAAGTAATGTTCAAGTGTTTGTCTTCACAGCTTTCGCTATCGCCATCGGGGCCATGTGCGTGGGAGATCCCGCGCCCGCTGCTGCTGCTCCCGCCGAAGCGGCGGTGGCTATCAAAGCGGTGGCTGGGGCGGCTGAGGCCGCCAGTCAAGTGACGAAGGTCATCACCAAGAATACCCTCGAGACCATCGACAAGGTCGTGCAAGCGCTCTCAAAGCTGCTCGAAACGACGGTGTCGAACGTGACCGCCATCATCGATGCGACGGGCACGGCAGGTGGTACACTACGGCCGTTCCCCGCGTCAGAGAGGAACGAGGATCTCCAGGCTCTCGCCGGCGTCGCCGCCTGGGACAAGTGGACTCTCGACATCGAGGACCAGATGGCGTTCGCGATCTCGGAGAAAATCAACGGCGCATCCGCGTACCTGCTCGAGCTCCGCAAGCACGCCATCGACGGCAAGCTGACGACGCAGGCGAGCGCTCAGGCGGTCAAGGCAGGGCAGGAGTTCGTCCAGCTCCGGCTTGCCCTTCATCTCGCGCAGACGGATCTCGACCGCCTGCAGAGGCTACGCGACGAGTTCACCGACGAGAAGGCGCAGCTCAGCGCAGCGCGGCTTCTCTTCTACGACCGCCTCGATGCTATGCGGACGAGCACGCTCATCGAGCTTCGCAACTTGGTCTGGGCGTTCAAGTTCTACACGCTGACCGATAGCAAAGTATCGCTTAACCCTTTGTTGCGAATGGAGGAGTACAAGGTGGATATGGCTACGCTCGTCCAAGAGGTGGAGAAATGGGAGGAGGGATTTGCGAGCGACAAATCTCGTAAGTCGCTGGCTATTCTTTCGTCATGTGACTCATCGCATGTCTTACAGCTGTTCACTTCAAGCGTGATATCAACGATGTACGGCACTGCTATATCTGGTCGCTGCGTGTAGGGTATGCTGACGCTATATTCCTCTCTAGCCGACTTTCCATGGCATCGGTCCCGGCGTCGTTGCCTCACTGAAGAAGGACTACATGGCTACCTTCGCGCTGGCCCCCAGCCCTGCTGTCAAAGTCCTGCCATTCCCCTCGGGTCCCTTCACTGGAGGCAGCTGCTTCCGCGTATTCGGCATGCGTGTCTACCTTACCGGTCTCGTCCCCAAGCCGCAAGCCCTCTCAGCCGACAATACGGCCCTCATCTGGGTCACGGTCCGCACTTCGGGCGTATATACGGACATCCGCCGCGACGACACGGTACTCGGCTTCACGAGCATGCTTCAGGAACGGCAATTCAAGTATCGAGTGGATGCACAGGGTCAAGCAATCCAAGGCGGGATTGAGGTCGACAGCATCATACAGATGGGACAGCATATGGATCCACCGCCGTTCACGCAGTGGTCCATCAGAGTAAATCATCCGGAGCTTCTGGACCTCCAGGAGATGAAGAGTATTGAGCTCGAATGGGTTGGTCGGGCGTACATGTAGCTGTTTCCTTTAGTGGAAGTTCACAAAGCATGTATGATGCCTCAGTACGAATACGCTATACGTTATGCTCCGGCGGCTTCGTTGATATGCATACCTATGTACAAGATGTCTGCGCGCGTCTGAAAATCCGACTCTCATCGTTGCAACATGGACATTGGATTGGGGCCTGCCTGACGTTCAAGTCACGTGCATTGTTGAACGGCTCGAGCCGGGCCATATTGATATCGAGCCGATCGCTCTTACCCAATCACGCTGAGACAACGCGCCTTGGACTTCAACTCTGGAGGAGGCCTGATTTCACTGAGTCAGTGAGCAAGCTTCCGCCGTGCGCGCATTGTATAGCGAGGCAACTGACCTTTTGGACGGATGTAAGCCAGATCTAAGCTGTTCCAACTGGGCTGCTACAACAGCCAGCAGAGTGAAGCAAACAACTCTGAAGGTGCAAATACAGCACAGAGGTGCCGACCAGCGGCCCTACGAGAGACCTGGTTTCATCGTCCCGTTGCCATATAATATAGGTATGTGCGCTCTGTGGCATATCTCTGATAGCGGTGTCGCTTCTCAAACTCATGTCGACCTGCAGACTGTCAATCAACGTAGCGTCGTCTTGCAGCGGAGAACACGCTATGGTGCGGACCTACGAGAAGTACACGTATTCCGGCTCGCCGTACTTCCCTGACAGGGGCGCTTATGGTGTGGCAGAGCCCATTACGGAGCGAGTGAATGTAAGTGTGATAGTCAAGTTGGCCAAAGGCAATGGGAAGATGACCATCGCCAACCTTCGCTCCCGCGCGCGGCCCGTAAATGGATTCTGATTATATGCCATAGCCGCACTCGCGACGTACAGTATCGTACTACTTTCCGAAGGGCGTGGGATCCTATCACTTCGGGGTGAGTCGCCAGGCGTACGATTTACGGCCGGTCATCACTCACCAAGACTAGGAGCGACATCCGATGAAACCTCATCGGCTCACTCTGACGAACTCCCTTGTGATGGGCTATGGGCTGGACAAGCAGATCCACGAAATATTCGACGCGCGACCGGCAACACGAGAAGAACTCGAAACATACCATGACACGGATTACATCGAATACTTGAGCAGGTAAGAGCTTGACATGAACTGAGGAGTCGCAATACTAACGGCTGCAATGCCACAGGGTGACGCCACAGAATCAGGGCACCTTCAAGACGGAAGTCGAAGCACACAATTGTGGCGAAGACTGTCCTGTGTTCGCAGGCATGTACGACTTCTGCCGCAAGTATGCAGGCGGGACGCTTGCTGCCGCGCGGAAGTTATGTTCTGGGCGGACAGACATCGCTATCAACTGGTCCGGCGGGCTGCACCACGCGAAGAGGGGCGAGGCCAGCGGGTTTTGTTACGTGAACGATATCGTCTTGGGTATTTTGGAGTTGCTGAGGTTAGCCATTTCACCACCCTATCGACGCATTTTTCTGGCATATGTCATGCTCACCCACATGAAGGCTTTCGTCGGCCTGTATAGGGTACTTACGAAGTTCGCAGATATTATCCGCGCGTTCTCTACATCGACATTGATATACACCATGGAGACGGTGTAGAGCTCGCTTTCTACCATACAAATCGTGTCATGACCTTGTCCTTCCACAAGTATACCGGCGATTTCTTCCCAGGAACTGGCAAACTGGACGACAACGGCATAGGCCTCGGAAAACATTTTGCGCTCAACGTGCCGCTAAAAGACGGCATCGACGACAAAATGTATCTCGAACTCTTCACCAACATCGTCAGCGAGGTACGCGATAAATTCCAGCCATCAGCTATCGTCCTGCAATGCGGCGCAGACTCACTTGGATGCGATCGCTTGGGTGCTTTCAACCTTTCCATCAAAGCACACGGCGACTGTGTGGCATACGTCCGCGCCTTCGGTCTACCGTTGTTGGTTCTTGGCGGTGGCGGCTACACGGTCAAGAACGTCAGCCGCTGTTGGGCCTACGAGACAGCCGTGCTCGCAGGGGCAAGCGTACCGGACGCTCTCCCGCGCACTCCATATGATGCCTTCTTCGCCGACTCGGGATATACACTGCATCCACCACTGACCGGCCGCGTCGACAACCTCAACACGCCAGCGAGCCTGAAGAAGATCGTCGGCGCAGTACGGAACAAACTACGCTACCTCGAAGGCGCCCCAAGCGTGCAGATGCAAGAAATGCCACCCGACCTGCAGGGGCTCCTGGCGAGCGAAGAGCGCAGCGCGGAGGAACAGGCTGAAGTTTGTGGCGCAGGGCCTGCAGGAGAATTCCGCGAGAGGGACGAGCGGACGCCGGATATTCGTGTGGATGATGAGGACGTGGAAGCGGATACTTCGGGCGTTTATGGCAGGCGGGTGGGCCCGGCACGACGCGCACGACGTGGTGGGAAGACCAGCGTGGTGACGACAGCGGACGACGACAGCGATTCCGACACGCCCGTTCCAAAGCGGGGGAGGGGCAGAGGTCGCGGTCGGCCGCGCGGGAGGGGCCGTGCTAGGGGCCGAGGGCGGACCTCGACCGCCGCCCAGAGAGAGAAAGAGGACATGGGCGCAGGCTCATCTGCGGTGGCATCCCCCGCTATGGATATGGATGTAGACAGCTGATGTGGACCCTCTTCCTGCTGCCTGCCCTTTATCTACCTGCCACCGCCTCTACCCAATCTTTTTGCGTGGGCGTTTCTCATAGGCTCGGGGCATATCGGCGTGCAAGTAAATCGAACCGGAAAGTCACGTCACGCGTGACACCGCTTCTTGCCACGAACCATCGTATTGACGACCACCTGCCTGGCGTTCAACGCACGACTTCCGCGCAACCTATAGCCGCATCGCTGTATCTGGACTCTCCGACGGTACCTGTAACGATCTCAGCGGACACGGACCCCTCTGAAGCTCGCCATGGATCATCTGTTTATCAGGAAGGACAGCTTTCTGTACGACTATCCGCCAGTCGTAGTCTTATTAGGAAAAAGCCGAGAAAAAGCGGTCGAAAGTCTGCAGCCCTTCATTGAAGCAGGAAAGCTGCGGCAAAGGGATGCGGATAGCACCTTAGCGCTCGTGTCTACGGTGATGGATGAACGTCTGAGTGTGAGTACCTCCATTGATACGGTTGAATAAGTGGAACTCACCCCAAAAATGTACGACAAGTGGCGCAGTAGGATACTACACTGCGCTGGATTCTCTGCTCTGAGCTTTCTAGCCACGGCGAAAATAATGTCCCGTCGTCGTTGGTCTGTTCCTGCAAGGATTCTCACCAACTCCGTGGCCGCAATGGCGGCGACTGAGCTGTTTCTCATCAACCGCATAATATTAGTCGACCACGCCCGATGGGAAAATGCGCTTACGAACCGCGCTGGCATGCGCAACGTGCTGCAGCAGCTGCATGCATCTGGTGCGTGCACTTTTTCCGCGCCTGACCGGTGTGAGCCTGACTCACCTTCTCCCTTAGAATTTGTCTTGACAGATCCAGCCTTGCAGTCGTCAGTTCACGCCCAAGTGGAGACGATAGCACCTGCCGACCGCTGGGAAGAGCTACGCATGAAGTCGCGCGCTACGAAAGATTTGATACTCCGGCGCGCAGGCACAGAGACGCCGATAGAGACCCACCCTGCCGTCTTGAATTACTCTGGCACACAGGCCGATGCGTCGCCGCCGCATGAGCCTCTGGACATGACGGAAGAGGAAAGGCGTTTTCTGGAGCTTGTGGAGTCGCGAGAGAAGGCTTCATCCTGTTAGAGAACTCAATACTCTAGATATAGACGGACATGTATACACAGACCCCTCACGATGTCAGAACCATCCCTGCAGCAAACGCTTATTGTTGTAGGCGCCCGTATATACAGGGTGTGACATCCGCGCGCGCACGTGATGCACCCGGCTCTCAATTGCCGCGTGCCGTCGCGTCCTGCGGCGTCACGCCGTGCGTCAAGGCTTCCTTCCTGCATTCACGCTCCGACTCGTTATTGCCAGAGTCGCTTGCTTGTCCAGGCCGAGGCGCATTCTCTGATACTCGAGATGGACTCTTCGTCCGGTTCTTCGTTCGGGGATCCGATCTCGGACAATGGTGGCCAAGTTGACTCTCGCATGCCCTTCCCAATCGCCGTACTGGGGACCACTCGCGACCGCGCTGCAGAGCGTCTGCAGCCTTATATCGAACAAGGCCGCTTAACAGAAGGTGATGCTGAACGCACACTCACGTTTGTTTCCGCGGACAAAACAGTTAGTACATTGTGATTCCAAGTACTAACCGTACTGATTTTCGGGAAGATAATGCACCGCGCGCTTGTACCTGCTGCTGTGGGTACGACGGTAGCCGTCATGCTTCACTTCGCCATGTCAGCTCGACGAATTTCCCTGGCCAAACGAATCTTGGTCCCTGCCGGTGCCGGTACCATCATAGGCGAGGTTATGACGATCAAGCGTCTGCGCGACGACTACCAGGGATGGCGAGATGGTCTGACCGACGAGCCCGCTGTGCGAGGCGTCCTTCGGGAACTCATGCAGAATGGTCAGCGTCGGCTCCCGTATGATCTTTCGAGACACTGATGCCTCACAGGCCGCAATCGTGCGGGTCCCCTTGCGAGTACGCCAACCCCTATGCAGATGCAAATGCAGGCAGGCGCAGAGAAGCAGAACGATGATACGCCTGCGAATCGCTGGGGTGAGCTACGGAAGGAAGCGGGTGTGACGCAGGCTTCCTCGTGGGACACGCTTCGACAGTCGAAGGGACGCGCAGCGCTGCCTCCAACAGCAGCACCAGCAACCGCTACTGGAGCGCAGGCCACTGCATATACGCCCCCGGTGGAGCAATTGGAGATGACGGCGGAGGAGCGGCGCTTCAAGGAGCTGATGGACAGAGAGAGTCGACCATCGACGTAAAGGATGCTCTTGTGCCATCGCAAATGTAAATCACACATAAATTGAACCTTCGCTCACAAGAATGCGACTCTAAATGCGCTAGCGTAAGGCTTAGTCGCAGGAAGGCTACTGCAGCTGCGAAGTTCGAACACGATACATAAATATGGAGGAAAAGGACAGCATTTGGTGATATTTGGCACAGTGGTAGTTCATCATCAAAATCTACAAAATGACACCGCAGAAGTTCGCGCCGATATATTCCAAAAGGAAAAAAGAAACGCATCCAGCGTCTTCCAGTGTCTCCGATCGAATGGCCGTCGAGCACGTCACATAAGAGCAAGGTGGTCGAGAGAGGGTATACATGACATTGAAAAGAGCTACACACGCACAGTTATCCGAAACAGCACTCTCCAGCCGGAGATACACCAGCAGTCTGCAGGAGTACGGGCATGCTTGGTCATGTGTCTTCGCCTGTAGAACACATCCAGATACACCACTTTGTGTTGGTATCCGTTACGCCGCCTGAGTTTCCGCCAGGGCATTCTCCACCAGTCGCACGGCTTTCTCCGAGCGCGGCTTTATCGAGCAGAAGAAAGGCTTCGGGTGCCTATGAGTGGCGTCAGAGCTGTGATATTATGATGGCGGAGGCGAGGTCCCCGATGCAGACGAAATCGGCGCCCGATGTATCACGTATGCCATACATATCGCCGTTGGCCCGATCCTCTGAGACTGAACTGCATGGATGGTACTGACCTGACGAACCCCGTAGAAAACTCAACAGGAGGCGTGATCTCCTCGCCCGAATCCGGATCGCGTGCCTTCTCGATATGAAACACGGCAGCGATGCGCGAGGTAAGCAACCACATAGCTGCACTGGCCAAGTGGCGACCCGGGCTGGTCATATAGGGTGAGGATAAAGGATCATGCCAGACAATTACAAGGCTTACCATATCCTATAAGACGGTGAGGTTCAGCGTCTAGTCATAGTTCTGCGAACAAGTTCTAGCATACCTTCGACCGAAACCAAATACAACGTCTGGTGGAGTTATGTGACCTAGTCGACCGACAGCCATTGTAACAGAAGTACATACCACGTGGATCTACGAGTTCTGGGTTCTCTAGGTAACGTTCCGGACAGAATTCGCTCGGATTTTCGCAATTGTGCATCATCGCACTGGATATATGTTAGGAGTAAGTTGCATGCCTGCACGTCGCGACGTACTAAATGTTTGGCATTATGTAGGCGCCTTCCGGTATAAAGTATCCTTTATAGAAGTCGTCCTAACGCAGAAAGCAATCAAAAGGTGCGAGCGCCAGTATAACGGCAAGGCAGACCTGCATCAGCCGGTGCGGGATGGCTAATGGCACGGGGGTGTCCCATCTGTCGTTTTTGCGTGAACTCAAGTGTCATAGCGACAGGAGGCACACTCACCTGAAGCATTCCTTCAGTACACAGTCAAAATAGGGCATCGACGACTGATCGCCGAAGTTGGGCAGGCGGTCGTGGCCGACAACACGAGCGATCTCTTCTTGAACCTTGGAGTACACCTCGGGATGAAGAAGCATCGCAAAGATGAATACTTTTATCATGCAAGTTGTCTGAGACTCATCAAAATCGGAAAGGCAAACGGTGAGAGGCGGCTCACCGTATCCTCAGCGGCTGCCAAGAACGTCCATCTCCGTCAGCAGTCAATTGTTGCATAAAGCTCTGCTTACCGGCGAAGAGCGTGCCAGCCGCACCCTTGATGTCATCCTCGTCGTCTTGGGAGATCGTGCCTTTGCCGGCACTTGAGTACTGCTCCAAAAGATGGGCTGTGAACGACGGCTGATTCGTCCCAGAGCTCTGGTCCTTCGTCAAGCACGTACATCCCGAAAGTTTCAATGAACATACCATCTGTTGTTTGACTGCCTCGAAGGGTACATTCATCATCTTGTCGACGGCTTGACGAACTACCTCGGCTTGTTGTCTGAATCCAGACAAAGGCGCCCAGAGCGGCAGATTTCTGCGCATTGTCAGCGTATACAGTTTGAATGCAAACATGGTTATGGATGTGACGAACTTTAGCCACGGGAAAAATTCGACCAAGTTTGAGATGGGATAGCTGTTGCCGATCTGAACAGTCAACGTAGCTGCCTGTTCGACTGTGGCAAAAGTCAATATATATTCACGCACTACATTGTTCTAAGAAGCGAGCGCACCAATCTGAACGTATGGATCGTTAACAGCCTCGACGTCGTACCCATACGCCACCTTCAGCATCGTGCCTGCCGCGAAACTGACATGACAATGACTCTGAGGACATATCTATGGCATAAAGCGGTCGTACCTCGTGATATGATCTGCAAAATTGTCCGGCGTCTTCAAGAAATTTCCGAGAGCGATTGCAGTCTGGCGCGACTCCAGATTCTGGAAGCTGGCGATGGCATTTTGATTCAAAATTTGTTGCACGAAGCGCCTATGCTTGCGGAAACGTGGCCCACTGCAAGGCTCAATTGATCAGCGTTTCCGTTCAGGTTGAAGGAGGTTGTACTCACTAATGAACGTGTGTGGTGGCGTTAGCCCAACCCATTCTATAGCGCTCTTAGTAATTGCGACGAGCGAACGGTAGACGACTTACAAGTCGCAGAGCATCACAAACCGTGGACGATCCGAGTAGATGCCGCTGCGCTTGTCCATGAGGTCTCTCGCTGCTTCGAGCGAATTCAGCACGATAATGTGTTTTCCGAAAATTTCAAGATGAACGACGTCGCCTGCAACGCGACAATAAGCTTGTGATGAGCCGCATAGTGGAACACGTACCGTATTGCTGTCCCCAGTCGGCAAACGATACCTCGGGGTCCTGCCTTGGCATGTCGAGTAAGTTGCCTATGAAAGGCTTCCGCCAAGGTCCGGGGGGATAAGGTGGACGAAAGCTGTCTGACTTGTGCAGAAATACTACAGCCCCAACCGCGCAGGCGACGGCGAGGGCGCTCGCGACAGAACTAGTAGATGACATGGTGGGTGAGGAAGGGTCAATCCCACGGCCTCACCTACACGCTATCTCTTTTATACCGTAATAGACGTCAAGTCACGCGTCAGAAGGTTTGTCGGAGCGCTGAACGCCCGATTCTCATGCAGAAATCGGGGATCGGCTGATTGAGATACAGTAGATCGATTGGCGGGCTGTGCGGTGGTTGATTGCGACGAACACGCTGCTCGCTAGATGGGGGCGTTTCATCAAGACTCGGGTGAGACGCTCCGCTGGCATGTTCAGCTCATCTTGTCTTTGATGCATGCATGGCTGGCGTGCCTTCTTCGGAAAGGCGTAGTAGGAACAGCCACAGAATAACGCTTCAGAACGACGAACGTCTGGCCGTCTGCTGCATGACAAGAGCGAGCTGTTAGATGTGCCATAGTGCTGGGATATCGCGACTGCGAAGCGAGGATCGCGCGCTTTCAAGTGATCATCTGGTGCTCGGAGATGTAAGGTGTGAGAAGTGCGCTTACGACGTATCGGCATTCACTCCCATCAATGCCCGATCTTGAGACCTGAGAGCCTTGAGGCTGTTTACAGAGCGTTCGAGATTAAAATCGAGGACGAAGTGCGGATGCGCACGCGGTGCTTCGTAGATCCCTTGCGTCGCCCTCTGAATTTTCGCCCTGGTGCGTAGGTGTCAGCCAAACAGAATATAGACTGTTCAAAGTGAGCCGTGAGGCCAGAACCACCGTCAGTGATTACTCATCTTCCTGATCCATGGCTTGCGCCAAGCTTGTACGCTCGCGCTCGTAATGAAGTCGACATACCTATACTAGTCAGCAGTGGGGTAGGGATCGTAGTTGCGCTCACACGAAATGCAACAAGAGCGGCGTGTGCAGTCTGGGGAAAGGATCGAAGGAATCGGGGTCTGATGCAAGGGGCAGCATCGCGGCGAATGCAGATAAACGCAAGGGGAAACATGAGAACGCGGGGAAAACGTACCCTGCGAGCTGCCGAAGTGACGGCTGTAGGCTGGCTATAGATCAGCATTGCAGCGTTAGCTGAGCAGAAAAGCTTTTTCATGTCATTTCCCCCGTTCCCGTAAAGGAAGAACAACATTTCGAACGTACAAGGCAAGACGGAAGGCAAGGTCACGCAGACGTGTCACGCTATAGATTTCCCGCATTGCCGTTTACAGAAATGCTGCCTGAAAGCCTGTTCCCGGCCTGTTTACTGTGGCAGGTAAGTACTTGCGCGAGGTGAAGGAGATAAAAGTGTACATACAATGATGCAAGCATGGCATTGGTAGACAAGTCTCACCAGTGGAACTCTGCCAGCCCGAGTTCTGCCAGCCCGACATTCGCATATGGTGGCGCGATGCTGACACTGTACGATGGCCGAGAAGACATCAGGAGAAACGGGAGCTGGAAGCAGTAGACGAAGAAGCGGTTGCGCGTCATATCGATGGTCTGCCACTGGTGGTGAGAGCGCCCGAGTATCTTCTCGAGGTCGGACCGTTTACCTGTACTTACCTGCCCGACGTCACCCTTGCACGCAATCTGCGGCGTTTTGAGCACTGCTTCACTTGAAGTATGCCAAAAGGATGATCAGCATTACATCTGTATAATCGAGGTGAAGCCTAATGCCAACGCTTACGACCTTTCACTGTAGGCCTACCATGTACTATCAGCCAAGTGTGCATGAAGTGGCACGGCGACAAAAGTGCTTACCCTAGTGGATGGGAAGAGATACATCACAGAGAGCAACAATCAGTCCCGCTCGGCAGTAATCACTGATACGCGACGACGCACGGTATGCTGCTTACCTGACCTCCTGCATCATCGGCCATCGCATGCAATTGCAGCTTCCTATGTCCATCGAGTTGCGGTCAGCGCTTATCGGCTGGCCGAAAGTGAGCGTACTTACGTCTGCGCGCGGGCTTCTGACCTTCGCATTGCTCTCGCATCGCTTGTTTGGTCTTCGCGGGACGGGCAGCGCTGCCCCATGACAGACGCGGCAATCGCGCTATCCCTTGTGCGAGACACATAATGTGGTTCGTGCGTCCAGCTGCCCCGCTATCTGAACCATGACACGCTCCAGGCGTGCGGGGTTCTCGCCTCGTCGGGCAGATTCTCCACCGATGCATTCATCAATATACCCCGAGCGGAGAAACTCGCCGACGAGGCTATGTGGTGGGCAGGAAAACGGGCTTTTGGCGGCGCCGGCGAGGGAAATGAAGACAATGAACCGCAGTTGAGGCACTTCCTTGTAGAAATCATGACGCATAGACGATTTCGTGGGTCGGTTACTCCATTGGCCTTGGAGTACAAATTATCTGCTATGGGCGCCCATAAGCGGCCTTCAGGAACTCGCGGCGGAATTGAAGACCAGTCTAAAGTATGTCAAAGTCAGCATGCCGTCGCGGTATGACGAACACCGAGTTCACTTCGAGCAGAAGACGGCGCCAGGCCATTGTTGATCAGGTCGGAATCATCCTTACCCTTTCACGTCGTTCCAGCTTGTTGGGCCGCGTCTGCTGGCCTAATTTCTCTGTGTTAAAGCGTCAGCAAGCCTTCCATTGGCAGTACCAGGGTACATCATGTACAGGTGCCTTCACCGTCTTCGTCCATTCAGCCGAGTGCAAAAGCGCATGACGCCTTCGCAGGTCGTTTCTCCTAGCAACGGTTTAGTTCTGCATTAGTCTTTGGGCGATAACACACTAGCAAATTGTAAGCGCAGAATCTCAGCCCAACACCGTTGCCCCGCTTCGCAGACGGCGTCCTTCCCTGGCCTGATTGAGGGGATAGAACACATGACGGAGTTTGCCATGGGATCCATCTTGACGAATTTTACATCACGCCCGTAAGCGAGTCCCTTCACGTTAACACCCAGATGAGCGCGCCGCCGTGATGCATGGTGACTACTTTTCAGAGTACGTGTCAACGGCTGGGTGTGGTTCAGGGATTCGATACGTACCATGAGCCTGACGACGGGCTCGTCTGACGAGAAAAGGTCTCGTGAAGCATCGAGACCGACGTCTCGCACCTTCAAGACGGTCATTTTTATGATTTCGTCCTCGCGTGACAGCCAGCAGGGACATGAGCTTTGAATTCTGTGAGTAGAAACGGGAGGGTCAGGTTCCACGTACCCATCATGGGAGCATATCAAGTCTGGTTGCGAGGCGCAAATCCAAGGACATCAAGCGGAGGTCGACTGAGGGGTCAGAGAGGCCTAACGGTCAAGACCGCGATACAAGACTGGCTTCGAGCAACAGCGGTGACCGCGTTGCATGACAGTCACGCAGGACACCGCAGATAAACGAGGGTAACGATTCCGTAAAAGCCCTTCGTCGTTCAAGTACTGGTTCAGCAATATGACTTATACAACGCGATGAGCCAGGTTACTTATGGTCGTACGAGCTCTGCGGTGCATGGTCCACATGGCCGAGTTACCACCTATCACTTGTCCTGGCAGAAAGTGTCAGCGATGGCTGCGCGGCAATTAGAGACTTTCGCGCAGGACCTGTGTATTTCCAGCTCGAACTAGCCTTGACGCCCGGCTGCAGTGTGATGATGAAGCTAAGAAGCATTAGGCTGAGAATTCGGTAACGCAGTCCACACGCTAGTATCGTCCATTCGCCAGAAGACGCCCTCGAGCAGAAATACCGGAGCGCTGAGCGCTCAAACAATTGTTCATCAAGAGGTGCGTGCTTCTGCAAGAGCGCTCCTCGCCATCGTATCGCTCCGATTCACTCGAGAGTTGATAGCTGTGAGACCTGCACCCCGCCGGGAAAGGATTCAATTTTGGGCGTGGAAGGGAGAAAACGGAGGCTGGCGGTGGACGGGAGGAAACTGAGATCGTGAGCTATTCGCGTGATCGGCATCTGCCGGCCACGTGCCAATTCTCTCACGCCACTGCATTCTCGAGCGCTCCTTCATCATGCATGTTCGTTGTGAGCTCTGCTTTCTCCATCGTCGCTTCTGCCTGACTCTTGCTGATCACAAGTTTTCTGCAATTTTATACGAATACATCGAACGCGCTCTCTCTCGCGCTTACTATCCTTGCTGGCTCGCTGAGGGGGAAAAGCTTCCCCGAGACATTTACGCGTCCGAACACCGATCTTCCGCAAGTTCCAGTTGCACTTGGACAGTTTATCATGATCAAGCATAGACACCTCCCTTCCCCTTAACGGGAGGGTACCTGTATAAGAGGCGCCCAGATTGTCCCCGGATCATCACCGCCCTCAACACCTCCGTCGACCATCTTAGCCGCTCGCGCGAACTTACCCGCATCACCAGTCAAGACCCGCACTCACGACCCGTACCTCAAGCTATATACTTGGTGAGTAAAGTGACCCTTTCCCTGTGTAATCGCCAATGATAGCAACAGGATACACTCGACATCATCATGAGCTACGACGCCTCCTTCAAGACTTTCCCTGTAGCAAGATTTGCCTATAACGAGTACGACCGCATTGGAAGCGGCTCTAATGGTGTTGTTGCCCGTGCAGTAGATACCAAGGACGGGCGCGTAGTGGCGCTCAAATTTCAAGCCCGCGACACGCGGCCAGGCGCCCCCGTCCTCCGGCAGCAGAGGAAAGAACACATCATTCACGCCGCCCTCAGCGACCACCCGAGCGTCGTGACCCTCATAGATACCTACGTCACCGCCGATCACGTCGTCTCCGCCATGCACCTCTGCCGTGGCGGCGATCTCTTCACCGCCGTCTTCCACGACGCCTTTCGGTTACGCGTCGACGAACTCCGCGATGGCTTCCTCCAGCTCACCAGCGCGCTCTCCTACATGCACGCTAACGGCCTCTACCACCGCGATCTCAAGCTCGAGAATGTACTGCTGTCCCCCGACCTGCGCACATGGAAAATCTGCGACTTCGGCTGGGCAAGCGACCAGGAGATCACAGAGCAGCCCGGGTTGGGAAGCACATTCTACCGCGCGCCAGAGATCCTGCGCGGGCACTACTACAACCGCGACGCCGACATCTATGCGCTGGGCATGGTTATGTTTGTCGCCGTCGCGCAGAGCAAGCCGTGGCTCCGCCCCCATCGCAAGGACGTTGACTTCCGCCTGTACCTTACCCATGGCGTCGCGCACCTGCAGACCGTTGCCAACATCTCCGACGCCTTCGGCGAGCTCTGCTCCCGGTTCTTGACCGCAGATCCGCTGGACCGCATCACCCTTGTTGAGGCGGGGCAGGAGTTGGAGGCGCTCAACCCGATCCTGCTCCGTTGCCTCCCCGCCGACTTCTTCGACGGGCCGCGCGTGCCACCGCGCCCTACACGCCACGTCACACGCAACGCGGAGAAGCAGCAGACGCAGACGCCGCAGCCAGCTACTGTGCCATCTCTCGTCCGTACCACATCCGGCGACACATGGAGTGCCAGCTCGGTCGGGCAGCCCGCCACCCCGCCGCCCACGCCGCCCTCTGGTTCTCCCACCCCGCGAGAGGAGAAGATCAATGTCATCCCCGCCCAGCCCATGCTTTCCTCCGGTTTCCCTGCCGTCTCCTATTCGCATACCCCCTTCTCCATCGCGCCGACGGAGCCTATTCGCCAGAAGATGGGCATCAGAGAGCGATTGGGAGCGTCTCTGCGACGCGCGGTGCGGAGTCTGCAGAGCAAGAAGACGTCGACTTATGCGTCAAGTCCGTTTGACCCTACGACGACTGTTGGACGGTGAAGGCGGTTTTCCGTTGCGTTAGGCACTGTTCATGGTTGGGTCACCTTGTCTGCTCATTGTACACTACACTACCATCGTCTCGCATTACTAGCATCACACGAACGGACTAGCGGAAGGAATTGCATTCATCCTGTACTTATTGAACGCTCATTGGCGTTACACTTGTAGCTCTGTGGTTGGGAGGAATAGAATCGGCGGTCATATTGCATCAGCGTTGGTTGGCGTCCTTCGTATGTTATTCGTAGGCTTCCAGAAAATTCAGTTGTCTTGTCCATTTGACGTCCCCATACTTGCTTCTTCTCCATCACTCTCAACTTTCGAGCAACAAACATGAGTGGCAACACCGAGCCAAAGCCCGCGGAGCCTCTGCTCCTCGAGGACAAGTCCACGAACACAGACACGACACAAATTAACGTAGGCGGAGGGAAAATACCCCTCCTCGACGAACTGGGACCCATGGTGGTCAATAGCGATGGCGTGCGTTTTCAAGCTGTGAAGCACAGCGAGAGAGATGTAGATAGCTGACATCAAGAACAGACGCTCTCAAGAATAGGGAATTGGGCAGAGATGACAGAGGCGGAAAAGAAGAATACGCTTCGCGTGCTTTCGAAAAGGAATCAGTGAGTACTGGGTTCAAGTGTCTCCAAATCAACGCGGGGCGGGATACGAAATGAGGTGCGGAAGAGTGGGCTGACACTCTGCTTCAGGCTGAGATTGGCCGGGGCGAAGGAAGCGTTAGCGGGGAGTGCAAGCGCGTCAGGGTGATGGGAGGAAGGGATACTTCAGCTACAGGAAACTCGCGAAGAGTGGGACCAGAGTGGGACGGGAAGGAGCAGTGGAGAAGTGTATTAGGATATGGAGGACGGATGGTGAAGTGAGGTGACCTCGAACTTGAAAAGAAGTCGTAACTTGAGCAGGAGAAAGTCTTGTCGCTGGCCGATCACGACATCGCAACGAGCAGAACAGCATGCATTCTATACACTCAATTCCACCTTCGATGACAGCAGGCGTACCACTCTAGTGGTGGTGCTCCTCCACGACCGGGTCCGCCTCAAGCATCTCGAGGAACTCTTCCGCGCTGCTGGAGGCCGCCGGGGCCTCGCCAGCCGCAGGCGCCGACGCGAGCGTGGGCTCGGCCGCGTCGTATGCGGACAGCTCAGCAGCGATGTCGGTGGGGAGAGCCGGGGCGGCGGGTTTCTGCGGCGCGGACCACGTCTTGACGGTGCCGACATGGGCGTCCTTGGCCTGCTTGCACGTTAGCCGATCACACAGTATTTCGACCCAAGTGGAAACGCACAGCAACCGCGGGCTTGTATGCCTTCAACTCCTTGATGTAGAGCTGCTGGACGATATCTGGATGATACGCGGTAAGAACACGCTGGCTAGAAATAAAGTGTGAGACGCACCTGCGCGTGCAGCGGCAGAAGTAGCGAATGCGCGGGACGCATTTTGGGCCTGCAACATATATCAGGGCCATGCCATCGCCTCTGCGGACGCGCACTCACGACCTTGGGCGCCTGCCTGAGCATGAAGGACATGGTGGGGATGACGGGCGGGATAAAACGGCGGGTGCGCACGTGCCAGCATGGGCCGGCGTGACCATCCAAGCGTGACGTCGTGCCGGCGCAAACGCAAACACCGGGGCAAACAACCGAGGTCGAACACTTGCTTTTGCTATCCCATCAACTATGCTCACTGCTACCAGACTCACCGCCGCGCGCCGTGCTGCGCCGCAGCTCACGACCGTCGCCAAGCGCTACGCGTCGAGCGTGAAGGATGGCTCGGTCGCGTCGTCGAAGGAGTTCTCGTGAGTGGAGGTGTTGACGTCCCGGTTTTACGCGAGAGGCTCATGTGGGCGTGCAGGAAGAGGGAGAAGGCCCAGGAGGGTGGGTCATGTGCTGCATATGCGGTGTGCGGAGGCTGACTTGGGCGCAGACAGCTACGCTCGCCAGCACGAGCAGGAGCTCATCAAGAAGATGCGTGATGAGGTATGTTCTCGGCGCGGGATGGTCAGCCTACGTGCATGCTGACCTCGACCTCAGATTGAGAAGAAGCGCAAGGAGCTGGTACGCTGCCTTGTCATGTCTATAGCGCTTCTACTCATACCTTTGCCCTCCAGGACGTTCTCGAGAAGCAGCACGCCGACGAGCTCTCGAAGGCGGAGAAGAAGTAAAGCAGATCATCTTGTGCGTCCTGGCTTCCCGCCCTTCCATCCACGCCCATCGGCTTCCAACTGATCGCCCCACTCAGACTTCACGGTCGCGTCTCTGGGAATGTCCGCGTCTGCACAAATCAAGGACGGATAATTACGAACCGATCTGTAAACATAAAGTCCACGAATGCTTCAACGTCGTCGCCTCACTTGCCTGTCCACTGCCTCATTGGCCTGTCCACATCCTACAGCGGCAATGTGCTTGGCTAATACTCATAGCGCAGGCATGTCCGCGCCCTCATGCATGGCTCCGCAGCAAGCCCCGCTCTACAAACCCGCCTCCGCACACAACTGGGGCTCGAGGCCCTCGGAATGTGGGCATGGGTCTCAGGTCGACCTTGTTCTCGACCGTCCTCGTGACTGCCCCCTCTATTCTTTCTCGGACATCCGGGGCTTGTTTGTTCTTCGGGACTTGCTCTGTTCTTTCGTGACTGATGTTCTTCATTGAATCGAATCTCGACCCTTCGATTTTGACCATTCGACACTTCGGTGCTCGACCATTCGACGCTTGGTGCTCGACCATCCGATCCTTCGGTGCTCGAGTTAGCAAACCCTTCGCCCGTCCCTCGTCATGGCTTGGTTATGTCCAGGCCGGTCCTGATACCGCGGACGGATCTATGCCCGCCTTGCATCCTGTCGGGCGGGCCGTTGTAAGTGTTCGAGGCGGAGGTGTTGAGATTGTCGAGGCTAGCGGGGCCGATGTGAGTGTCGAGGCGGGGGCGTTGGGAGCTTCCGACGTTTCAGCTATGCTCAGTCTTTATTCCCTCTTCTCAGTCTTCCTTCCCTCATCTCAGTCTTCATTCCCTCTTCTCAGTCTGTCTTCGCACCTGTGATTTTGTTCCCTCTTCTCAGTCTTCCCTACCTCGTCCGCTGACCTTTGCATGATATGGAAATGATTGGCGCGACGCAAGGGCATGACCGTGATAGCACAAGGGCATGGCCGTGATAGCAAGAGCATGACCGTGATGGCAAGGGCTTGACCTTGATAGACTGGTAAGCACCATACCTGCACAGTGGTTCATAATAGCTCATGTCAGTGCAGGCGTCGCTTTCATTCCTCCAGTGCTTTCAGCATTCGCTGCTCTCCGATGCGTTCAGCAGTCGCAGCCTCCGATGCGTTCAGCAGTCGTCGTCCTTGCGGCACGAGGACCGGTAACGAGAACTACCAGCGGTACGTCGGGCACGACTACTAAGGTGCCATCGGAGCGCATGCGATAGTGAAGTAGACTAGGACGGACGCTTTGAGCGTCGGCGTGATACGATTTCCTTGTAGTCTGAGTATAGCTGGTACGAAATACCACGGCTGGCATGAGCATACAAATCATCTCTGTTATCTCGTGAGATGGGGGGCCGTTATGGCAGCGTCTCTTCTGCATCTGGGCGGACTCCTTGCTGGTGATGAGGAAGGGTTGGCTGCCTTCGAGTGCAAAGTGAAGACTTCAGATGGTCACATCGCAAGCGGCATCCCGCTAACGTTCGTGGTCTCCGACCCGTATCGCTACCATGTCTGTGCAACGACGCCTCCTTGCACCGCTCAGACCCTGCCAAGGAGCGCTGACCGCCGCCGCCGCCGCGGAAGTGGGCGCTTGCTTGGTGGGCGGCGCGCATTTGCAAAACACACGGGATCTCCGCGCCGAAGCCATTCAGTTCCGGCTGCAGAAAACCATCTTCACAACTTGGCTTCTATCCCTTGCCTCATTCCTTGAGAGCGACGGGTTGCGCAGTCCTCCTTGCTTGTCTGCACCGTCTCCTTCTGCCGAGTCATCTTTGCTAGACCGAGTGCTCGTGCTGAAACGCAGTCTCCCTCGGAGTCCTAGTCGCGGACCGCGTCCTAGGGCGATACTGCTTTACGCACATCGCTCCAATCACGCCTGGCTGCACCCAATATTTCTGCTTCCCCTTCTATTCCCCCATCATGCGACCGACGACAGCGCTTCTATGGTGCGCGCTGTGTCTGAGGGCGAGCGCGACGATGCTGGAACCCATGGAACAGGTGCGTGAACTGGATATATGCGTCCTTCACGAGTGTACTGACTGCAGTTTATGCGCTTGCTCTCTCTATATCCGCTCGCCCTCTGCGCCGCAAAATGGAATCCCCTCCATGATATACGTTCACCACGGAACTCGACCCTGGAACTCGGCGGACACTTGCTCTTGCACCCCTCCCCCATCCTGCCTAGTCCTGGGTGTTCGATTTCTACACCGAGGACGGCGATTTGAGGCAGTTCCCTGTATACGGTGAGTATCTATGTTCGTATTCAAGTACGCAATGCTAAAGCAACTTCTTCGCCCCATTCACCTTGTTCTTCACATGGTATCCTTCGACGCCCTCCTCCGGCTCTGCTCTATGATCGGCCGCGCTCAAACCTCCTGCTGCTTGCCTACCGTACGGCTCATCCCCCCACTTCTGGCTACGCAGAGCAATGCGAGACCATGCGCATCAAGTGGAATCGGGGCTCAGCAACAGGGTGCGTCGCACAGCCTGGCGAACGATGAGCGTTTCATTGACGAAGCTGTACAGCCCGAGCGGGACAGCGCCATACTCGTTTCTGATATACACTTCGTACGTCTCTTGCTTGTGTTCATCCGGTCAATCCCTAGCATACGTTCACTTCGTGGCATACTTCTTCTTCCCAGTACTAGCCATCGTCCCGGATTCAGTTGTCTTAATACATTATCTGACCATCCACACCCCTCAGAATATACCAGTTCCCCTTCGTTCTTGACGTGGGCAGCAGCAACGAATACGACTTTGAAGTCCCATTCCCTCCAAATACGCAGGTGAGCGCGCTCATGCCCATTCTATATTCCCAAACTAACAAAAGATCGCCCATAGGTCCAAATATGCATGGTATGTTTTACGACAGCTTCTCAGGCCCATGACGGGTGACATCCCTCGCCCCCTCACCCTTTGATCGCACATTTTTCATTGCTCACCCTCCTCGCTCTTCACTCTGGCTCACCTCGCAATCGCCTCGCTCATCCTCGCTTTCTCGCCATCTTCATCGGCCCGGTCGCAGCTCATCCGGGTCGCGGCTCATCGGTGTCGCGGCTCATCGGTGTCGCAGCTCATCGGTGTCGCAGCTCATCGGTGTCGGTGTCGCGGCTCGCATTGCTCATGACCATACTCCCAGTTCGACGCCAACGGCTACACCGGCGGCTGCCAGTCCGTCGTCAACGTCGTACATAACACCACCGCGTTCAGCCGCTCGTGCTCGAACGACACGCTCAGCTGGCCGGACGGGCCGCTCGATATCGAGGCGTACGATGTGTCGGGGCCGTTGTCGTGGACGGGGTGGCCGCCGCAGGTGAGTAGCTTTTTGAATAAGAAGCCTTCTGGATCCGCAGAAGTCTTCCAAATCAGCGGCCTTCTGGCACAGTAGCCTTCCACATTGCAAGATGAGACGTGCTGACGGTGCCTTCAGTGTACCGACCTCCAACTGACGCCAAAGAATGGAACGGCGCCGTATACGGTGACGGTCAGTGACCTGTATCGAGCACCTGGGATTTAGGCTCATTGTGTGAGCAGGTGGCCCCGCCATCGCACCCGCCGTATAACGCTACCATCGATGATATGAGTACTTTCAGTGCGTGTTGGGTGATTTATGCGAACGCGTGCGGCACAGCTGATATGGACGGCAGATTGGACTGTGGGCCTGAGCTGGAGTACGCCGTTCTATGTCTCGGTAAGTGGTTGAGGGTTATTCTGCCATCACGTGTACATTGTCTAATGTGCTACCAAAGGTCGCAGATTCGGATCACAACTTGTGGTCTATCGGCATGCTACATAGCGGCGAAGGCAAGGCGTCTTGCTTAGGTGGAGAGTGAGTTTCATGAGCGTGCTTTGCGTAGCAAATAGCTGATGTTGCTGCAGTGACCCCTCTGTCGTTTCTCCTGCTGCTGCCGTAGGGTGCGTATTTTCGATTTGTCCCGTCTGCTCCCTCGCCTTGTCATTCTGTTCCTTATCCTCATCCACCTCTTCCTCTCATCGGCGTCATGCTGTCCTCTCACCTGCTAACTCACCTCCCAGCGCCGGAATCGGCGGCCTTGTCCTCGGCCTCATCGTTGGCGCCCTCGGCGTCTGGTTCTTCCTCCGCCGCCGCCGCTCACGACGCCCCTTCTCCTCCGCGCACGAACCCTTCGCCGTCGAGCCCCCATCGCCCTCCTCGCCGTACGCGCCCTACGATCCACATGCGCAGACGCCATATGCCGCGCAGATGCCCTTCCCTCGCGAGCCGTCATCGCCCTTCCACCGGGAACCGTCATCACCAACGACCCAGGCCGGGAGCGCGCTGCTGCCCCAGGCCGGGAGCGCGCTCCTGGACCCCCTACGACGGACGGAGGGCAGCAGCAGCGACGGCGGCATGCGCGAGAGCGCGCACAATGTCTACGTCGTGCACCACGACGGGGGCGCGGTGCCGGTGACGGTGTACCACGGCGATGATACGCGCGTGGTGGAGCTGCCGCCGAGGTATGCGGGGAGTGAGGACGATGGTGAGCGGGGTCTGAGGGATGGAGAACGGGGTGCGAGGGATGGCGAGCGCAATTCGGGAGACGGCGCGGGGGAGAGCGAGCCGTTTGACCCGTATAGGGAAGAGAGCAGGGATGAGGGGTTTAGCCCGCAACTGTTGATCGACCAGCGTCGACGACCAACTGGTGCGCGGAAACCACATCGACGATAGTTTTTAGACCGTCTTCGATCTGCTATATGGTACATTTCATCTGGGCCTGTCATCTTTCTGGATTTCATTTGTTGTGATCGTGCTCTGCAAGACCCTTACATAACATGTTCTCTATATACCTTACCAATTTACTATGTCGTGTCTCGCGACGCTTACTTCATTGTGTACTTGGAAGTTTGAAGTTGACCATAAGATGATGTATATTCTACTTAACCGTATACTTACTCCATAGCAGGATATAGATCTTTCAACACATGGAATGCGCACAGGTACTTACAGTCCTGCCTGAACATCAGCAGGGCGCCAATGCACCCAAGGCCAAACCGTGACGCGTGTCGGGCGGTCACATCAACCACGTGACCGCGTCGGCATATGCCGATTTGGGAGCTCCTTCCCTGCCTTCTCCCGGCCTTCTCCCAAACCATGTCAGTCGCGGGTTCGCTGCCTCTCGAGACTGCCCAGCCTGCAACGCTGCCGTTATCGAAACTCCTTATTTCTTCCTCCTCACGACAGGCGTCCTGGTGTATCGATGAGCCACTAAGTAGTGAGGACCTTAACTTGCGGCGTGCCCACCTAGTAACGAGATACTTTTGGTGTCAGGTTGTCATTGGATAGACCCCGTATACCTTACTGTGGCCAGATATCGGTCATGTGCGAATTGACCCGACAATGACTGCCGCGGAATATGGCCATCCAGCTGCCCTTACCCGACAGTCGAGACAACCATGCTTTCAGCCATGATCTTGAACGTTGCACCGATTTCAATGCAAAGGTACGGCTGAAGTATTGGAGGAAATTCTCACACGAAGCTCCCGCTTCCAAGCGCTGTAACTGCGTGGTATGGATCTCTCTTCATACAGAAGCAACTACGCGCTCAGCCACCCTTCCCATGTCATGCAACCCGTGAGCATCGCGTCGAGCGGTGCAGCTCATTTTGAACGCCGCATCTAGGGGAGAATGAATTCATCTTACGTGTCAATGCTATACACGACGACCAAGGTCTGGATAAGTACAGAGCTCTGTCGCCGCTGATTCTCCCCGCCTTTCTCTCCGTTCTTGAGCGTCTCGGGCGACCCTGCCAGCGCGCACGTTGTCTCATCACGCCCCTTTGTCTGTTCATTCTCGCTGCGGGTCAGCGCTACTCCTTCTCTCCATTTCCAGTCGTGATGTACGCGACGGTCACCACGCTGCTGTTGGGCGCCCTCACCGCGGTCGTCTATGCGGCGGTCACGGAGCCCATGGAGCTGGTATGTAACTGGCTATATGCTTCCCAATAACTTACTGACGAGACATGATCAACCTCTTTTCTTCTTCGGCTGTGTCATGGCCACACGCGCCCGATAACTCTGTCATGTTCGCCTATCTGATACTTCGCGCTGCACAATCATATGACCAGTCCTGGATGTTCGATTTCTACACCGAGGACAGTATTTTGAACCAATTTTCGGTTTACGGTGAGTGCACTATCGCCTCAAGTTACACTGTCCTGATGCTTTGGTACGATCTACAGAGCAATGCGAGACCATGCACGTCAAGTGGTCGCGAAGCTCAGCGACCGGGTCCGTTTCTTACACCATGGAGTTGGTCTTTTTGAGTGCTGACGCACGCGCCCGACACGTTTTCAGGCCGAGCGCGACAGCACCTTATTTATTTCAGATATACACAACGTACGTCAACCTTTCTATGCTCATACCACGCTACTCGCCCTTCGAAGAGCGTCTTCGCATGCTGATCAAGCCTCTCCAGATTATATCCCTACCCTTTCGTTATCGACGTCGGCGATGGCCCCGAATTTAACTGGGAGATTCCCTTCCCACCGTCCACGCAGGTAAGCCCAAGGCCCGGTGATGCGCGTCTGCATTGGCTGAATAACATCAAGTTCCAGATATGCATGGTACGATGACAGCCTCTGGCTCTGGTCACGATCGCTCACGCAGGCTCCGCTTCGCACAGTTTGACGCAAACGGATACACGGGCGGCTGTCAATCCGTGGTCAGCGTCGTGCCGTCGACTAAGGATGAGCTCAGCAGTACATGTTCCAACGATACCCTCACGTTTCCGGATGGCCCGCTTGATGTTGATGCGTACGACTCGTTGGGGCCGCTTTCCTGGACCGGCTGGCCGGCACAAGTGCGTTCTCCCTCCTCATGTCGATCTTCTGAGAGCAATACAGCAAGCTGACGCTCACGCAGTGCACGGATCTTCAGTTGACACCAAAGAGTGGCACGCCGCCGTACACCTTGACGGTAATATCAGTGTACGCTCGTCAGCCCTGAGCCCTTTCTGATCTCTCTCAGGTCGCACTGCCCCTTCACCCTCCTTACAATGCCACTCTTGAGGATATGAGTAGCTTCAGTGCGTGTTGACATATCACTGCCAGATGCGCGACCTCAAGTGACAATGACCACAGACTGGACCGTGGCCTTGACATGGACTATGGGCTTCTTTGTCTCGGTGAGCTTTGGGACAATCAAGGCAATGGCAGATACTGACGTCGCGGCACAGATCGCAGACTCTGACCACAATATGTGGTCAATCGGCATGTTACACAGTGGACAAGGCAGCGCTTGGTGCATGGGAGAGCAAGTCTTGGGCAGCGCCGTCGCTACAACTAATACTCATGAAATATCTTAGAAACAATGTTGGCGTCTCCGCAGGAGCAGCGGCAGGGTACGCTTTCGTTCGTTCCTTTAAGCATATCTCTGCTTACTTTCCTCCACTAGAGCCGGAGTAGGTGGCCTTGTGCTGGGCGCAATTGTCGTTGCTCTTTTAGTCCGATGTGGATGGCGTTCGAAGGAGGCGCCATCAGAAGCGGATCTTTTCACCGGGATAGAATTCCCAGAACCGATGTTGATGGCTGAGGGCGGCATAAGCAACGTATACGTTGTACACCATGACGGAGGGGCCGCGCCTGTGACGGTTTACAATGGCGCCAACGCGCACGTGCTGGAGCTTCCGCCTCAGTACGCGAGCGAGCGCGGCGAGCCTCCCGACGGACGTCTTCGTTTGGTTACCCAGGCAGAGGAGGGCGAAAGTGCAGGTCGGGCGGTGAATTGGAACGAGACGTTGCAGGCCCCACGGCGGCCGACTGAAGCGCGAAAGCCGAGCAGGTCCAGGGCGCGGAAGCTCAAGCTATCGAACGGGGAAGCTGTATGAACTTCCCTTTCTCAATGAATGCACATATTGTCCCTCACTTCTGTTTCAGAATCAGGCTTTGTTTCAAGTCTGTTCTCAAGACCTTAACGTTTTAACAATCAGCGCCTTCATACAGTGATCCAGTTCATGTCTTGCATGTCTACTTACATGTCTGTTGTGCGTAGTATTATGCGTTTGGCTAATTTACTACTTGTTCGTGCTGCCTGGAGATGTAGATTTAAGAGATTGATGCAATGCATCGTCGCTATCGCTTCGCACCCAAAAGCTTTCCGGTTCGCAACACATGCGCAACATCTCGACAGGTGAGGCTATACCGTATGCCGCGCGGTAATGCTTCTCCTTTCTCTATCACCCCCTTGATCTCTTCGTCGGCGAGTAGATGCCAATTATCGAGCTCGACGTTCGAGTTCCGTAAATGAGGTCGTCCGCTGCTGGTGAGGATAAAAGAGTCTTCCTTTACATCGCAAATGCTAAGGAGATCGGTCAGTCAATTTGAAGGCCTTCCGAGTGGGATACAGGCCGCGCACCCATGCAGATGTGACCCATAGAGCGCATCCGTGGTAATGACGAGGCTGCGAGGTTCGAGGAGGATGGTCAAGACGGGTGTGGGGTCGACGCGGCGGCCATGCACCTCCGTAGAGCTAGGTTGATCGTTTTCGGGTGCATTGCTAGGCTTCTCGTCGGCGTTGGGCGCGTAGCGATAGTAGTGGAAGACAGTGTGCGTCCCGAGGGACAATGTGGCGACAACGGGATGATATGCGGGTCCATCCTCATGAGGCTGCCGAAGTGCATCGTGAGATACATTAGCTTAGAGGAACTGCGATGTGCGCATACCATTATGCCTTGGCCAGGAAGGTACTACGGCATCCCGAAAAAATCATTTCAGACAAGCAAAGGAGCGGCTGGTCAGTTGGACGACAAAACATCAGGTATGGGAACCACTGATACCTCATTCAGGATTATATGGTTTGGCTGACCGTGCGGGGATCCGTCAAAGGCGCCTGTGTCTTTCAGGCGCGTGATGAGATCGGGACTGGAGCGGCATAGTCCGTGAGTTGCGCTGGCGTTATACCTGATAATTTGCGAATAAGGACGCACTAAGAGGTGACAATGCTGGGTAGATCGCTGGCGAGCAAAACGTTCTTCTGTGTTATCTCGCCGCCTGAACAACGAGAGACCTCAGAGTCCTGCAGTATGAGCATCTTCCCAGTGCAACGTACCCCAGAGTTGTAGTCTGAATAAATAAGAGAATGAGACGCCGCATGAGGTCATATGGAATACCACCGACCTGCGATTCCTGAGCTGCCTCCAGCTTTTATGCGGGGAATTCTGGATCTATAGTCCATTCGTCAGATGTACAGCTGGCCTGCCGATAACTAAGCTCACCTTTTGGATGAGGTAGCCTTCCTCGGCGTCCTGCAGTATATAAGGTCAAAGTCAGGCCGACGACAGTGGACTGCAGGTCCATACGGTAACAAAGTTCGGAATGTAGTAGACACCTGTTCCCTTGCTAAAGTTTGAAGTCGAAATAGCTGAACAGCCTGCAATAAGAGAGATGGATCTATCGGTTGCAGTGCTCATGGTTGGCAATCTCTAGGCGTGAGGTTTCGAAATATTGGTTGCGTTCCACGTTCAAGCCAAGCCGCGTCTCCGACGTCCGTCGCATGACCCTCGGCAACTGCCGCTCGCGTCACGTGAAGGTTGAACTGGTGGCAAGATTGTGGCGAGAGGAAGGTGGCCGCCAACCAGTCTCAGAGGGCTCTATGTCAAAGCTTAGACCTCCAGAGATGCTTCAGCATCCCAATTATGTAGTCACATCGTTGTCCAAACAGCGACTGAATATCTTATGGGCCATAGTCATCAGGCGCCCTGGTCAGCTTGCGCCACCAGAGGCATATCCGTTGCTCAGTACACTACAAGTGAATATCGTAAATAATAAAGCACGCAGCGATAGCAGGCGGAGTCTATATGGTACAATAGGGGCGATAGCGTGTGCAAAAATCCAGCAGAGGACCGATTGGGTATGTAGAGGAGAGAAAGTAAGGCAGCAGAAAAGATATTGGAGATGTCCGCAGATGCGTGAATGATGCGGTCGTGAGAGAAGGAACGGAGATGAGAGAGGGTGGGGGGGAGACGGAGCGAGAGGTGAGAAGGTGGCAAGACGTATATACATCAAGGATGAAGAGTTAGACGTAAGTACAGTGAGCAGTTGGCGAGGAGAGCGATTCGTATATACACGATGTGTTGATCCCGAGCGACAAAGTCCCGAGCTGTAAAGAGGAAGGGAAAAGGCGGCGCATAGTATAAGAGTTCGCATAGCATGTTTTCCTACACGCCGGGGGACGATTCGGTGAGGGGTGTGGGGTCCGGGGAAGGGTGCCATTAACTTGCAACCGGCAGAGGCACAGGCGTGCTTGCGGGACTCGCGACAGGAGAGCTTCCCGCAGAATAGAACGAGTTCGTGCTTCTCGACGACGTCGTCGGGTGTGTACCACCTGTCCGCCCGCTCGCGCGACCCATACTATCCGCCCGGCTGGCGCTCGACTCTGCACCCCGGCTTTGTCTACCATCGTCGGCCTCCAATCCGCCCGTCTCGCTCGACGGGCTCATCGCCAGCGCGTTCAGGCTGTTGGCGCGGCTGCGCCCGCCCTCGCTACCACCCGTCTGCATGCTGAACATGGTCGTCCGCGTTGCCGGTCGGCTCCACGCGAATTCGCGTGATCCAAGGCTCTCGATAGTGGGCATGCGGCGCACGTAGCCGTTCAGCACACGCACAACACCATCTGGTGGGTATGGCCGCCCAAACTCGTCGCGTCCGATGAAGGGCGTGCCAGAGGATAGCGGATGCGGCTGATAGCTGGCGTCGAATACGTAGGGGTCGAACTCGCCGTTACGCCCGTGCAGGAATTCACTGTCGCTGCTGGAACGTCCATCGGGAGTGATGTTGGATGCGTAGCCGAGCGCACTGTCCGGGCGTGCGTATACGATGGCATCCTCCGTTTCTTCGTTGATCTCGGCCATGAGGGTACGGAAGCGCTCAGCGAAGCTGCGCAGCTCCTGGTCGTGCTCCGTGTGCGACGCGCGCGGAGTGATTACCTCCTCCGAGTCTTCATCGGAAGGAGAAGGTGACCGTGTTGAGGCCGATGCGACTGAATGACGCTGATTCGAGTTTCTGTCGACGGCATTTTTGGACGAAGTCTTCTGCAAGCGTGAACGCCGTCGGGGCGATGGTAGATCGGTGAACGGAGTTGACACGGGCGTCTGTGCCATTTCTGTCATTATCGGCTGATGATTCCTGGTACGGAGAGACGACCCTAGATGTTGCATGGCCACTACTCTCTGATATAGTGCCTGTGCAATTTTTTTGTTATCGATGACGACTCAAGGATCATGTTCTGAGACGTACCACTATGCCAATCGTCACCAGAACACGTCCAACGGCTAGGCCAATATACGCGACCCATGAAGGTGACTCGCACGAGCCGCCAACCGCCCAGAGCACATCCACGTCCAGATGACAGCGGAATGCAATGCTGACTTCGACATCGGGCGAGTTACGCCATGTGGGGACGAGTGCCAGGTTGACGACGGTTGGGACAACGAGCAGGAACGAACCCACATACGCGATCACATTTTCCCACCGGGCGACGTTGTCCAAAGCGACTGCGCGCAGAATCAGGCCCGCGTGCATCGCGCAAAGCCCCAGATTCAGCAGCATGCAAGCGGCACACACCGACATGCATGTCCCCATCGCAGCGGACAGTGCTCTGGGCACCGTTCCACGGTACTGTGCCAGCGCCAGGAAATAACGCACGGCAGTGTAAACACTCCATGCCACTGCGTTGTCTTATCAGCCTCAATGTCTCATGATATAAAGGCCGGGCACGCACCAAAGATCACCTCCAGCCCGGACTTCATCCACCGTAGACGTCGTAACCGGCGACGTGCCGCATGTTCCCGGTATGCATTGCGCTCGCTCGCGCCCAAGGGATCTCCCTCCAAAGAGAGTGCCGTATCCCATGGCGGCGGCGGCGCATTCGGGTGCTTGGGCTGTCTTGACAGCAGCTCGAGGTACGCAAGCGCCTCGTTGGTCTCCGCGCGTAGGAGGGGCTCCGTTGGGTGCGAGTTTTCACTCGCGCTAGGCGTCAAAGTCGCTGTACTGTTCGTGCGGGCGCGGTCGTGCGAGATTTCCGAGCCGCTGCCGGATGGACTCAGGTTCGGGCCGTCGCTTGTCGGTGAAAAGATGGCGTTGTGTAGGTACAGCGCGGCCATAGAACAGAGGGCGCTCCCAGCTCGTGCATATAAGGCTGCAGTGCAGGGGGACCAGCAGCACAATGAGTGGCGAGAGAATGTGGAAGCAGGAGCCAAAGAAGCAGCACCGCGTTTGCCGGCGGATTATTACAGCATGCCCTATCGGTCAATAGAAATCAGAATATGAGACGTTGTCTAAAATTCAAATCAAATCCCAGTCACCACATCACCTCATCAACGGACGCATCAACAACGACGCCACCATCATCCCCGGAGATGTGAGCAGGGCCTGAGCAGCTTAACTCTGTTCAATTCTCAAAGTCAAGCGCTGAAAGACTTGACTGAACAGCAGTAATAAGTACATACAGCTCACAGCAGATTCTGCCTGAGTACGTGGACCTGACTGAGCGTGTGTTAGAATTCGAGAGGCACGGCCGCAGCGGATGCCGAGAGGAAGCCTGCTGTAGATTTAGACGCTGGCTTATGATAACCTTGCTTTCTTCCTTTGTCCTCTACCTAGAACCAAAAGGGCTGGACGAGAACGAGAGCTCGTAGCATGCTGCAGCGACATCGTTATCGTTGTGAACGTCCAGAGACCATGACAGTGATCAAGCATAATACAACAACTTCCAAATGCGGAAGCCCATCTGGCATCAAGCTAGGGCCGAAAAGCATCACACTGGCGTCCACAAAATATGCCCTCAGCAAAGGATGATGCTGACTGAGACTCTACTTGGTATCGTTGTACTATATCGATAGAAGTAAAGTTATATCCGCATGAAGCGGACGGGGAACACTGCGACGCACCCACTCATTCCAGTGATCATGTACCCCACACAATGTGCATTGTGAACGACGACGGTCCAGCTGTTATGCCATGCAGAAAATGACTGACATCCACTACCACCTTCTCATCCTGGCCCACCCGATGCACGAAATGCAGCGCTGCCCCAAGCTCAAGAGACCGGACATTGGGCCATCCCCTCGCGTAAGTCGTACACGACCACCGCACGCTGAGCTCGAACCACATTATGGAAAGCAGTGCCGCCAGGCAAGATCGTGCGCACCTTGAGAACAACGAGGTACATGCACATGAAGCGACTGCCGCCAGTGGCCAACGGTGAAAGGTCCGGAGGGGGTGCGAACATCGTACCGATACTGAGGACGTGCAAGATCTGCGTATCTCGTAGCGTGTCCGAACGAGGTGCTCGAAGGATAGAGCTGTTCAGAGTCGACTGACCGGTCAGAGTGGATCGATAAGTAGTAGCGAGATGAATGGACGCCTATGAGGTAGAGATCAGTGCAGCAGAGAATAGTGCACAAAGGGCTCGAGAGCAAAAGCAAGAATGTTCACGTAGAATGAAGTTGGCCGCATCGGCTTTGAGGCGCTCAGGTCAACGACGCGTGCACGCTGAGCGTGAACGTGTGTTAGTTGACGAAGCGGAAGATACAAGAATATACGCACGCGTTGTCCGTTATTCTGGTTACGCTTGACTTGAGTGGGCATCGTGCACGACGAACATCGGGTCTGCCCAGACACGATACGATGTCTTCAAGACGGGGAGTACGTGGAGGGTACGTGATCATATGTGCAGTGGGATGGCAGACTTGAACGAAGGATTGGTTGAGGGCTGAGCGACGGTGAGAAGGACCAGCGTCTCCATGTGTCCACGGCCTCGAAGACGATGATCAGTTCGCACTGACAGAGTCCTTACCCTTACACCATGTTATGTGGTGCGCAGGGACCCTGCGCCTCAAAAGTCGCACAGCTCCAAAGGACGCGAGGTGGTGCCACAGCACGCCGACAAGAAGAAAGGTCCAAGTAATATGAAGACTGGCAATCTTCCATACTTACCGGGCGTAGTTCGGTTGAGCTCAATCCACCAGCTAGCGTCGCGTGCCTCTGGAGAGCGAAAGCCGCGGAGTCAAGGATACATGCTGACCAGTGGCGTCAGGAATTAGATGGTGATGACGAGAATGGTAGACGTTATCGGGCCGTAGAACTTGGCCACCGATGCGCGCAGTCGTTTAGAAGACACCCGCTGGGATCCCGTGGCTCAGCTAGAGGAATAAGGGAGGCCCAATCATCGTAAACATCTTTCCACTGCGTGTTCAATGCACGTACCACAGGCGAAAGCGAAACCCAGTCCACGAAGGATCAGACAGGGTATCTATTCAACGAGATGGATGAGGTAACGTCCAGCCGGACGCTCAAGATAGGCGTGTATCTCGTGCTTCATACGGTGACTTCCTGTGGGAGATGGCCTGATGATGATGTGAGGGGGGAGGATGCCAATATACAAGCGTGGCACGCGCCTTATTGATCTTCGCAAAGAATGCGATTGTCTTTGGGCGATGTGCTGCCTTTTGCTAACGCCCAAGATACAGTAGACCTGTGACCTACAAGAAGTTGTGCTTCTTGTTCTAGAACGGGGCGTTTAATACTAGGATATCTCCCGAGTTCCTTGATTCCTTGCTGCGCGGCCTAAGACCGTTCTTGAGCGGCGCACGAGATGGGCATCGAAATAGATAGCAGAAGGCGCTTCACTTTCACCGGTGGTGGAAGGGAAATGAAGCTGCGTAAGGGAGAGGTAATGGGCATGGTGGATCAGAATAGGAACTTGGAAGGGGATGTCCGGCCTGTGTCCGGCGATCAACGTGTGCTGTCACGTGGGCTGGAAGTTGTTCATTTTCCCTCCTAGTTCTTGTTCTCGACCACTATTGGCTGATGCCGATTCAGAAACACCGGCCTCCCCCCACTGCTTGATAGATCGATCAGCATTCCTGCCCGTATAACTTTTCATTCAGTGACTGCGTGTCTTGTCAAGACTCAACCTCCACCTTGCCAGCATGGCAAGCGGCGTCTTGGCGGGCGTCAAACCCACTCCGGCTGAATAGGAGCAGACAAGAGCTCGTGCAGTCCGCCCCGTGCTCTTGCACTCGAGAGCAGACGAAGCGGGTATCTGACGCCATCTCCGACGCTATCGCTGTGCCCCATTTTGGGCGGGCAGGGACCGTGCATCCTCGCTTGGTTTTCGTCTCCCTTTCTTCGCCGCTTCGGGGAGCATGAAGCAACTGCAGACCATCTGTACGTCCATCCGCAGTCCTGCGCGCTCTTCCAATGGACCTTCTGCGATACCTAACGGTGGCAGGTGTCATGGCTTGCGCCGACTAAGCGCTGCGTAGAGAAGGACCTTCAAACCCTCAAGGCCCTCACAGGGAACAATCACCACATATTTACGTTTTACAGTATTGCCCTGCATCAAAATGAACGCTTTTGTGGCATATAAAAGCATCTCAGCGACTGCAAGAATATCCAGGCTCACTACCAACCCCACAACCGTACTCGCCTTTCACCGTCCTCATCGTTCACTATGTCCACCGTTACCGAGAAGCTCGACGCGACCCCGAAGGAGCTCCTCAACGCCGACAACAACTACGCTCTTCAGCACCAGGATGTCTACAACCTCCTCAGATACGTCTGGTCGGGCGTCCTGCTCCCCTGCACGGAGGCCAAGTACCAGGATCGCGTACAGCTCTCCCCTGGTCTGGCGACGTCGTTGTCCGGCGTCATCACGCCGCTCGTTGCGGCCTTTAAAACGGTAAGTGATAGCTGATCACCATGGTCATCGCGTTGACGATATTCCTCCAGACCCAAGGCCACTGTCAGAAGTTCAAGGACATTACCTACCCCTCCATTGTCGCCCTTTCCAGCGACGTCTACGACTACGCTCAGAACGCCGGCGGCACATCCACCAGCTCGTACTATGGTATGTCGTCGCGATCTCATTTGTGACTTGGGCTTGCTTATATCGCTGCTCAGTCGTCATCTTCAACTCTGTCCGGGCGCTCGCTACTGCTACGACGAAGGAGGACAAGGACCGTCTCAAGGGCACGATTGGAGGCCTGGTCGATATGCAAGTGGAATCTATTGGAGAGCTCGTCACCAGGTGCCAGGCTTGCGTCGACAGCCTTCGCGCGTTTGAGGGCGAGACCAAGGACGACCAGTCGGTCCTGAAGGAGCGCAGCAAGGCCATCAACGCTAAGCTCGTCGACGAGCAGGGCACCATCGGCGCATCAAGACCAGACTCCAGGACCTACGCGACGAGCTCAAGGCCAAGCAGGACGAGTACGAACAGGGTGCGCCGTTCGTTCTTTGTTCAGTGACGCCGCCACTCACAGACAGGCTTATAGCCAAGGTTATCGCATGCACGAGCTGACATACGCATGGGTCTTCCCCGTTGGCACCATCATCGCTGCCTCCATGGCCGGCGTCTATGGCGCTCAGGCCGACACGCTCTACGACCGTATCGACAAGGTTCGCGAGCTCATCACCGACAGTGAGGGCAAAGTCCGGGACCGCGAGCGCACGATCGCCAGCTTGGAGTCCATCGACGTACGTCGCTGCATCCTCAGCCGCACCACCACATTTCTAAGTCCTTTTCTCGCAGATGGACCTGGACGAGATTCTCGCCCTCATTGACCCTGCCGTCACTGCGATCCAGAAGATGATGGGCGTCTGGGAGTCCATCTCTGGTGACCTTACCAAGCTTAAGGACATGGCGAACAAGGACGTCCGCAAGGCGAACCAGTTCATCGCCGACACCGTCGAGGCCAAGGTCCTGGAAAAGTGGGGCGCCCTTGAACCTCTGGTGCGTTCATAGTCCGCTTCGTAGTTGTTGACGGGCCGAGATTTACCAACGGGACAGTGGACAAGTACCGTAAGGCCGCGTACATCTCCAGTGCCGAGGAGAAGTCGCTCGGCGACATGAAGAAGACGCTGACGACCACCAAGTAGCTTTTGGTCAGTCTGTGAGCGTGAGCCGGATACTCTGTAATTGTATTGTCGAATCGTGTCCGCGTCGTCCCCCATGTACTAGTGTTCCGTATCGCTGCCTCCAAGTTCAAATATTATCAGTTGCTGCCTGCATCTTGTTTGCAGAGTCACGAGAGGTCCGCGTCCCACAACGGCTATTTCTTCTAGGCATGTTCGAGTCCTATTTAGGTCAGAGGACCTTTCTACGCTATCACACGCATGACGTTCTCGTAAACGGTGAACACAATACCACCGCTGAGCTAAAGGCATCGTCAATACGAGGGAGAACACAGCGGTAACGAAGGATTCCAAGGTCCTATCACTCACCACCAACCGCACCAACCGCGGGCCGGTCCCCGTCCAGAAGCGCGCAATCCCTTCCTCGGTCGCGATCCTGTACGCGCAGTGCAGTGCGCCCCGATATTGCGAGCGCGCACCGAGAGACTGCATGCGTGTCTTGATAACGCTGGAAGTGCGTTCAGTGATTGTTGTATAGGTTTAAGAGACGGACGTCGGCGAGGAGATTCGCCCCAGACCCGATGCACGGCGTCGAAGAGTCTGGACAATGGACCACTCACTCCAGCGGCATCGTGGCGTAGACCGTAACCAACCCGGCCACAGCGCCGATTCCGAACGTGATCGTCGTGGGCAGCTGCTGACCTGGGCGCGCGGTGGACTGGCGAAGGATGTTAGCAAGAGGCGTGTGTTTGCAGAGACAATGAGTCGGAGACGAAAATGTCGCCTATTAAATGTGGTTCTGACCTGAACAAACTGCTTCAACGTCGTGTATGTCGTGAAGCGCACAGCGGAGTTTGCGCCTTGTCGTGCCATCTAGGGAGCGCAGTCAGTCAATGACCGACAATATATGAGATAACTAGAGAGAGGCCGGCGATGTAGACCGTCATGGTACTCACAACAGGTATGAGCCCCCGATAGATCCCGCGCAGGCCTTCCTTGCGCACAATGGTCACCGTGCCGTGCACAAGACCGCGATATTGTGGGGTTGGCTGCTTCGCGTCGTCGATGAGCTTCGTCCTTCATGTACAAGACCAGCGTGTCGCATAGGCAAAGTGGTGCACGGAGGACGTGAAGATGACGATAGAAGGAGAGATATTCGGATTGTGGCGCGCATTGCAAGGAGTCGTCAGCGCTTTGTCCTCGCCATAGAAAGTACACGCACTTGATTGTCTCGCTTGGTGTGACTGCGAGTACCGCTTCCGCCATGCCTGCACCGAGCCCCGCTACGCAGACTGTCAGCCTGATACGGGATGAGCACCCTCAGTGCGCACCCAACAGACTACGCGGTGCGCTCACCCGACCCTATGCGCGCGTCAGTCTTCAGCGATCCCTCAGCCACGAAGGGCATGCCCCTCACCTGCTCATCTGCCAGCATAGATTTGAAGTGGTCGTACGTCAGGAAGCGCACGCCCGCCTTGGCCGCATTGCCCACCACGAGCGCGCCGCAGCCTGCGTAGAGGCCAGTGAAGCCGCGCTCCTTTATGGTTGTGCGCAGAATGGTCAATGGCGCCTCACGCTGGCCGCCGAACTGTGCGCGCGTCTTGACGAACTCAGTCGGGTACGTGATGGCGGCTTCCACGGCGCCCGCGGTTGCGCCAGCGAAGAGGGAGTGCAGCGGCTTATCGCGCTTGGGGGCTGATGATGGGCTTGAGGGGGAGGCGGTCGTGGTCGTGGATGCAGCTGCCGCCGCCGCTGTTGACGCCATGGTAGGTGGTGGCGGGTGAGTAGACGCGCGATCGAGCCAAGCGCCGGAGCGCCGATCGATTCCACCGGCTGACATGTGGTCTTGTTCTCTTCAGAATCAGTGCGGAGGGAATGCTGAACCCGAATTCAACGCAGACGCTCGTCACTTGCAGAGCGCGCCGCGCACGACAAGAACGAGAGCAACTCAGAAGTTGCTGCAATGGTTTCCTCACGTTTCTGCGCGAATCCTGATTTGCTTCATGGAATGCGAAAGCATGCTTCATGGGATGGGACATGTACATGTGTATATCATACGTAGACGCAGGCGTAGTAGCATACGTAGGCGCGAAGAAAAGGACATAGGACGTGCTTGGCGCACACCACTATTTCAACTTCTTCTTCCTGTAAGTCACCGTCAGTCGCATGTCCTACGATGAGAGCCCAGGCGAGGTGTATATGGAAGGGTGATACTCACGGGCGGAGCTGGCTCGAGTGCCCGCACGAGCGCTTGCGGCAGTTGGTGGCACGGGGCGGGAGGCGCGCGTAGCACTTGCGGCAGATCTGCTTGTCGCAGTTGTACTTCGACGCGAGAACCTTCAAGGAGGGCTCGATGATGCCGCCACGGAGACTGAAAGAGTTTGTTAGCAACCGGTTGAGAGGAAGGACTGATTGAAAAGCATATGGAGTAAGCAGGAGACAGGAAAGGAGGGCGCAAGGGTGATCGGGAACGGCTTGGTCTACTGAATACTCACCGGAGCACCAAGTGGAGCGTGGACTCCTTCTGGATGTTGTAGTCCGAGAGAGTGCGGCCATCCTCGAGCTGCTTGCCCGCGAAGATGAGACGCTGCTGGTCGGGCGGGATACTATTGATTGATGCGTTTCCAGATCACAAAGCAAGGATTTTCAAGTGATAGGCCGAGACGTAAGTGAGCGATCGGCGGGAGTGATAGCGCGGAGCGAGGATAGCAGAACAAACAATTCGTCAGCTTCACTCCATAGCCATTGTAGTAGTGAACGCACCCCTCCTTGTCCTGGATCTTCGCCTTCACATTGTCGATGGTGTCGGACGACTCGACCTCGAGGGTGATCGTCTTGCCCGTCAGGGTCTTGACGAAGATCTGCATTTTGGCGGCGCTTGATGTCGGTGTCGCTGGCGCAGACGTTGGCAGTGAGGGCGGGAGCGGCGGTTGCCGATATGTGCTGTATAGCTGGCGTCATGTGATCGGCAAACTCCCGTTCGACTTCAACTCCGTTCCGCATCTTGTCCCTGTCTTGTCCGCACCTCTGCGGGATACTTTGTACCACGTCCGCCTACTCTTGCTGGACTGCAATTCATCGCTGATTCCTCGGATCGAGTGCGCCTTGCACATCCGGATGCACGCATCCATGTCCGCCACAATCCGAAGAGACCGTACCCTTGTCCGACGAATATGTGGACACGGACTTCGCACGTCTTGCGGAATCTGAAGTGCAAGAGTTCTCCGATTTGTTCCCACGGGTTCGAAGAAGACGTAACATATCAACCTCAGTTCTGCATGTGTTGAACTCGTGGCACTACAGCCAGCTCTGTTTTGGCGCTGATTTCACACTGAGATCCGCTATAAATGTTACAGCCCTCGTCCCAGACAGCAACTCGCACCGTTCGATTACGATGGTTCGCCTCTCTGAGGAAGATCGGGCGACATTGACCGCTCTTATCACGGAAAATGGGATTGACAAGCTCGAACAGTACATCACTCAGGTAAGTCATTCAAACTTCATCATAACACGCATCGTGTTTTGGTGTCTTTCAGTCTCCACACGCTAGTACTTAGGGAGAATAGACAGAGTCGCAGCGCGTGCGGGAGATCTCTCGTAGAGCCAGTAGAGCTCCGGGCTGCTACTTAGTTTTCGCTGATGTTGATGTATCGCTTTTAGACCTTCACGCCGACTATCGTCAAAATTCGCCGTATTTCGCCCGAGAACGCTCATGAATGGATAGATCTGCACGCGTTTGTGAACTGGCTGGTCGGCAATTGCCAGCAGAAGTTGCACGAAAGGACGCCTATGCAAGATAACCCAAAGACACCTGCGTCAGCGCGAACGCAACCCGCACACCCCACTCCACCTTCCGATGTCGCAAGGCAGAAACGGCGCCCGCGTTCTCCGCCTGCGAAGGAACCAGCTTCGCAGAGTGAGAAACGCGAACGGCCTTCTGCATCGGGCGGAGTACGACAGACAGCTAAGGCTGTAAGTAAAGGGCCGCCCGAGGGTCCCGTAACTAACGTTCTTGCAGCACAAACGGCCACGAGTCGTCAGCGATTCCGAAGAGCTCGATAGCGATGCTTACGAGGACAGCCCTGTGCGGATCGCCCACTCATCCGCCGGGCCGAGCAAGGACCAACAAGTAGGCAAGAGAAGAGCCAAGGTCGGCGCGCATGCCTTCCCGGCCTCCCCGCTCAACTGACACATACCTTTCAAGAGTTGTACAAACTGCCAAGAACGGGACATACCGTGCATTACGCAGAATGCTCCGGGTAGTAAGGCTCGGGCGTGCTCGTGGTGCCGTGACAGCAAAGTCGGGTGTTCGTTGACGGGAAGGGCGCATCTGAGTACACCTGGGGCTCACCTCCTGCATATGAACATCACCGCCTCTGGTACCTCGCCGAGCACCAGCTTGGGCCCATGGTCTAATCAGCCAGGGTCGATACGCAAGGTCAAGATAAACGGCAAGCTAGTAGAGCTCCATCAGTAGGTATTCACTGGGTATTCATGAAATATCTCAATTCTTACGCCAGCAACGTCCACGGCCCCCTGGTCCAGTCTGCTCGTAAGTAAGATGACTGATGCTCGCAAAGTGGATTACCCCTTGGTCGTATCAGCTCGTACATTGCACAACTAGAGAGCTACGCATGCTAACAACACCTCTGCAAACCTTGCGCGGACATGCACAGGACATGATGCATGAAGATGCGAGTCTCGAACATAGACACCGGAGTCGGCCGTGAAGATAATAGCACCGGGGTGGCGGGTCCGGGGGTATACTACCACGCGACATACAGTAACGTATATCAGTTTCGGTCGGGCCGGCGATCGCGCAGCTGCGCGTTGCCTCGAGGACGACGAGCTTGACGAGAACCGAGCAGCAACGGCGGCGAGGGATTCACAAGACAAGAGAGGACGGTCAACGAAGACAAGGCACAAAGACAACAGTCCGACGCGCGGACGACTCGGAGAGCGGCAGCAAACTCGGCGAGCGCTTAATCATTTGCTTCCGCCGGCACCTTGCCCTCCTCCATGGCAGCCGACCTCGAGAACGGGCAGAAGGCGCCTGACGGTGCGGACCCCGGCCAATCCCCACCCCGCACCCCCTTGCAGAAAGTCTGGGACGAGCTCACGGATTTCAACTTCTTCCGCGTACACCTTCTCGCATTCACGCTCGTCCCCCTCGCGCTGTCCGGGATTTTCTACGCGGCTGGCCCGCGCACCGGCTCGACGCACACGAACTCTTCGACGGATGGCGCGATTAACATCTCCTACCTCGACTCGCTCTTCCTATGCTACAGCGCGATGACGGTCTGCGGGCTCGCGACAGCGAACCTGAGCGTGTTGTCACCGGTGCAGCAGGTGAGCGTTGTTCAAGTTCATCAGTCCTCGTGCGTGTTCACCATTCCGACTTCCCATTTTCACTCTCGACCCAAGGCCTACATCATATCCCACTCTCCAGAACATGGATGCTCATGTCCATCATGACAGGTCATTCTCTACGTCCTCATGCTTTGCGGGAACATCACCACCGTTTCCTACGCCATGCTCCTCGTCCGCATGCGCTACTTCCGCGTTAAGTGTGAGTACGTCGTCAAGAAGGAGATGGAGGAGCATCGCCGGCTACCCATGTGGATGCAGCGCAGCAAGGAGGGCATCATCGACGCCATCTCCGCACCGATGAACACGCTAGGCCCAACAGACGCGGCGGCACACGGTATGAAACCGGGACAGTCGGACACGTTTCTCGGCGTCAGTGTGCAGAATCCGACGCCAGGACCGACACCAGCGGCGACCCTTGTTGAGCGTCATCAGTCGCGCCCGAGGCTCTTCGGTGACCTACTCGATTCAGACTCTGGACAACACGGAAGAACAATTTCTCTCGGACGCGCAGATTCTTAGCTCCTCACCGCAATCGGGTAACGTTTCGCTACCGGGCTTAACCCCTGTTACTTCGCGGGCGAGCAATGCATCGCGAGGGGATTGGGTCGACGTTGGACGTGCAAGTGGTATCGACGCTAAGCGTGCGAATGACCTCGGACGGCGCCGTAAACAAACGGGGGGCAACACCAGGGCACCGGGTGTCGCGTTTGCGGATGAGGTCGAGCGGCAGCAGAAGATGATGCGTGAGCGAGAGCTTTTTATGGGTGTTTTACTCCTCTGAAATTGCATATAGAGCGTTTCCCCACCCGTCGTGGTACAACCGTTCTAGCACCTCGAGGGACGATGATATACCCGCCCAATCTTCCGCCGGTACGACAGAGTACGCATGCGAGGCCAGCAAGGAAGAACGCAGTGGACATGACCGGGTGCGTGGGTGATTTCCTCGATCGCAAAACCCCTTGCCGAGTTAGTCTCTACCCTCCTTAAACATTGCCAGTCGTAAAGTCGTTGATTCCTGACTTATGTGCACTCTAGACCGCCCTACTCCGACCCGCTTTCCACGCGGCACGAGTCACCACACAAATACACCGGACTCGGTGGGTTTCCGGGACCAGTCGCATTACTTGCTGCTGCGGCGCGTGCAGCGGCACCTGGGGTAACGGACAAGCTGAAGAAGTCACTGGAGGTGGAGGCGAGCTACATTCTCCACATTATGCGTCGCGCACTAATATCTACCCAGACCGAGCGCCATGCCTCGCACGACTCATTGCTATCCGGACTCGCAGGCCGCTTACGCGTGTGGCGGAACGGATACTTTGACACAGACGAGCTTAGCGAGGACGACGTAGAGAAGATAGGCGGCGCTGAGTATCGCGCACTGCGGCTTCTGAGCTATCTCGTTCCAGCGGTGAGTATTCCGCTTTGCGTGCAGGCCACCACCTTACGTCCCTTAAACTGACAAATCATAGTATATCATTTTCACCCAGGCCCTGTCGTTGCTTCTTTTCGTGCCGTGGCTAGATGCAACAGGCGCGTACAAGGGCGTGTTCGGTGAGCAACAACCCTTGGGCTCTCTGGACGTGCTCGACGTGCACGCTGTGACCATCGCGTCTTACTATATCCCCTTACTTACTACTTTTCCTACTACAGCCGGTGCAGAGGGTGGCCAGGTTCGTCCCGTCAATCTCTGGTGGTGAGTGTCTCATTGACGTCGTTCATCCGTCCCATTCCTTCTACCATACTCTTTACTGACTTTCAAATCCACCTAAAGGTTTGGCGTGTTCCAGGTCATGAGCGCCTACACGGGCGGTGGGATGTCTCTTGTGGACGCCGGAATGGTTCCCTTCCGTGGCGCTTGGGCAATGATAGGTCAGTTGTAAGGGTTAGGCAGGGGGTTAACCTTCTAAACTGACGATCATCACTCATCTTCTTAGTTGGAATCGCATTTTGCATTCTCGCGGGAAACCATGCTTTGGTGAGTTAAATGCTAAGATCTTACAAGGGACGCTGACGCCAGTCCCTCAGCCTATCTTGTGCGTATGCCGCCTCTTACGCTAACATAGACTGACCAACCGTTACAGTTTGCGTTTCGCGATGTGAGCAGATGTGCATCCGCCTGTTCATTGCCGAGCTGTGCTGATGAGATCACCTCAGCTGGCTGCTCTCCAAATCCACCAATAACGGGACCGAGCTCTCTCAGGCAACATTGTTTCTGCTCAAGTATCCCCGTCGATGCTTTATCTACCTGTGAGTAAACGCCGAATCACCCCAATATCGCAGGGGAACGGGAGTGATGGGCGATGATTTCGCCCTTGTCAAAATATCCTCACTTCTGACCTTCACACAGCTTCCCGGCACCGCAAACGTGGTTCCTGCTCATCTGTTTGATTGTCTTCAGCGCAGCTGAATGGTTAATGTTCCCTATCCTGAGTGCGTTATTTCCACTTTGGCCACTAGAGCGACGGCGCTCACGCCAATTCAGATGCTGGTCTCGCATTCTACACGGAATTGCCTGCCGCAGAACGCACGGTCTCGGGTCTGTTCCAAGGCCTGGCGGCTCGCGCGAGCGGCTTTCCGATCGTCCCGCTGGCTGATGCGGCGCCTGCGTTGCAGTAAGCTTGCCATATTGACCGCAAACGCTAGTGCTCACCTCGTTTAGGTTTCTCTATATCGTCATGATGTATATCGCTGTGTATCCAGTACGTATCAAACCTCACAGACTGCACGTGTGACCACTGACCACTGCTCACTATTCACCTTTCCTGATCACGGCTCCTATCAGGTCGCCCTGTCAATCCGCTCAACAAATGTCTACGAAGAGCGATCGCTAGGCGTATTCGAGGCGCCAACGGAAGACGAGGAAGAAGAGCCGGATGTGGTAAGTAAGAGCTTCTTTTCCAGGCTGGCGCATATCCTACTTGTCCGTTGCGAATGCGAGTGTGAACGGTCATCACACATATCGCTACTGCTCATACACACCCTGATCGCCACATTGAATTCCGCTGACCATCACCTCGACGTCAGATCGACCAGGACATGCGCGAGCTCGCACCGCGTGAGCGTGTAGGCCGCTATGTTGGGTGGCACCTGAGAAGGCAGGTCTCTGTGGGTGAGTGATGGTAACGCCGCGATGGATATCCAGTCCTTGTGTGCTCACGTTTCTCTCTAGATATATGGTGGCTCGTTTGGGGCGTGTTCCTCGTTGCAATCATTGAACGTGCAAACCTCATGGACCCCGACAAGAAGTGGTTCGATATGTTCCGAGTGGTGAGTTGCTGCAACACTGGTTCGGAGAACAATAAGCCATGACAGAGGTCGAGCGCGAGCTGGCCATTACGCTCTGAATTCATCGGACCCTTCGTGCGCTAACATAGTATCATTGCATTGTCTAGATCTTCGAGCTCGTGAGCGCATTCGGTGGCATTGGACTCAGTTTGGGCTTTCCGGATGTGCGTATAACGTCTATCTCTGGCCAAATTTCTGCTTATGACTCTGACCTCAGGACAACTATGCATTCGTGGGCGCAATGCGTCCGCTTTCGAAGATAATTGTGATTATCATAATGTGCGTTTCATCTTCTATGTACACCATTGTCTCCTGGGAGCTGACCGCCGCTTAGGGTTCGCGGACGTCACCGTGGCTTACCAGTTGCGGTTGACCGTGCAGTGCTCCTTCCCCGTGAGCTCGTCACACAAAGCGGCACCGAGAATGCAGGGCCGGGCCAATCCATGTCCGAGGCGCCCAAAACCCAATCCGCAGACACTCCCGGTGAAAAGCAATCGACGTCGACCGCCAATGATGGGCAGATGGCAACGAACTTCGAAAGCATGACGACGGTAGGTGTCACGCCAGGAGATGCTGGCAACGGCAAAGTTGGCAGTGCTCCCGTCACGGAGGAAAGCCTAGACGTTCACAAATTCGACGCTCTCTCAGAGGTAATTCCGTTGCGGCAGCTAAAATGATGTGAAGATAGCTGGTGGCTGCAGTAGGTGACTACTACGCAATGCAACGCCCACGCCGTATATCTGATTGCCGCCTTGCAGACTTGTATCTGGATTTCTTTCACTGTTGTCGCTTTCGTGTCGCTCCTACAACACATACTACCTAATTTTCCTCTCTCATATGACCCGGTAGAACTTACGGACGCTATCCTACTTATGGAGAACAGCATACTATCAGACTGCAATAACCTCCCCAATGACTTGCTCCGCGGCCTGGTGACCAAACATATACGGACGAAGTACTGGGGTCGCATGATGTACTTACATAGAATCTTGACGCGGAATGATTACTATTTATTGGCGAACGGGACCCTGACGAGTGTTCTCAAGTACTTCAAGTTAGCGAGGGTGGCCAACAGGCGGGCCGCGGCAGACTACTGGTGTCACGCGGTCACGCGGACGGTTCGGATTGCACGTGGCTTACTGAATAGTGACGTTGTCACCGTCGCTCTTTGAGTCTTTCTCAAACACTCCAACACCCAACTCGCGTCTTGCCAAGCCCACTTATAACAGTACCGGTCCATCACAGTACGCGGCTGATTGATCATAGACATGACGGGCTGTGAATTCCCTTGACAACCCTGAACACTGCCGGACCCTCAAGAGTCTCAGTCACGTCCGCGACTCACAAGTCCGCTCCGTACCAGCGGTACCTGCACAGTCAGTCTCGGGAGTCTAAGACAAAACCTCCGGGCGTCTTAGATATATGCACTGCTTTCTCCTAGAAAGTCTCAACGCGGCTGAGGCGATGTCCTTGCCAGAGTATAAAGTCTGTGGCGAGCGATACGCTCTCGTCGTCAACTCACCGCCACCACCACCACCACCGCCACCACCACCATCGCCACCACCACTACAAACGTCGCAACCAATATGAAGGCGTCTATTCTGATAACCCTCCTGCTGTCCACTTTGGCTTGCACGGCAGCGCCTTCTCAGACGACCTTGAACGACGGGAAGCAACTGCGCAATGGCAAGATCGGCCAACTCACTTGGGAGGCATCAGGTATGTTGTACAATATTACTGGCATTTGACTCTCCTGCTGACTTCTGCACAGGCGTACTCAAGACTCCTTGCACGGACTCGAAGATCGCAATCGGTTCATGCTACTCCCTCTCGCTCTCCAAGGACCCGAACACAAATCTTGACACCAACCACCTCGATTCTCCACGGCAGCGGAATGAGTTCCGCGTGCCACACGGGGCAGCTGGCGAAACACGCACGTACTCGTGGAAGATGTATCTCTACTCGAGCACGGGGTCCGGCAGCTCGTTCTTCCACCTCATGCAGGTGCTCGACTACGTTACTCTGCAGCCAGTCGTGACGCTCGACGCGCGGAAGGGCAATGTGCAGATCGAGAGCTCGACACTGTGCAAGAGCGGTTGCCCGAAAATCCCGATGTCCGCCTTCACCGACAGGACGACTTTGCACACGATGACGTGAGTAAAATTTATCTTGCATGAAAGTGCGACGCTCATCCGATACCTCAGTATTACCTACGGCCCATCGGGTTCCATATCATACAAGATCGTAGACGTGTCAAGTAAGAAGACTTTGCTCACGTATTCGGCCAAGGGGGCTCTGGGTTCGAGCAAGACTGCGTAAGTCTCGTCTCCCACACGCATCATGCTCGGTTCTCATCATTCCACAGCGTCAAATTCGGTACCTACCGCTCTGCTTACTCAGGGATGACAGCGGCATTGTGAGTTCAGCTCTTCCTCTTGTCTTTCAACGCGCTGATTGTTCTCGCAGAGCTGGAGTAGGCGATTACACTCAGCAGTGATGCGCGGCTTGGCTGATTTTAAGACTTTCTGACCGCAATGCCCCCTGTGCTATCGTTATTATATCTCATACTTATGTAGAATGACATCTATCTGGCTAAATAACATATCATTTGCATTATATGCGCTGTGAAATCTACCGTGGGGACAAATTGAGCGAACATCAATCCCAAAGTCGAACATCCAAAGTTCACGTGTTTGATCACCCGCACCTGTGACTTGTCTGTGACAGTGACTTCATTGAACTGTTTCCTCTCCGCCATCTTGAGCGCTCAGCCGGAAGTCCTTCGCCATCGAGCAGGCAGGGAAAGCTCAATGCCAAGGTCCAGAACTCATGTTCTTTTTGCGCACTGCTGCAGACCTACGCTCTGGTTCAAATCGCTATGGCGCGCGTCTCAGACGCCGCGGACAGACAGAACAGAGACTTCCCCTTCGCGATCGGTCTGATATACGCGATGTAATCAGCCCCTCTACTCAGTATTTCCCTGAGCAGACGTGACCTGCACCGCCTTCGACGCCATAGCGACTAAGAGTGCGTCAAACTCACACTGCCTTATGTCTCTTATGGCCATCATTGCGCGAGTCGTCTCTTCGTGAGCACCGTCGAACTCACACTGCCTTATGTCTCTTCTGGTCGTCATTGCGCGAGTCGTCTCTTCGTGAGCACCGTCACAGGGGCATCATAGGGAAGACAGATGGCATATATAAGGCTCGCGAGAATGAGCAGGTTTAAATTCACTCGCTCACCACCCGACACTCAGCACCCCCTCGACACTCACCGCTCCACACCACACGACAGCCAGCATGAGATTGTGCATCTTTACGTCGGCCCTGCTTGCGATGGGCCTGTGTGCGGCAGCACCTGCACAACAGACGTTGAATGACGGCAACCAGCTGAGCTATGGCACCGTATACGGCGGGAAACTCTCCTACGACTCTTCGGGTGCGCCACATCCTCTACTGTGCCAAGTCCTCCATCCTAAGTATTGTACAGGCACCCTCAAGACACCCTGCACGGACTCCAAGATCGCCATCGGTTCCTGCTACTCCTTGTCCTTTTCCAGCAACCCCAAATCCAACCTCGACACTAACCACCTCGACTCCCCGCGGCAGAGGAACGAATTTCGTACTCCATGGGCCGTCGCCGGCGAGAAGCACACGTACTCGTGGAAGCAGTACCTCTATTCGAGCACTGGCACCGGCAGCACCTTCTTCCACCTCATGCAGGTGTTCGACAACAACTCGGGCAATCCGGTAGTGACGCTTGACGCACGCAACGGCAAGGTGCAGATGGAGAGCCAGACTTTATGCGGAAGCGGCTGCCCAAGCATCCCGATCTCGAGCTATACCGACCGGACAACGGTCCATACGATGGTGTAAGTTTTTGTCCGCTCATCAGGAACGTGAAGGCTAACAATGATTATAGTATCACTTACGGCCCCCAAGGCTCGATGACTTACACCGTCACTGACGCATCAACTAAACGCACACTTATATCTTTCTCGGTGAAAGGATCGCTTGGCTCTAGCAAGACGGCTGTGAAGTTCGGGACCTACCGCGCCGCCTTCAGCGGCATGACTGCTGTCTTGTGAGTTTCTTCGTCTCATCGTACATGCGCAGGAGCTCATTAGATTCCTGTAGAGCTGGTGTTGGTGACTATACGGTCCAGTGATCCCTTTTTTACTTCTAACATCCGTTTGATGTCGTATACTTATCGCCATGTTGCACTCATATCGCTTTCACTCTCTTCGCTTCTTCGCGCACATGTTGCATAGTTGTCCTATCCATACATATAGTCTATTCTCATTTATTCCACTGCTATTCAAGTCTTACTACATAATGACAATCTCTGTGATGACTTCAACGTCGATAGTTAGGATGAGCAACCCTTGTCATCTTCCCAAAAATTCAGTGCAAGCCCAAAAAGGCTTAATCCTGGTAGCAGATACTGGACTACTACTATTCCTCAAGCTTCAAGGCCTCAAGCTTAAGGTGGACTTGTGCATCAGGGGCCACAAATGATGCAGATGGACCGTCGACGCTTCCGAATGAGGAAGTCCCAAGCCACGGGCGCCGGGCCGCCACCTTTGTTCTGAACTCCCACCACACGTCCATTGTTCACCTCGTCAAACGTCACCAACATGGACGGACCGAAATTCACAAAGTGAAGCACTCTGGATCCTGCGAGCACATATGCTGACTCATAGTCATCGCTCCCCGTCGTTTATCTTGATCCAAACGCGACTCCCATCTCGTACCCGAACGCGCCCTCACACCATGGGTCATCAATCTCCTCAACCTACCACTCCTCCACGACTGCTTACGCCAATCCTATGCGCCCCCTTACACTTCACATCCTCAAGAAAGCGCAAGATCACCGACAAGTCGATCCCGAACACCGTCGCCCAGAACCCAGATTTCGCAGAGGACTCGCGCATGTACACCGACCTGCTCGAGATGGAACGCCGACTCGACTGGACTATGACGCGGAAGAAAGCCGAGGTGCAGGACGCGCTATCGCGCAATGTCACGGTGCGTGGGTAGTCGTGGGTTGGGGCTACTGCTGACGTTCGCCTTGAAATGCTTGCCGCGATGGCTCTGTCCACTCCCCTTGCGTTGCCATCCGCCTAAATCACCATCATTTTACCCCATGGCCTTCGACGCGTCCTACTGCACGTACATCCCCTGTCCACGCCCTCACCCTATGCAGACCACACGCACCCTCCGCATCTTCCTCTCGCACACCGTCTCCGACCAGCCATGGCAAACTGGCGGCATTGGCCCCGAAGGTGCGAATTTCGAGACCGGCGAAGGCATCCCCGCGTGGGCGTTCAGGATAGAGGGCCGGTTGTTGGAGGTGCGTGAAGGAGTTTGTTTCTAGTATCAAGCTAACAATCAACTCTCATGCGCTGTCGTCAACCATCATCTCTCGCTTATAACCTCTCGCCCTGAACTCTTGCCAATCCGCCCTTTGTGTTGACACTCGCTCTCCCATATGAATTCAGTCCTCAACAAGTCGCGCAAAGGACAAGGTCATGCAACGCAAATTCTCCACCTTCATCAAGCGCATGGTCATTGAGCTGGACCGCGATCCGAGCTCGTATCCGGACGGTAACATCATTGAGGTGTGTATGTGTACCCACCCTTTCTGATACGATTGCGTCATTCAGTCAGCTACGTTCTGCATCCTATATTTCTTACCTGTCTCTTCCACGCATCATGATCCTCACCACTCTTCCCTTATACTAAAAACCCTCTCTCACAGTGGCCCAAAGCCCCGGGCGCCCACAATCCCGTCATGGACGGCTTTACGGTGCGACGCACAGGCGACACGCCGACTAATATTCGCGTCGTGCTGTACCTCGATCATCAGCCCGAGCAGTTTAAGGTGCAGGAGGGGCTTGGTGAGTTCTATGTTGAGGTTTTTGTGCTGAGTGCATGGGCGCTGGCGTTGCCTGTTCGGACGTACTCGTTTCTGTTCGAACACTATCATCACCCGAAGCAATCACCCGAGCTCTCGCCTTCCTTCTTCCCCATGTTCTCCCTATACTTCTTTGCGCGTCCCTTATCTTCCCATACTTAAGCACCACTTTACTCGTAGCCAACATCATCGGCGTGCGGCAGGACAGCCGGCTAGGTGTCATCCAGGCGATGTGGAATTACATCAAGATCAACCAGCTGCAGGACAAGGCAGACCGGACGATGATACACCTGGATGAGCCGTTGAAGATGGTGGGTAGTGGTTGCTTAAACTCTCGTCCGCCACACGAACTAACGCGCTCACCCTGCAGCTCCTCCAAGGCCGGTCCGACCTCGCCTTCGCCATGATCCCGGCCTTCGTGAATAAGTTCCTACAGCCGCCAGACCCGATTCTGCTACGCTATACTCTCGACCCGGGCATGTTCCCGCCGGAGCGGCCGACGGCGTGGGACGTGGAGGTGAAGCTGGAGGACACGGGGATGAAGGGGCGGATGCATACGGCGGTGGCGCCAAGTAAGGAACACTTGGCAGCGCTGGTGAAGCTGGATGAGGAGGTGAGTGTCAATGGGGTATGGGTAGCTTGGGGTTGCTGACCCCCTCGCAGATTTCCCTCCACGTGCAATCTCTGCACAACGCACATCTCAAGCGAACTTTCCTAACCTCGTTCGCCGAGGACCCGGCCAAGTTTATCCAGACATGGCTCGAGTCGCAGAGTCGGGATCTGGAGAATATTTTGGGCAGCGGGCCGTCAATGGGCGCGACGCTACGCACAGAGGAGCTCAGAAGATCAGAGTTCTTCAAATTGCCGTGGGTACAGGAGGTGAGTAGCTGGTACTGGCTGCTTGTGCTCGCATTTGTTTCTCTCCGTGGGCAGGCGGCCATATTCAGTGATCAAATTGCTGGAGGCGTGGCTTTGCTTTACGTGCACTTCGTTTGTGAAGGGTGCAGACCCTGGCAGTCTTGTCGTTTCCAGAAGATCCCTGACCACCCACGCTGCAACGCGCAGCATCTTTCTGCTATTTTCTGACATGCGTTGCTGTTGCCTGAGTCCGTGGCTCGAGTTGTGCTGATCGAATCTCGACAGGCGGTTGCCGTGCAGGAAGGCCTTCGCCACTCGCAGAAAGGAGTGCAGAATCCATAGGACATCCTTTTGTATCGCTCACGTAGCCGCACTGAGTACAATATGCAGTGTATAGTTTCTTGTACGAGAAAGAGTGCAGAAGGTGGCTTCGCCGTGTGGCTCAAGAGCATCTAGATTCTGAGCGACCTCGGCATGCCGGACCGAGGGGCGAGGACTATTACCGTCGCGGAGCGATGCTGATCTGACCCTACTTACCTCTTACTCTCACCCATGGCCAGCCGACAGGTACGTGCTGGCTGCAGTCGCTGCAGCTTATGCTGACCGCGGTGTAGCTAGGCAAGCTGCGCCAGGTGAGCTTATTTGCAGTCCACGAGATGGCCCATGCCTGAAGTATAGCAGTGGGCAGGCGAAGTTATCGCGTCGCGCGAGAAGACGACTGTGTCCGACGAGCTACAGGAGCTCGAGCTGGATATCGAACTTCGCAGGAACGGCGCGAAAAGGTGCGTGAGCGGACCTTCATGGCATACAACTTGTTCGGCTCATGATGTGCGGGGGTGCAGATTGGCGTACGCTGCGGACGGCTTCCACCATTTCCTCGCAAAGAAGAAGGTCAATGAGGCGATTGACAGCAGCGAGAAGCTGCTCCCCATTGACACGCTGGGCGTTGCGCAGATACGCACGGGGAGGAATTCGAGTCGGCGTATGGTGCGCACTGACTATCTTACGATACCCTCTATACCCGTTGACGCCGATCGCAGGTGACGCTCTGACGAAGCTGGGCCGCGCGCATTGCAAGATCGCGACGCTGCAGGAGACGTTTGCGCTGCAGTTCGAGGACACCTACGTCGCGTCGCTCAAATCGCTGCTGGACGACATCCGCGAGTACGACGTGCAGCGCAAGAAGCTGGAGAGTCGGCGGCTGAGCTACGATGCGGCGCATGCGAAGCTGGAGAAGCTGAAGACCTCGAAGAAGGAGAAGGAGAGGAAAGAGGCGGAGGAGGAGCTGGAGCGCGCGCAGTTCCGATTGTGCGTGTTTGCGATAGCGCTGAGATGTGATCACTGACGGATTGCAGCGAGGAAGCGGAAGAGGACGTACGCGCACACATCCATCAGATCCAGGAGTCTGAGGCCTCGCTCCTCCGCGAAGTCACCGCGTTCCTCGACTCGGAGATCAAATACGTGAAGCACTGGCTGGAAATTCTGGAAGAGACAAGGGAAGAGTGGCCAGAGACGTGCGTCTGCTATATCCCATCGCTGCATCTACTGACGGCTTGTTCTAGCAAGAGCATCTTGTCGACGCCTAGCAATCACACAAGGACCACTTCGACTTCGCGTTCATCTCATACCCGCCAGGCATCGAGCTTGTCGCGCGCCACTTCCAGCGCCCTCTCGCGGTCCGCGTCTAAGCGATCGGAGAAGCCTCCGTCGATTGATTCGTCGGAAGAAGAGGATAACACCAAGAGCCGTTCGCGCGCCACTTCTTTGTCGCATAAACGGACCGAGTCGCGCGGCGAATCGCGGCCCCCCTCGCGTGCACCCTCTCGTCCCGGATCCTCGCTAGGCAGGAAACGTGCGGACAGCAATGTGACGGCGGGCGGCAAGGAGGATAAGGAGAAGGACAAAGACAAGGATAGATCGCGCAAGATGAGCGTATCAGGCTGGGCCTCGTCGCTTGGACGTAGCAAGAAGAAGCTGCCGGACGAGTCAGACGAGAAGGAGCCAGTCATGGGACGCGATGAGCGCAAGAAGTTCTCGTCGTTGGAAAACCTGGGCAAGGAGGACGATACTGACGCCCCGTCGCGCGGCCTCCCGATCGTCGGGCGCAAGCACTCCAACAAAAGTATGAAATCCATGATCAGCAAGTCGCCGACCGCGTCCCCCAAGCCCCCGCCGCCGCCACGCATCCTTAAGGCGCCCTCGCAGCGCGGGAACAAGTACGCGCGCGCGCTGTACGACTTCTCGGGCGCAGCGGACGAGCTGTCGTTCCATGCAGGCGACGAGATCGCGGTCGTCAGCGAGGTGCTCGACGAGTGGTGGATGGGCGAGCTCGCCGGGCGGCGCGGGCTGTTCCCGACGAGCTACGTCGAGGTGATAGAGGCGCCATCGGCCTCGCACCCGCGCATCGCGCCCCAGCCGTCCTCGCCCGAGGCGAGCGATTTCGAGGACGAGGACCTCAACTCGCGCCCGATGGAGCACAACGACGCGGGCATCTCCAGCGGCCCGTTCTTCAGCGTCGGCGCCAGCAAGCGCGACTCGTTCGCGCCAAGCATTACGAGCAGCGTGGACGGGGATGAGGATCGGGGGCTGCTGCGACCGCGGGATAGCGACTTCGAGGATGGCGGGTCCTCGCAGAGCCATAATTCGGGCCCCAGGGGCTTGCTTGCAGCGGCGCCGGCGATCACGCGGAGGTTGACGACGAGTGATGCAGGCAAGCGGGCGCCCCCTCCGCCACCGCCACCACGCCGGATGACGGGGTCCAGTAGCGCTATACCGCCGGTGCCCCCACGGCGCCCGCCTTCGTCGCGCAGTCAGAGCTCGGCGAGCTCGAGCTCTTTGGCGCTGGGGCTGAGGCCGCAGCAGAGGTGCGTTTGGAGTGAGCCAGGTTGCTGGTTTACAGACTGACGAGAATGTAGCGGACACGATTATGACGTGTCGCCATTCGAGAGCGCGCAAGACCTAGACACCGTGACGCCGGGCAAGAACGGGTGCACGGCGTTTAAGCAGAACCCATTCAAGCCGCAGGGGTTCTGTAATAATTGCTTCCAGTACCATACGTAGATGGGGTAAAGACAGGCATAGAGGGGAAGGGACGCAGGACGTAGATCACCTCAGCGCAAGAGAGCGTTCGCCTGATAAGATCTGAAGAAAGATGGTGCTCTTTGCTTGCTTGATATGGACAGGCTACCTATACAATGGACTGCTAGTTACTTATCATAGGACCTTGACGCTATACACTACACCTGAGTTGAGCCATTTTCCGAGCTAGATCTCGCTGAATGTGCTATGACTAGCGCGGCCTTGGGAGGGTCCAAAGTGACAAGGTTACCTGAGAGGAATGGTTAGACATGAAGATGGCGATCTTCAAGCTACGAGCTCTGCAACGTTAACGTTGGGGGAGTCTCTGTTTGACGATGTGGGTCCATCGCCAAGCGCTCGATCTGCCGGCCATGGATGAGACATGAGCACATGGCTCCACGTGGACTGGCTCCCACACAGCATGCGCGGATTACGCCGCTTTACATTCCCCGTCGTGACGAACTCTCATTCCCTCTTTGCAACCACCATGGCCCCCTCCGCCGACTCCTTCAAGAAGCGCAAGATCGCCGTCCTCGGGTCGCGCTCTGTTGGTGAGCAGCATACCTTCCCCACGTTGTTCACACGACACAGCTGACGGCTTCCCCGCGTTTCCCCCATGCTCTGCGTGCCTCGTGCGTTGCGTGCGCTCGTGTGACGCGTTCGCTGGGACATTGCAGGCAAGTCCTCGCTCGTAGGGCAGTTCATCGACAACGAGTTCAAGGAGTCGTACTACCCGACTATCGAGAGCTCGCACCAGAAGACGGTCAAGCACAATGGCGCGGAGTACATGTTGAATATCATCGATACTGCTGGTCAGGTGTGTGTTGTAGCGCCAGTCTCTCAGCAGCAGTTCACTTACAGATCGACGCTTAGGATGAATACTCGCCTCTTAACTCACAACATGCGGTACGTTCCCCCTCACTCGAATGTCATGCACGTCGGGCTCACGCGCCCGCCTTCCATTCCCTTCATCTGTGCTGTCCTCTTCGCAGATCGGCATCCATGGCTACGTCCTTGTCTACTCCATCACGTCACGCAACACCTTGGAGATGGTGAAGATCGTCTACGAAAAGATTATCGACTTTTGCGGCGTCACCGACATCCCGTGTGTCATTGTGGGCGCCAAAAGTGACCTCACGCAAAGGTGCGATCCCCTACAAATTGGCCCCCATCGTGCTACCTGGTGCAAAAGTTGCAGCTTCATCACTCTGGCTGCCACAATCTCGTTTGCAATATCTGACCCTTTTTCCCAGCCGTCAAGTCGACTCCATCGAGGCGGAGAAGACCGCCCACGAAATGAATGCCGCCTGGGTAGAAACTAGCGCAAAGAACAACGTCAACGTCGGTCAGTATCCTCACCTACACCTCATGTTCTTCTTTACCCCTTCATTTCGCTAACGGACCCTGCAGACAAAGTCTTCGATTTATGTCTCGGCGAAATTGAAAAGCGGACCTCGCCCACACAATCAGAGCCACCAACCAAGTCCTGCACTGTCATGTAGTCGCGTGTCCCCCACACCCCACGCGCAACCCACCCGCACACCACACATCCCCGTTCCTGCATCACCGCATCGCCCTCAGCCTTGCATCATCGCATCCCCCTCCACCTTGCATCCGTTACCTCGCCTTGCTGTCGTGTCCTGGTGTTCATCGTTTGAACCTCGTTGTTAATCCCATTCACAGCATCTCCTTCTAATTCATTCTCATTATTTATCACTAGACACTTTATCGTTCGACGTTCTTAGCCGACTCTTTGGCGGTTTTAGCCGTGGTTTCTGTCTACGATATAGAGTGGGATACGCACGTACATATTCGTATCGAGGGCTGTCCAGGATGTGGCTTCGCAGCTTCCCAGTACGCCTGCGCTGCCGTTCCCTGTATGTGTGCTCGGCAGCGTAGGTATACGATGTATGTACTGTCCCGGCATGCCTAGTCCTCCATTCTGTTTCTGTAGGCATACGTAGCGCTTCCATACAATGTGATGTAGTCGGCATGTCCTCCAGCTTCAGACTGGTCCCTGATCTCAGCCATAGGCGTCTTTGATGTAGATTGTCAGAAGAACTCAGCAGGTCGGCGTATGCAGTGAATGCACGGGGCAGGCAAACCGGGCAAGTGTGGTTTGAGCTGGATTTGGGTAATTTGCAGCCATGTGCAAAATCGTAGACCTGTTCGGCGAGTTGCTCATTCGCTGATGTAAGCGTCCCACGCCACTCGGCAGCGCTCCGGCATCGCTGCTGGGGGACCTGGTATCTGCCTTTGTCTTGCCCCAGCATACCTTGGCCTCGCATACGTCTGCATGAAGTGAAAAGTCCGATCTTTGTGGTCAGTAGTAACCACCTTCCGCACGTCGACTCGGTCACAAATGGTAAGTAGGCAGCGTCGTCTCGGCGCATGGCCCGCGCTCGGGGAGCGCCGTGGGAGGCTGACGTCAGCGAATGAACGTCGCGTCGAGCAGGTCTACCATTTTGAAAAATTTTTGCACATGGCTGTGATTGAAGTTGGTGTGTGGGTTCACAACGTCACGATTACACGTGACCGTGATGGAATTTCAACTTGCGTTTTGCTCCTGACACTGAATTTATTCGGCACGGTCAGGTCCCTCACAACTTTGGTCTGACATTTCGGATCTGACTGAGCAACCCTTACTTACCCCTCCTTACCCAAAGGCGGGCAACAAGGAACGAGGAACGGACCTCAGCAGTAACGGATAATGGAAAACACGTGGCGCCATTCATGGGCGCGTTGCCTTGTCAACTTCCTGCTGTCAAGTTCAGTCAAGGCACCTCGGCTTTGAGGGTTTGAATTCTCCGGTTTTTCAGGACAGTCTAAGGGGAGCACTCCGGGAGCGACTCTCGCCCACACCAGCATGCTCACCGCGAGGCGTCTCAGAGGAATCCAGGCCATCACCTGTCTGCAGCTAACAGACACTCACTGTCTTGGTCTGGCAAGTTCTAGTGGGATGGTATGCGCGGCGCGGGGCACTGCGAGGCAATTACGGACAACATGGCCGCCGATGGATATCAACCCATCATACTCGTTGCCAGATACGCACATATGGCGCTTGCTGATCGAGCGTCCCGGGCCCTGGCGAGGGACTTTATAAGCGCGCCCTCGATGCCGCACTTCTCCAGCAAATCCCACTCTCTCTTTCCCCCCACTTTCGTTTTCCGGTTCTCTCGTTACTTGCCAGCCTAGCGCTCTCGCTGTCTTTCTCTGTATACAGCACGTCCTCTCAGAAGCTCAAGCAGCAGCCTTTCTCATCCCCCACGTCCTTCCTCACCGCATCATATTCACGATGAAGTACTCTTTCGTTGCTCCTATCCTCGCGAGCGCGCTCTTCAGCTCTGTCTCTGCGCACACCCGTGTCTTCTCCCTCTGGATCGATGGCACTGATCAGGGTACGTGCATGGCGTTGCCCTTCATTTGCTCTGTCTGACCGATACTAGGTGAGGGTGCCGGCAAGTACATCCGTCAGCCGCCCAGCAACAGCCCGGTCAAGGACTTGACAAGCTCCGCGGTTGCGTGCAACGTCAACAACGTTGCTGTTCCCGACAAGGTCTCTGTCAACGCTGGCTCTACCCTCACCACGGAGTGGTTCCACGACTCCCGGTAAGTCATGGCTTGCTTCGCCTTTGAATAGCCGTCTTACCTCGCGTAACAGTGGCGACGATATCATCGACCCCTCTCACAAGGGCCCCATTGTCGGTTACTTGGCGCCCCTTGAGTCCAACGGCGAGGGCGACGTTTGGGTCAAGATCGGCGAGATGGGTTACGAGGGCGGCGAGTGGGCCGTCGACAAGCTCATTGCCAACAAGGGCAAGTTCGACTTCACGGTCCCGTCGAGCGTCGCTTCCGGTGACTACCTTTTCCGCGCGGAGATCCTCGCGCTGCACGAGGCGGACGCGCTCGCGTCCCAGGGGCGCGGCATTCAGCTTTACCCGTCGTGCTCGCAGGTCACTGTTGCCACGGGCGGTGACACGACCCTCCCCACGGGTGTCGCGTTCCCGGGCACGTACACGGACACTACGCCGGGTATCGTCTTCAACATCTACGGCGCGGACCCGACCACGTACGTGATCCCCGGCCCGGCGGTTTGGGACGGCTCTGCCAGCTACGACACCGCGCAGGCGGGCGAGTCCTCCGGCTCGGCCACCTCGGCCGCTGCCACCTCGGCCGCTGCGTCCACGTCCGCGGCCGCGTCGACCTCGGCTGCTGCCACCTCCGTCGTCGCCACTTCCGCCGCTGAGACCTCCGTTGCTGCGACCTCCGCGGCCGAGTCCTCTGCCGTTGAGACTTCCGCCGCCGCACCGACTTCTGCCCCCGCGTCCTCGTCTGCTGCCCCCGTGTCCTCGTCCGTTGCCGCGCCGCCATCCTCGTCCGCCGCCGCGCCGTCATCCTCGTCCGCCGCCGCGCCGCCGTCGTCGAGCGCTGCCGCTACCACTGCTGCGCCGACGACCTCTGTTGCCACCTCCGCCCCCGCCGCGACCACCTCCGCCGCGTCCGGTGGTCTCGTTGACGCCAACGTCTGCATGAACGACTTCAACAAGTGCATCGCCGCCTCGCAGCCCAACCCCGACTGGACCGGCTGCGGTGCGACCAGGGATTCCTGCATGAGCCACGCCACCTACAACATGAACATGGTCCAGCGCATGAAGCGTGACGGCAAGTTCGGACGTCTGCTGCTCTAAAGTGGGTTTTCCTTGTCGCTGTATGCTACATCCGACACTGATTGTCATTTCCCATAGCGATCCTCAGCAAGCTGCAGGGTCCGCTTGAGACCTACGCGTCTTTGGCTAGTCCTGGACGCGTTCGCATCTCTTTCGCGCCTCTGTCTTGATGACGATTCGCGAGAAGATGCGGTTTTCTTATAGAGTCGTGCTTTGTCTATACACATCTTGATTGAGACTCGCCACTGGCAATATACGGGAATCCACCCTTCTGCCTGCCAATTATTTGTGTGATGCCCCTGTGATGCTTGTGCAAAGTTGTGATCTGGCTCAAGGGTCTGCCATGCGTGAAATACTTAGGGCTTGCGGAAATATGTACAAAGTCGCAAGTGATCGTCTACTTCATACCAAATAATCGCCGTAACCATCCCCGCTTCTGTTCCTTTCCATTAGTTACAGTGCGCGCCTTGGCAGGCGGCTCGCCACCATCCGCGCTCTGGGCGTATCTGATGTTGTTCGTCAGCAGGCAGGCATTCCTCGAACGGAAGAACACATTCAAGGTGAGCGCACGTCGGCACTGCGCTCTGAAACTGAACTTGACCGTCCCGTGTACACTTGCACTCACCTGCGTTTGTACTCTGCTGGTGTTTCTCCGTTTGCTCCGAGCGCCCACATCCCACGTTTGGCGTACTTGGCCTCCTGTTCGAGCAGGCGGTAGCCTTCCTTGCCGCTCTTGCCATATTCTGCGCCGGCCTGGCAGCAGAGTCAGTATGTATATGCATCTCAAACGTGGGAATGGGAGTAACGATATATAGGTAGCAATGATGGCAGATGGTATGCGCCTCACCTGCTCATAAGTGATCGCCCAACCCGCGCGCAGCATGTCCTCCGCGAGGTTCACGCCCCAGAAAAGGCTCCCGGGTAGGATGCGCGGCTGCAGGCAGACGTTTGACACGATCCTGCCATACTGATCACGGCGGATCAGTTGGCACCAGACAGTCCTTCCGAGGATGCGACCACGCAGGTAAGCGAGTGCCTCCTGCGAGTATGGTTGCGCGGGCCGCCCAAAGTGGGCGTTCTTGTGAGTAGCGTGAGTATATATGTATGGCCAAGCAAACGCACGGTCAGAGTGGAAAGGCAAGGGATGGTGAAAAACGAGGATAGCTCACCTCAGGCGCGTCCACGCCGGCAATGCGGACGTGGATAGTCTGGTCTTTCAAGTCTGTACGCACTATAGTGTGAGTAGACACAAAACAGCGCTGGTTGGATGCATACCCTTCGTGATCGTGGGCACATGCCGGAACTTCAGCGGCCAACGCCAGCCGAAACCGGGCGTATGATAGAACCGAAAGTTGTCGTTGTCGCCGACACTGATATGTCGTGAGCACAGATGAAGTATACGGCCATGAATCCCACAGCGGTCAGAAGTAGATAGCAGTAGGCCACCATGCGCACCGAAATGAGCTTACCTCGTCACTCGCCCCTTCATCCATTCCTTCCGGGCAAGAAGATCTGGACGTACCCAATCTGCGTTCTGTATTCGCCTAGAAAGATTAGTAAGCGTATCGATGGATGGTACGCTTCGCGCGACATGATGTAGACCGACCGGAAGTAGCGTTTATGTACGCGGTAGCCTGCGGCTAGACATAGTGATCCGGCAGCAAAGGCAGCAAAGGCAAGCTGCTCAGGCGGAAGATCACCGACAAATGCCTGTAGATTGTTCACTCTTCAGCAGTGGGAATATAAGAAGGTAAGACCGTATATGTAGTACCTTCGTTTGGGTGGTGACGCCGCTGTCCTTGGAGTTGTTGGCGGGCCATGGTATGAGAGGCATGGAACGTGAAGGTGGCTACAGAGCCTATTCCACCAAGATCCAGTACGGCGGGCGTGCTGAGCGAGCGCTTAAAGAAACAGGGTATCCTTCGACGTCACGGTTCGTGAACAAGAGGCGCGTTCGGCAGGGCACGTGTGCGTGCCAATCTAATCTAATCGTACCAAGATCATTCGCCCAGAACAAGGTCCGCGGGCTCCGCGTGATCGTCGATCAATTGTTCTTGTTCGCTTTCGGAGTCACCTCGCGCCTCCTTCACATCTCTTGTTCCCGGCCACCATCAGGCTCTTCTGTCCCTCTCCTTCACTCAACATGACAGCGGAGACGCGCCCATCACCATTCCGCTTCCGTATGTATCGCGTTTCACGCCCGATGTTTCCAAGGAATCCATGACAAGACTCCGCGCGCCCCCACCTGCTATTGTTCTTTTTGTCCAACTGATACATGCTCCGCAGCTGTGCAAGCGGACGCGAAATCCCGCGAGTTAAATGACGGGAGCCTGGACCGCCGTATCATTGGGGTACGCTCACTTCCCTTCCTTGAACAGAAGTGCCGATTGCTCAACTTTGCCCACCATGACCTTCGTACTGCACTACACATACCTCGTCTTCAACCCGGGATCCATTCCATGCAACTTCGCGGAACTCGCGGTTGACTTCTCGCCCCCCGCGTACGATGCGCCTGCTCACAACTTTCCGCCTGTGGTCATCCCCGGAAAATCCGCACTGTCGCCACCCTCGCTCTGTCCTCTTCCTCCCCCTCCACTTGCGCCGCTGGTGGATTCCGCTGTGCAGTACGATCCGCTGATCCAACCTCTTCTGCTCATCTCGCAACACCCCGCGTCTGCGACTACGCAAGCGACTGTTGCCCGTGGGCGTGCAGAGGCGGCGGCTGTGATCAACGGACAGGATGATAGGTACGTGCTTCCTCGCTTGCTTGCGTCATGCATCCCCTCGGTGTTCTTCACTCGTCCGTGTTGTGATTATCTGCTCCTCGCTTTCCCTGCCGTCGTTGCTACATCTGTGGCGAGCGTTCGCTATATTGTGCACTGCCGGATGAACCACGGTCTATAATTTTCCTCGTATCTCCAAGATTTCTCCTGCACCTCTTAGCATCCTTGTATCTTGCTGCCGGCTCCTCCCATATTTCGATAAAAGAGCACCGCTGACAAGGTTGCAGGGTTCTCGTTATTGTGGGCCCATGCTCCATACATGATCCTGAGCAGGTAGATAACTTCCATGAATTTCTGCACTCCCCGCATTGATCCGTGGTTGCTGCACTATCTTCTCACATCTGCGTCCCTCTCTTCAATCACTGCGATGCCAAAACCCAGTCGTCCTGCATCATTATCCCCACCATGTCCCTCGACTTCATATTCCCAATCACATTTACTGACCATTTCCTCAAGGCTCTCGCCTACGCGCGCCTTCTGCAAGCCGAGCTCGAAGCCAAGCGCTGGCCGAACCTCGTCATCATCATGCGCGCCTACTTGTGAGTGAACTGATTATACCAACGCGGAATGTTCGCCGATGCGCATTCCGTTCCGTCGCGTTCACCGGTATATACCTGTGGTACCCGAACCTCGTATTGACCGCGTTATTTCCTCAGCGAGAAGCCACGCACGACAGTAGGCTGGAAGGGCCTCATCAACGACCCGGACATCGACGGGAGCTTCAAGATCAACAAGGGTGGGGTCCTCGTTTATCTTCATGCGGTCACCCTCGTCTTATGCTCCTGCAGGTCTCAGCACCGCCCGCGGCCTGCTCTGTGCGCTCACCGACCTCGGCGTGCCCGTCGGGAGTGAGCTGCTGGATACCATTAGCCCGCAATTCTTGAGCGACCGTGAGTGTGATTTAGTCTGTGAAGCGGGTGAAGCTAATTGCCTTTCGTCGACTTGTCTTGATCAGTGACATCCTGGGCCGCTATTGGCGCGCGCACGACGGAGAGCCAGCTGCACCGCGAGCTCGCCAGCGGCGTCTCGTTCCCCGTCGGGTTCAAGAACGGCACGGATGGAGGGTGAGTGCATTTCCTTGTGATATGTCTTCCTACTGTGCTCCTCGCGGCTTGACTGCGCGGAGACTGTGCTGACCAACCATCTTCCAGCGTCACCGTCGCCATCGATGCCATGCACAGTGCGTCAAACCCGCATGCCTTCATGGGCGTCACACCACAGGGTGCGTAGAGGTCTCCTGTGCTTTGTCTACTACTCTGACATGACTTCTTTTCTCTTCATCTCAATCCATCTCCTCTTTTTTGATCCTTTCTCTATCCCTTTTTGCAGGTCTCGCCTCCATCGTTAAAACAACCGGCAACCCGCATCTCCACATCATTCTTCGCGGTGGCACACACGGGCCCAATTACGCACCTGACGAACTGAGGAAGGTGGTCGGCGACGTTAGGAAGAGGAGCGGCGGGAGGTGGCCGAGTGTAATGGTAGATTGCAGCCGTGAGTGTTGATTTCCCTTTGCTTATTTTGGTACCGGGGACATTGTTCGATCTCTACGGCGACGGTCAAATAACCGCCAGCTTATCATCTTGCACTGTCGTACATTGTCTGACCCGCCTTCCAGACGGAAACTCGCAGAAGGACTATCGCAACCAGCCCAAGGTGTTGCACTCCTTGTGTCAGACGCTCGCGGGCGAGGCCGGACAGGATGCCGCGGACATCGCCCCGCATATCACGGGCGTCATGATTGAGAGTAACCTCAACGAGGGGAGGCAGGATGTCCCGGATGTGGAGGTCAGTCGTCACTCTTCCTTTATGTGCTTGATGAGGTGTGTCAGTGCTCACGACTCTCCTAGAATGCCCGCGCGCATCTTCGTCATGGTGTCAGCATCACGGACGCTTGTGTGGCCTGGGATACGACGCTCACGATGCTCGACGAGCTTAATGCTGCGGTCGGGAAGCGGAGAGAGAATAAGGCCGCCAAGTGAAGGGGTTTGGGAATCTCTAGGGAAATTGGAGGCGAGGGGAGGAGCTGTAAAAATCTGTACCATGTACTCAGTTGATTCACCTTCTTGTTGTACACCAGTGCTATACACGTAACATCGGCTGCCATATCATCATGAGGACGCGCGATAGGGTGAATTGTGCTGCCTCAGGCGAAGTAGCGGCTAGATTCCGTTTGTGCATATTTGTCCCAATTACTGATTCATCCTTCCGTCACCGATCGTGTATCTTGATTCACACCTTCATCGTCGCCGACAACAGCAGCGCCCCGAACCTCGCCGGCGCTCACCAACCCACCAAACTTCCCTCAGCTATTTTATGCACCTTAGCTCAACCAGAAATTCAAACAAGAGATCATAAACGCACGCTCACCGCCTCGACGATATCAAGCAACATGGCTCAGTTCCCCCCTCGTCGGCTCGAAACGCAGCCTCCTCTGCGACGTTCCCCCCGAGTCGCGCACGCACATCACCTCATACCTTGACCCCCAGTCCCTGCTCGCACTCAGCCAGACCTGTAGCCTCCTCCATGCCCACGTGAAGGACGAGAGTACGTGGTACAACGCCTTCCTCTGCCAGTTCCTTGGCGTCAAGCCAGAGGGGGAGCTCGAGGACGACAAGTCCCTTCTCCTCAGACGCCTAGAGCGGAACTGGCGGCTCGAATTCGCCTTCCGACACAGGATTCGGAGGTGCGCATACATCCCCTCGCGCAGTGCACCAATACTGACATCATGCGGCAGACGCTGGCAGCGCTCTAGAAACACGACCGTCGTGCACTCGCCGGTGCACTCCTACGTCTGGGCGATGCACCCGCTGCCGAACAACGGGCTGCTGACGTGCTCCTTGCGCTATGGCATCGTAGCACGCTCGCATCCGCTCAATGGCAAGATCGTCAAGGGCTTCCTCAGCGCATCGGGCGGAGGCGCCGGGTTAGGGATCGGGAACCCTAATATGGAGTTTGCGCCCGACGTCACGGCGTGCGCGCTTGGGTCGGACGGTTCTACTGCGAAGGTCGCCTGGGGATACCGGAATGGGCAGGTCGCAATCGTGCTTTCGAAGAAGGCGATGGACGGCAAGATCGCGTCTGACTACACGCGCTGCAGCGTCAGCGACGACCACGAGGGCGCAGTCGTCGACGTGGCGTGGGATGGCGACATGGTCGTCACCGCGGGCGACGATGGAAGGATGAAGGTTTGGCAGAAGCGGCACAGCGCAATTTTGTGCTTGTGGTCATCCACGAAGGATGAGTCGGCGGTCATCCCACCCAAGTGCATCAAGCTCGTATCAGCTCTGTCCAATGGATACGTCGCCTGCGTCATGAACAACGGAGACGTGATCGTCTGGCATGGCTTCATTCTTCACGGGGAACTTGACGTCGACAACATCAGCACGACTCGCGTGCGTTCTCTCTATCGAAGCAGCCAGTGGAAAGTTCAGTCGACGATGCACCACAAGTCCTGGCCCTCCACGCGGACAAGACGGTGTCAACGCCCACCCTGCTACTTGCGTACTACCAGCAGTCATTCTTCCACAAGATCGTCATCGCCGGTAACACTGACGTCCGCATATCAACCTTTGGCGACCGCGCCTTTGCTTGACTAGTCTCGCGCCCTTCTTCACCGCCGAACCCACCGAACGCCCCTTCGTCCTCGCCGGAGACAACCTCGGCACCGTCGGCATATATGCATGGGACAGCGGCGCAAGCACATCTCCCACGACACCCCTCCGCACATTCGACGTGCAGGAGGACGGCAGCGCGATCACCGCGCTCGCATCAAATGGCGCCGTCCTCGTCACGGGCTCCGCGCGCGGCGCGATCCACGTGTGGGACGCGCTGACGCTGGACCGGCTGCGCTCGTTTGACGTGTTGGAGACGCGCAGTGCGAGCGGGCACGCGTCGCCGCTGTCTGCGGTGCGGGCGATCGCGTTCTCGGGGGACAAGGAAACGCTGCTGGTGTCGGTGAACGACGAAGTGCTGGCGTGGAAGGTCGGGCATGTGCCGAAGAGCAGCCGCCACGTTGTTGTCGCCGCAAAAACAAGGGGCGCGCGCAACGGGAGCGGATCCGATTTGGTCGTGAGTGCCTATTGTGTCTAGGTGAAGGCTTTACCTGACGTTCACCTCAGAAAAGATCGAGATGCAGGAGTCGATGGCGACTATGTACGACGAGTACGGGGATGGGCGCACCGGCAAGTACGGCGATGCGCGGAAGGACCAGCACACTGCGCGGAAGGACGCCCTCGCGCAGCAAGCGAAAATGGAGAATCTGGGTCTGGACGAATCGGAGATGATGGAATATGTCATGATGCTCAGCAGGGAGGAAGCGTCGGAGAGGGAGAGGGAGGCGGAGCGGATGGCGGAGCTGTTTGGGAGCAGCATGGCGGTAGATGAGGGCCCGACTGCATTCGATACAGGCCCGTCCGCGGTGCATGGACGTGGGTTTGCAGCGGACGACGGCGTGTTTGAGGGTGACTTCGACGAAGTGCCGTCGCCAAGCGTGGACGACTCGTCGGTGCTAGACACGGATGACTCGCCAGGGTCGTCTGGCGTGTCTTCGCTGTCGTACGCGTCTTCATCGGGAGGTCCGTCGATACCTGGGGGTCCCTCGCCATTCGGGGGTCCTTCGCCACCGCCCGGACCGTCCTCGCCACCGTCGGGACGCCCCTCACCACCACACGGACAGCCTATCTATCCTTCGCCGTCTCTGCCATCTCCACCTCTAGCACCCGCCAGCCTCGATGACCCGGCGGTCTTCCCGTCCATTTCGCCGCAGTCCCCGTCTTCGTCCATGCGTGCCAGTCCTTCGTCATCCGTGCGCTCGGCGTGGAGTCAGCCGCTGAAGATGTCGCCGACGAGCTCGAGAAAAGCCTCATTCGCGTCGAGCCCAAGCGTTAAAGGGACCATCGCGAGGGCGAGGACGGTTACTACGAGTACAAGGAGGGTCTCCGCGTCAGCGTCGGGCTCAGGTGCCTGGGGTTCGTCGGGCGCAGGGACTGGCGCATGGAATACGGTCACGGGGGCTACATCGACCTCAGCTTCGGGCGCTGCTGCGCGTGCGAGGACGACAAGTGGCGGCGCATGGGGTACGGGATCAAACAATTGGGTGGTCACTGGGCCTGCCTCGCCGTCGGTTAATGCGCCTGCCCCGCCGTCGATATGGCCTGTAACCCGCTCAATGACTACGCCCTATTCTGTTGTCGCGAGTTCTGCCTCTGGCGATGTAACGCAAGGTCATGGTGTCGTACGAGGCATGGGCACCACAGATATGGGTGCCATGCACCACTCAGCACGTATCGCACACGAGACGGCGACGCTATGGACAACCCACATAGTGGCAGCGACGCGGAAATAACATGGACCACATGGACGATGACCTGCGCCTTGCGATTGAGCTCAGTCTCGCGGAGGCGCGGAGTCGGGGGGAGGCGGCATAGGTGGATGAGGGCAGGCTGTTTAGGAGGGGTGGCGATGTGGGAGAATGTGGATCGCGGGGATGGGGGTAGAAAAGGCGGAAGAGTGGCTGAAGCCGTGGGAGAGAAAAGCGGCGAGAGTGGTCGACTGGGCAGGATATATCCTTAGTACCTCCTTCGCGCTACACATCTTATGGACACACATGCATTGTTCCTTTACCACCCGCTCCCACTGCCCTTCCGCTTGTTGGTGTCCTGCGCCTTTCGTTGTCAGCGCAGTGGAGCTTCAAATAGATTTCCCGAGTGTCCTATACCTGACTGACCCCTTCTTGACCGGCCGTTGAATCCGTTCACGAAATTTCATGAATAACATTGCATTCTTCCTTGTTCTGTCACATGCGCATGAATGAAATTTTGCCACCGTCTACGTATACGAATGATCATCGACTTCCTTCAAGTGCAGAGTTCAGGTGCCTTACCAAAAAGATGGTCTCCCACGCCCATGTCAGTAGACCAAAAAAAATGTGCATTCGGATACGGGGAATCGAACCCCGAGCTGCCGCGCACGTACTATGAGAGGCGGCAATGTTGGCCGTTACACCATATCCGATGGAGGCCAACTCTAGTCAGGAAGTCTGGATCGAGAAGGGCAGGGTGATATGAGGGAGAGAGGACCCAGAGGAAGAGTATGAGTGACAGGGTGAGTGAAATGACGCGGAAGGTGGAGGGGCGATATAAGGGACATCGCAACGAGCGCAGGGGAAAGACAGGGAAAAACCCCCCCGTGGTGCGACGAAGAAGAAAAAAAACAGGAAGATGACGAAACACAAAACGAACAGAGAAAACAGGGCGAAGAAGGAAGACACCGGGACGAAGACGAAGGAAACCGTGACAATAGTGACTCACCAGAAAAACACACTCAGCGCCAGTCCGAGTGACTGCCTCCTTGATAGCCTCCTTGTCGTCAAGCGCAGCCCCGACGACCTCGCAGCCAATATCGAGATGCGCGGGGGAGCGGACCTCGCGTTGCGCATCACAGCGTGAGGCATGAAGGTGCTGTTCGCGGCAAGCGGATGTGCCTGCAGCCCGGTAGGTGAAGAAGCCTGTGAATGTAAAGCGCGCGCAAGACAATGGTATAACGTGAGCGCTGAGCACGGCAACGTACCATGAGCGGCACAACGTATCGTGAGCAAGAATATCATAACTTGGTGAAGATAAGGCCCGTGCGCACTCGCAGATCCAAGACGCGAAGGCGGAAGACGTACTCACCTTGACCCCGTGGAACCAAGTACGGTCGCAATGCGAGACATTGTGGGAATGCGGCAATGCCGGGTGGGTTGGCGGTGGTGGGTTGGTTGTGGTCGTTGTTGTTGTTGTTGTTGTTGTTGTTGTTGTTGTTGTTGTTGTTGTTGCTGCTGTTGGTGGTGGTGGTGATGGTGATGGTGGTGGTGTTGGTGGAAGATATGATAACGAATTCCATTCCTTTCAACGATAGAAATACAGATATAAATAAAGATATAAGTTACAACGCCGGAGAGCGAGGTAGAACGCGTGCATGAGTAATAGATGAATGTCCTTCGTACCGCATGCCCGTTCGTTATCGGACCATGATAGTGTGTGTAATGTACAATGAGCAGAAAGAAACCCGAGCATAAGTGACAGTGAAAAAAGTCCGACGCGGTGAGAAACCCTCCTTCATCAACCGGAGGTCGTTGTCTTGCCGCACAAAGTGCGTACCGCGCGTCGCAGAGACAGCCCCAATCGATGTCTGACGCCCGTCTTCTGGCGGGTCGGCTCGATCGGCGCGATGGAAAAGGGGGCGTGCGAATAGGAGACGTCGTGAGACAGCGAAAGCTTCTCGTCTCGGTGGTTGGAAGAAACAGAGAGTGGCGGGGTGGCAGGCAGCTCGACAGAGCTGGTGCTTGCCGTATCGTCGGATGCGGTGTGGATGAGCGACGGCACGACAATTGGCTGCAGCTCCTCGACAGGGATGCGACGAAGCATCGTCAAGTCCAACGTCTTCAACTCCTGCATCGCGTCAGCAAGGCTGATGCGGTCCGCCGGCTCCGGTGTCAGAAACCAAGAGCAAAACTCGCCAAAGGCTTCGGAGACGCTGGCGGTCTGAAGGTACGCGCTGCCGCAGACGAGGTACTGGCTGTAGTGGGGGTCGTCGCGACGGGGGAGGACCCACGGGTTGGTCCGTGCGACGGCGACGAAGAAGGTCATGCCCAGCGCGTATATGTCGGCTTCGGGGTTGCTGTGGTGCCCGCGGAAGACTTCGGGGGCGCGGTAGAATGTGGTGCCTATGCCAGCCCCCTTGGTGGTCTCTTGCTCGGTCGCGCAATTGAAGTCGCAGATCTGCCACGTGCGACGGTCGGGGGACACGAGCACGTTCTCGGGCTTGATATCGCGGTGATAGAGACCGTTGTCGTGCATGTAGGAGAGCGCGGAGGTGAGTTGGAGGAAGCCGCGGTGGAACTCGTCGACGCGCAGGGGTATGTCGCTGTCGAAGACGACGGTAAAGAGGTCGCCGCCGCGGCAGAGGTGCATAGCGGAGACGACATGCTCTTCGGTGATGTAGGTGTCGATGAGTGTCACGATGTTTGGGTGGTCACTGAGGGCGGAGTGAATGTCATGTTCCCTCTTGTGCTGTTGCAAGGCGGCTGGCCGCTTGTCGCGGGCTTGGAATTTGAGTGCGACCACGCGCCCATTCGTGGTATCGAAAGCACGCGAGACGACGCCTTTGCCGCCGCTTCCTACGCAAGAGTCCTCGTTCTGAATATATCTTGCTGTCGGCAAGGTCTTGAACGAGGCGGCGTAGCTCATGATGATAATACTGAGAGAATCTAATCGCGACTGTTAGCGGTCTTTCATGGAGAAGGGCAACTGACATACTGATTGAGAGAACAGTGTAGCAGGTTGTGGTTTGTGGGGCGTGTGGTTGTATGAGATGTGGTCGACGGTGTGATTGTATGTGAGTGGTCGACGAAGTTGTAGAATCCAGGATGCATCCCGGGCGCCTCTTATACCATCCCGTTTAGGGGAAGTGAGGTGTCTGTCTAAGTTTGACTCCGATCATGATAAACGTTTGACTTCCACCTGGAATTTACGGGAGGCGAATCATGAATGTCTCGGAGTGAAGAGGCCAGCGACGGAAAGCTCGCTGGCGGGCCGACGAGTGAGACATTGTCACGTGCGTATACGGCGGATGCCGTAATTTCTGGGTCCACTGCTGTCCTGCCAGTCCGTGAATACTCCCCAAGTCCTATGTCATTGCTAAGGCAGCCGCTTCGAATGGATTGTAGCTATGGGACGTCTGCCCACTGAGACCGTGCATCTGGTGGGTGTCGGCGTCGGAGTTCTGGTCGGTGGTATAGGGGGGTCTCGCGGAAACCGGAACTCTTAAACGTTGCAGAATTTGTTAGACTCTAGGGCGAAACCGCGGGATGACATCGTCTACTAGTTACTAGTTGAAACATTGAGGCCTCGAGGCATCGGACTTGAGGCATCGGGCCGTGTAAGTCAATATATCGACGCGGCGCGCTCGACTTCAATTACTATGTAAGTACTGCCTCCCTTGACCGCCACACCAATTTCACCTCATCGCTGTAAGGGCAGGCGCTGGCACGCGCTTATGTATCATATTATCATATATACCTTGCTCGACCACAACGTTCATGAGTTTACTATTCCCCACACCAGACACAACCATAAGAGCGTACAGAATTCGAAGACCGCTCATTTCCCCGCAACGTTCACAGCGATTCCGCCCACGGCTTGAGCTCTGTCCGCGCAAACTCCTCGATGGTCCCCACCTTCACGCCGAGGGCTTCGAGACGAGGGTCGGGGACGGGGATCTCGGGGAACCACTGGTGCTCAATGCAGAAGTCGAACTGTAAGGGGAGGGCAGGGAGGAGATCGAGTCAGCGTGATGAAGGAGAGTCAGCCAGAGCGAGCAAGTGGTCGATGGCAATGAAGAGCCGCCAAGGGCTCGACCGCGGCGAAGAAGGCTCGGGGCAAGAGGTGTGGGGAGGAGATGGGTGTTGGATAGGAAGGCTTGTGATAACAGAGGAAGAGCAAACGTACCATGTCGTTGATGAGCTTCACGTCTGTGTGGACGCGCTTGACCTCCACAGGTTTGCCTAGAACTGCAGGACTGTCAGCTTGTGTGAGAGACAAAGAACAGAGCCCGCGCACGTACCCTTCGCCAGTTCCGCAGCCAGCCCCTCCGCCGACAAGCGGCAGCAGCCGAGAACGAACGTCCTGTGATCGATCTCGGGCAGGCGCATGGTGTACTGAGTGAAAAGCGCCTTGACAGCGAGACCCATATCGCGGTTGATCCACGTGTAGAACAACACCGTCCGGGCGCTCGAGGTGACATGCTGTACCCGGCTCCGTCTTCTCGAAGGGCAGTTGAGCTGACTGGCGTTCCGTTAGTAGGCGGTACGCAGTGAGATTCCAGTGGAGATTGTTGGCAACTACGAAGGATGCCGTGTAACTCACCCACGCTTAATATTCTCAAGAATCCGCCGGGGCAGATGCATGCGCAGGGCAGTCCAGAGGCCTCGAGGTGCTTCTGAATGACGGATTTGTCTGGAAATAAAGCGCGATGATGATGGGTGAAGGGGTGCCACAAAAAGCTACTTGTATTGGCGTACCGTCAAAGTGCCCGATATCCTTGAATTTGCCGTTCGATATCTCGGTCATGCTCGGTAGCGTACTACATAGAGAGCAGTCAGCATTAGAGACAGCACCGGCTGTGAAAGTCCACAGAAAGCGGCTCGGACTGACCTGAAAACAAGGAATTTAACACCGGCTTCCTTGCTCACATCGATGACATTGATCCCCTGCGCGATCTCGGGGACGTCGACGAGGGGGTACGTGACCTAAGTAATCATAATAACCTCGTCAGTGACGCGCGCACTGTACTTTCGAACGCCGAGCGTTCTTTTTGTAGACTCGAAGACGAACCAGGAAAACACATTCGGCGCCAGTGACCGCCCTCTTGAGGGCCTCCTTGTCGTCGAACCTGGCCTCGACGACCTCGCATCCTATGTCGGCGAGCGCGCGAGCGGAAGCGGAGCTGGCGTCGCGGGTACGGCGCGAGGCTTGAAGGTGCCGTCCGCGATGAGGGCGCGGCAGGCGGAGGTGCCTAGCAAGACCACATGAGCTTCCCGACGGAGGAGGTGAAGAGAAGCAGAGGTGAAGGGAGGCACAGATGGGACGGGAGGCAGATGTGAGGGGGAGACAGAGGTGGAGGGCGAGACACACCTTGCTGGCCTGTAGCAATGAACACGGTAGCAATGCGAGGCATGGTCAGTTCGAAAGGATCTGGTGCTGTAGACGTCGTGATATGTGCTGAGGACCTCTTTACCTCCCGGTCAGGCTTTATGTATGTGCTGGGGTACGGAATATATTGGCTGGGGCATAGCATATACCTGTCGGGGTACGGTAGCAGCCGTCGTTGTTGCCGGTGCATATCAGAACAAATAGCGTTCGGCATGCTCAGAACGGAACGAACCCGTACTCGCTTTAGAGGCGGAAGGCATCCAAGCGGCCGCGGCACGGGCGGCCCAGCGGCTGGTTTCCGTTGGCGGACGGTCTCCAAGGCCGCGGACGTGGACCTCACATTGGTTCTTCTCTTGGCTGACTCCATGGGCAGAATAGTATCCAAATATGGGTGATATCATTGCCCAAAAACCCATTCAGGTAAACGATACGCACTTTGCCGTCTTCTCGACACGCTGCCATCCAACTCGCTTCAATCAATGCGACGCATCTTGGATATTCCGTCTTCAGTGACGCTCCTTTCCTCCATACAAGCAGCGTGTATATGTCCGCTCAAGGTCAGTAATATAGCCCCCAGGAGGGACAGACCGGGAGGCGAGGGGGCTATCATTGTCTGCCGTTCGGCGTTCAACGTTCAACGGTCGACGGTGAAGGTTGTCGGAGTTAGAAAACGGTGGAAAACGCGCACCCGGCACTTACCGAACACCACTGTTCGTCATGATTTCCGCCGCCATTGTTCCCCTCATCATGCGACGCTCAGCCTCGTCCCTCGGGCTTCTTTCAGCTAGTTTCATTCGTCATTTTTTGTGCACACGCTATCGCACCTGAGATATCCTAAGTATTCACGTCCTGCGCAGTGCGCAAGACACAGACAGACGAGAACAGGATACATAATTCGTTGGATAGTGTTTTGAGCCTGAGGTGAGCCAGTTCCCAAAGTAGGTACACATGAATGTCTGTCTGTTCGACGTATTGGTACAAGATCAACGAGTATCATGGTTTTTACAAACAAATTCGAGAAGGAAACATGATGGAAAAAGCAACGGCGGAGCAAGAAGTCTTGTTCAGTGGCAAACGGCGGGCGATCGGGGCGGTAAGCGTCACGGCAGTAGCTTGGTGGCGGATGGACTCGAAGAGGTGCGCCCGTTATTTAAGCCTAGACCATGCTGAGCACAATGTCCGTCTCCTGCATGTTGGGTACGTCAAGGGCCTGCTTCAGCTTGTTCGCTGTAGAAATCTTCGTCAGGATCGATTTAAAGGCGCACTATAGCAAGTGCATTGATAGCGTACTAGTGCTTACCACTTTCCGCGAGGGCTTTGCTCCGAACCAGCGCCTTGTTCTTGATGATGTTAGCAATGAACCCGTTCGCCCGACGAACCTCCTTGTCGACCATGCCGTACATACTGTGAATGTCCTGGCAAAGGCCGGACATGCACCCAGCAACATTTCCATGTTCGCCTTTGGGTTGGTAGCCTGGAGGCTGACCAGGTGCGCCTGAAAGATGATAGCTGGTGAGCGCATGCCGCAAAGTTCGAAGCAAAAAAACGAATCACCTCCATGGCCTGTAGCGCCGCCTTGTTCGCTCCCCCCATGCCGAGCCGAGAGCGGACGGCGTTGCAGCACGCCGACAGAATCTGAAAGTCGACATCGATCTGGGCTCGCATATTCTGGAGGGCGTCGACCATGTTCTGCATCTGCATCTGGAGGCTTGAGATGATGCTCAGCTGGTTGCTGATCTTGCTGTCGACCATTCCGGCCAGGGCGTCCTTTTCCGCCTGCGGTTTGCCGGTGGCGCTCTTGTTGAGCTCCAGTATGACGGCTGGGGATTATGCTATGGTTCAGCATATGATACGAAGAATCGAGTGCGACAATACCTAGCGGCGAGTCGTCACTGCCAGCATTCCCCGCATAGTACGCAATCTCGCGCACGATGTCGACGATGCCGGGCAAGATGTCATCCTTGAGACCCCTCAGATCGCTTGAATCTGCGACCGGTGTTCGTATGCGCGTGAGCATCGTCAATAAGTAAAGGAGGTAAACGTGTGTCACCCTGTTGTAGGCCTGCAGGACCTGCGTCACGAGGTCGTTGTGCTGCTCGGCAACGGCGGGCGGGACTTGCACGCGCGTCCGGTACTGACTCCAGGTGACGGGGAGGAGAGTGCCCAGCCAGGCGGACCGGACGAGCTCAAAGCCCATTTTTGACGCGAGAATCATGCCCTGGCCGGCCTCAAGTGAGTTGATGCTCTCGAATGAGTCCATGTTCGCTCCAGCTGCGAAAGGCGAGATAGGGATTGCGTAGGCGGTGGCCATAGCTATACGAGCGATAGTTGGAGGTCGTTGAGGGTGAAAGACGAACTGAAGGAAGACATGAAGAGCAAGACAGGATGCTGGACAGATCTCAGTGCTCTTCGCTGCGCCATTATATAGCGCTAGCGACTTGGGCGGCTCGTATACGCTGGGCGGAAGCGGTTAGTGGAATTACTACACAGCGGTTAGTGGAATTTACTATACAGTGGTACAACTGCACCTCACCATTACGCTTTCACCCAGCCATAGTATGGGCACGCTGAAGCACTTCCCCGTCGAAAGTGAGGTCAGCAGGCGTCCCTTGACACACCGCCGGCGCGTCCTTGACACACGCGGACGTCAAGCCTTGGTCAAGCCTTTGTCAAGCCTCGCGAGAGGTGCGGCCCAGTAAGGAGGGTGCGGCCCACTGGGTAAGGATCCTCGGAGGTGCGGCCTGAGGAGTCATGCACGTAACGCGCAGTGGGCTTACCGTGATTCTCGAAAGCGCGGTCGTGATTCTCGAAGGCGTATCAGTTCTCGAAAGCGCGGTCGTGACGCCGCTCGAAGACGTATCAGTTCTCGGCGACGGCGTATCAGTTCTCGAAAGCGTATCAGTTCTCGAAAGCGTATCAGTTCTCGAAGGTGGCGGAGGACTTGACAGTTACGGGGTCATCGTGGCACTCCAGGTTGTTGATCGTGGCGGAGAGCTTGTGGGGCACTGGGCAGTCAGCCTCAGTGCCAAGTGGGCGGCCAGTGCCAAGTGGGCGGTCAGTGGGCAGGCGGTGAGGAGGAGATGAAGAGGCTCCAAACCTCTGCCAGCCAGCACAGGACTCCAAGTGGCAGACGCGCAGGACTCCAAGTGGCAGACGCGCAGGGCCGCATTCAGTTTACAGATAGCAGTGGTGGGCGAATAATCGGTGCTTGTCGTACTCGGTACGTGTGGATACTGGCTACTATCTGGCAAAGGATGTCATTGGCAGGGCGCTGGCGGAGGATGCTACGAGGGCGCTGGCGCAGGATGCTACGAGGGCGCCGGCGCAGGATGCTACTACTGGGGCGCTGGCGGAGGATGCTACTGGGGCGCTGAGGAAGGATGCTACGAGGGCGCCGGCGCAGGATGCTACGAGGGCGCCGGCGCAGGATGCTACTGGGGTGCTGAGGAAGGATGCTGCTACTGGCGCTAGCAAAGGATGCTACTAGGGCGCTGAGGAAGGATGCTACTAAGGCGCTGGTGGAGGGTTCATGGAATCGGGCGTAAGCGGTGGCACCAAGTTGGAATGTAGGCATAGACCAATGGTGCCAAGTTGGAATGTAGGCATAGACCAATGGTGTGCGGTCATGGGCCGTGTCCGGACTTTCTAGGGGATGGGGCGCGAGAGGCCCACTGCCAGCGGGATCGGGCGCGAGAGAGCGGGATCGGGCGCGAGAGAGGTGACTCGCCTTCAAGGACAGGTCGGGGAACGGCCGGCGGGGACCATGCTACATAGTGCGCCTGAAGTTCCACTTTCAGTGAAGGACAACGCGAGGCTTCAAGTCGTGACGAGGACGACGCGCTAGACTCGTGACGAGGACGACGCGCTAGACTCGTGACGAGGACGACGCGCTAGACTCGTGACGAGGACGACGCGCGAGGCTCGTGACGAGGACGACGCGCTAGACTCGTGACGAGGACGCGAGGCGAGACTCGTGACGAGGACGACGCGAGGCTCGTGACGAGGACGACGCGCTAGACACGTGACGAGGACGACGCGAGACTCGTGACGAGGACGACGCGCTAGACACGTGACGAGGACGACGCGAGACTCGTGACGAGGACGACGCGAAACTCGTGACGAGGACGACGCGAGACTCGTGACGAGGACGACGCGAAACTCGTGACGAGGACGACGCGAGGCTCGTGACGAGGACGACGCGAGGCTCGTGACGAGGACGACGCGCTAGACTCGTGACGAGGACAACGCGAGGCTCGTGACGAGGACGACGCGCTAGACACGTGACGAGGACGACGCGAGACTCGTGACAAGGGCGGCGCGAGACTCGTGACAAGGGCGGCGCGACGTGAGGAGCAGCAGGGCGATGGTGAGGAGCAGCAGGGCGATGGTGAGGCGAGCCGCGCGAAGCTCGTCACTTCGATTCGATCCATGGCGCTTGGTCGATTCGATCCGTGGCTTGGTCGATTCGAATGACGACGAGAAGACCTGCGCGCGAAGGTCGTCACGAGTAGACCTACGCTAGGCTCGCGACGAGTAGACCTACGCGCGAAGCTCGCGACGAGAATACCTACGCTAGGCTCGCGACGAGAATACCTACGCTAGGCTCGCGACGAGAATACCTACGCTAGGCTCGTCACGAGTAGACCTACGCTAGGCTCGTCACGAGAATACCTACGCGAAGCTCGCGACGAGGACAACGCGCGAAGCTCGCGACGAGGACAACGCGCGAAGCTCGTCACGAGGAGATCTATATGCGAAGCTCGTAGCACATACGGTGACCAGTGGAAAGCATATACACCGACGGTGACCAGTGGGAAGCATATACGGTGACCAGTGGAAAGCATATACACCGACGGTGACCAGTGGAAAGCATATACACCGATGGTGACCAGTGGGAAGCATATACACCGACAGTGACCAGGGTCATATATAGTGACCAGGGTCCCTCGCCTTGTTCTTCCATCCCCTCCTCATGACCGCCTTCAAGTTCGACCCTCCCGCCTTCTAGTTCTGTCCTCCCGCCTTCAAGTTCGGCCCTCCCGCCTTCTAGTTCGATCCTCCCGCCTTCAGGTTTAATCCTCCCGCCTTCTAGTTCTGTCCTCCCGCCTTCTAGTTCTGTCCTCCCGCCTTCAAGTTCGATCCTCTCACCAGCCCTCGCGTTCGATCCTGCTCCTCACCATTCCGTCGCCTGCGTCGCGCGTCCTATACCCCTCACCCCCCCCACCCACACACCTCTCTCCCACACGCCCTCTCACCCACCCCCACCCTAACCCTAACCCTCCTAATCAAAATGCCGCCCCCGCTTCGGATCCGCGCGCCGTTTGGCGACCGCTTTGCGGACCTGGGGTGGGGGGTTAGAGGTGGGGTGTTAGAGGTGGGTTTGATATTATCGGGCGATGTTGGGCGGAGGAAAGGAGCGAGGAAAGGAAGGGGTTGGGCAAGGGATTAGCGTTAGCGTTATATTTTAGTGGAGGGCAATGCGGGAGTGGGCAGAGGAAGGGGATTAGAGGGTGAAGGGGAAGGGGCCGGGGGAAGGGGGGCTCGCTAGCGCTCGCCAGGGGAGGGGAAGGGGATATAAAAAGGAGTGGGAGGGGAAGGGGGGCTCGCTAGGGCTCGCCAGGGGAAGGGGAAGGGGAAGGGGAAGGGGAAGGGGAAGGGGGGCTCGCTAGGGCTCGCCGGGGGAAGGGGAAGGGGAAGGGGAAGGGGAAGGGGAAGGGGTGAAGGAGTGGGTGAGGGGGGAGTGGATGAGGGGAAGGGGAAGGGGAAGGGGAAGGGGAAGGGGAAGGAGCGGGAGGGGAAGGGGAAGGAGTGGGAGGGGATATAATAAGGAGTGGGAGGGGAAGGGGGGCTCGCTAGGGCTCGCCAGGGGAAGGGGAAGGGGAAGGGGAAGGGGAAGGGGATATAACAAGGAGTGGGAGGGGATGAGTGGTGGAAGAGGGCAGAGGGGAAGGGGGGCTCGCTAGGGCTCGCCGGGGGAAGGGGAAGGGGGCGAACGAAGTGAGCCTTGGGGGAAGGGGGGCTCGCTAGGGCTCGCCAGGGAAGGGGAAGGGGAAGGGGGTAGGTGAGGAAGGGGCAGGGGAAGGGGAAGGGGAAGGGGAAGAGGGGTGAGTGGGTGTTAGAGGTGGGTGAAGGAGTGAGTGAGTGAGTGGGCGGAAGGGAGAGAGGGGAAGGGAAGGAAAGGAGTGGAGAGGAGACCAAAGCGGGGGGATCCAAACCCACAAACACCGAACACTCCCACTCTTCCCACTCCCACTCTTCCCCACAAAAACCAAACCACCACTCCAAAAAACCCCCGCACACAAAACACCGAACACAAACAACACAAACCAAACACCGCACACCGCACACACAAACCACTCACCTTGCGCTCCGGCCGCACCACGATCACGGGCACGGGCGAGTGCGAGAGGCAGTATCTGGGGGTGAGGAGGGGGGGGGTTAGTACAGCGTGTCATTATGTCGGTTCGACGGTTTTTCGATGGGTGGTTAGATGAATAGTGGTTCGATAAATTAGGGAGGAAGAAGGACGGGGGGTAGGGAGAGGAGATGGCGAGAGGCGAGAGGGAGGGGAGGCGGGGAGGGAGGGGAAGGAGAGGGACGATAGGGACATGGGGGGAGGGAAGGATGGGCGAGAGGAGAGGGACGGGGGAGGAGGGAGGGACGGGGGAGGAGGGAGGGCAAGAGAGGGAGGAGAGGGGATGGAGGGAGAGGAAGAGGAGAAGGACGGGGAGGAGGAATAAGGAGGGGAGGAGGGGCAGAACGGCAATCACATTTCACCACATCCTACGTCAAAAACCAACACATCATAAAAAACAAACAAACCCTACTCACTTACTAACACTCCCCACCCCCATCGACGACCCGCCGAGCGCGTTCGTCCACGTGCGTCTAGAAAGAGGAGGGGGCGCGGTCAGTCTCGTTCGTTACTTCGGGTGTGGGGAAGGAGAGAATTTCTGCTAGTTTGGTCCCGCCCCGCCCCGCTTGCGTCTTCACCATCACCCTCCGACCGCTCCACCCCGCCTGCGAGCGCACCACCACCCCGCCTGCGAGCGCCCCAGCCCGTCAACCAGCGCCCCACCCCGCCCGCGACCGCCCCAGCCCGTCAACCAGCGCGCCACCGTCGCCCAGAGTGCAAGCGCCCCTCCTATATGAGCGCGCCGCGCCCCTCATCATCCCCTTCCTCTCACCCTTCATCCAAACCCAAAACCAAATAAAACCCCCCCAAAAAACAAAACCACTCCCCCACACCCTTCACCCCAAAACACCCCCACTCCAAAACCAAATAAACCCCCCCCAAACACCCCTCCCCTCCTCTTTCACCTCTCCCCCCACCCGCCAGGGTGCTCCTCTCCCCTTCCCCTCCCCCCCTCTCCCCTTTCACCCTTCCCCCTTCCTCTCCCACCCGCCCTTCCCCTCTCCCCCCTCCTCTTTACCCTCTCCCCCCTTTCCAACCACCCCTTCTCCCCCTTTCACCCTTTCAACACCAAACCCCCACCCTCTCCCCCCCTTTCCAAAACCCCCCTCCCTTCCCCACTCCAAACCCCTTTTCCTCCCTTCTCCCTTTCCCAAAACCCTTCACCCTTTTCTTCTCCCCTCCCACCCTTCCTCCTCCCCAACCAAAAAATATTCCGGCAGATGAAAACACCAAACCCAATCCCCCCTTTCCTTCTCCCTCCTTTCCCCCCCTTTCACCCTTTCCAAAACCCCCCCAACCACCCCTTCCCCACTCCCCTCTCTCCCAAACTCTCTCCCCTTCCTCCCCCCCGCCTTTCCACCAATCCCCTTTCCTTCCCCTCTCCAAAAACCCCTCCCTTCCTCCTCCTCTCCCCAAACCAAAACCAAAACACCCCTTCCAATCCCCTTTCACCCCTTTCCAAAACCCCCCTTCCCCCCCTTTCCCAACCAGTCCAAAACCCCCCCAAACCATATAAAACTCATCACTACTCAAGAGAAAAAACCCCCTTTCACCCTTTCCAAAACAATATTCTAAAGACATCAACAAAAAAACCCAAAAACTCACCTCCCCCTCGTCCCCACCACGACCGAGTCGGGCCTGTAGAGCGCGATGAGCCGGTCCCAGCGTGGTCGTGATCGACCGGGTGGGCACGTATTCGAGGATTAGGGAGAGCTGTTAGGTGGGTTTCTTTTAGTATTATAGTTTTAAGGAGTTAGTGAAAGGCAAGAGGAAGTGGGGGGGGGTTAGTGTTGGGTTCGGTTGGGTTAAGGGTGAGTTAGTGTTGATAGGTAGGGGGAGTTGGGGTGGGGGAGGGGGAAGGGTGGGAGTGAGGGGGTGGGAAGGGTGTGGGTTTTTTTGTGAGGCAGAGGAAGGGGTGGGGAAGGGATGGGGGTGGGGAAGGGTGTGTGGGGTGGGGGGGAGTTGGGTTGGAAGGGCATAAAGGGGAAAGGCATAAAGGGGAAAGGTAGAGGGAGAAAGGGTCAGATGGGTGAGGGAGGGAGGGGAAGAAAGAGGGATTGGATGGGGAGAAAGAGGGGTGGGGGGGAGGGCGATGTGTGAAGGACGACAAGTTCTCACCCGTCGCGAAGGACGAGCGCATCACGAAGGACGACAGCTCTCACCCATCACGTTGGCCAGCAATGTGTCGAACCCGTCACAAAAAACCTAAACACCACCCACCTTCCTCCCCTCCTCAAACTCCACGCTCTTCGCCTGGATCTCCATCATGAGCCCGCGCGCGTCTTCGCGGACGATGTCGTGGTCTTTTTCTGGGGAGTGTTAGCGAGAGGCGTTTGATGGGGGGTGTGAGTAAAGAGTGGGGAGTGGGGGTGAAGAGTGTGGGAGGCATGGGAGGTGAACGACGTGAGCATGGGGGTGAGTAAAGAGTTGGGGGGGGGGGGGTGAAGAGTGTGAAAGGCGAACGACGTGAGCATGGGAGTTAGTCTGAGGGGGCATGGGAGGCGAATGACGTGAGCATGGGAGGCGAACGACGTGAGCATGGGGGGTGAACGACGTGAGCATGGGAGGCGGACGACGTGAGCATGGGAGGCGAATGACGTGAGCATGGGAGGCGGACGACGTGAGCATGGGGGGGCGAACGTAGTGAGCATGGGAGGCGAATGACGTGAGCATGGGAGGCGGACGACGTGAGCATGGGGGGTGAACGACGTGAGTATGGGGGGGTGAAGAGTGTGTGTGGGAGGCGAACGACGTGAGCATGGGGGGTGAACGATGTGAGCATGGGTGGGGGGGGGGTTATAGTGTGTGGGGGGTGGGGGGTGAAGAGTGTGGGGGGTTAGCGAGGCATCCAGGGTGAGTAAAGAGTGTGTGTGTGTGGGGGGGGGGGGGGGGGTGTTGGATAGTAGGACAAGGGAGAAGGGGTGGGGGAGGGGGGAAGGGGAAGGGGGAAGGGGGTGGGGGGAAGGGTTGAAAGAGAGGGAAGGGGGAGAGGGAAGGGGCGAGGGGAAGGGGCGAAGGGGAAAGGGGGTAAGAGGATAGGACGGGGGAAGGGAATGGGGGAAGGGCGGTAGCGAACGCGAGGGGGAAGGGCGAAGGAAGGGATAAAGGAGCGGAAGAGGGGAAGGGAGCATAGAAAAGAGTGTGCGTTTGCGAGGCTGCGGTGTGTTTGCGAGGCCGCGGTGTGTTTGCGAGGCCGCGCGGCAAGTCGAGGAAGCCAGACTAGAAAAACAACTCACCCAACACCTCCTCCTCGACGCCCCTGCACACGATCAGCTCGTCTCCGTCCTGGGCGAGGGTCTGGGTGGCGGGGTGTTAGTGAGCACGAGTGGTAGGGGAAGAGGATGGCCGAAGGGGACGAGGATGGTCGAGGGGCGTCGCAGCACATAAGGAGTCGGCATATAGCACGCACCTCCAAACACCACTCGAGCGCACCGCGGCCGCTCTCGTCTGCAGAGGCAGCGCAGAGGAAGACGCGGGTGGAGCGGGTGCGGGTGTAGCTGGGGCGAGTGTTAGTGGGGTGTGGGAGGGAGGGAAGGGGATGCTAGAATTCACCCCTCGCCCTTGACGCTGAGCGTGAAGGAGAACATGCTGGCGGCCGGGTTCTCGAATGTGTCGAAGGAGACCTGGAGGGGTTGGGTCAGCGGGGGCGCGGCAACAGAGATGGAGTACACGCACCTTTGGGGTGTAGAACGATGGCAATGCGATGGGGGTGTGCGGGGTGCCCGGGCCAGGCGTGTTGTGGGTGGGGGAGACGTGTCCAAAGCTGACGGCGTGAGTGGGAAAGTTGGGGAGCGAGCCCGGGGAGTGGGCGGTGGCGGGCAGCGTCGCGGTGGACGAGCCGGGCAGCGCGGCGAGGTCTGCGTGCGGCGAGGAGGGCAGCGGCACGCGCGAGATCATCGGCGAGTCCGATGGCGAGGCCGTCGTCGGCGACGGCGGCCGCGACGTCGAGTGCTTCAGTGCAGAGCGCATCATCGTGGCAGGACGATGAAGGGCGATGGACAGAGACAACCCAGGCTTGGTCCAAGCTTGGGCTGGGATAAGCGGCCCGATAAGCCGAGGAGCGTCGCCGTCGCGCCCACCGCTCTCGCCTCGCAGAAGCCGTCACTCGCCATCTCTCCATCCCTGTCCGCCTTCCTCTTCACCGCACGCCTTCGCCTTTACTATACACCTCCTCCGTGCTTTCTCCCCCACTCGTCTTCCTTAGGCCCCCGTTCAGGCTATGGCGGCCGACAAGAACGCTATGGCGGCGCACAAGAAAGCTATGGCAGGCGGACAAGAACGCTATAGCTGCAGACAAGAAGGCTACGGCGGCGGACAAGAACGCGTATTGCGCCTCCACGAAGGCTACGGCGGCAGACAAGAAGGCTACGGCGGCAGACAAGAACGCTATAGCGGCCGGCAAGAACGCTATGGCGGCCTACATGAAGGCAATGGCGGCGGACAATAAAGCAACGGCAGCCGACTGTTCAGCCAGCGAACATGGCCGCGCTCTCATCTCCCAGTCCTGGGCTCTCATTACCCTGGGGTCGCAAGGTCCCGCTCTCATATCCCCGTCCCCGGAGCGCGAGGTCACGCTCTCATCTCCCACCGCAGGACGCCCTCTATCTGATCGCAGGACGCCCTCTATCTGACCACCGGACGCCATGCTCCCTCTCCTCCGACCGCAGGGAGGACACGCCCTCCATCCGACCGCAGGGAGGCCATGATCCCTCTCCTCCGACCGCAGGGAGGCCATGATCCCTCTCCCCCAGCTCAGGAGGACATGCTCCCTCTCCCCCAGCTCAGGAGGACATGCACCCTCTCCCCCAGCTCAGGAGGACATGCTCCCTCTCCCCCAGTGCAGGAGGAGATGATCTCCCCCAGCGCAGGAGGACATGCTCCCTCTCCCTCCGCCCGCAGGGAGGCCATGCATGCTTCCCTCTCTTCCATCGAGTGACGACCGTCAATGCTCCCTCCCTCAAACCGCGACAGGACGTGCTCCCTCCCTTCGACCACCGGACGCCATGCTTCCCTGCCTCCCGGCGCGTCGGGAATGCTCGCCCTCCGACCGCAGGACGCCCTCTCTCCGATCGCAGGACGCCCTCCATCCGATCGCAGGACGACACTCCCTCGACCGCACGGACGACACTCCCTCCGACCACAGGCGCTCGTGCCCTCCGACCGCAGACGCTTGCGCTCCCTCTCTCCGACCACAGGCGCTCGTGCCCTCCGACCACGGGAGCCATACTCCCTCCGACCGCAGGCGCTCGTGCCCTCCGACCACAGGTGCTCGTTCGTGCTCCCTTCGACCGCAGGCGCTCGTTCGTGCACCCTCCCCCTTCTCGACCGCAGGGAGGACATACATGCTCCCCCTCTCCGACCGCGGGGAGGCCATGCTTCCCTCCCTTTCGGACCACGGGGGAGGACACGCTCTCTCCCTCCGATCGCAGGACGACACGCTCCCTCCCTCCCACCAACTGCAGGGAGGCCATGCGTGCTTCCTCCCTCTCTTCCCCCAACCACAAGACCGCGGGACGACATGCTTCGTCCGACCGCGGGGACAACATGCTTCGTCACACCGCGGGGAGGCCATGCTTCGTCCGACCGCGGGACGACATGCTTCGTCCGACCGCGGGAGGCCATGCTTCGTCCGACCGCGGGGACGACATGCTTCGTTCGACCGCGGGACGACATGCTTCGTTCGACCACGAGCGGGCATGTTCCTTTCCCCAACTACAAGACCGCGGGACGACATGCTCCCTCCGACCACGGGGACGACACTCCCTTCGACACGCTCCTCTCTCCGACCGCGCCCGTTCCTGCTCTCTCCGACCACGACCGTTCCTGCTCTCTCCAACCGCAGGCGCTCGTGCCCTCCGACCGCAGGCGTCCACGCTCCGTCCCTTCGACCGCAGGGAGGACCGTCCACGCTCCCCTTCTGCGATCTACACTTGCCATGCGCGTTCTGCCATCTAACTCGCCATGCGTTCTGCGATGCAACTCGCCATGCGTTCTGCGATGCAACTTGCCATGTGTTCTGCGGTGTAACTTGCGTGTTCTTCCATACCGCAGGGACACAGTCCACACCGTAGCCTGTTCTTCCGGCCTACCCGTAGCCTGTTCTTCCAACCTACCATAGCCTGTTCTTCCAGCCTACCGTAGCCTGTTCTTCCGGCCTACCCGTAGCCTATTCTTCCCTACCGTAGGGACACAGTCCTTCCATACCGCAAGGACACAGTCCTCCATACCGTAGGGACACAGTCCTTCCATACGTAGGGACACAGTCCTTCCATACCGCAGGGACACAGTCCTTCCTACCGCAGGACCACAGTACTTACTGATCTGACGAGTACATCCGTACGTAGCCTGTCTACTCTCCGAATGGCTGCATGGCCTGTATCCGAATGGTTGCATAGCCTGTATCCAAATGGTTGCATGGCTTGTATCTACTGGTCATAGCCTGTATCCGAATGGTCATATAAGCCTGTATCCGGACATATGCTCATTTATTGTGAGAATAATATCCGCGATCGTCTGATACTGCGCGGAAGACTGGCATGATACTGCGCGGAAGACTGGCAAGCACCTCGTCTACGCGGGGTCTCATCAAGTACTTCGTCTACGCGGGGTCTCATCAAGTACCTCCGAGTCTACGCGGAAGACCTCCGAGTCTACGCGGAAGACCAAGGACCTCCGAGTCTATGCCGTGAAATCAAGTCCCTTCGCTCAGCTCAGCAGGCGGCGGGATTCGTCTACTAGCAGGCGGCGGGAGTCGACTTCGTCTACTTGGTTGTGGCACTCGACTTCGTCTACTTGGTTGTGGCATTCGACTTTCTAGTGCCGGCTTCCGAACCGTCGTCGACTTTCTGCTGGCTTCCCCATCGACTTCCAGCCGACTTCACCGGCGTCGACTCTCTGCCGGCTTCCCCACCGACTTCCTGCCGGCTTCCCCATCGACTCTCTGCCGGCTTCCCCATCGACTCTCTGCCGGCTTCACCGTTGACTCTCTGCCGGCTTCCCCATCGACTGTGAGTCATTGACTTCACCGTGGACTTCATGGACTTCCCCATCGACTTCCTGCCGGCTTCACCGTCGTCGACTATATGGATTACATTCATCGTCGACTGTACTTATGGGCTTCCGACATGGACTTCCCCGTCGACTCTCCAGTGCCGGCTCCCCCGTCGACTGTATGCATTAAATTCATCGTCGACTGTGAGTCATTGACTTCACCGTCGACTATCTGCCGGCTTCACCGCCGAGTCGCGCCTGGCATCCACCTTTCCTCGCGCCCACGCAGCTTTCCTCGCGCCCACCTTTCCTCGCGCCCACTCAGTTTTCGTCGCGCCCACTCAGCTTTCCTCGCGGACCTAGAAGGGAGACGCCCTAGCCGGCGACCTGACGCTCGAAGACTTCCTCCTCCGCGACCTATCGAGGGACGCCCTCTCCGGCGACCTGACGACGCGGGACACCCTCGCCGACCTGACGCGAGGACGCTCTCGGCTCGGCGACCTGTCGACGAGGGAGACGCCCTCGCCGGCGACCTTCGCGAGAGACGCCCACGATGGCGACCTGCCGCTCGAGGACGCCCATCGGAGACCTGACGCGAGGAACACGCCCTCTCCGGCGACCTGACGACGAGAAAAACACCGTCCGCCGGCGACCTGACGTAGGACGCGAGGGACGCCCTAGCCGGCGACCTGGAAGGCGGGGACGCCCCCGGCAGCAACCTGCCGGAGTAGAAACCCTCTCCGGCGAGCCTGCCGAAGGGTCCCGCCCTCGCTGACGACCTGTCGACGCGAGGACTCCCTCTCCGGCGACCTGACGCGGGACGCCCGTCAACGACCTAGAAGGGACACCCTCTCCGGCGACCTGACGACGCGAGGACGCCCTCGGCTCGACCTAACGAGAGAGGCGCCCTCAGCTCGGCGGCCTGGAAGGCGAGAGACGCCCCTCGGCTCGGGGACCTGTCGCCAGAGACCGCCTCGGCTCGGCGACCTGTCGAGAGGCGCTCTAGCTCGGCGACCTTCGCGAGGACGCCCATCGCCCCCGACCTGACGCGAGGAGACGCCCTCCTCCGCGACCTAGGACGCGGCTCCCGCCCTCAGCTCGGCAACCTGACGCGAGGGACGCCCTCCCCGGCGACCTGACGACGCGGGGGACGCCCTCTCCGGCGACCTGACGTGAGGACGCCCTCCTCGACGACCCTGGAAGGCGAGACACGCCCTCGGCGGCGACCTGACGCGAGGACGTCCTCAGCTCGGCGACCTGACGAGAGAGACGCCCTCGATGGCAGCAACCTGACGCGGGGGACGCCCTCGGCTCGGCGACCTGGAAGGCGTACGCCTATCGCCGACGACCTGACGCGAGGGACACCCGTCAACGACCTGCCGGCGAAAGACGCCCTAGCCGGCGACCTAGGACGAGAGAGGCGCCCACGATGGCGACCAGCTGCGAGGACGCCCTCGCCGACGACCTAGAAGGCGGGAGACGCCCTCCTCGCTCGTCGACTAGCCGCGAGGGACGCCCTCGCGGGCGACCCGACGCGAGAGACGCCCGTCAACAACCTGTCGAGAGACGCCCTCTCCGGCGACCTGACGCGAGAGACGCCCTCACCCTCGAGCTTCGCGGGGGACGCCCTCTCCGGCGACCTGCCGCTCGAGGACGCCCTCGCGGGCGACCTGCCTGTCGCTCGAGGACGCCCCCGGCAGCAACCTGCCGGACGAGGGAGACGCCCTCTCCGGCGACCTGGAAGGCGGGGACGTCCTCCTCGCGGACGACCTGTTTAGGAGACGCCCGTCAACGACCTGACGCGATAGACGCCCTCGCGGACGACCTGACGCGAGGACGCCCTCTCCGGCGACCTGACGCGAGGACGCACTCGTCGCCGACCTGACGAGAGGCGCTCTAGCTCGGCGACCTGACGCGAGAGGCGCGCACGATGGCGACCTATCGAGAGGCGCCCTAGCCGGCGACCTATCGAGGGACACCCGTCAATGACCTGTCGAGAGGCCTCTAGCCGGCAACCTGACGCGGGACGCCCTCGGCTCGACGACCCAGGACGCGAGGTACGCCCTAGGCTCGGCGACCTGCCGCTCGAGGACGCCCTCGCGGGCGACCTGCCGCGAGGGAGACGCCCTAGCCGGCGACCTGACGACGCGGCTCCCGCCCTAGGCTCGGCGACCTGGAAGGCGGGGACGCCCTCGCGGGCGACCTGTTTAGGAGCCGCCCTCAGCTCAGCGACCTGGAAGGCGTACGCCCTCGGCTAGCTGAAGGCTCCCGCCCTCGACGACCCGACGCGAGGGACGTCCTCGCTCGGCGACCTGTTTAGGAGACGCGCCCGTCGCCAACCTGCCGGCGACCTGACGCGAGACGCCCGTGGACGACCTGACGCGAGCTGAGAGACGCCCGTCAATGACCTGACGACGCGATAGACGCCCCCGGCGACCTTCGCGAGGTCGCCCTCCTCGCTCGACGACCTAGAAGGCGGACGTCCTCGGCGACCTGTCGAGGGCGCCCGTCGACGACCTAACGACGAGAGGGACGCCCTAGCCGGCGACCTAGGACGCGAGGACGCCCTCATCGGCTCCCCGACCTGCCGCGAGAGATGCCCTCGGCGACCTGGAAGGCGGGGACGTCCTCAGCTCGGCGACCTGACGACGCGAGGACGCCCACGGCTCCGGCGACCTGGAAGCCTCCTCAGCGATCTGACGCTCGATTCAGAGGACGTCCGTGGACGACCAGCCGCGAAGGGACGCCCTCCGCGACATGCCCTCAGCGAGCTGAAGACCCGATTCATACAGTCGATGGCGCTGATGAGGTGGCATCGACTCCAAGGATGGCGTCGACTCGAAGGTATGGCATCGACTCGAAGGTATGGCGTCGACTCGAAAGGACGGCATCGACTCGAAAGCATGGCGTCGACTCGAAGGGGTGGCGTCGACTCGAAGGGGTGGCATCGACTCGAAGGTATGGCGTCGACTCGAAGGGGTGGCGTCGACTCAAACCGGGAGTCGACCGCGACGAAGAGCGCGCAGGGCAAGAGGTGTGAGCAGTGCGATGGGTGTTGGTGAGCAGTGCGATGGGTGTTGGTGAGCAGTGAGATGGGTGTTGGTGAGGAGTGTGGGTGTTGGTGAGGAGGGTGGGTGTTACGTACTGGAGGGTAGAGGAAGCCGGATGTTAGAGGAAGCCGGATGTTAGAGGAGGCGAGACTGTTGTCGCCAGAGGAGGCGAGACTGTTGCCAGAGGAGGCGAGAAGAGTGATAGAATGAGACGACGAGTGATAGAATGAGACGACGAGTGATAGAATGAGACGACGAGTGATAGAATGAGAAGAAGAGTGACAGAATGAGAAGACGAGTGACAGAATGAGACGACGAGTGACAGAATGAGAAGACGAGTGACAGAATGAGACGACGAGTGATAGAATGAGACGACGAGTGACAGAATGAGACGACGAGTGACAGAATGAGAAGACGAGTGACTGATGTGGACCGACGAGTGAACAAGGCCAGAGACGAACTCTGAGATCTGAAGCTTGAGCTTGAGGCTTTGAAGCTTGAAGCTTGAAGCTTGAAGCTTGAGCTTGAGGCTTTGAAGCTTGAGCTTGAGGCTTTGAAGTGAAGGATCAAGCTCGAGTAAAACCCCTCCCAGAGTAAAACCGCGGAGACTAAGTAAAACCCCTCCCAACGGATGATGATGACAACTGAATTGAATGATACGTTTCAACGACATAAATAAATACAGATATAAGTTATGATGAGCGAGGTTCCATGATGAGCGAGGTTCCATGATGAGCGAGATTGCATGATGAGCGAGATTGCATGAGTAGTAATACAGAGATAAATAAATGTCCTTCCTTCAAGTCCGTGTGAGCAAATGAGACCATGATGGTGTAGTGTACAATGAGCAGAAAAGGTGGGTCGGGATGAAAAGGCGAGTCCGTGATGAAAGGTGAACCGTGATGAAGAGAGACCGACGCGATGAAAAGAGTCCGTGTTGAAAGACGAGTCCGTGATGAAAAGAGTCCTCCGACGCGATGAAAAGAGTCCAACGCGATGAAAAGAGTCACAGAGTCCGACGCCCCGAGTACGGCGTGAGTCGCCGTCTATCTGCGGTGCAACGCACGGCGCAGAGACGCCCCCAATCGCTCCTGAAGCCCATCTTCTGGCGAGGCGCGATGGAAAGGGGGCTGCGTGAATAGGAGGTGTAAAGGGAAGTGGAGGATGGCATGGGCTGGGCGGAGGACAACATGGGACTGGGCGGAGGACAGCATGGGGTGGGGGAGGACAGCATGGGCTGCGCGGGTGTGATCGCAAGCTTGTCGTCTCGCTGGATGGGGGGCGTGGGCGGCGGGGTAGCGGGCCGTCCGGCGAGCGGTGCTCGACGTATCGCTAGATGAGGTGCGGACGAGCGACGGCACGGCGGATGATTGCAGCGACGGCACGGCGGATGGCTGCAGCATCTCCGATCTGCTGCTTCTCCGAGGTGGGCGAGGAGCGCATGGCTCTTCGAAGACTCGAGGCGGAGGAGCATCGTCAGGTCGAGCGCCTTCAACTCCTGCGCCGCCTCGTCAAGGCTGATGCGGTCCGCCGGGTCTGGTGTCAAAAACCAGGAGCAAAACTCGCCAAAGGATTCAGAGACGTTGGTGACGGCCTGCAAATGCGCGACGCCGTGGGTGAGGTACGAGCGGAAATCGACGTCGCTGCGACGGGCGTGGCGCCACGGATAGGTGTGCCCGACGGCCATGAGGAAGACCATGCCCAGCGCATAAATATCCGCCTCGCGATTGTTGTGGCGCCCCTTCAGGACCTCGGGCGCGCGGTAGTACGCGCTGCCCAGCCCGGCCTCCTGCGTGACCTCCCGGTCGACCGCGAGCCCAAAGTCGCAGAGCTGCCACGTGCGGCGGTCGCGGGACACGAGCACGTTCTCGAGCTTGAGGTCGCGGTGGTAGAGGCCGAGGGCGTGCATGTGGGCGAGCGCGGAGGTGAGCTGGAGGAAGCCGGCGCGGAGCTTGTCGACGCGCACGTGGAAGGCGCCCTCGTTGACGGCGGTCATGAGGTCGCCGCCGAGGGAGAGGTGCATGGCGGAGACGACGTGCTCGGGGGTGATGTAGGTGTCGATGAGGGTGACGACGTTGGGGTGGGCGCTGAGGGCGCCGTGGATGAGGTGTTCCCTTCTTTGTTGGCGGAGGACGCGCTTGGCGCGTGCTTGGACTTTGAGGGCCACGGCGCGGCCAGTCCTGGTATCAACAGCACGTGCGACGACGCCGCTGGTGCCGCTTCCAAGGCAGTTGGACTCGTCGAGATCGGACTCGTCGAGCGCGTATCTGGCAATAGGGAACGTCTTGAATGAGGTCTCGTATCTCATGATGATGATGATGATGATGATGAAGCTGGGAGTATCTGATTGCACTTGTTAGCGAGCTACCAGGAGAAGGGCGACTAACTCACTGATTGGACGAACAATGTAGCGGGTCGTGAATTGCGTGGCGTGTGATTGTATGCGAGCGGATGAGGTGGTCGACGTGGCGTATGCGAGTGGATGAATGGTCGACGAAGGTGATGAATCTAGAGTGCATCGCGGGCGCCTTTTATACAATAACCATCCCGTTTAGGGGAAGTGAGGTGTCTATGCTCGATCATGACGAAAGTGCAACAGCGACTGGAACTGAAATGAAACTTGCGGAAGATTGGTGTTCGACTTGCGGAAGATTTGTGTTCGGAGACGCAAATGTCTCGGAGCGGAAGTTCTCTCCTCAGTGAGCCGGCAGCGACAGCCTCGCTGGTGGGTGCGGACCATGACATAGCGGCAAATTCTTGCAGGATCAGAAATAACAACGTCAATGTTGCAGAGCTGCAAAACAGAACAGAAAACTGTGACATGACGAGGCAGCGAGAGCTTGTCACTCACGCGCCCGAGCCTTCGTGGCCGATAGATGGATTCGAGTCCGCGCATCGGCACGCAACTTGTTCGAGATCTGGATTGTTCAAGTCCTCTCCCAAGGCAGCCGTTCCGACGAATGGACTGTAAACACTCAGGTAACACCGAGGCCGCGTAACACTGAGACCGTGCATCCGTATTGCGTAGGCGTCGGGAGGTCTGGTATAGGGGTAAGGCGGAAGCCAGAGGACAACCAGATGACGGAATTCTTAGACGTTGCAGACGGTGTGAGACTCTAGGGGGCGACTCGGTCGTCAACGCGGGCGGAGGGTTACTAGGGCGGAGTTCGACGTCGACTGGCGATGACGTCGACTGGCGATACGGGCGGCGAGGCGACGCGGGCGGGCGAGGGCGCCTGGGGCGAGAGAGGTGACGAGGTCGGCAGCTGAAGAGATATGCCCTCGAGAGACGCCCTCGGCGACCTAGAAGGCGGACGCCCCCGCCAACTTGAAGGGCGATGCTCTCGGCTCGGCAATTTGGACAAGAGCAGAAGAGGACAAGTATGCATGGATTTGCGTCACGACCACGAAGGGCCGCTCGCCGGGAAACCAGGCGCCGGCTTGAGTCAGAGAAATGTAAGAAAGCAAGTGCCGGCGGCGGGCGCCGGACAACTGCCGACCGGTCCAGGCATATGCCGTCGACTTCGGGCGGACAACTCGGCCCCAGCCAGTGACTAGTGACCGACTACCAACCTTGGGAGTCGGCGGTATGTCCCTGCATTTGGTTTCTTGCATGACTTGTCGGGTGATGTGCTAATCATTACTTTCCCCCAGAGCCTCATGGGACGGTGTTGAACGTCATGGCATTGGTAGGAAGCCGCCGTTGACTTGAGAAATGCACGCGACTTGCACATGGCCAACACCCGTGTAAGTAGACGACGAACATCCCGTGTAGAGGTCCAACGCCCCGTGTACTTAGACGGTATAAACGAGAGCGGGGTGCGTTTCATTCGATCACAAGCCATGTCCGACGCCACCACTCGCCCATTCGTTGCGGGAAACCCCAGCTCCATCATGGAATACTGGAAGCGCATGGCTGCCTTCGACAAAGCCTCAAACCACTCGCCCTTGCGTGAGGGCTCGACTTTCGACCTCGCCCTCGTGGAGCCGCCCCCGCTCGACCGAGCGGGCGCACGCGATGCGCCTTGTTTTCCCTTCTCGACACAGGCCACCTTCGTGCTTTGCAGGCCCCTTCAGCAAGGGGACAACTACTACTCCCAGGTCTGGGTGGCGAGACAGATCTCGCGCGGGAGCGACGTTGAAGGCGCCGAGCTGGTCCTCAAGTTCATCATCCCGAGCCAGCTGGACCTGCCGTCGGAGGAATTGACAGAGGAACACATCATGTGGGCTTCATACTTCTATCCAGAAGACATAGTAGCGTATCAGGCCGCCGCTTATAACGCGCTTGCCAAGCAACAAGGCTGCACTGTCCCGTATTTCTACGGCGCACACAAGGTGAGTACTGCGTCGATCAGACGAAGGTCCATCCAAATGATCAAATCATGCTCAAGGTCACCGCACCGTGGGGCGAGCTTGTCAGTGTGCTCGCTTTGGAGTATATCTCGGCCCCCTGCCTTTGGGAAATTAGGGATGCCCTGGGCCTCAATTACCCCGATGACGACGCGCCACATATTCCCGCATTCATGGAATACCTGAACTACGAAAAATACTTTGCCCTGGTTCGTCTTACGCTTCAGTTGTACCATCTATGCTATTTGGCTTATCCACGTGCCCAGTTCCAGAGCGCCATCGAGACGATCACGAACGCGCACGCCGTCAACATCCGCCACCGTGACATCCGCGACGCGCACATCCTTGTCGATCTCGCGCACAATCGGGTCGTGCTCATTGACTGGACCAACGACGCGCCTGCTCATTTGGCAAAGACGGGGCTCATGAACGACCCCGGCCTTGCCAGAATCCACGACGTGCTGGGGATTTGCAGACGGTTCCTGCGTTGCAAAGCGCACTACAAAAGGCTTCTCCTGTACATATATCCTACTTTCCCGATGCTGCATAACTTTGTGCCACGTCCCTGACCGTCTGTATTCACCCATATTCCTAGCAGGCATTATCTTGGAATTCCATGAACCACCTCGATGTTGCAGCCAGCTTCTCGCCGTCCTCTTTTCCTGTTCTGCGCTTTGACGCTTATTCTTCGAGCTCCGGGCCATCGTTTCACTTCTTGGAATAGTAGCTCACGTACTCCCTCGCCGGAATTCATATTGTCGCCAATGACGCCTCGCACTTGCCTACCGCGCGCCGCGCCTCTGTCTTGGGCGGCAGGCTATCACTATATGTGTCCGGCGCCAATCCGCTTCGCTACTCGAGGTCGACTCTGCATACTCGTTGACGTTTTCACCGACGAGTAAATCGGTGAGCGCATCGCTTACATCGACGTCGCTAAACAGTCTCCCGCGCGCCTGCCAGTCACGTCGGCCGAGCAGAGTCCCTACACGCAGACTGCAGTGAGTACTTTTGAAAGAGGAACAAAGGATGGTGTGCGTCACACGTCACGCCTTTCCTTCTCGACATTCCACATCAACCGCTGGCTCTCGATTTCAGTGCGCTGCGACAAAGCGCATGGCCAGAGACATCCAACCAATATATTCTCAATTATGTTTTGTTGCGTCGGGACGAGGGAAGGGACCGAACCGTGCAGCCGGGGGCGAGGGTCCTTGAAGAACTCTGAACAATAAGCAGTCGACTGACACCGGGATCCTTATGCTCTTGCCGTTCCAACGCACTTCCTTCCTGTTGTTCTTTCGGGTCAGCACAACAATAAGCAAAGCGACATTTGTGGCACAACTGGTATTTATACGAGGACAACGCTGCAGTCGGGGTCCACCTCACCAGCTTTCATGTCTTACGATCCTTGAAGGCTCCACCGCAGCGACGTACTTCATCAGCGAACAGGCGATACACGAACCGACGCAGCCACTTAGTACGACTACGAACACGACGGCCTGGCGCTTGTCATACTCGTAACTCATCACGGTGTGTGTCTATGATCGGTATGTGAAAACGCTGAGGCTGACCTGCCACCAGCTGTACCTATACACATTCATGTTCTCTTATAGTAATAATCGACTTCAGCCACCAAAGGGTTGTCCCCAGCCCCATACGGATGACGTTCATTGGGCTCTGGGAATGCAACCGACGGACAGAACCACCGAGAGGGAAGACCCGAGGGCGTATCCCACCTCAGGCTTCCGGGATCAGGATTCACCGTCCACACAGACATACACCCTGCATCGGCCGCGGGGATATCAGCGGTCTTCTCTCCGTACCGATGACCAGTATCATAATCCGCCAATTCGTGTGGTACCAGCCGTACCACCACCTCCTCCCCTCCATGACCCATATGGGAGCGATGCCTATCTGTCAACGCCCTTCGCGCCCAGGATGGATACCAGGCCCCTGCCGGAAAGTTCGCCTGCCTGGAACTCCGGTACACAGTATCAGCCGAGGCTTTCGGAAGAGCCTGCTGCGTCATGTGGTGGCACAGCACATTCGAGGCACCCGCCTCATTTGCAGCACCCGATGTCAGCACAAGCACAAGCTCCCGCTCCGTACAACAATCAAGGTCGACAAGCCCAACCTCCTCCTCCTCCCCCTGCTCATGTGTCGTTTCCTCCGTACGCTCCCCGTCAAGGCCGACCACACAACACTTCAGCTAGGCAAGCCGAGCGCATTTCGCCGCCTGTACCGCCTCCAGCGCCCCATGTTGCGCTGTCTTCTCCGACAGCGCCTCAAACCCGTCAAGTCCCTCAGCCTCCAGCCGCGGGTAACGACATGCCCATTCGGAGGCCAGCTATGGGTCAAGCGGCCACGGATTATGCGGCGCGCGGCCCTTCGCCTCTCAGCCTTGCTAATCATGATGGAAACAAGGAAGGTCATGTTTCATTGACCATCCCGCGGCCTTCAGGCGCGCCGACGGCGTCTGCATGATCTCTGTTTTGGAATCATGGGAAAACGTGCGGAGCATGGAGGTCACACAACCTATCTCTATCAACGATCTGCATAACATCCTGCGTCGCGCGTCCAACCTACGTAGCGTCTTTGCATGCATCACGGCGGACTCTGGGCGAAACCGACAAGATTGGACGACCATCGAAGCACCCATGCTCCAGAAACTTTTCATAGGCAGGACTGAGGTCTCACTGCAAGGGGTAATGGACGATCTCGATGCGGTCGCACTGGAGCAACTCCAAGTCACGTATGCGCCGCAATGTGCTGTCCATTTGTGGGATGACGAACGAGCCTACTTTACCTTCTTCGACAGGCGCACAAGGTTAAGGGCAGCGTTCAGATCGAGTCCAGTGACGCATGGTACGTCAAAATAGAGCGGCAGTTCTGCACGCGTCGTTGGGAGTGCTGTAGGCGAACGGTTGAAATGGGGGATCCAAGTACAGTGATCTGGATCGTCTATGTATTCGTTAATCAGTCGTCTCTTCTCACTGAAGTTTCGGTGATACGTAGACTGGTTATAGTCGGAGTCAGTAGCTATCTCGAATATAGATACCATATCCCGCAGCCTTCGAAACTCTGCTCTGTCCTGCTGATGAAGACCTTCTTCCTGGCGCATGAAAGACATGTGAAGGTGACGGAGGGGATAAGAGTACTTGTGACGCGACCGTATCATGCGTCCTATCGTGCCGTCCTGGGTAGCGCATTTGGCAATACGCAGTTCCCGAAGATGCTGGAGAATCGGCCTTTCTGGTGCTACCTTCAAGTACGAGAAGAATAGGTCGCTGACGAGGGATAGCCTCAAGTGGAGGTACTTGAGTCTTGACATCTGCGGGAGGCTAAGGATTTGTACGAGTGTGTCCTCCATCATGGTTCCGCCTGGCAACAATTTGAACGACTCGAGCCAGGAGTGATCCCTTCGACGAAGTGATACAGAGACAGCGGGTCATAGAACGGCCAGACATCCTGTTGGTCATCCGAGATTGCAAAGAAAAGTCGCGCAGGGACGGGAGATGCAGATGATTAAATGCATCGTCAAGCGGGTCCTCTCCGTAGACAGCGAGCCTCTCGAGCATCTGCTGACTGATACGCTGCTGAAGGGGTTTGAAAGGTAGAGGTCAGGAGCCAAGCGTACGAAGGCGTCCCTGAGTTGTTGGCCCATGGCTAGCATATGAAGAAATTCTGTTATGGTGATGGACGCCTCATACAGATGCACGGTGTCGAGCTGGGCCCATGGTACATTGGGTGGAGGAGGGATAGTACAAGCTCCGAGGTAGGGGCCCATGTCAAGTGCCGTATGGCTGGCGACGACACGAGGTTTGAGAGCGTCCGAACCGCTTCGCCTCCCTCGAGAAACCAGACGGTGAGGTTCCGCAACGAAGTCAAGGACAAGAGAGGGATAGCACACAATCGAAAAATTGATGCGTGTCCGACGACGAGCTCGAGAACACGTATCTCCGCGATTCTCGCAATGATGAGGTCGAGTGCGCAGAAACAGCGTTCTTCGGCACGCGCACACCTGACTCCCATTCCGAGGCAGTAGGCCCGGAAGGACTCCTGCTGTGAGTCCATATCCGCCTCGGTGTCACGGTAATGGACGACCATGCCCATTCCCTTCGCCCTGTCCATGTACACTTGCGCAAGCTCCATGCGGCAATGATCGTATCGCGTAGGACACGACGAAAGAGAGAGCCACAGCCAGAGATGCGGTAGGTCGATTGCAACAGCTCTCCAGTAGCTGCAGACATGGCTGAGAACAACAGGCATGGCACGTGGGCTTGTAGTAGCGTCGGAGAGCTGGAAAGGGGTGGTATGGAGAAAAGCGAGAGACAAGACTTCAGGGGGAAGTCGGCTGATGGGAGGTGTATAAGGCCCACGTCCTCGATGTACGTGCGGAATGGATGGGAGCGACGGCATCGACCATGGCGGCTGGTACTCCGGAAGGCCCGAGTAGGTGTACTTCGAAGGAGGCGTATGTACGCCCATATCGGAAGGAGGGATAAGCATGTAGCCGGCGTGCTGGTGATCACCGTACGCTGTGGGAAGTCCTTGCTGGCGCGCGAGTATCGAAGAGGCCATCGACGGACAGTATGCAGAAGGTCCTGGTAGAGGTATCAAGGCGTGATTGGAGGGCATCTCCCAGCAAGACGCCGCATCGCCGGCGCTCATATCATGCTGACGAGCAGATGCGGCCTGCGCATGGGCGTGAGGGTAGGCGCGAACCACTGGCATCGCAAACGCGTTCAGATGCTACAAGGTCGTTAAAGACTATCAAAGAGCAGTAGTATTGGACGCACATTGTTCTGATACATTCCGGTCATTCTCCCGTTATCCTGCGCCTGCGTAGAGCGATGAGACGTTTCCTGCACGCCATACGGATAGTGGTGGGACATAGTCAGATGCGGTTGCTGTAAAATGCCCATACTGCCCTCTCAGGAGCTTATATACCAGCCGACGGCCATTCGAGCGAATTGCGGGCATTCCTTTATGCACATACGGGGTTCAGGACAAGTTAGGATGAGATACCCAAAGAGGGAACAATGAATTTGGCTACGTGGGTGTCACACGTCACACCGTAGACTACTACGTAGAGCGCAAGATCTAGCGCAGCGAAGCCATTCTCAGGCTACATTGACAGCCTCACACGTGCGATCGGGGGAACAAAGGCGCACGGCCTCTGGACGGCCTCCCAGCTTTCAGGCAATTGATTCACTAGAACATTCAGCTTTGCACGATGTCGCGCCTTTAGTACCCATTTGAAAGCATCGCGTGTCATTCTAGTCGTTACCGTCATGAACACGTCCCATGTCGAGTGTATCTAGCTGTACTCCTTCTAGATCCGTCCGTCCCATCTAAATCTCCGTCCTTTTACAGACCCTGCCCTATCGCGACTTCCTCTCCCTTCTACGTGCACTTGTTCACCTCCCACCAACTTCACCTACGCCAACCCCTTCCCTCCGTCTCCTTCCCCTCCCGCCTACGCCGTCGCCGAGACGACCCGCTACGCCGTCGTCGGTCGTATCAACTCCAGCGACAGCAAGATCCGATTCGCCAACGCCGTCAAGTTCGCGTCCGCCACGATCACATCCGGCACGTACTCGACGCCGAAGGCCTGCTTGATGACGAGGCAGATGCGCCGTGCCTGTCGCTCGGACCAGAAGTTGAAGTCATCCGGGTCGCGGTCGGCATCGTCGGGCGAGCGGCTGGCATCGTCGGAGGCGCGCTCGGCGTCGTCCGCAGACGAGGACTGTTGTCCCATTTTCGGGGTCCCGTCCGTATCCTGCTTGCAAGATAGCGGGATGAGGGACGGGTCCGAGTCCAGACACAGCGGCACCGCGCGCATCAGCGTCTCTCGCACGGTGTCGAAGGTCAATGTCGTGGGTTTGGTGACTGTGAGCCCAGGTCAGCTAGCTGTTTACCGTAGAGCAAGGTCAACAACACAACAAAGCCACCAGAACTAAACCAGAAAAACAGACGAACAACCCAATAGCCATCCTACTCCACAAAACAAAGCCCAAGCACCAACAAAACCAACAACTCACCATAAACCTCAAACGGCCCCGCCAAGCTCATCACATTATACTTCCCGTCGTGGTGGTACCGCACCTCGTACTTGCCCGTCGCCCACGGCAGCGCGCCACTCTTGAACGTGACCGTGCCGTTAGCGGACTGTGCGAGGGGTATGGGTTAGTATGTAGATGGAGGACAAGGAGGTGAATGGGCTCGGCTTCACTCACCTCACGATCGGGCGTGATAGGCCGGTCCGGGTTTAGCGGCATATCTCCCTCCCACTCATCGTCGTGCACAGGAACCCACATGCCGAGGGACGACGTCTTGGTGACGAGGTTCGATTTGTTCGCACCGACCTGGAGGTGAAGGATGTCAGAAAGTGATGGGGGATGTGGGATTTAGGTATAGGGTGGGAGGAAAGAAGTATGCACTCACCCTATAGATCCCAATCCAATCCCTGCGCGAGTGCTTCCGCGGCGCCTGCCACTTGACCGTCAGCGGCTCCCCGACGTGGAAGCGCATCGAGTGGTCGAACCCGCTTGGCAGGATCGAGATGTTGTACTGGTCCGCCTCGTAGGAGTGCAGGTCGTTCGCTACGCGCCTATCAATAGAGACATCAGTCAGCACGCAGGATTACTGCACGAGCATAAGAAACGCTCCGTAAAATTCAACTCACGTGATCACCAGCCTCTCCCTCGACTGCTGCAGCAGCACCTTCGTGTCCTCAACGACGCGGCCGAATTGTGGGCGGCTGGTATCGGCGTTAGATACGGAATTTTTCCTCCAAGCCCGCCCTTTCGCAGCGCCCACCCAACCAAAAGCTCCGCTCAAACAACGCCACCCAAAACAGCTTCACCGAAACAGCACCACCCAAAACAACTCCACTCACACTTCGTCAAAAACTCCTGCACCGCATCCGCCGTCTCCTCGTACACCTTGTCCAGCGTGCCCTTCACCTCAGTCGCCACGCGCCGGATCTCCGGCCCGTGCCGCCCCGCGCGCGACTCCAGCCGCTCCAGCGTGCGCGCGTGCTTGCTCGCCACGTTCTTGATCACCTTCACGAAGCCGGCCTCGCGGCGGATGGTGTCGCCGTAGAGCTTGCGCATGTGCGGGCTGGGAGGGGTCGGGTGTCAGTATTTGTGGCGTAAGATGTGAGGGTAGGGGTAAGGGTGTAATGGAGTAGGGGTGTAATGGAGTAGCAGAGCGTATCGGGGTAGGAGAATGCATTGGTGTAGGAGAGGTATGGGGCAACCATCCAACGAGAAAAAGACACGCACTTCTCGACAGCGAGCAAGAACCACCATGCCCGAGGTGGCGGATGACGGCGAGCGCGAAGACGAGCTTGCTGCCGCTGATGAGCGCGAGGCCGAACCAGCTCGCGCCGCCGATGACTTCTGGGTCGTTGAGGTACCTAGTGGCGGAAGAGGTCAGCTACGTGGTGCATAAGTGGAAGATGCCCAAATGGAAGATGCGCGAGATGCCGAGATGGAATGCGCCGAGATGGAAAATGCGCAGAAGTGGGAGATGCGTAGAAGTGCGGTATGAAACATATGAGACGGAAGCACAGAGGGCCAAAGCCCACAACAACACCACCAAAGGATTCATACTCACCGATAGATCCCCGTATACTCCAAATGCGCCGGGAACTCCTCGAGGAAGAAGTCGCCAAAGAACCAGCCAAAGACGCCGAGGACCTCGTACGACTCCCTGCTCGCCCAGCCGTGGAGGCCGATGAGCAACTGCGAAGTCGGATGATTAGATGATAGCGCAGGATATGGGACGATAGCCCAGCATGGGATCTAACGATAGCCCTCGGGGATTCTACCGATAGCCCAACACAGGAATCAAGCGCGACTACTTACCGCACCCAGTGTATGCCTCAGCAGCTCATGCCCAACCGTCCAGTTGTTCGGGATGTGGTACGTCTTCCAGACCAAGCCGATGAGCGAGACTAGGAACAAGCCAGTCAGTATCTCTTTCCCCGCACTCAAGAAAAGGAAAAAAAAAAATAAAACTCACTATAAGTCATACAAATACTCATATTAAAAATCGCCTTAAAATTCGTAAACGCCTCGATCGTCGCGCCCCGCGAGGCGTTGTTCGTCGCGTAGTGGTAGTACTTGAGGTAGTGCCGCACGAGGAACTTGCTCTCGCTCTGCGCGCGCAGGACGCCGCCGAGCCCGAAGCAGTGGAAGACGACCCAGGCGAGGGCGTGCAGGAAGTGCAGCGCGAGCGCCGTGTTCGCCGACACCGCGGGCGCGAAGGCGAAGAACAGCCCGTACCCGGCGAGGAGGGCGAACATGAGGTCCGTGGCCCTGAGGTCAGCAAAAGCGGGTCAGCAGGAAGGTTGCGTATGGGTGGGTACAAGCTCAAGAGCAGAAAACCTCACCTGAAGAGATCGAGGTTCTTGAGCACCAGCGTATCCCGGCGGAAGTACGTCGTCAGTAGGTCGTGCTCCGAGAGGGGCCGGCTGCGCGGTGGGACCGAGCGCTCCGATCCGCTCGCCGAGCTCGCCGTCGAGGGGTGCGCCTGGTGCTTGCGGTACGGCTGGCGCGCGAGGACCTCGCTCTCGCCTTCGGTTTCCGTGTCGAGCTCGGTCTCCGTCGCGGTCTCGCCCTCCGTGGCCGCGGGCGTGGAGAGCTCGAGGTCGGACTGCTCCGTGGCGCTGTCGGTGTCGAGGGAGGCGCGCGGGGAAGACGCGGGCGTGGGTGTCTTGGTGCGCTCCTTGATGGGCGCACGCTTGCGATGGGCTTGCGCTGGCCGTAGGCGCGCTCGATGTCTGGGTGATGGTTAGAATGAGGGACGATGACCGCGGAGGAACGTACGTGGATTTCGAAGAAAACGAGGAAACCGAACTGGGCGGCGTGGCCTGCGAGGCTGACGAACAGCACGGCGTAGCTTCCCACGATCAGGGAAGGCCCATAGTACCCAGCATATCCTGTTTTTGTTGAGCCGGAGCGAAAGGAGTAGTTGCACGGTCTTACCGACGGAGTACATGGGATGAGGCGCCAGCTCAAAGACACCGTCGAAGACGAGGTTGCCGCGCTGGAAGAAACATCGCCCCAGTACCAACCGTAGTCCTTGACGACATCGTGGCCTCAGTCTTGACCCAAGGTTGAACGCAATGAGGGCTATCCCACCAATCCATCTATGGAGTCTGATAGGGATTGAGGGAGAAAACAAGCCAATACCTCAGGACATGCACGGCAACCGGGAGATCGTCCGGGACGCGAAAGCAGGAGAACGCGAACATGCAGTAGGCCACAAAGTCACTGCCGGACGAGTTAGTGGAGCGGTCACGTTCCACCTCAGCGGACGCACTTAAGCAAGATCACGTCCACCAGCTGACGGAACAGGAGCCAGGTGTTGTACTCGAGCGGGAGTTCCTGCAGCGCGATCAGTGATTGCAGAGATCGGCAGCGCTATGATCAGCACACACGTCGAAGGAGTAATCTTTCCCCATCTTGCCCGCAAGCTGTGCGCGGATCCAGTTGCGGACCTCCGGGCGCCTATTCTCGTCCAACCATCCGCGGCGCTGCACCTCGCGCACGATCCATTTCTTCTTGCTCTGCTTGGTGAGGACCCAGCCGAGCCCGGCGTCGTATGCACCGCGCCAGAAGGCGAAGTAGACGAGGAAGAAGAGCTGGGACGCGCGCCGGGGAGGCAGAGGAATAGGACAATTTGCGATCCGAGGAGGGCGAGGTTGAGGATGTCGAGGTGACTCTTGGGGTACGCAGGATGGAAGAGGGCGGTGAGCACGTCGTGGGTTGTCGGGACGCGGAACACTGGTCAAGGTGAGCACCATCGCAAACAAGAACAATGAATCGCGTCGCGCACCTTCGCCACCCGGAGTCTTGCCCCACACGATGTCCTCCGTCTGACTCTTCGCCGCGGGCGCAGGCTCTTCAGATGGCTCCTTCGCGGTGCGCCTGTGCCGCAGGGCATTCTGCCCACTTGCCGATTTCGCGCTCATGTCGCGCTTTTAGGCCTCGTAAAATGCGCGGAAAAGGTGACCAGAGGGTGGGGAGTCTGCCTCAAGAACGGGCTGAAATACCTCCACGACTGTCGGCGTGTGCAAGGCGTGGCGTTCGCGGGCGGGAATTTATGTCGGGAAATAGGCTCATCAATTACCTCAAGGTGAAATTCGAATTCCCTCGTGCACATGATTCTCTTCCTCCGGCGCGGACAAGCAGGAGCAAACACGCTCTTGAAGTTTTCCATCATCATCTCCGCCTTCCCTTGCCTCGTCCCCTTCTCTGCCTCCCTTCACTCAGTCTCTCACCCCGCTCAGCCACTGTATACTTGCTTCATTCAACCAATACAACCGTCTTCTCATGCGTGATCTCGTGCCAAAACCTCCGTATTCACCCCAATCCCTCTTTATTCACTCCGATCTCGACTCACACTATCGAGCCTGGAGTTGCTAATGAGAGGGAAGAGCGACGTGACTTGTCGATCGGTCTCCGTGACTGGTCTTCCAGTCTTCGTTGGCGTTAATTTCGGCTGCACCCACATTCTATGGGATGCGGCCTTACGAGGCGCCATATATCTTCTCCTGCACATATCTTTCCTTCACATATCTCTCCCTTCACATATCTTTCCCTTCACACTCCGCTACATATTCACCCCTGCTAGCATATTCCCTTTCTATACCTCGATTCGTTACGACGTGTGTATGCCTACCATGCAATGCAAATCTATCCTTGATTTAGCATGAACGCCGTTCTAGATCCTAGACGATCCTGCACTACGCTCCCAGGACGCACAGTTAGCGCATGCTGAGCGACAAATCCTTGCTGGGCGAGATAGGGGCGCAGCGCATCCATTGTCTTCCGAATAAGGAAGTCTTTGTTCCCGCGAACACCTTTCTTGCCCGCCCGTCCCTGGCCCACCGTGACAGTCGCACACAGCCGCATCTCATACTCACAGAAACCAACCGAATCCACCCACAAAACCGTTCCAAAAAACCCATCACATAACGCATAAATGAAGAGAGGTACTGTAGTTATATGCCGATTGCCACGAATTGAGTACGTATATCCGCCCTCCCCAATGAACTCACCAATTGCCAACTGAGACCAATCCCCCCGCGGCCGAAGCTCTCCTTGTATAGCCCATCGCTCCGTGTCCGCCGCCCTCAATGCCGCATCGACGCTCTCCAGGCCACATCGACGCCCTCGATCCACAGCACCGCATACTCAACCCCGTATCTTCCACCCATCACCCCGCCGCCTCTCCCGCCCGACACCCCCAAAGCCCTCCCGGATGACCACCCACATCCCCGTACACGATATGATGTCCTTGAGCTCCTCTGGCGTGATGACGAGATGCGCTGGCGTCCGCGGGCGCGGGGTATCGTTCACTGCAAAGAAACGCAGTCAGCGACAAGGAGAGGAAGGAAGGGAAGGAAAGGAATCAGGAAAGGAACCGGGAAAGGAGCCAGGAAAGGAACCGGGAAATTAGAGGAGATGAAAGGAAAGGAAAGGAAATGCAAGACGGGGACAATACAACACCACAAAAGCGACAAAAACAACAAAAATAAGCACTGACCATCCACCTCCGCAAGCTCCAACAAGTCGATGGCCTTCAGCGGCCACGTCACCTTCAGCATCGCGACCACCTTCGGATGATGTGGCGTCGGGCTCAGCGTCGCCAAGCGGACCTTCAGCCGCTCCTTCCCGTCCTTCTTCCCACCACCCGCCTCGCACCCGCACCCGCCCTCGCACTCTCGCTCGACATCCCACCCGCGGCTTCTTCCTCGAAATCCGCAACACGCACACCCACGGCGTCTCGCTGTCTCCGGGTCGCTCTCCTCCCCTCTCGTCCTCCCCTCCTCCGCCGCCTCTGCTGCCTGACGGACGCCGGCACAGACTCCGTCGACCGGTGCGCGTCCCCGCTAAAGTTCGTGCTCCCCGTCATCGCGCTCGCCGTGCTCCGCCGCCGCCGCGCCTTCTCCTCCACCTCGTCTCCACGCCCACGCCCACCGTCTGCCGCCGCCCCGCCCGCCTCTTCGCCGCCCGCTTCTTATCCCGCCGCCACTCGATCCGCATGTCCACGTCCCCGCCGATGTACATCGGGTTCTGCGTTGGGTCCACCGCCACCCCCGGCTGCTGGCTGCCAAAGTCGCCCAGCCCCGCGCCCAGCCCGCGCAGCCCGCCGAGGATCCCCCTCGCCCGCCGTCTTCAGCCAGCGCTTCGTGAGCCAGGAGTACAGGATCGGACGGGAGCCCTTCTTCGCGTTCTGCACGTTCACCTGCGTCGAGGACGAGGACGCGGCGGGCCGCGGGAGCAGCAAGGACGGTGTGAGCCCGAGCGTCGCCTGCACGACAGGCGGCTCGGGCAGAAGCGCGGTCTCGGGCTCAGCGACAGATGGGTCCGGCGGCAGAGGGGAAAACTGCGCCGCTTGAGCGGGGTGGTGCTGGCGAAGGGCGAACCCGGTGGGCCCGCGGTGTTCGTGCTAGTTATGGACAGCGTCTTGAGGTGCCGAGTAAACCGGCTCGTCGTCGGCGTCGTCGAGATGGTCGCGTCCGGGTCCACCGTCTCCGCTACGACGGGCGCAGCCGTAGGCGCAGGCGCGTTCTTCTTGGAGAAGAACTTGCCAAAGATATTCTTCTTCGTCGAGTTGCGCCGTTGAGGGAGCGCCCCGCTCGCGGGACTCACCGGACGGTGCCCAGAGGAGGTCAAGGACGTGTTCGAGGACGCGTGCGAGATATCGGACCGAGGCGTATGGGTTGCTGCGGTAGGATGTGGTGACGTCGACCGGTTGGTGTCGTCGGGCGCTCACCCGCAGGGATCAGAAGCCGCCCTGCGGCGCCGTCGAGCGCGCGGAGAAACGGCTGCCCGCAGGTGTGCCGGGCGCCTCCTCTGCCCGCGCGCCCGTCGCATGCCCCACACCTCGACGGGCTCCAAAATCGCGAGATCGATGAGCTCAAGGCCCTTGCGCTGGAACTTGCCGATCTTCGCGTCCGTGCCCGCGTCGACGATCGTGTTCGTCATGACGTTGTGCGCCTGGAGGTTGTAGAGGGGGACGATCGCGCGGCGCGTGGAGGACGTGGAGGAGATGGAGGTGAAGGACGCGGTGGACGCGCTGTAGTCCGTAGATGCGGAGGTCGCGGAGCTCGTGCGGGAGAGGGGCTCGCCGGTGGTCGATGCGGAGTCGATGGACTGGCGGGGGGTGCTTGGGGGAAGACCCGGAGTGCGGGTATGCGGGGGCACCAGTTGCACTTGCAAGTTCAAAGGATGATTCGACTTGGATGGTGGCGGGCGCACGAAAATGAACGTCTGGACGCGTAGCGCAGTGAGTTCCAGCGCTCAATGACTATGCAGAACACCCACCTCGCTCGCCTTGCGGTCCTTCTTCTTCAAGTTTGCATTCTCGTCGCCGTCGGTCGGCCGCTCTTCGTCCTCCTCATCGTCTTCCTTCTCGTCGTCCTCGACCGTCTTCGCGTTCTGGCTCGCGCGCTGTTCTTCGTTTTGTTGCTGAAGTGAGGCTGGGAGGAACTGGGACAAAGACGAGAACATGGTGGCGGGAACGAAGTTACGCACTCGTATGACCGAATCGACCAATATAATAATCCAGGGTATTTCCGCTGACGTAACTGCACTCCGTCAGACCCTCGGACAACCGCAATTGTCGCGAGCTCGCACATGAAACCGAGTTCTCGGAGGATTTAGAACCTGCTGAAGACTCAGAGTGACTGGGAAGTAAATTATCTCGCTCAAAGTCTGCAGCAGGAAGGCCGATCTGCTCGGCGCCTTCAATGCATGCATAAGTACGAGGCCGCAGCCCGTGTTTCTGAACTACACAGCGGGAAAGGACTGCCGATGCCCGCAGATACCGAGGCCATCCCATATCCGACTTCACCTTCGCATACCTGACTCCACCTACGCAACATTCACCAACTTCAGGCCGACGACAGTCAAGAACAAGGCCTTCCTATTCGGGACAGCACGCGTGACGTCATGGCAACGCACATCTCCGAACCTCAACGTCGACTCCCCCCTTGTACCCCCTGTCCTTTCCCCTTCGAACCATGTTTCTGGTCCTCGACCTACCTCCTGTGGCAGATCCAAACTGTTCGAACTCTTCATTGGCCGTGCCGCGACAGGTCGTAATTGCTGATATCCGAACATGGCGGGGTCGATGTACAGCCACCTACAGCTCGATGTCCATACCATTGTACAGCCCCGCGTTTCTTGCGCCCTGCTTCACGATGTCCGACGCCCGCTGCGTCAGGACCCCTGATAATAGGTGTTGAGGTTACTTTCGCGAACCTCCAAAATCGGGAAGTTTTTGTCCGACATTTTTGGGCCAAAATGGGGTCTTTTGTCCGACATTTTAAGTAAGTTTCACGTGATGTACAGCTTTTTATGCCCAAAAGAGGCAATTTAATTATTACAATTGTCACGTGCTCAAATATTCGACTTCCGTGAACATTTTGGGAACTGCTGAGATGGGTCAGATTCGAACGGGAAACCCTTCCATCTTGCGTATCTGACGTTGGCGCTTCACCGTTAGGCTGTTGACGCATTATTTGCGTTTGAAGTTGCTCGACCACCGCCCACGGGGCCCCAGATGTCCGACAACTGAAGTAACCTCAAGCCTCTACAGACCCATTTTGTCCGACATTCTCAGAGACATTTTGGGTCTGGAGGACGAAAATTTGTCCGACAAGCGAAGTAACCTCACTAGGGGCGTTCAGAGTTAAAACTTGCGCCTCCGGTTTGCGGTTTGGTTTGATCGGCAAAGTCCGAAGACGGCGCGCGCGACGCGCCCCGACGCGCCGCCGCCAGCATCGGCGGGGCGGCGGCGGCGGCGACGACGATGACAACGGCACATTCAGTGGCTCCCGGCGGGATGCCTTGGATAGCAAGCGCGGAAGGGTTCAATCGCGCACATAGCAGCTATACCTAAACATATTGATATCTAGTATATCTCCCTCATGAGATACTACTATGAGTACAGTAAAGCACGACAGTGGCGGGCGTTGTCGTAGGGCGTTCGCGACGACAACGCCCCGCCGATGCTGGCGGCGGCGCGTCGGGGCGCGTCGCGCGCGCCGTCTTCGGACTTTGCCGATCAAACCAAACCGCAAACCGGAGGCGCAAGTTTTAACTCTGAACGCCCCTACTGCCGATTATCAGGGGTCCTGCTGCGTCCTGCTTCACATCGTCTGAGTGATGCAAGCAGACGGACGGCAACCGCTGCGCGTTCCCGCGGCAAGCCTCCGTGTCTTACGCGTTCACCACGGGTGACTTGCGTATACGACGCGGCAATCCTCCTAGCTTGCTGACGTGGCCGCCCCCTCTGGACCGTGATGACCGCCCTCTGCCGATTCGGACTTTGTTGTCCGTATCGCCCCCTCAATGCGACGTCGACCTTGTCTTGCTGATTGGCGCTTCTCTCACCATCGAGCTCACCTCAGGCTAGCCTCGCCGGACATATGCCTCCCGCGCCGCGCTGAATGCCTCCCACGCTGAATACCTACCGCGCCTCGCTGGATGCCTCCCGCTAGCCTCGCCGAATGCAAACCCTTACATTCGCCGAATGCAAACCCTTAACATTCGCCGAATGCAGACCCTTTAGATTCGCCGAATGCCTCCCGCGCTACAACGAACACTCGCATCTCCCACAACCTTAGGTGAACACAGACGCTTTGCATGACGCTTGTCACCTTTCCTCAACAATCTGGGTACCCTGCGAAGCCTAAATACTGTGCAAAGCTTAGATACTTCGCTAAAAGCCTGGTCTCCCCGTCTTCGTAAACCCTCTCGCGAACGGCTGGATTTTTTGGTCGGCGAAAATGTCTCCCTTCAGGTCGCCGAGCGTCTTTCGTGTCTCCTCAGCTCGTCGAGCGTCTTTCATCTCTCCGCCCGGCGCCTCTCGCTTCTCGTCAGGCCGCCGAGGGCGTCTTTTCTCCTCCTCGTCAGATCGCTGGGGACGTCTTTCGTCAGGCTGCCCAGCGGGTCTCCTTTCAGGTTGCCGAGGGCGTCCCCCTTCAGGCTGCCGAGGGCATCGTTCGTCAATTTACCCAGCGCTTCTTGTCGCGTCGACGGTAGCATAGGGCCCCCTTTTCAGGTTGCCCGAGTTTGTCGCCCTTATAAAAGTTGGCGAGCGCCAGGAGTATTTCTGGTCAGGCTGCCGACGGAGGGCATCTCTCCTCAGACTGCCGAGCGGCTCTTGTTTCTCATCAGGTGGACGAGGGCGTCCTCCTTCATCGATCACTTCTCGTCACGCCGCAGGCCTCCCTCTAGAGGTCGGCGCTGGATCGGCGGGCATCTCTCCTCAGGTCGCTGAGGGTATCCCCCTTCAATTCGGCGACGACGTCTACCCTCAGGTCACCTGCGGTTGTCTCTGGCCTAGCGTTGTGTCTCGCCCGCTTCTCCTTCCAAGCACTTAGCCTCTCCGAGCCCGCCCGCTATGGCTTCTCCTCAGCGATTCTCGTGCCTCGACCTCCGACTCTCCTCTGCCGGTCGTGTGCTGAAATTTAACCCTTCTTCGCTTAGATCTTAACGGCCAGACGCTGCGGCCCGTTAGGAGCTCAGCTGTATGCCGTCCGACCTGACGCGCGACCGTATTTTTTCCGCCCGAGGGAGTGCTTCTCTATCGAGTCCTGCCTAGCCGACATCGGGCAACAACTGCCGTCGACCTCGGTGCACGTCTTCCGCCAACGTCGGTCCTCGAGTGACAACTTGGGAGGGACCTGGCCACGAGTTTTATTCTTATGCCATCGGTCCGAGCGACGCGCTAACTTCATCAACTCAGACTCAGAGCCTCATGGGCGGGATGGTTGACTCGTGGAATGCACGCGACGTGCCCACGACCAAAACCCGTGTAGGTAAGTACATGGATGAGACAAAACGAGAGCGGTGGTTACATTCGTCACACACCATGACCACCACCATCCGCCCTTCGTTGTGGGAGACCCAGCTCCATCAACAAGTACTGCGAGCTCATGCCGCCTTCGAGGACGCCACTTATCAGTCGCCGTTGCGCGAGGGTTTGACTTTTGATCTCGCTCTCGTCGAGCCAGCGCCGTTCGATCGAGTGGGCGCACGCGATGCGCCTCGTTTTCCCTTCTCGACTCAGGCCACCTTTATGCTGCACAGATCCCTGCAGCAAGGGGCGGGTTATCAATCTCAAGTATGGGTAGCAAGAGAGACCTCGAACAGGACCAGCGTTCAAGACGCCGACGCGGAGTTGGTCCTCAAGTTCATCATCCCGAGCCAGCTGGAGCTGCCATGGGAGGGCATGACAGAGGATGATATATCGTGGGCTTCATACATCTTTCCCGAAGACGTAGTGGCGTATCAAGCCGCCGCCTACAACGCCCTTGCCGAGCATCAAGGTGTTACTGTCCGTATTTTTACGGTGTACATAAGGTGAGCTATCCTTCGACTCAGATAACAGCTGGGTGACTGAGAACACGTCAAAGGTCATCGCGCCATGGGGTGAGCCTGTCAGCGTTTGGCGTTGGAGTATATTTCGGGCCCGTGTCTTTGGGAAATCAGGGCTGCTCTCGACTCCGACCGCGTCCCGACCGAGCGTCTCCCGACTCCGATCAGTCTGCCTCCGACTCCGGACGCACCGCATAACCCCGCGTTCATGAAGTACCAGGATTACGAGCGGTACTTTCTTTGGTTCGTTCTCTGTTTTCCGTACCTCTATGCACCTGAGCTATCTAAATCCAGTTCCAGAGCGCTGTCGAGACGATCACAGATGCGCACGCCGCCGACATTCGCCACTGCGACGTCCGCGAAGTGCACATCCTCGTTGACGTTGCGCACGGTCGAGCCGTGATCATCGATTGGACCAACGACGCCCTTGCTCATTTAGCAAATACTGGGCTGCCCAATGATTTCATCCGCACCGCATTTTACGACGTGCTGGAGATGTGCGCGAGGTTCCTGCGTTGCAGCAGGCACGAGAAAAAGCTCTATAAGCACATATATGCTAATTTCCCAATGTTGCATTCTTCCTGGCCAGCTCCTCGTGCATAGGTACCCCCGAAGTCTTCGAAAGGTCGCATTGTAAGTACTTACGGATTTTAGTACAGCCCTCCGAACATTTACACTCCCATTCTAGTTCCTACTTTCTTTCCCTTCTTGCCTCCTACCACAGCCGGCCTCGCACAAGTCCCACCCGCCCTCCCGCTCTCGCTCGATATCCTCACCCGCGGCCTCTTTCGCAAATCACAACACTTACACTCACAGCGCCTCACAATCCTCCGAGTCGCTCACCTCATCGTTGTCCTGCTGCTCTCCTTACTCCTGCTGCATCTGCTGCGCACCGACGCCAGCACAGACTCCGTCGCCCGGCGCCGTCCCCGCCAAAGTTCGTGCTCCCCATCATCGCGCTCGCCGTGCTCCGCTGCCGCCGCGCCTTCGCCTCCGCCTCGTCCGCCGCCCTTGCCACGCCCACGCTCAGGAGGCGGCGAAGTTAACTCGTGTAATACACGCGACTTGCACACGACTGGACCCTCTGTACGTACTTAGCTGATATATAACGAGAGCTTGAGGAGAGTGGTGCGTCTCATTTGATAACAGCCATGTCCGACACCATCACTCGCCCATTTGCTGTGGGAGACCTCAGCTCCATCAACAATACTGCGAGCTCATGAACAATTTCGACGATGCCTCTTACGACTCGCCCTTGCGTGAGGGCTCGACTTTCGATCTCGCCCTTGTCGAACCCACCCCGTTCGACCGAGTACCCGCACGCAATGTGCCCCGCCTCCCCTTTTCGACTACGGCCACATTCACTTTGTGCAGGCCCCTTCAGCGAGGGAGGAACTACCGTTCCCAGGTCTGGGTAGTGAAAGTGGTTCCCCGCGGGAGCGACAGTTGGAGATGCCGAGTTGGTTCTCAAGTTCATCATCCCGAGCCAGCAGAGCCTACCATGGGAGGAAATGACACATAACGACATCACGTGGGCTTCATACTTCTTTCCAGAAGACATAGTGGCATATCAAGCCGCCGCCTACAACGCACTTGCCAAGCATCAAGGTGGTACTGTCCCGTACTTTTATGGCGCGCATAAGGTGAGTCATGCTTAAGTTCAAGATCCAGATGACTGACGAACTGGGCTGAAGATCACCGCGCCGTGGGGTGAGCCTGTCAGCGTGTTGGCGCTGGAGTACATTCATGGCCCTTGTCTTTGGGAAATGAGGGCTGCTCTCGACTCCGACGCGCCACATAACACCGCATTCATGGAATATCAAGACTACGAACGGTACCTCTCCCTGGTTCGTTTTCCAGTCGTGCCCCCGCGCTATTTCGCTCATCCACGTTCAGTTCCAGAGTGCTATGAAGACAATCACGGATGCGCACGACGTCGATATCCAGCACTGCGACATCCGCGATGCGCACATCCTTGTCGATATAGCGCACAATCGAGCGTGATCATCGACTGGACCAACGACGCGCCTGATCATTTGGCACATACAGGGTTGTCGAACGATCCCTGCCGCGCGAGATTCTACGATATGCTGGAGGTGTGCGTAAGGTTTTTGCGTTGCGAGAGGCACGAAGACAAGCTGTTCGAGTACATATATGCTACTTATCCGGTGTTGCATAGTTTCTGGCCAAATGCCTGATACAGTACAGTACGCTGAAGTCTCCAGTATTGAATAGGTCGACACCGTTGATAGTCCTTTGAATGATTTCCTTTTTACAATCGCCGCAAGCCACACAATGGATTAAATGCCTTACTGCCGGGTTGAACTAAACTATAGTTCACGTACCCAACATACCCAACAGCTCCACATTCCGCGGCCTCAAGCCTCTCACCAGCGCCTTCGACTTTGAGTTACTCGATCCTCGACGTTTGCCCTCGTTCTCCTCACTCCGTAACCGTTCCTGCTCCGCTGGCGCGCAACTTCTGGACTTCAGACCGCACCCGAACTCGTTGATTATGAGCAGCGACTCGCCACTCCTAGTCCGCCACATATGCATCGCCCTCCGTCTTCTCGGGCACGTCTCGCCAGCTTTTAGACCTGAGGTCGACGAGGTCCGAATCGCGCGCGAGTCCCTCTGACGACGCGTATCGCGACAGCGTACACGTCTCGTGTAGAACGGAACCACGTTTGATTCTCTTGCAACATCTCGTCAAACCACCTGACAAAACAAGGCTTCCCAGCCGGCGGAAGGCTGAGAGTCTGAGTAGCATTTTGTCAGTGCACCGGACCCGCCTGGCGGCGCCTATCGACCGTCAATCGACGTTTGATCGACGTCGTTCAAGTTGTGCAATCGGCTGTCACACCGGTCACATTGACCATGACCACCACCGCCACTGCCACTCAACCATTCATTGTGGGAGATCTATCAAGGGTGTATCAAGGAGTACTGCCAGCTCATGACTAACTTCAACAAAGCCTGTTTCCACTCGCCCCTAGGTGAGGGTTCGAATTTTGGCCTCGCTCTCGAGGAACCTCTTTCTCGAAATGGCGACACGCTCACCAACGGCGTCTCGCTGCCCTCCGGGTCGCTCACCTCGTCGTCGTCGTCTGGCTGCTTCGCCTCCTCCTGCCGCATCTGCTGCCGCACCGCCGGAGGTAACCGTACAGAGGATCTCCCCAACGCCGGCACAGACTCCGTCGACCGGCGTGCAACCCCGCTCATTTTTGTTCACGTCATCGCGCTCGCCGTGCTCCGCTGCCGCCGCGCCATCACCTCCGACTCGTCCGCCGCCTCCGCCTCGTCCGCCGCCCCTGCCACGCCCATGCCCGGAAGGCGGCGAAATTGACTCGTGGAATACACGCGATCTGCACGCGATTGGACCCCGTGTACGGTAACGTAGCTGATGTATAACGAGAGCCTAACGAGAGGGCGTGTGTTGATCACAAACCATGTCCGACACCACCACTCGCCCATTCGCTATGGGAGACCCCAGCTCTATCAAGAAGTACTGCGAGCTCATGCACAATTTTGACGAAGCCTCTTACGACTCGCCGTTGCGTGAAGGTTCGACTTTCAGTCTTGCTCTCGTCAGACCGACCCCGTTCGACCGGGTAGGCGCACGCGATGTCCCCGTTACCCCTTCTCGACTCAGGCCACCTTTACGCTGTGCAAGTCCCTTCAGCAGGTGTGGAATACCGCTCCCAGGTTTGGGTAGCAAGGCAGGTCCCGAGCGGGAGCGAGGTCGAAGCCGCCCAGTTGGTCTTCAAGTTCATCACACCGAGCCAGCAGGACCGACCGTGGGAGGAGATGACAGAGAACGACATTAAGTACGCCTCATATGCCTATCCAGAAGACACAGTGGCTATCAAGCCGCCGCCTACAACGCACTTGCAAATATCAAGGTTGCACTGTCCCGTATTTTTATGGCGCGCATAAGGTACGTGGCTGTGCTTCAGGCAAAGAACTAGATGACTAAAGAGTTGTACTCAAGGTCACCGCGCCATGGGGTGAGACTGTCAGTGTGTTGGCCATGGAGTATGTTACAGGCCCTCGCCTTTGGGAAGTCAGGACTGCCCTCGACTCCAACGCACCTCTTATTACCGCGTTCACAAGATACCAGAACTACGAACGCTATTTTTCCCTGGTACGTATTCAGTTGTAGCTTTGCGCTGTCTAGCTCATCCAAGTTCAGTTCCAAAGTGCTATTGAGACGATCACATATGCACATGCCCACGACACCCGCCACTGCGACATTCGCGACGCACACTTCCTTGTTGATGTTGCACACGATCAAGTGTGATCATTGACTGGGCCAATGATGCGCCTGCTCATATGGCGGATACTGGGCTGATCAACGATCCCTCTCTCGCGCAACTCTACGACTTGCTGAGACGTGCGAAAGGTTCTTGCGTTGCAGCAGGCACGATAAGAGGCTCTTTCAGTATGCATATGCCACTTTCCCGTCGCTGCAAATGTTCTGGCCCTATCCCCCCGAAGCCGTCGATAATGAGTAGGGTGCTCCGAATAGTTACGTTTGTACATTCGCTGCAAGCTAAACAATGAATGATATGGTTAGTGGCGAAGTTTCAAGTCGATTCGAATCGTAGAGCTCCATATTCCGCGGCCTCAGGCCTCTCACCAGCGCCTTCGACTGTTGAGCTGCTCGATGCTCGACGTTGCCCTCATTCTCCCCACACCGTAGCCGTTCCTCCTCCGCTCAGCGCGCAGCTTCGGAGCTTCAAACTCCACCGAAACTCGTTGATCATGAGCAGCGCCTCGCACTCGTGAAACGATGCCCCGCAGCTCGGAGAATGACCGTCAGAAGAATGAGCGCGAGGAGGACAGAGGGGACGCCGAGGTGCGGTCCGCAATATCAAGGTGGCTCATGGAATACCAAGATGATGCTTGCTGGTCTATCATATGTCATATGTGTGAGTACAAACGCGACGAGAAGTAGAACGGCACCACATACCGTATAGGACGGAACCATGTCCCTCATACTTAGAACGAGATCACGTCTCGTGCAGAACGAGACCACGTCTCGTGCAGAACGACATCACACCTCCATAAACCAACTGACGATACTAGGCGTCGCAGGCGGCGGAACAATATATCGCAGGGTGAGAGTTTGAGTAGCATTCTGTCATAGACTCTAGGCATCCTAATCGTAAGGGACATAAGTAAGAACAGATACATAGAGGAAGGGAACATGCGGTGTGCAATGCTGAGCTCCTGCGAGGCTGTCACCCATGCGAGACTTCCATCCCGCCTGCGGGAGGCCCTCAATCCGCGCGCGAGAAGATATCATCCCTGTTGCGACACCTCCATACTTCATACCGAGGGATCCTTCATCCCTAGCCTCCACGGGCGCCTTCATCCCTCTATGGGGGCCTTCCGCTTCTTCTTTTAGGCTTCGTGGAGTCCCCATCCGTGTCGCTCTTCCTCTTCGCCTTCTTTACGGGTTTGCCAGACGGTGGGGCAGGATTAGAGTCTTCGGACTTGATGGATGTTGCTTCGGACTTGATGGCGGTCGACGTAGACATAGGCGTCGACCCAGACATAGGCGTCGATGCAGACATGGGCGTCGATGCAGACGTAGATGCAGATGCAGCGGGAGCAGGTCTGGAGGGCTCATCGACGCCAGATGGCTTCAAAAAGACTGGAGGACTCGGAACGGCGCGCGCGCCGCGAAGATCGACGCCGATGCCGATGTTCTCGCGCAAGAGGTCTTGCACGGTCTTCGCTGGCGCGGCTGTCCCTGCAAGTACTTGTGGATTGGCCTGCCATTCCTGTTTAACCTTCTTCTTTGGCGTACTCGATCCATTCTGGAGCTTGGTCGAGCCACTCTGCGGTTTGCTCGAGCCGCTTTGCGGTTTGCTCAGGCCGGTCCTGGGTCTGCTGCCGCCCGATATTGCGTCCGGGCGACCAGTGTGAGAGGTACGACCGGATTGAGATGTGGAGGTTCGTGGCTCTGCGTCCTCTGCGCTAGATGCATTCGCGTCCTCTGTCACGGGCGCCTGATGGTATGTGAGCATGCGATCGGACTGCTGGAGGCGGATCACGCACCGCTTCCTCCTCCTGCACCAGTACACCATTCTTATACGTCCTGCGGCCCCTGACCGGGGCCTCCGTGACCGCTGCTTCGAGTGCGGGGTATAGGAATGGCAGGTACGACTCCTCAAAGGATACATCGCTTCTGAGATCGACTTTGGTTAACGCGCACTCATATTCCGTAACTTAGCATACGCACGAAGACCCTGATGCCGCACCCCATCCTTCCCTCACTTCTTTCGGGACCTCCCACTCCGCTTCGTCCTTGACCTTGGCGCGCTCGAGTTCCACCTCTTTCTGCTGCTTCCGGTGCTGGGCATTCTGCATAAACTTCAGGCTCAAGATACTGGAGCTGAGTTTTGAAGTCATCGTGAAGGGGGCCCGTACGCAGGTGAGCAAGCGCAGTGGTGGACACAGCGAGGCCTAGTCCTCGTGGCCGGAGGAAAATCGCGATCGCCAGCTTACAAGCGTACGTAAACAACGCGCCCCACGTGCTCTCGACGCGTCCGGCGCGCTGGTCCGCGACGCGATCGAAGTGACGCACCCTGCTGGTCAGCGACGTCATGGCGGGGCGCCTCTCGCGATATAAGGCCAACCGACGATGATGAGAGCCCAATCTCTTACATCTACAAAGTCTACACCGTCTACAACAACCATTATGTCCGACGAATACGGCCAACAAGGCTCCGGCAAGCAGGGGTCCCTTGTAAACAACAGTGCGCTGCACTTGCTTCAGATGATTTCCCGACTCACTGACACTGTTCCCCACAGCTGCGCCCGATGCACAGGCCGAGCGCGACCTCAACTACAAGCATGGCAACTACGCGCCTCCAGATGACAGTGCGCGCCACTCCTCATGCCCTCCGAACGTACTCTGACTGCTGTTCCAGCCACGCAGTCCGGTGGCTACGGCGGCGGCGGCGAGCGCGTCTGGGAACGCGATGCCCAGAAGGGCCGCTTGCCAGAAAATGGTCTCATCGAACAGTCCGTTGACGGCGGCGACCTCAAGCACGAGCTGCAGGACGCGAAGCAGGGCAGGGATATGGGCACGCGACCCACGACGAACGCACCAGACAACTTCGTCGGCGAGGGCCCGAGGTGAGGGTCTTGCAGTGAGTGATGCGCCGCAGGGGCTGAAATGCGAGCACCTAGCTACGAGACGCGGGGCGAAGCACAACGGATGGTCGACCAGCAGGTCAAGGAGAAGATCGATTGAAGAAGGATGTAGGAAGTAGCACCTATCTGAATGACTGTACACAATGTATCATAGCAAAATACTCATATCTGACGGACTTGCATGCATTATCGCCTGTCGGGTGGCGACATCGGACATACCAGAGTGTACGAAATGATACTGGAACGTCTGCCTTTCGATATCGAAGTCTAGCATTGGATTGAGTGGCGCCGAAAGCATACTATATGCCTCACCGGTCTTGACGATCTGCTCAAATCGTCAAACTCCCGGAAACCCCCTTCATGTGGTCCAATTCTGCCCGAAAATTTGTAGGCCCGTTTCGAGTGCTGGCTATCCAATGGTGCTAATTTGGCCGGGAACTCGAAGGATGTGCTGAGAGCCGCGGAAGACGAATTGATGGCCATCAGCCGCGTGCGCATCACCTCCACTTGCTGTCGTCTTCCTCATTTCACGCAGGAAAAATAGCACCATCGATAGAGGAGCATGAAACCCTAGCCTAGATTTTACTAGAGAAAATCGGTCCATAGAAGGTTCCGGAGTTGACGATTCTGCTCAGAATCGTCAAAGACCCGATGAGGCATAGTAGACACAGTCGCGCCTCAGGAATATGCGAGGCTCGAGCCATGTGGCGCAAGCGCGAGCCAATTGTGAACAACATGGGGAGACAAGCGAGCCGTCGGCTGCAGCGCGCGATGACGAACAACGTCGAGGCACGACCAGGATGTGATGACACGCTCGAGACCGTCTCATGGGATGAGGGTACGCGTGTTCAATGCATAGTGAACGAAGAGGAAGATAAACCCTGTAATGGGTGGGAGGAAGACAATGTTCTATAACTCGCGGCTTGCCCCGAAGGACTTGATAACCCGCGCCATCCGGAATTTCAATCCTTGTCGCACGAAATGTGGCACGCATTTCTTGCCAACTCCGGCGCCGTTGACTGAAGATTCATGATGATAGATATTGATGAGGTTACAGCGATTGAGTATGAAGTCAAGATGTTACAACCTTCAACCTTTGTTGCTATTTGAAGCTCAACGCCACAAACCTGGGCACCTAGTCGCTCTTCTCCTGCACAGGATTCTTATGCACCACGTTAGCCTCGTCGTATAGCCTTAATCAAACAGCGCACATACCTTGGTGCCGTCGAATGCGCCAGTCCGGCAGCGACTCTTACGCCTGCAATCATCCCGCTCCAGTCGAGGACATCGAAGTTCGCCGTACCTGCCTGTCTAGCCGACTGATGTATCGCACGCGCGGTGAGCAGATGTTGATAGGCGACGTCGATGGCGGGAAGTGGCACGTCGTTCGCCGAGCTCAAATGGCGCATGTGGCTTCGAGCGGTAACGTTCAGCAGGAGGTCATACTTATGAGGAGAACTGAGCCACATACCTCGCGTCCTTGATTCCGCCATTGATGGAGAAACCAGTTGTACCATCGAAGTTCTTGTGCGCCATACGGTTCGCATAGCCGACCATGCTGATCAACGTTAATCAGATAATGAGTAAATGGAAGAGAACGATGGTATGCACCTTGGGGCGGGCAGAATCTCTGTACGCACACGGTCAGATATAATAGCGGAGCGCATTCCCGAATGATGCACATACCCTCGACGAAGGTTAACACATTGGACGGATCGATGCCGGACTTGTCCGCAAAGTGAAGCTGGAAAGGATCAGTCCCTCGACGCCTCAAATAACATTCGCCAGGTGCGCACCCCTCAGCAAGAATCTCTACCATCCCGAGAATCATCGAGTTCCGATAAGCTTGAACGTCGGGGCTGAAAATTCAGGTTAGAGATGTGTAATCACTGAAGCAGTCACTGCATATGGGCGTACCTCTCGCGACGTTGCCACCTAGATCCAACGCCCTCCTCCCACGCCCGGTACAAGCAGATGTGCGACCTCTTTCTTCGCCTTGTAGTCCCCGCTTAGAACGACGAGAAGGTGGCCTTATCAGCTGCAGCAGGCGCGCCGAACACCGGGGACGTGACGAAGTGGCAATGCGGAAGGGCGGTAATCAAGTCATCCAGCTGTGGCGCCAGAGTAGGGAAGGTCTGTAAGACACATGCATTCAGTACCACTAAGCTGCGAGGTCAAGGATGGGGACTCACTGTGCTGGTCTCAACGAAGATCTTCGCGGACGAGGTCGGCTTGCTCTAAGGCCCTGAGGTCAGCAGGACGAAGCGATGACAGCGGGCGCGACGGAATCGCGTACCTTCAACACCTCCGCAAATTTCTCGTACACGGACTTGACGATAGTGTCCTCGCTGAGCGAGGTGAAGATCACATCGCACTTTTCGACGATCTCCGTCAGATCTTTGGCGATGCTGACGACGTTCGACCCGACTTCCTTCTGCAGGTCCTCGGCCTTCGATGTCGTGCGGTTCCATACTAGGAGGCCATTGCTTCTGCTCTTAGCGAAATTGCGCGCCATGAGATAACCCATGTTTCCTAGTAGGGATTCGTCAAGCCATGATCAGCTCACGAGCAATCATTGCGAACCTAAGCCAACCCAGCTGTCAATCCGAACTGTTAGTGTCCTTAGCTGCCCGACAAGATTAGGCTCTACGCACCCAATAGCGAGGTTACGCTCAGGCGACGCCGGCCTCGAGAAGGGCACCTGCGTCTGGGTCACGTTGAGCTTGTCCATAGCAAAGTCGAATGATGAGTGTGGGGTGCAGATGGGATGCAACTTCGAAAGCGAGCAATATATATACAATACCTGGCTCCCCCCAAGGGCTGGTCTTCTTGAGTATCTGATGTGGCTGCAGGACGGCAGACGAGTGCCCCGAGGTGCCCCGTGCGCACCCGATGCGTAGTCTTAAATGCAAATTTAGCTCTGTAAGGGCTAATTTAGGCATACAACGTCTGTGAATAACCATGGTGATTCCAGAGAGGTCGTCTCAAGAAGGCTGAGAGGGGAATACTTGAACATCAACATCATCGTGCGAGTGAACATCAACATTGATCAACAATACACTACCGTCGGGACCTGCCGGAATTTTCCCACACCTGAGATATGAGATATGAGATATCATCTCGTGAGGGCGTTTACTGTAAGTTTACCGGTACTGTACTTACTATGTGCCGGCTATGTGCTCTTGTAAGCTCTTCTACTCAGCATCTTTTCGTTTCCGAGGGTGTCAGTACCTTTCCGTTTCGGAGAGTGGGTATGGCTTTCCGTTTCGGAGAGTGGTGAGTTGACGATGCCGCAGAACCACTTCCTGGGGTTAGTACCGTCACGGTTGGCAGAAACCCGGCCAAAAACAGGCTGCGAGACCCGGAACTCCGAGTAGAGTTCGCACCAGTGAGGACCATATCGGACACAATACAATGAAGCCGTAAATCATTATAGTCATGAACAGCAAAACAGAACGTAGGTCAGATATATGTATGATACATCGTATAATGATATGCTTATTCATCGACAGCGGGATGCAAAATGTCTATCCAGGCGAGGGGATTCGACCGTGGGTCGCGTACAGTATGTCAAGCAGATAGCTAGGGCGCCGTAGGCTGGAAGGTCATGAGCACGTCGTGTACATCTTGAGTAAGTCGCCGTCGTGTAGAGAACGACGATGGGCTACAGTCTAGAAAATCGTCGCGTATGAACAGCAGCCTCATCGCAGCTCCTCTGGCCATTGCTCCCGCGGTCGTGGCCGACCTTCAGAATCGAAACGGGGATTGGGCACGTAGTCCATACCATTCGACGGACCGCGGCCAATGGGGACTGGGGGATGTGCGTCAGCAATCGGTACGACAAACAGTACACATGCATGAAGGGACACGCAGCGCATGAACAGTTAGGACATGACCGCCCACGAAGGGAGATTACGAACTACCGCGCCACGGACAACAATTCCACATGAAGCAAAACAGTCAGTCACTCACATATCCACCCAATCCAGCTCTCGCCCATCACGCTCACCCACTCCGCGCGCGTGCTGCCCTGCCACCAGAGGTTGCCCTCGCGGTCTGGGGAGCCCCACTCAGCGTCCCAGCGTGCGCGCGTGCGTTTCTTCGCTCTGTTTAAGATGTCCGTTAGTTGACAATTCTTCGCGGAAGATTAGACGCAGTAAAAGTAAAGGCGACGCAAGATGATGCACGTGGGCGACCATAGACGGAACGACCGTACAACGTGCGGGGGCGACCGTAGTTCATGCGGACGCGACCACAACCTCATCCACTTATGGCCAGAAAAAGGACATGAAGAGAAACAAGAAACCACACCACTCACCCCATTTCCCACAAAGAGAACACGCGTGCGAGCATCGCGCTGTCGCGCTCCTTCAACCCGCGGATATGCATCAGCTCAACCGTCGTCTGCCCGATCATGATCTGCCGCGCGTGCGCGATGACCAAGGCCGCGGTGAAGGACATGAAGAGAGCGGATCTAATGAGGCGGGGGATTAGTGAAATGATTTGATCTAATCGAGAAGGAAAGGTGATTGAGAAAAGAGAAAAGTGAGTTGAGGTCGAGTGGGAGAATGGAGCGTGAGAGGACGGCTATTAATGGGGGCGAAAGGGAGATATGAAGACGAGGCAGGACAACGCTGACTCACAATGCTATTATCACGATGATCTGTGCGTCGATATCAATGTCTGCGTGGCTCGCCACGAAGCCCACCAACGTCGCGAAGGTGTACGTGGTGAATGCCCATGCAGCCTCGCAAAAATTGAAGAAGAACTAGGATGTTCACGTTAGCTGCAAGCGAGCGCAACACAACAGTCCAACTCACCTTATAGTTCTGCGCGCCCACGCATTGTCCTATCCCTATGCGCCAGACAAATCAGCCAGCTGTCCCGACCATGCGGAAAACTAGCAAGAGCAGACGTACAAGGACAATGATGATCGTAACGCAATATGCACTGAAGACACAGTCAGCCTTTGTCAAAGTATTGCGACAGAACGCCTTCATGAGGATAACAGAAGACATTGTGAGGAGAATGAAAGAGCTCGATGGAAGTACTCACAGTCCCACACGCTCGACAATGTGCGCCCTGTATGGCTTGACAATCCGGCAGCGCGTGCAGTAGCGCTGCTCCTCGCGCAGATAGGGCACGGGCGGGGGGCCGCCTACCGATGTGCATGGCGCGTTGCATCTCCTTCTCCTCTTTCAACGTCTTGCGGTCTTTCGCAGACCCGGGAAGGGTTTCGTCGGCGCAGTCGAATCTGACGCCATCGAGAGTTCTTCATGTCTGGCGAAGCGGTATTCGGCAGAAAAGGGCGAGAGTGCTGTCGCGGGCCGGGTTTCCGTAGCCGGGTCTGCTCTCTGTCTCGTGCGTGGTGGCTTGGGAGGAGGTTGAGGGTCAGTGGGGACGGATAGGGTATTCGGCGCGGCGCGGGTGAAAGTGCGGGGTGGGGCAGCCTTCTGCTGCTCGTAGCTCGGACCGCCTATGTGGTCCATGTCTTCTCCGTCGTTCCGGGCGCGGTGCTGGTGGCTCCAGCGTTGCTGGCAGGTTCATGTTCGGGGTCCAGGCGCGGTGGGGTCCGTAGGCAGTATCGGCTCTGGAGACTCTGGGACGTACTAGTAGGTGGGTTAGACACGGATTCAAGTCAAGGAAATAAACGCCACCCACGTCTTTCGCCTTCCCAGGCGATGTGATCACAATCTACGCGCGCATTCAGCATTATTTACATTCAGGAACTTCGGCCACGCACCCTGATGTACGCCCATACCATCCATAGCCATAACAGAGCAAAGAACACCAGTAGCACAACTGCAGACAGTCAGCCCCTTCACGCGCGGTCTGGCTTGACACTCACCTCCTGCACGCAAGCTCCCCAAGGCATTCGCGTCACCTAACATCATGGGGATCGTAAACCGGTGTATATACACATACGCCGTATACGCCATGATGCCCAGCGTGAACCCACAGTCATCTTGAGCACGATCCATGACTGGGGCTTTGACCGTCGCGCTTCACTCTTCTCCCGTGCTTGGTACGCCGCCTCTTCGACGACACCGCAGCACGAGTGCCCTCCTGTTTCTTCACCATTCTTCAGTGCAGAGTTCCGTTGGCGAGGTGCATGTAAAGGAGAAAGAGTGAGCGGGCGAGGGTGGCAGTCAGGAGCTGAGTGGAACGTGAATCACTTGCCTTTCACGGCCCGACAATGATGGTGACGTCAGACGGGACAATGGGATTTCGGTTTTGATTGTTTGCGCCGTCATTGCGTCAACAGTCAACAAATCTTCATGAGTCTCATGCTGGTCTCACCCGTCGGGCTCTTCGTTCGCGTTTACGACCTCTCTCTCAACGGCATACAATTTTGGAATCGTTTTCAAGGCATGTCCTTTGTACTTGTCTACGCACGTCCTCGAAATGAGTTCGCAGTGTGAATTACGCCGCGGTGGCGGCTTATCGTGACTCACATCGCGCGCTTTCTGCTTTCTCTATTCCCCGCACCAATATCGAGCCTTCCTTCCTGCGACTGCTCGCGCATACTCCGTCTGCAGTACAATGGCGACAGCGAAACCGCGTGTGCTCTTTATGAATTGGCCTAAGGAGGTGCCTCAGCCCTACCTGAAAGCCCTCCAGACCCTCGTAGACTTCTACGTGAGTCATTGGAGCGAATTCTAGTATTCCTCAACCATCCATCCTTATAGTCCGTGGAACAAGCGCCCCACGACATCTTAGGACCACGGATCGCCGACGCCGTCAAGAAGGATGGTCCTTTCATAGGTGCGGTGTCATTTACACACCCCTCGATGCAGCTCCCATAAGTTACCATGGACAGCATTTTTATGCTTCATGAAGTGGGACGAACTTGGCCATGGCCGCTGGACGAAGACCTCGTAGGGTCGCTCGTCGACAGTGGGTGTAAACTGATAAGCTCAGGAGGCGCCGGCTATGACTTTGTGGGTGACCTTCCGTACATTTACTACGAAATAGCAGGTGACCCATACAGCTCGACGTTGAGTATCTCGACCGAAACGGAGTCTACTACGCAAACACTCCTACAAGCGCGCCGTCCGCACAGCGGACACGACCGCGTCGCTAATCCTACAAGTCATGCGCGCGGGCTCGGACACGAGATGAACGTCCGCGAGGGCAAGTTCATGGATCGCCGACTAGTCGGCAAGGATGTGCGCAAGTCGACGTGGGCATCATTGGCATGGGTAAGTCAAGCACCCTGTGGCACTTTTGATGCTACGGCAGTCCCTCGACGTAGTCGGCATATTTTCTGTATCACGCCTCTGAATCCCACCCCTAGGCAACATCGGCAAACTTGTACGCGACCATATGCAGCACTTCGGCATGAAGGTTATCTACAGTAACCGCCACCGCCTGCCCGAGGAAGAAGAAAAGGGTGCTGAGTTCGTCTCGTTCGACGAGATCCTCGTTCGCGCGGATGTGCTTTCGCTGAACTGTCCGCTAACGAAACATACCCGGCATTTGCTGAATGCGGAGGGTGAGTGGATCTCCTTCGCTTGGTCAATAAGATATTGCTTACGCCACCATGTCCCTTACACCTCTTAATAGCATTCGTAAAGATGCGCGACGGTATCATCATTGTGAACACCTCTCGCGGACCGGTTATACACGAGCAAGCGCTCGTCGATGCGCTGGAAAGCGGGAAAGGTAGGCGCGCGTCCTATTGACGCCCCCCACTACTCATTCGTAAAATAATCGGACTCATAACCTACTCCACAGTCCTCCGCGCCGCATTGGATGTCTTCGAATTTGAGCCGCAGGTCCACCCAGGGTTGATCAAGTCGAGGCATACGGTGAGTTAGGTTGCAGATGGACGTCGCGGTGAACATGCGCAGCGGCTGTGCTTTGTGCTTTACGCGTTCAGCGATGTACACTGACGGGATGCCTTGTGTTCATGGATCGCACGACGCGCATTGACGATTCCATCGAGGCTGACGATCCGCACAGACCCTATCCCCGCACGGCGCAGTCTACAACGAAACGCTCTTCGAAGATCAACAAACGGAGATCTTGTCTAACCTGGAGGCCTTCATCAAGACTGGAACACCTAATACGCCAGTTAACCAGCCTATAGCTTCTGATGCCTAATGGGTCGTTCTTTAGGGCAACGCGGTGCATGATTTGCTTCAGGAAAGAGAGGGACAGTTATTACGGCGGGGCACGCCCAAGGAGAAGTACGTCCGGTATTCGGTAGTGATTATAACACTCAAGATCAAATTAGGTTGAGTACACATCTACCGGCGCTGAGCCATTCAAATTCCAGCGTGCGTTCAGAAAATTCATTGCCACGGTTGATGATAAATGCAGTGTCACGATTCATACTCTGGTTGTACTGGCGTGTCCGTCATCTCGCTGGCGTCTACCGATAGGCAGCTGGCTACGCTTACATATTGGCTGACGCAAGACTGTGGGCTCTATTGAACTGACGGGAACGTCCTCGTCCCTGTCGCTGGAAGTCGAACCGTGTGAATCGAGTACGGTCATTGCCGAGTCACGTGCGGCATCACGAGGATTATTTTTCAAGTTGTCTGTCTAGTGTCTGTCTCGTCACTCTTGCGGCACTCACGAGTACTGATATGAAGCTATGAAATATGTCGCCAGGAACGCAGCAACGAGAGCAATGCGAACGAGAAACAAAGTCAAGCGAGTACAATACCACCAGCCACGACGTCGACTCGCTCGCTGTTAGCATGAGTGATGACTGCAAATGTGGCGTCCTGCTGTGCAGAAGCTATAGGTACGCACACGTCCGGCAAGTCTCCCCCCAGCCGAAACGGTCCTACTAACTTACCAATGCTTTCTCACGCTGAATCAGCACACCAAGATCCACCGTATACATTGTCCGAATTGGGCGGAATAGTTGGGTCGAGCACGCCGAAACGGACTCAGTGGTATGTGGCGCTGGTCTGCGGTCGACGTCCCTATCGACAGCAGCGGAGTATAAAAACCACGTCCTCGAGGTCGAGGTTGTGCTCAGATTTCCTGCACTACCTTTTCATCACCCCTATTCGAGATGGCAGACACTATCAAAGCATACGGCGCTGCCGGTCCCAACGAGAAGCTCCAGCCGGTCAGCATCAAGCGTCGCGCTCCAGACGAGAACGATGTTGTCATCGACATCAAGTACGCGGGCATCTGCCACAGCGACCTTCACGTCGTGAACGGGTACGTTGATGCTCTTGTATGTGTCTTCGTCTTTCACCGCTTACGAAAAATACGCTTCACAGGAGTGGGGACCAATCTATTTCCCCATGGTTCCCGGGCACGAGATTGCTGGTATCGTCCGCAGCGTCGGAAAGAACGTCACGAAGTTCAAGGTCGGCGACCACGTCGGCGTCGGCAACATGGTGAACTCGTGTCGCAGCTGCGATAACTGCAAGATCGGCGAGGAACATTTCTGCTCGGGCGACGGAAAAATCAATTCCAATGTGGGCACATATTATGGCATGGTACGCCCTTCTCCTCCCAGTGATGCTCTCCGTTATATATGCGCAATCATCTAGGACCCGAAGGAGAACTTCGCGCCGACTGCGGGTGGCTACTCGCAGATGATCGTCGTCGACAAGGACTTCGTCCTGAGCATTCCCGACGGCATCCCCCTGGACAAGGCGGCCCCGCTTCTGTGTAAGTGCAGCCCAACGCGCCACACGAATCGTAACTGATCCTGTGTTAGGCGCGGGCATCACGATGTACTCGCCTCTAAACCATTGGAATGCCGGCCCTGGCAAGCGCGTCGCCATCATCGGTCTCGGCGGCGTCGGCCACATTGGCGTCAAGATTGCTAAGTATGTGGCACCGTGGTCGATTTCAGCGGAGGAGACTGACCTGATCTCTTCTTCCTCAGGCGCTAGGCGCAGAGGTCACCGTCCTGTCCCAATCGCTCAGCAAGAAGGAGCTGGGTCTCAGTCTCGGCGCGGACAAGTACTATGCGACGTCCGACGCGGAGACGTTCACGGCCCTCAAGGGCTATTTCGACCTCATCGTCAACACGGTGTCCTCGAATCTTAACCTGGACCAGTATGTGTCGCTCCTCGGCATCGGTGGCGCCCTCGTCGAGGTCGGCGTTCCCTTGAACCCCATGTCGGTTCATGCCTACAGCCTCATCTCGGCCGACGCAGCATCACTGGCTCGTATATTGGTAGCATCCGCGAGACGCAAGAAATGCTGAACTTCTGCGGTACGTACACTGTGGATGGTTTGCTGCATGTCTTGCTGACAGAAGTGCAGGCAAGCATGGCATCACAGCGGAGATTGAGACCATTCCAGCGTCCAAGATGTACGTTCTTCCGTAATTGTATAAGATCCCGTGCTAATCCTCCTCGTAGCAACGAGCCTGGGACCGTTTGTTAAGTCCGACGTGCGCTTCCGCTTCGTTATCGACATCTCCACGCTGTAGCAGACGGAGAACCGCACCTGGCATTGGCCCCATTCCGAATGAGAATTTTGATACGGCGTACTTAATAAATCACTAGCAGAAGAAGCCTTGTACCGCGGGCTGCGCCTGATAGCGCATCGCAACATAACAATTCGATGTATTCGTGTAGCTGAAAGACTGATGAGTATAACATACACGAGGACCTAAGCAATGCGAAAACATACAATGGGAGGCGGCGCGTCTCATGGCACGTAGAGCTCAAAACTTTGCCTGAGAAAGTCAGTGTCTTTATTCAGCCACGGGATCTCCGAGCGCACTATAGCAAGCGCATGGGGTATACCAGGGTATACAGAGTCTATATATTTCCTTACCGCTGAACTAATTTTGCACTTGTTTGTCCCCGCGTGGTTTCAGTTCACGTGAATTGCCAGGTGGCACTGCCACCGTGGCAGACGGCAATGGCATATTGACAGCTTGTTCACCACCACCACCACCAGTCACTAGTCATCGTCGCTAGCGGCTCGAGGGATGCAATCAGCATATGTGGACCGCAGCATTAGGAGATACCTTGATGTTGACGAGTTCACTGCAGGAAGCCTAAACGACAGGGTTTTTACCAACGACGTCTAGATCTCAGAGGTGCAGCAGCTCCGAATGTCTCTTGATGAATTCGGGTATGTCGGTACGCGGCGTCAAACCTCTTCGACGTGTTACACCTTCGCAGAGGCATGTTATCGCCTCAGAACTCAAGCGTGCAGGTTCACCCAGTCGTCGGACATCGCACACATGAAGCTCGGAGCCAGTTTGAAGCCGCCCTCGCGCTGGCATTTTGGGGCAGCTGTTCTGGTCTCTAGACGCGCGAGGTCTGACAATACGTTTCGCCATTGGCCTCGAATATCGGCGAAATCTAGCCTATGGAGAAACATCTGTTTGGAGAGGACATGCTGTGGCAGCGGAGTGGCGATGCGCCGACCTCTTCCCGGGGAGTCTGTCTAGCGCACTGCCCGCGACCTTCTCATAGAGCGGCGGAAACCCGTTTGCTAAACAGTGAGTGGCGGCGGAACTTCTTCATTGTGCGGCAGACCTTTTTATTGAACGGTGGTTCCTTGCGTACTAGAGGCGACCTGCGCACCGCGTCTGCGAGCTATGACGCCCCCTCGCAAACTAGGATACCGTTCTCCGTGCTGTGACATGACGCCTCCTTTCGACAATCAAGCGATCCTCGGCATACGACACCAGCCCACCATCCCGGACCGGACACGAGCTCGACATCCGGCGAGACACGAGCTCGCCACTCGGCGGCCTGCGCGCGCCAGCTCAATCAGATGCCCTACCATTTATGTGATAGGCGGACAGCAGCGTGACTCCGCACCGTGCGTCCTGTAAGTATGTAAGTCACGTACTTCCTCGCCTATGCGCACTTACGAATGAACATTGAACAGCGCCCACCTCCTAGAACGACGGGCGACATATGGTGATGAACCTTGCTGATTGCGGCAGCGGCGAAGCAGGTAACGACGGCGCGTTGTGATATGAATGCGCGGCTGACTGGAGCGTGCAGGCTGCTGGGAGCGGGCGCGGCGCTAATGCGCTGGAATCACACGAGGACCTGATCTGCGCGGCTTCGCGGCGGCGACGTGGTCATCGAAGTGGAAGACGCGGCGCGCGAGAAACATTGCGAGCGCGCAAGGCGCGCACTGAAGTCTCCGAGAGTGACCACGAGAGAATCAAGCGCTGGCGACGGAAATGAAATGTCGCTAGCGTGAGTCTTACCGATGGTGAGCGCACGACTACTACTACTAAGCGCAACTGCGTGCTGACTACTGTAATAGATCATAACAAGTCTGACCAGTGACAGCCATTGCGTTAGTACGCTCTAGAAAGGGCCCTGAACGCTCGATCTGTCATCGATATAACTGATCTGGCTGGCTGCAGGGCCAGTGGCGCCGGCGGAAAGTGGTGAGTGGGCTCGTATGGTACGGAGAATGCTACATGCGTCGTCTTGACTGATGCTAACTTTGACGTACATCGATAGAGCCGGATACGTGTGCGGCTCGATCCCGGGCTGGCATTCTTGAGTATGCGACAGACGCCGAGCGCCGCAGGCCAAAGGTGAGAGCTCTGCCTGGATATTCTAACGCGGAACGATTATTCTACCCGATCAATCTAGTGACCAGCTTCGAGAATGTCGGGTCTCACAGGCTGCGCGCACAACCCCGGAGCTACTATGTCAGGAACAGTGAAGCAGAACCGGCCCAGGTTCGGTTTAGAAGGACACCTCTTCTTCCTAATCGGCGTGGCGGTGGTTGACAGAAAGCATCCAGCTGCCGCTGGCGCCGGCACGCACGGTCTAAAGTAAGTCTACAACATGATCGCTAAGGGGAACAACCGAGTATTGAATTCAGCAGTCAGGCTATTCTAGGGTTGAATGGGCGTGATGCATTGAACGACCGGCCTTCAAGAAGGAGCTCCGACGATGTCACCACGGCAGACGCCCCTGACAGAGTGTAAGTGTGCTGTTGTTCCCAGCGCCGTGTCCTTAGTGCGGCGAAACCTGTAGGCAGGTCGTCTGGTCACCGCGGGCCCGTGATGTGCGGAGAGAGACGCGCACGGCATCGCGGCTACCGCTCTGCCACTCCGCGTGCTGGCGAATGCGCGGTAGTTGCGGTAGCGCAGGCCTCGGGCGCAGGCGAGGGTCGGATCGGACAGAAAAGACACTGATCAAGAGGAGATACAGTATGCAGCCGTCCCTTTCCCACTGGGGCTATCACACAAGTGATCTTTATGTACATACAACCGTGACGTGTGACGCAAGCCTGAGAGGCAGTGGAGATGAGAAGAGATGAGATCTGCGTATCTCGGTCTAATAGGTAACCATTAAGACGGATCGAGGTACAAATGGGTACTGGCGCAGGGTCCCGACACTATATAGCTGGCGGCTTCTAGGACCCGCGTCGCCTCTGTTCTTGCCTCCCCCACCTTTTGCGCGCCACCCATTTCCTTGTCATGTCGTTTCACCTCCGACCTGTTGATACCACGCACTCGACCCCCTCGCCGACAGCGAGCACCGCTTCTCCCCGAGATGATCTGCGCGCGCCACATATGAAGCCACCTTCGCTTCCGTCGCCACCCTCCTCGTCAAGTGGCCCCCAACCACGACCGTTCTCGCCCGGAGCGCTGCGAGGTACGTTTCCATTGTTCATACGCGTCCCCTTACTGATCTTGCCACTAGATGTCGATCTTGGCTATGATGGCGCCTCCGCGGAGTCATCGCGGAGACATTACCCGCCGCCGCCTACTGGCCATGATCTCATGGCCATGTTCCCAGCGAAGCGCCCCGAGTGCAAGCCGCCCGCTGCATCAAGTGACATCTTTGCGCGCCAGGAGCGTGCGTTCTTCGCGCAAGCAGGCCGGGAGATCAGGCGCCTCGACGCGCCAGAAGCGGCGGCGCCCCGCGGGTGGCCCGGCCACAACCAGCCGCTGCAGCCTGCGCCTCACCCGATGACCCCCGTGCAGAACGGCGGGGGCAGCTACCCATACCCACCGCCCGGTGCGCGCCCCGTCCCTATGCCGCCACCCCCGGGTCCGCCGATGCATACCCAGCCCTACCCGCCACCTATGCCACAAGAGCCCGTCCCCCATCCCCATGCGCATCCCTCGCACCACCGTCATCCGTCTAGCGGACCAATGCCAATGCGCTCGCCGCCGAGGGAGCCGCCCGCACCGGCGCCAGTGCAGCACGCAGATATCGTACTCGAGGATCCGGACGAATCATGGCGCCGCCCTGTTCCCTGCTCCGAGCGGAGGCGGGCGGGCAAGCACACGAAGCGCGTGGTCGTCAAGCACTGATGCCCACACGGCCACGCTGCATCGCGCACATCCATCTTCACAAAATCTTTCTCATCTGCTTTGAACATCAACGATCCGTCTTGTCCGCTGCTTCCCATCTGTACTGTTATATTTACGCAACACATTGAAACTTTGTACTTACGATACCACTGCTGTAGAGGGCTGCGAATGGGCCTATGCCGACTGTTCGCCCATCGTAGTCTACCGAATGCCAGCTTGCTGTACACCAATGACAGATGCATGCCGTTGACAGCCTGTTCCGAGCCAGAGACGGGTATGTCGACACGCAGCAGGTCCAGCAGACGGAGTACCTCGAGTTGCGCGGTGTCCAAAGGGCCAGAACCGGCGCTGGCGGGCGCTGTCGTCTGGCGTGGCGAACGGCATCGCCTGTGATGATCTCGCTCTGATCATGATCGAGACGGTCTCAATTGTTCCGGCGGCAGCCTGATGCCGTTTTGCTCCCGTGTGCGCGTGGCATTGCCGCCTGGGGTTCGAACCTCGTGCGGGAAGTCTTGTATGCGGCGATTCGCGCTCGAAGGGTGCCTTCAACAGAGGGTTCGGGGTTCGCGCAGCTTGTCAAATGAGAGTTGATATGAAGAGCGCTTTTCGTGGTACGCTCATAGCCGGTCAATGAGAGAAGAGGACAGGCGGCCTGCTGGAGTACGTGTCTTCCTTCGTGTCCGGCGTCTTGCAGAGTTCCTTCGAAGTATGTCAGCGCGTAGCAAAGGCGGGGTAAGAAAGGATTCGTATAGCTTGGAGAATTGGGTGTGGCTGGGGACTAACAGAAGGCACCCGTTGAATGAATCTCTAGGATCTGCATGCCGCGAGGGACAATCCGGGCAATTTCGCTGAGTTTGAGCACGGGGAAGGTTTAATAGAAGAAGTTGATGGGCATGGAAGACGGACATGAGGGACTCAACAAACAAGGGTGGGTCGGTAGGAGGCACAGCGTATGTCGGCTGTAACCGAGGCCAATGAAGCACGTACAGTCTCGGGAGGCCTTCAAATTCCCAACACGGTCATTGGCAATGGGATGCGCTTCGAGGAGAGAAAGGAGAAGATAGCCGCGAGAAACGTATAGCCATTGCAAGTGAAGTGACGAGTACAATGGAGGTGCAATGCGACAGTCGGAACAAAGCAAAGCGTACCAGAATTACGTTGTGCATGAAGCCAACACGTATGGGTAGCGGAGTGGATGGTGGTCGTCACGACTCACCCGCAGGTACTGTATCGAGGCAGGAAGCCATGAGCGAGAGCGGGGAATATTCCCGTAGCGCCTCCGCTGACGGACCTCGTTCCTGCCTCCTGTAGTCTCCGGTTGGATGGAGACGAGGATCAGATAAAGACGCTGTCTCAGCGAGATGTCATGAGGAAGGGCATGAGGCAGCAGCTATTGGTTTTGTGGGGCGCACAGCGTTGACTTTATGAACAGAGGAGACCAAAGGTGGTCAGCTCGGGTGCGGAGGCCGCTTGGCCAGATACGACGGCAAGCGCTTGACGCGGGTAATTGCGTCAGTACCGTGAAGGTCAATCAACATGCGAACACGAGCGCCACAAATAAGCGCAAAGCTTGTCGGAGCAACGGGACGGGGATCCCGGGCGGCCGCGCACCACGTTCCTCTGAACAGGCCGCATTGTCCTCAACATCCACGACGTTCGGCCTCGCAGTTCTCCTTCTCCTCGGCGGCCTCAGCGCTCTCGTATTCAGGAATTTCCTGGTGCGTACATGATTCGTAATGCGCGAGATCCAACATGGCTGACGATTCCCTCTCCACGTGCGCCTCATAACTGCATCACAGTCCAATCGACCTAATCATCGCGTCTTCCCCCATCGTGTCCATCCAGCAGCTGCACTCCCGCATAAGAGAATCATGGTGGATAAGAAGATGGAGGAGGCCATGGCCCAGTTCTGCGGGGTCACGGGCGCATCGTGAGTGATCCAATTCCAGCGTCGTGCGCGCTCTAATCACAGCGATCGTCGCAGCGTAAAGGACGCGCAGAAATTCCTAGCAAAGTACAAGCGCGTGGACGTTGCTGTGGACGCGTACTACAGCGACCCTCAAGCTCTCGCAGCGTCTGCGCGGCGGACGGAGCCCGCGGCGTCCACGAGCAAGATCTCGGAGCTCTTTGAGCGATACAAGGGTGTGTGCGCCGCGCTCCTACCCCCGCTGCGATGCTAAGCCCACGCCAGAATCAGAAGGCGACGAGATCGGACCGGACGGGACGATCAAGCTGTGTTCCGACCTGAGCGTCGATCCCGAGGATGTAGTCCTGCTGGCGGTTGCGTTCGAGCTCAAGGCACCGCGGCTCGGTTCATGGTCCAAGACGGGCTGGGTAGAAGGATGGAAGCGGCTAGGGTGCGTGGCCCGTTACACTACGTGCGAGACATGCTGACGAGGCACTTCAGCTGTGACAAGCTTCCCGCGATGCAGAACACGCTGATGAAGTTGCGCGATCGACTCGGGTCCGACTCCCAGTACTTCAACAAGGTGTACGCGTACACGTTTGAATTCTCCCGCCAGGAAGGCGCGCGGAGTCTTGGTGCGTATGCCAAGCATCAATGTACAGGAATTGCGGAACTGACTCGGTGTTGCCAGCCGCCGATATGGCGAAGGCGTTTTGGCAGCTGCTCATCCCACACGGTCTACAAGGCGGCGCACTCTCACACGTACGTCGGAGGGACGATGACGACGATGTGGACATGAGCGACGAGGACGGCTGGAATGACGAGTTCACGGACATGTGGTTCGAGTTTGTGGACGAGAAGAACATCAAGGGTATTAGCAAGGATACATGGCAGATGGTACCCAATTTATGCTCCTGCGCATGTTGTGTGTGCTAATGATTTTTCCGTCATAGTTCCTAGAGTTCGTTCGGACAATTGATTCAAAGTTTGAGAAGTACGATCTTGAAGGTGACCGATTCGGCTTTCTTGACTTGATTTTTGAACTGATCACGAGACTAGCGGCCTGGCCATCGACCATCGACGATTTCGTTGAGTACGCAAAGGAGCGCCTGGCGCGCTCGTGAGCTCAGATTTACCTGCTTTTCTCTGCATGTGGCTGTTTATTCTGCTGTCGTTGTTGTACCGCATAATTATCATTCTCTAAGCTCTCGAGCCCAACACCACGGCGGTTTGGGTGATCACCGCGACCACCGCACCTACGGCAACTCCGTGTACGCCAGAAGCCGCCACTGCGAAGTACGGTCGGTGGCAATAACGCCTCTTTGCAGACGTGACTGCCCTTCATCTTTCCCACCTGGGCGTTCTCCGGGAAGCTGTGATGCACCTCTCACGAGGCGCAAACGAGGCACCGTACGCCTGAGCACGGCACCACGAGCCTGAGCGCGGCTGCCCAGAAGGAGAACTCGACATCCGCAACACCAGAGAGTTCTGAATTGCGAGGCGGCCGTCGGAACTCTCCGAGCTTCCCATGGGCCCTCGAGCCGATAAGCAGCCAGCGTTGATGCGGCACATAGCCGCCCTCGAGGGCAAGTCCGTGGTGTTCGTCATTTGCCTGTTGGGGGCATGCGGGCGCTCAACCGCGCGCTCGGACTCGTGAGGCTTAGACTGTGCTGTGTACAAGGTACAAACCTACTTGTGCCTGCGCAAGCTACCGAAGGATCGTCACCCTCATAGCCGAGGAATGTGTCGGCCTCACTCAGGGCTGACCGAGGGCTAGGGTCGCTCGACGTGTATGTAGCGCGGGAATATCGCCTTAGTGCTCGCGGACGCACCTTTTACCTCCTTACGCCAGGTCGCCCGTTGCCAGAACCACAAAAATTCCGCCAAGCGTGCTCGTCGCCCGACGATCATGCGTCTTTTACGTGCCGATAGGAGTAGAATTGTGGTGCGTGGTGTCGAGGACTGCACGTAATTCAGATCGCCACCACCTACCTGCTACCCTGCGAGATCCGTAACAAGCGGGTTTGACGGTGGCTTTGGGGACGGACGGACCTGGTCAGTGTCCTGCCACCCAGTGCCATCGTAGAGCGGCAAGATGCCGTCCAGTAGTAGCTGTTCAATAGGACACGGGAGCGCGCAAGGTCACCAGTGGCACGACGGATCAAAATTTGCGCCTCGCCTATTCGACCCAATCACGGACTCTCTTACCCTCAATGGCGGGGCTCTCACGGCTCCTCTGTGAAACCTAGATCATTTGCGCCGGTGTGACGGGAAGACCTGCAGGACGCGATGAGAATCGACGCAAGTCAGCGCACGGAGTTCTCACCGGTAAAATGCGAGAAGGCTCGGGACGCTCGTGCATCCGAATGAGACCGATGACGCTCGGCAGGCTGCAGTACAGCAGGGCTTTTCTCAGCGTGGTGCACGGCGACCATGTCGAAGTGGCGATTCGACTGATTAGCACTGGACGATGGCTGATAACCAGCGGGCAGCTGCGAGGCGGTGGAGCAGACAGACAAGGCCGAGGTAAGGACTTCGAGGGCGGCAGAAAGGCGACAGCGGCGAGTAAGAGATGCTCTTGAGATAACGGGAGCGTTCGGACGGGGCCGTGGTCACTGTGCTTAATCACCAGCTTGCAGTGAAAATGTCTTAAGGGTAGGCTGTCGTCCAAAATCAGGAGTGGAATAATTCGCGGCAGAGAAGTTCGACTTTGTTAGTCCTGAAAGAATTTGCAGACGATGATTGAAGGTACATGCTCGCTACAAGCCTCCTTGTGACAAAAGCGACGGCAGAAAGGGAGACTCTTTTATGAGCGTTAGACGAGGACTGCCATCGTAGGTAGCCATAGCGGCGAGCAATCTGCTGGCATCCCTGATAATTATGAGACGACCGTTCTCAGAAGTACTGAACTGATGTCCTGCTTACGCTTCTGCGGTCCTCAGGACACACTCGTCCCCATTCTCGGATATCCAGAGCACGTCTACCGCGCTCTTAGCGCAGGTGGCACCGAAGGTTTGCCCTAACGCGTCTTCAATGGCTTTTCGCAGGGTCAATGCATCTGTGCATAATGGGGAGATGGAGAAACGGAAATAATGGTAGCATTCCGTGGTAAGTGTCATGGTCTGCATGAGTAAGGCTCGACAGCTGCTGTAAATGTCCGGATGGCTTGCAGAAAGAGCAGAAACAGCCTGCCGACGCTCTGCAGCCTAATTGAAACCCCGACCGGGTTTTTCCGAAAGTTCAACATGATCGAACATCAAGCGATTGAAAAACTTTTTGCGCACCTCCCTCTAGATGAAAAGTTCCCATTTTTTGACCAGACATGCGTGTACCTACCTTCATCGATTTATCCTTGGGACAGTGTGTCAATCTACGAAGCCGTAGGTTTATACACTGGGTGACTGATAGTACTTACAATTAAAAAAATCTACAGTAAAGGGCCATCGAAAACCGATGATGGGACTCGAACCCACAACCTTCGCCTAACATTGTAGGAAAGCGACGCCATAGACCATTAGGCAACATCGGCTTGTGCGGGTATTGAGCAGCGTTTATCTATGTCAAACAATGGTAAAGGCAAGCAGTACTTAACAATGATCGAGGACTCATCGCGGCCTAATTATACCTTGCCTCTTACGCTCACCTCGTCAAGATGCCCCTGAACCACTTGGTATGCATGTCCCTCGCCACCCGTTGGAATGCACTCGATGCCTCCTTCAGAGCTTGGACGAGCGCATCGCTCTGCAGATGAAGATGCAGGAGCAGGAGCGCGCGGCTGGCGTCGCGGAGGAGTCTGTCGCGCCCAAGTCCAAGAAGCGGAACTGCGCGCGGTGGCCAAAGTCCCAGACCCGCGTCCATCTGAGCTGGCGCTGGTGTTACCCGGCGCCGGTGTTGTACCCGGCGAGGAACGTCGCGCCGGCAAGCGCGTCAGGGTGCGTACATGATCTGCGCATACGAATTCATGACTGACGCCTTTTGAAGCGTGAGACGACGCCTTCGCCGGTCCCCGAAGTGATCGATGTCGAGGAGTGGCTGCAGGCAGACGTGTCTATGGTGCGTTCCGTCAGACCTGCATATCGCGCATACAATGATGGATTCTGCCAGGACGATGCCCAGGCCCCTTCAGTGCGTGCACCACCCACCTCATAATGGGGCGCATATATGCTCATGCAAAGCCCTCGATCAGACTGCGGATGCTGTCCACAACTTCCTACAGATTCTTCAAAAGGACCTTCAACAACTACTCGACGCCGGCCAGGTGGTCAACAGTTTGGAGAACACGACCTTCACGGCCACGGTAACGAACAAGGCGCGTCGCGCCCGCGTGGTCGAGAGCGGCAAGAAAGTTGTCACCATCGCGCAGAGTGCCTTGGCAGCCCTCAACGCTCTCATGCCGTCCATTGAAAAGGATTAATCCTCGCTATTGATATCCTCGTTTTTCGCTTTCTCATTCTTTGTTTTCGTCGCTTTCGTCGCTCTCGCTTTTACATCGCTCTTCCCACTCGCAGCTTACGGAACTACCAGTCGAATTGCACTCGGAATTTGTACGTCGTCATCGCACTCATATGTCCATCAGCTACTTGGTCTTCTCACGAATCACTTTTGCTGCCCGCCTCCTCGCGTCCGCCTTGCGACAGACCTCCGTCAGGCAAACGTACGCAACATCCAACACATCGCCCGTCACTTTCCCGGCGAGCCGTGCACGCAAGAGGTCGACGTCCTCGGGGTATAGAATGTGCTTGTCCTCGGCGTAGGGGACGGAGCTGCTGAGCTCGACCGACTCGCGCAAGGAGAGCGTGCCGTCCTGTGCGTGATCGTGCCCTGGCCGGTTGTCGACGCACTGGAGGAGGCTGTACCCGTGCACGTTGTGCCAGTGGTCCAACATACCGACCGTGTCGTACTTGCTGCGGGCAGGTCAGCGGCTGGTCGACGATGTTCGAGGAACCAACATACACAGACGGGGCGCTCTTGCGACAGGTGTAGATGCTACAGTAATAGGTACGTTCGAGGGCAAACTTGGGTGCCAATATCGTCTTGCAATGGCCATCATGTAGCGTATCATCTCCTTCGCGCTCTTGTCGCTTGGGAGGGATGAGTATATGTATGCGCCGTCGACCGAGGAACTACTTACTTTGTGCCACACTTATCCCAGTGATTATCGTGATCATTGATGCAGACGGGGCAGTAGTACACGGTACGACAAGCGTTCTCGGAATCCAGAACTCTCTTGTACGAGTCAATACCGCTGGGTAAAGCGTGAGCATGAGTGCGGACAGTTGGGGAACCTGAAACACGTACAGGGGACGGCCTGCGAGCTCGGTGGCCTCGATGTTTTCATTGAACTCTGCCATGGCGAGGACGTAGCATTGTTGGCGATGTTGCTCGTACTCTCCAACATCATCCTTTCCCTCGTCGTCGTCGTTCAGGAAGATAACACCACAGAAGGGGCATCGCGTGTGGGTGCTACTGAAGTGAGCTTCCATGCACTTCCACATGTGCACACCATAGTTGCCCTTGAGGTCCTTGTCCGTTCCCTCGCGCAAGCAGAGATAGCACTTGCGGTGAAGTGCCAACTCGTCCAGCCCCATCATGCATGTGAACGCTTGAAAGACCGCGCGCCGCCCGTGACGCCCGCCGTCCTGAGATACGAGAGGTAGGAAGGGGTGCCCTGCGACAAGAGCGTCGATAAGCCGTCCGAGCGACGCACTGCGAGACTCGGATGGCGTATCCTCGCTGGACGTAGAGATTTCCTCGTCGGGCGGGCCGACGGTTTCGGAGGGAAGACCGGACGTGACCTATGCTTGGTCTCAGTCGAGGTTTTGTACCGGCGATGGAGACGTCACTCACGGAGAGCGTCAGGTCAAAGAGTGCACGGAGGAGTTTGTTCTGCAAGTCCCTTGCCTCCTCTAGTAACTCGTCGTCCTCGACGTCGGGCAGCTCGTCGGTCCATTTCCCATATTTCTCGTGCACCTTGAAGTCGAGTTGCTCGTACAAGAGGCCAAGTTTCTCGACCTTGGAATCGGTGAACGTGCGCTTGATCGTCTCCTCGTGAAGGCTCGCGGTAGACGGAGGGACCGCGTTGCGTGCGATGGAGTTGTAGAAATCGATGGAGGATGTGTCCTCTATCTGACCGCGGCGGCGCGACTGCAGGTCCTCAGGGATAACTGGAGCTCGATATGTCATGTAGCTCAGACTAGAGCCATGACGGTGACCCATCGCGATAGCGACGATCTCCTGAGCATGTCGTGAGCCAAAATTGCGAGGGAAAGAGGGAGGAGGAGGCTGGACAAACCTTGCCAGCGTGCTTTTTGACGTGCTCGCTGTGGGTATATCGAAGGACCTTCCAATGAAAGTCCGCGAGTCCACAGTGCCTGCCTATCTTGCCAGCGTAGGTGTGCGCGCTCGAGGAGCTCGACGTCTTGTAAGCCTGCGGCTCCGGGCGTTGCTGGTACATGAGTGGCTGGTTAGTGGTGTTGAGGTCCGACCAGTCCTTTGGCTGAACGGATGCCCGAAGGATGCCGGTCTTCTTGAATTCGTCACGTACGGTGAGCGCGACCCTTTCTGTGGGCGGCGGCGCCGCCCCGTCATCCACTCCAGCACTTGTTCCGTCTCTTCCCATACGGCGTAGTGACAGCCAATGGCGAGAAGCGGAAGGACCGGGTCGGTGTGCGCCTCGGGTCCGTGCAGAGCGCGGCAGGAAGCTTTGAAGCTCTCGGAGTCATGCTTGTGATTCTTCATCCAGCGGAAGGTGAAGAACACGCGCACGTCCAGCCCCCACTGGTCGCCGCCCTCGATGAAGACCTCGGCGTCTGCCCAGCGAGTGCACTGGACGAGACCCTGCGCGTTGAACGCCTCCGTCCAAGTGCCGATGCGCGTGCCGAGCTCGGCCATGACCGTCGTCAGGAAGTAGAGAAAGACACGGGTCTTCTGAGACCCGATCGCGAGCCCGGGATCGAGAATGGCCCCGAGGAAGGTGACGAGGTCGCAGTTGCGCACAAGACGGGTTTCGCGTTTGCGGTCCTCGATCTCGCCGGTCTGTTTGGCCATCCTGTCTATCATCTGCGCGGTGGGTGAGCGAAGCGTACGGAGACGTAACACGTCGTGCTTACATTCTTGATAGACTCCCGGTAACCGGAGCTAGGCGTCTCTACGCCGCGCCTGTATAACTTTACACGCAGAGATGAGCATAACGTATGGGGTGGGGAAGCGAGCGAGGAAACTGACCATGCCCATGACGGCACTCTGTATCTTGGTCACACTGATGTACGAGAGACCGCGGCCATTGGGTCCGCGCGTCTTTGCGATGAACTCGAAGAAGGACTTGATGACGCCCTCCTCCGGGAGCGCTTGACCTCCTTGCAGAGTGAGTGCGGCGATTCTGGGTGATTGGAAGAATAGCGTAAAGTACTCGAGCCAGAGGCGCTCGTACGCGTCGTAATTCGAGAGGGTCGTGGCGGCGAGAGTATGAAGGTCGAAGGTGCTGTTGGCGACCGTGCGCTCGAGGAGAGCTTCGCGGTTGGCGTAGAACGCTGCGAATGCCTTTGCGGTATCGACTTTTGCCTTGCCGCGTCTGGGTTTGGCTGTGGGAAGGCCGACCGGGTCGATGTGGTCGTCGGCGACAGGAGCAATCACAGGGCGGGTGCGGGCCCTTGTTGCTGAGGAACGAGGCCACGGACGTCGACGGGTGGGCGCGTTAGCGACCATCGGTGGTACCCGTGCTTGCGAGGAACGTGCGTTTCTCGGGGGCATTGAGAACGCCGGGTAGGTTTCCCGACCGCACGGCGCCGTGAGGAAGCATGGGGGAGGCAGCGGGGGAGGCAGCGACGTATTGCCAGCTCCTTTGCTTTTATAACTGTGGATGGCGCTTCTTTTTGAGCGCACGTACTGTCGCCGGTCATCCCGGTGACATGTCGACGACATACGACGAGCGAGTTGGCAGGGGTGTTCGAGGGGCGCGTTGGGTTATACATGAGTGGGCCCGGTTGACGTGGATGGAGGAGGCGGACTCGCAGGGAGGAGGTCGGTGCCAGTGGTCCACACAGACGGCAGAATACGACAGCGAGAAGGGTGTGACATGGCACGACACCACCTGCCATGTCAAGGATCGCCTTGTCGAAACACTGGGGGAAGGCTGAGGGTTGGCCCCACACGTGGATGGCATAGCGGGAGGAAAATGGAATGTCCAGAGGGCGGCGTGAGCAGCAAGGTGAGCACGACGCCAGACGCTGTGGGCGACGACGATGCCAGCACGCGCGCGTGAACATTGATGGATGTTCCGGGAAAAGGTTATTTTACTACGTCATAAACGCAAATGCGGCATGTACTCTAAGCTCCCAAAGCTGCCCGCGGACGGTTTCGAGGTTCTCCTTGTCCATTATACTATCTGCAAATGCAATGACGGCCGCTTCGGCGTGCATGTACAGTGTTTTTCGCGTCTCCACGTCCGTCTCGGCCGCGAACGCGTCGTAGTACGCGGTAGCGGTCCTCATTGCCACGGGGCCGTTCGCGGTATTATAGAGGATATCGTAATCCCAGGACGGGTCGATGAAACGATGGGCCCGAACTGGAATATAGTCAGGGAAGGGACGCAGACGTGCGGACGCACGCACCCTAGCAAACAGCCGCAGGAGACGGTTGCGAGCAGTGACGTGGGGCTGCTGCTTTCGCGTGACTTGGTCTCTGATGGCCTTTTTGTGCGTCTTGAAGACGGTGGCCTGGTCCGCGTCAGGCAAGCGCGGCCTTTCCGGCCGGCGTCTCTGCCCACAGTTGCTGATAAAAGCGGGTGGCGAAGCGGTCGTCGTGCTGACAGCAAGCATGCCAGCGGCGGGCGAACGAGACGTCGAAGAGCTTGATCAGTGTCTTGTACACGAGTGAGTGAACGCCGGCCGTCTGCCGAAAGCGGCATATAGTCTGTCGGGTGTGAGCGACGTGGGTATATGCGCATGAGCGCCTCACCTCGTGCTGTCTCGCAAACGCCCGTAAGGTCGGTGTCCGCGAGGAAGCTCTTCTGCTTGCGGAGGACGGCGAAGACGTCAGAGTCGACGAGATGGTCGACGACGGGTGTCCCAGTCGCCCGGTCCGGTGCGATGCCGCGATGCGTTGGCAAGCGCCTGGCGACGCTTCAGCGTCTGACCTTGGGGCACGAGACTGAGGAGGTCGTGGGGATGCAGGGGCGCCTGTCCGAGATTGGCGCGCACGGTCTCTGCGACCTGCTCGGCGGAGATGCTCGCAGAAACCGGGGGGCGACCCCGCCGCCGAGCAGGGGGTTCGACAACGGTCGAGTCTGTGCCCGTCGTTTCCGTGGGCTCTTCGTCTGCGGGCGATGGCTGGCGGGAGGGCGAATGTGGTGGCGAGGGCTCGCCCGACGGCTGGCGGGAGGGCTCGGACTGGCGTGACGGTTGGCGCTCGCGTCGAATTTGGTAGGGGAAGCGGTGACGGAGTTCGCCCGGGAGGGTTCTATCGTGGTGTGAGCGAACGCACGGGAGCCGAAGCGCGTACACGTACCTGAGGATACCGAGTGACGGCTTGTATAGGGAGCGGTCGACGCGGTCGACGCGGGCAAGATCGCCGGGTTCGGCTGGATGTATGCGCGCGATGGCGCGCGGCTGCGCGACACTTGCCTGAGCGCCATCTCCAACTCGCGCAAGTCGTCCTCGTAGGCGGTGACCCAAAGTCGATGTTGTCGGGCGCCCCTCGTCGCCAAACACGTCGCCCACCGTTCGATCCGAGTAGAAGCCGTCGTCTGACGAGTCGGACCAGGACATGGTGGCGGGAGACAAGCCGCGCTTTTGCTTCCGCCCCATCATGTCGCAACCGTGCGAAGCGTCCGACGCATACAAGGCCGCGTTTGCCGCCAATCCCCATGCTCGTCGTGCCCCCTGGTCGACCGCGCATCCCAGAGGAGGCAGACGGACGCGCGCTCCGCGGCAAGCGTTGTCGTCACCCTGCCGATCCCGGTGCGTCGTGCGATACCGAATGTATCCATGGCTGACGACCGACCAGACGAAGTAATGACGGCGGCGCAGCGAGACCGTACAAGAGACGAGCGCGGGAGGTGGAGGCGAGGGGAGGGCGCGCGGAGGGAGCTCGGGGTGAACGGCGCGGCGGGATGAGAAGGCGGCAATGTACTCTGACATGACGGCACGGAATAATAAATTGCATACGTCACGCGTCGACGCGACGCGACGCGACACGGATAGGGGGCGGGCGGGACGCGGCGGCGGCCGATCGGCGGGCGCTTCCTCGACGTCGGGAGCAGCGACGACGGCGGCGATGACAACGATGACGGCGGCAGCCATGACAGGGCGGAAGACGACGGTGGTGGACGACCAACGGAGTGACGGCCGCGGTCGGATGGTAGTGGCGACGGCGACGACGACGCGACGACGACGCGACGACGACGCCGGCGACGACGACGACGCGACGACGACGACGGGCCACGACGACGCGACGACGACGGGCACGACGACGCGACGACGACGGGCACGACGACGCGACGACGACGGCACGACACGCATGTTCCCGGCGCGCAAAGCACCCTTGGACCGCCCTGGACACCCCTCCGTCGCTGGCGCTCCTCGTGGGTCCCAGGGCGGCCCAAGGGTGCTAGTGGTCGGCGCACCCAGAAGGCGACGCCATAACCATTAGGCTACGGCGGCTTATTCTGGGTATCCAGGACACTTTAAATCATCCTAAACGGCCCAGGGAATCGAAAGATACGCGCCAAACGGTCGAGGAAAGGCTTGGAAAGTGAGCGGGACCGGTGTCAACGCCAAGTCTGATAAACTTTTTGTGACATCTTCCGCAAATCTCATGGATTCAAACGAGCTCAACCGACCGCGGCACTGACGAGTACCAGTCTGCCACCCAGCGTTCTGCCACGATGAGTGCAATGTGCTCTCTCCTTAAATTCGGGCAAGTAGCAGCGAGAGAAGAACATCGTTTGCAGCATGAAGAAGTAACATATAGAAATGTAATCACGTCGGAAAGTTCGATGGTATGCGCAGCGACGCGACACCACAACTACGCCCACATCGCCTTGAACTTCTCGTAAAAGCCCGCATGCGCGCTCGAAACCATTCGGTATACATTCCAGTCAAAGTCCGGGATACCTTTGGCCGAGAGAACTCCTCCCCTTGTTCGTCACGCGTCTCATCATCCTCCTTCAGCTCCTCACCTTCGACCTCGTCCACCCCATCATCCTCCGCCGGGTCCGCAGTACCCACGACACCCGTGGTATCGTCGTCGTGTCCGCCTTGCAGGAGCTGTTGCAGTGCCGTCTTCAACGTGAGAAGCGTCAGATTGAAGTCTTCGAGAAGGAACCAAATGTCGCCATGCCGTATGCCGTTCGCCTGAGCGAGAGTGGAGGTCTGCCCGTGCGTGTAAAAGTCGTAGATGTAGGCGTTGAGGATATGCTCCATGCTGTCCGATTGACGTGGTCTGCAGAGAGTATGAAGCGCTCCATAGAAGGGATTCCGTGCTCATGCAAATCAACGCCCGCGCGCGCCGTGCGGCAGAGCTCGCCCACGCTGTCAAACTGATCCCCATGACCCGAGGTCGCAACGAACGAGGAGCGGACGACGCGCGGGACAGCAGATTGCCAGCAGCGACCCTCTAACAAGGCAAGGAGTGCCGTCTCCGAGGTACTGAACATGACTCAGGGGTAGACTTCCGTCGCTAGGAAGCTTGTCGATCTGCGCCTGAGCAAACGTGACGGCGTAACCCTTGAAGACTTTAAGGATCTCCTTGTCGTGCATCCGAAGAACGCGTAAGGCATCGGAATGAAGCGCTGGCAACACCAATGCGGGAAGGGTACCGCCTGCAGAGGTCCTCTAGATGCTCCTTCTTGGTGTACACGCGAGACAGGTAACGGCGGTCGAAGAGATGGCACATCAGGATGATGAACTCGCGCTTGGCTTCCTCGAAATTTGCCTGGGCAGCAATGTCATGCAGTGTCCCCTTGCGAAGAAGCGCGACAAGGGCAAAGTTGCTGGGCTCCGTGTACTAGACGGACTTTGAGCAAATTACAGCAGTTTAGTGACCTTCTACTCACATATAGATGAGCGGCCACTCCGTAGAGGTTCATGGGCTTGGCCCTCGCCGTCCAGGAGGCCCGCCCGCCGAAGATAATCGAAGCTGAATCGCACATGATGTAAGAGCTGGTGCCGTCCGGGGCCAGCGGAGAATGTGACATGAGGCAGGGACATCAGACTACGGATGGCGTCCACCGCAACCATCGCATTCCCAGAGCCATGAAGAAGGTTGACTAGACGCAGGCACATAGTCGACGTCACAGGGAAGGTGCCGCCCAATGAAGGAAGCTTGGAGAGGATGAGGCGCTGCACGCGTTCCTCTGGAAGGCCATAGAAGACCACATTGCCAAAGAGGTCGTATCCTCGTCGTCCTGCACGTCCTGCACATTGGCGGTACTTCATAACGAAACTCAGCTCAGCAGAAATATCTACTTCTTCGACAGTCACGTACCATCAACGCAGTCAAGAATGGACTATCGCCCGCGAACACCGCCGTCTTCGCTGGTGCATTGATTCCCAAAGCCAATGTTCCTGGAGTGTAAGCAGTCCAGTTTCAGATGGCTTTAGACATTCGCGCCAGACGTGCCTGTGGATATCATGACACGAACATATCCGATGCGGAAGAGACTGGTGACTAGTTAGACACCGTATTGGGTTCTTTGTCGATCGATTCACCGTTCGATAAGCGTCCGATAATGTTTGTTCATACCCGAATGGTGAACTGCAATTCCCCGGCGCAAGGCTTTGAAGATCCAGGGCATCCTACGAGCGACGCCTCTCGAGCGCCATTCCACTTCGCCTATGTCTTCGTCCAGTTCCTCCTTGGTGTACGCATGAACACCAGCGAACGTGAAGCCCTCCGATGGTGCCTTGGGGTCGAAGGAAGTCTGCCAGGAATGTGTATTTGTTGACGCACTGGGGCCGTCATCGTCCTTCGTGGCGTTTCGCTTCGCTCGCGTTTCCTGTCGTTGTCTGTCCTTCGCACTCGCTTGCCACTTCTCCCACTCCTCGACGCGAGACTTCCAAGCGGGCGACTTTTGGCGCCAAGTCCTCTCAGCACGCTCGAGATTATTGACCAGTTCGATTGCGATGATTTCGCAGTACGAGCGGTCGAAGTTGAAGATAATAGCAGGCTATCAAATACATGAGCACAACATAGCGACCGACGGGAGACGCTCACTCACAAGGCTACCGCTGGCATGCAGATCAGACACCAAATGCACCATGTTTCTAAGAAAGCGCCCGGCGTTCGAAGCGAATGCGACGTCGTCGGCGTCACCCTCAGGCCCAAGGACGATTGCAACTCCCGAGCAATGAGCCTCAGGGCAGACGCTGCGTCACCGTGGTGAGACGCCTCGATAAGTTGCGTCAACACCCCCTTGAGCGCCGCTTCGTATCTAAGGACATCCTTCTGAGTGATGAAGCCTCTGCATGACTTGAAAAAAAGTAACTGGCTTCAAGTCGTCGATGTCGATATCGAGATTAATGACGCTCCTCTGCTTGACGAGTGCGTGGTATAGCGAGAGCGTGTCCGACGCTTCAAAGGCGAGGTCCGGAGGCATCGTGCGCGGTCCGTGACCGAGAATCGACGCGGGATGAAGGAAACGAACGCGGTGAGAGGTCTCGTAAGATTGCAATCCTTCAAACAGCGGCGGACTTTTCGCCAGCACATAGCGGTACTTTCGCAGGTGCGAGTACCGATGAGGATGTTCGACAAGCTCGTGCTCGTAGCCATGTGCGCGCTGGACCGTGGCCAACCAGTCGTTGAATTTTTCCGGACTGCCGATGGTAGCTGAAAGACCGCTAGAAGTGCGTGAGCTCACGACGTAAAGTAAGACGAGATGCGACACGCACATGATCGGACAAGGTGCCAGAAGAAGTATTTGCTCCCAGACGGCGCCACCCTCTTGCTGACCTATGGAGTGAATCTCGTCCAGTATGATCCTGTAACGTCTTTAAGTATACTGTACGCGAAAGGCGTGCTTCGCCACTGACCGCTTGATCCTGGGCGTCCACGAGCGCGCAAGAGGCGGACTCAACAACATGATCGCGAGCATATCGGGCACAGTGACGAGAATTTGGCAGTTTTGCGGATCGTGGACGCGGTAATCGCGAGTCTGCATCGCCCATAGTGAACCGGATTTCAGATTCTTCTTGAAGCGTCCGTAAACCTCAGCGGCAATTTGCGAGACGAGAGCTTTTGTTGGCGCAATGTAAACGAGTATACCGTTGTCGCTGTCGCGTAAGACTTTCTCCATGGCGTAATATGATATGAACGTCTTGCCGGAGCTCGTCGGAGCTGTATGGAGGAGATCAACATACTTCACTACGGTAAATCGTCGAGTACTGACCGATGACAAGCAAGGAAGAGTTCCGGTCGATAGCGTCGAGGACGCGTCGTTGCCACGCATCGGGGCGGAAGCCCACGCGGGGGTCGCTCGCAGCATCAATACTGCGGTCCATGTGCTCTCCCCAGAGCCGCAACTGCCACTCGACCGGGTCCTCCAGAACGCGCATCCAGGGGAAGATAGATTGCGTGCCCTTCGCCTCAAGCAAGTCGACGAATTTGAACGTCATCTTCAAGTCCTCAAGCTTCTCCTCATCCGGCAGCAAGTCTTTCGCGTACGCGCCGAACCCGAGGACCGTAAGTACGCCGCTGATCTTCTCCGCAATCGCCTTCGTGAGCACCTTGCGTCCACACAAGTCGGCTATGGTGTGCATGGCCTGCGTCGTGTACTTGTCGCGGGCCGTTTCGGTGTCGCGCGCCGGGTCGTTGATCCACAAGCGTAACAGAAGGTCGAGACGCAGCGCGCGGAGTTCCGTACCTAACCAGGCCTCTTCTTCCTTGTTGCGGTTGATCTGGTCGAGGTAGGCAAGCTTCCCATCCACGGACAACGCTCCCATCGCCACTAAATGTGCCTTCCAGCTCTTGATGGACGTCTTCCGCCCCTCCGCGTCCTTCTTCGTCTGGATGTCGAGCAAGAGCTGCTCTTTCTTCGACATCTTGGGCGGTTTGCCCTTCGCGGTCTTCTGCGAGGTTTTCGCTGCGTGCGTCATCGCAGTCCGTCCCGATGCTCGCTTGTCGCTGACCGCAACGCGCTGGTCGGACCCGTTGCCCGCAGGCGCAATGACGAGCTGCTTCAGGCCGACCGTGCCCATCAGCGTCGCCGCCTGCTGCTGAAGGCCGTGCGTGAAGCGCTGCTCGCTACGTAGCTGCCGGCTGCGCTGCCATGCATTCGTCGACTTCTTCTCAGCTGGTTTGCCACCAAGGTGAGATGGTAGAATGCTGCGGTTGTTGTGCCAGTGATGCACGTCGGCGAAAAGGACCCCTCGAGCGTATTTTACGGGTACGCCGGCCAGAAGACCCTCCTGCTCCTCCGACGTGGGAACGCGGATGTCCGACAAATGCTCGTCGAAGGTTGGCTCGTGAAAGGGTAGGACTGCGTATACGTCCTCAGAAACGATAGCGCGAGGCTTTGACGAAGCCATCGGACAGGCGAAGTGGCGAGCGAAGGCTACGAGATCGACAGCGGGACAGCAGGCATCCTTCCATAGCCCACGAATGCGCTCGTCGCGATCATTGCCGAGGAGATGGCTCAGATCGGGGGAAACACCGTCGATAACAGCACCCAGAAGCGCCACATATATGTGGCCATCGACATCCGTAATCGCGTGCAACGGGCCGGCAACAGACAGTGCCACAGGCAGGAACTCTTCGAGCAGAAGAGTCTTGAGCTTCGGATGGACGTGACGGACGTGCTGGGCGCGTTCTGCGACCGATAAAGACGGGAGGAGCTGAAGATGTGCGACAAAGATGTAGAGCAGCTCTTTGAAGAATTTGGTGTTTGCGCCGCGATCCAGGAGACGTTTGATGAACTCGACAAGTGAGCCCTTCGTCTCGCCTTCAACCTCTGCCGCGTGCCCTTGCAGCCGAGCACGGGCCATATTGACGGCACGGGACAGCTTCTTGGGCAGCTCGCCGACTCGTCGTTGTTCGAAGACGAAGGATGATATCTTTCGGAATGTTCAGATTATGACGAGGGCCATTGCGATGTGCCTACCTTGGAGTCCCGAAATTCAATGCCGTTGAGTAATACTATTGGTAAACCAGAGCGCTGAAGCGCGAGGACTGCGGCACGCTGAGATAAAATACGCTCTGCGGCAAGTGACTCGTTCTCATTGATCGCGGAGCCATCATTCAGTAGGACGAACATCGGCTGCATGACAGAGTGAGCCAGCCGTATGTGAACTTCGGTAGATCGCGCACCTTCTTCTCATGCTCGTATCGCACCCACCCATCGTCTTCGACGCTCTGAAAAGTGGTGACCGGGATGTTCAGAACGCTCTCGCAGTGGTGCTTGAGTATCCGACGCGCAAGCCGCCTGGATGTGGTCACAAAGGCGCCGCTACCGGCTTTGACAGTAATTGGCGCATTGTCTAGTTATTACGATGAGAATCATTCACGTGAAAGAGGGAAACGGTGGCGAGCTTACCTTCCCAGAATACGATCTCGAAGTTACAGCCGCGGCTGACAAACTCCGACAAAACCTTCTCGAGTGTGTACAACGCGTGCAACGTTTGGAAGCCGACATCTGTTGAGAATCAGCGGTCTAGTCAAGCATTCAGTATGATGGGGCGCACCACCATCCTTCCCAAGAGCCAAAAGTGGGTCGTCAAGGACCCGTTGAATGAGCGAATCGCCTAGACATGCACATTAGCGCCGCAACGGCCTCCCGCAACGTCCACACGCACCATCGATGAGGAACAATTCCTCGCCCGCATAGTCTCCGAGAATATCCATCCATCGCGCCTTCTTGGTCGCGCCTATATACCAGGCATTGTCCAAAGCCCTCAGGGCGTCCTCTGCGGAGGACGCGTCGAATGTTTGTGCAGCGGGACGCTGCTGTTCGTCGATATCGTCGCCAAGATCCATGGCGAACGGTTGGGAGAGAAGAAAGAACCGTGGGCGCCTTGGTTTATATACGAAAGGCGAACTTCTCAGCCTCGAGGCGAGGAGCTACTAGGTGGCGTCTGCGAAGCCGAGAACGCGCCGGGCGCCTTTCATAATGCGAGTTAGCCAGTTTTCGGCATCATGGGCACAGTACGCACTCGTACATCGTCTTCTGTAGCTGGGCGTCCTGGATGAGCTATAATACAGCAATTGCGACACGCCTACTGCCCAACTGCAAGTGATTTCACGCCTTAAAAAGGGCAGCCTGACCAGCCTACTGTGCGCAGTCATTATTGCAAGCCACCTGTTGTGAGTTACAAAGTACTGGCACGGCAGAGACCTGCATCTTCGTGGGGGCATAGCCGAAGAGATGGGCAGAAAGTGCGGCCGAGATGGTGGGAACTTGAAAGCTCTTGAAAGACGGTGTGCGCTCCGGGCCGGCAGCCCGCCTCATCTCACCGTCACCGTCATGTCCTTTTGTCGAGAGCAGCTCCAGCTGGGCTCGACGCCCCTTCGGTGGTGTTTATTCTTTGGGATTCCTTTGCATATCTGTCAAATACTCCAAATTGGCGAGACTCGGCGCAGGTGCGTCGATCGAAACTGCTGCCGCGGAGGAAAGCCTGACCATGACATTCAATCACCAGCGGCAGCACGATCGCCATGAACTCAGAATATCTATAGCGCGAGCCCCTGTTCTCAAAACCCTCCTTGATCGGTTGCGCCCATCTCAAGAGACTCGCCTACGCTCAGACTATCAGCAGCACATAGACAAACTACATACCGCCTTCTCGCAAGAACGGCCGCTTCATCGTCATCACCATCGGTCGCGCCTCGCCATGCCTAGTGTCAGCCTTTCCTCGGACGAGGCGACCTCTAAACAGACCTTGTCTACGTATCCAGCGTCCTCGACGTCCGCTGCCCCGCCCTTCGCCTCTGCACCCGCTCACACTTATCGTCAAAGTCAACACTACACCGGCGCGCTCTTCTTCGTCTTAGGCGTCTGCATCATCCTCATTGGGGTCACTATCTACACTTGGATCAAGCGCTACACTCGATCACGCAGACAGGTCGGCGTTCGAGACGATGCGGGGTCGGTCGCGTCACACACGGACTCAGATACGTCGGGAATGGCGAAGCTGTCGTTGAAGGAAGCGCTGTCACCTGAGGTCTCTCATACGCATGTCGCCCCGAAACTATCTGCCAACGGCGAGGGGAAGGATGCTCGCTTGTGATTGTAGTACCTACGGGCACGATCACATATATAATGTAGGCGACAGGCTCAGCGTCGACGATGAATATCAGCTGGCAGCAGCGGCGACGCTGAATGAGCGACAAAGTCCATTTTGAGCGATATACACCCGCTGAACCGAGGACAGACTGGACAGTCTAAAAGGGACCGTCTGAATGTCATCGTAAGGCAAGCCTCAGGTCCAAGGACTGCTCGAGTGCCCGTCTGCACCATGGCCTTTCTCAATACTACTGACGTTCTTCGCTCACTTTGACGGGTAACATTGTTTCATGCAGTGCCGCAGGCGCTTCCGATTAAAGAGCAACGAATCTAACAGTGGACAATGTTAATGAGCACGCACTGGGACCACGTGATCGCGTTCCTGCTCCTCGGCAGATGCCGGAGTTGTTGTCGTTGACCACGTGCACCACGAATTCCGTCAACACCACCATACATATCGAGGCTCTCATCATCGCTGCTGATACAGCACAGGCAGCAGTCATGTATACTGAGTGTGTGTTCGACGTTTAGATCCATCGTTTGCGGATGATTATCCTGATATCCGTCCGTCGCAGGGCTTGTCGTCGCGTTTCGTCGGTCCAGGGATGGGTCTGTCACCCATGAATGCTGCGGCCGCGCTTGTAACAATTGGATGGATTCACCCTTAAGACGCGTCAGTCTGCGACGTCGCTACTCACTCTCACCTTTCTCCTCCCCTCCTTCTCCCTCAGCATGCGTTCACTCTCTTTATTGTTATCCGGGCTTCTCGCAGTCGAGCGAGTCCATGCCGCCGATGTATTCGCTCACTTCATGGTCAGTCCTCTTTCTACGGCCTCTTGAGAATTGAGATATTGAAGACTGAACGCGTCTGCCTCTGTATAGGTTGAAAGCGCTTATGGATACGACACGGCAGAGAAATGGACACCCCATATCTCTCTCGCTCAATCCATCGGGATAGATGGCTTCAGTACGGATTGTTCTGCTTCTACTGCTTGAGAACTCGTCACTGACAGCTTGCAGTAATGAACATCAAGAATCCCGGCGACGGCTACGAGGTAGACCGTCTCGGTGTCGCCTTCTCCGCAGCTGAGGCTGCGTCGTTTGATCTCATCATCTCCTTCGACATGAGCGCCAACTCCTGGACCCAGGAGACCATGCAAGATTTGATCAGCAAACATGCATCCAGCTCGGCGATGTACCGCTGGAACGATGCGGTCGTGGTCACCACCTTCTCGGGCGACACATACGGGAACGGTTTCTACGTCACCCTGAAATCTGCGCTTGCTTCGCAGGGCGTGACGATCAGCTTCACGCCGGCGTTCCTCAACCAGTACGGAAGCTCAGGAGATGTGGACAAGGTTCTCTCGTCGTTCTCATCCATAGACGGATTCGCCAACTGGTGGGCGTGGTAAGTTATATCAGTTTATACGGAAGAGCAGCGCTTATGATCTTCATCAAGGCCTACCGGCACCAATGATACGCTCACGCCTGACGCGGACATTGCGATGCAGGAGGCGATACACAGCCAGAGAACTGGTCCCTATATCATGGGTGAGCGTGCTTCTGATACCTTGTAAGTAGTCGCATTGCTCATCCGCATCCCAGCCGTCTCCCCCTGGCAGTTCAAGTCGCTCGGCACGGGCAACAACTGGGTCGTTCAAGCGGACACGCTCTTTCATTACCGCTGGGAGCAAGTTGTCAACGACGTCAAGCCTGATATAGTTGAGCTCATCTCGTGGAACGACTTCCCTGAGAGCCACTACCTCGGCGACCACGACGACACGGTGCAGCTATACGATGCCGAGCACTACGTACTCGGGTACGATCACGGCGCGTGGCGCTCAATTGTCCAGTACTACGCGAGCCTTTATAAGACAGGCTCGGCCACCATAAACGTACGTGCGCGCTCGCATACGAGTACCAGTCGTCTAACGCCATCCCAGGAGGACGAGGTCATCTACTGGTACCGTACAAGTCCGAAGGCGGCTCTCTGCAGCCAGGGCGAGCGGCCTGACGGAGCGGACTACCCGGCTGACGCCGTCTTCGCGCTCGCGCTGCTGGCTGACTCTACCGGCAATGCGACTATCTCCCTTGACATCGGCTCTTCTCATGCCGAGTTCATCGCAACGGGCGGCAAGCCCACTCTCGGCTGGGTATCATTCCCGACTGAAGACAATCAGGCGCCGTCTGTACAAATCATCAAGGATGGCCAGACAACGAAGAGCGGTACGGGTAGCATGCAGGTGTCGAGCGCGTGCGAATACTATAACTTCAATCCCCTCGTGCAAAAGGTGTAGCTCGATTCCGCCCAGTCCCTGCGCCTGCCCGGCAGGCAATAAGTACATTCGTTTGTATTTTACGTTTCTATGCCTAGATTATAAGCTGCTATAAGCGTTCCGATATCAGCCTACTCAAACCCAAGAAAATGCGTGTTGTTACACCACAAGCGATCCTTCTACTGTGCCAGCACCAGGCCCGTATGCAATAAATAGACCCAAAGGACCGAAGAGTCAAGAAGATTGAAGCAGATGCAGATATGACTGCATTCACTTGCGCGAGCTCTCTCCACTGCCGGCCTGTGAGTATTGGAATGCAAGGTGGCGTGGTACGGAGACTTACACAGGCACGTAGTTGCAAGGGAATTTCTTCTTCTCGCAGTTCGCGCAAGATGGGCGACCTCCGTCGCACTTGAGCTTGCGCGCTAGAGAGGTGTCAGTAGAGCACTGCGGCGGCATCAGGCCTGACGCACCCCTGCAGAATTCGCAAGCCATAGCCGTGCGGCGCGGAACGCGAGGGCCGTCGTAGTCGAGGGCGCTCATCTTCTCGCTCATCTGAGCACGAGTGACTATGAGCATAACCCCTTCTTCGGAGAGATGACTGCACTCGCCTGAGACATGTTGGCAAAACGAGGAAGAAAAATAGGTGAAAGAGGAGAAGGGTCGTCTAGAGAGGAAAGACGGCGGCAGTCGAGAGCTGCTGGGATGAGGAATAAGGGAGAAAAACCTCCGCCTTTATACTCTCTGGAGGACCCTCGCCACGCCCAGGACATGCTGACGGGCCCCACTCTGTGCAATGCCCAACTCATGGCGCCTTTCTGCAGGAAATCAATACGACAATCGGGGGCCTGAACATACTATGCATATTGCACATCCTAATTCGGTGGGTAACTCGGCGCGCTGGCAACAGCCAACGCACACACTGCCCTAAGCTTCGAGAAGCAAGTGCGTAATTTTCTACCAGCCAGGGTGCACCTTTTGTGGCGCATGCAGGGTGGTGACGGAGTAGCGCAGTCGATCCAAAAGAGAGACAAGAAACCCGACTACCACAAAGAGTAGAGCTGGTGGTAGGCGAAATGAAGTGCCATACCTCGATCCTTTGCGCCGGGGACGGCAATCGAGGGCGGATACTCGGGGGAGTAAACGTGGGAGAGAGTTGTTTGATCACCGTTCAGTCACGGCATGTCCCAGACACGGCGTCCTAGCATAGCTCCGACAGAAAATCGAGAACTCAGTCAATGGAGTGAATGATGTAGACGAGATGTAGGCGATCGTCGATGGCGAGAACGACTTTGTTCCCGAAAGAGGAAGTGAAAGCCGGCTCATCGCGTTCATAGGGACTCGCCACCTCTGGCGCCAGGACTTACCGAGCTACAAATCTCTGTGAATTGGGACAGCGTCAATATCCAGTAATTCATAGCGAAAAGCACGGTAGCGGCGTGCGTTGCTGCAGTGCCGGATTACCTTGAACGATCCGCGACGCAATGCCATGAACCTACCGCAAGGGCAGTCATTCCCTTTCTTCCACGTCTCGTCGCCGTCAAGCATCTCTATCGAAAACAAGGGAAGGGCTTGAGGCAGTCAGCCAACACGCGAGATGTTTGTCGCCACGCCATCGTGCAAAAGCCGGTCAATATGTGAGAATCAGCCTTGACAGCGATACGGATGTCATGTAAGTACGCACAGAAGGGAGGCAGGATGTGCTGGGCTGCGTTCGGGCATCATAGCCAGCATATGGAAGTCAAATTACTGTCCTGGAAGGGGGGCATATAGCAGCACGCAGGCTAACCGTCAGATCGAGAGAATTAAACGGAAATTAAAACATGCCGCGAGTGACTGACCGTTGTCTAAGCGGCATGACATCTACATGTCATGGGAGGGGCCGCGACGTGCATTGCGAGCTCACCGAATGTACACCAGTTCTCCGAGGGAGAACTTGCATTGAATGGTAATGAACGAAGGTCTGGATCCGGGTATCAGGGTGAGGATTGAACGGAGACATGAGGAATTCCGCCCCGATGGCGCAAGTGCTGTGCATGGGGGACTCAAAGTCACCATCTGCATGGCGCGCGTCACGGCAAGCTGCCGCCATTGAAATGGAGCACGTGGACAGTCGCAGTCGGACCAGCCTAAAGCAAAAGACACACCTTAACAAGCAGTGTGCAAGCAGTCCTAGTCAGCTATACCAAATCCAAGGCTTGGACATACGTGATAAATATTCATCTGCTTGCCGATATGACCATACAACTCGCATACATGACAAATCGCAGCGACGCGCCAGTTCACCAAGGGACGTCGACGGGAACCCATTCTGTAATGAAAGGCAAGCCAATCAGCAAAAGGACGCGCCACTGGAGCAACATGTTTGACTCGCCCATCGCCTCCTGCGCACGGATTAAGGCATGTTTATTCTCCGTGGCGTCCAGCAGCCATTGACTGCCGGGACGTCCCCATTCACGCGGTGGCGTCGTGGGCACCCTCTCCGCGGACCCGCTCTTCTCCGTTGTGTGATAGCCATCGGGACTGTGACCCCACGCCATCCGGTGATCAGACCACAGAGTGGCGTATAGTTGTGGATCCACCGTCGCATTCTGAGCCCGTCGCCACAGGTTCGCACGCTCCCATACGTCAACGTTGGCAAGCCACTCGCGCCGGGCATCAAGCGGGTAGAGCATGGGCGTGAAGCGCGAGTCGCGGTGCAGATTGCCCGACTTGAGGTATGGGCTGAGAGCCGAAAGCTCGGGAAAGATGTCGTCCCAGTACGCCTGCGGCTGGAGCGCAGAAGGTACATCTCCAGGTATCATGGTCTCCTCCTCAGTAGACTGGAAGGCGTACTTCGGGAGGCGGTTGGGCCGGATATGGCTCTCCCTCGTCAGGTCACGGATTGACGGTACAACCGTCAACGCCAGATGTTTGATGCTGGGGAGTCCATCCAATGCCCACCGTAGACCATCCGCGACCTTCTGGCGCTGTTCGTCCGTCATGTTCTTGAGAACAGTATGTATGGCGACATGGCTAAGGCAGTCCGACCACGGCTGGCGGCGACTGTATCCAAGGTGATGCGAGCCCGTCAGAGTGCGCGGCTCGTGAGCGTACAGGTGCGTGACTCGTGAGAATAGCTCGTCGTGATAACATTCGATTTCGATGGGCTTGCCGTGGTGGAGGAGCATTATGCGTCGCGGGCGTACGTGCTGGCGACGCAGCCAGAACCTATGAGCGGTCACGTTGCCTACAGATATCGCTAGGGAATGGATGTTTGCCAGCGTCTTGACACCGGCGAGGGCGTTCTCGACGGATGGACGTTGAGTGGGAGTTACGAGCGCCAGTGTCTGAGCGCACAAGACTGACCGCGGGAATCCAGATTGCTTTGTAGAAGGCTTGGGGAGAGGTGCTCCCCATGGATTGCCGAGAACCGGAGATGAGACGTCCTGCCACGCATGTATGATTTTCGAGTAGCGAAGGGCCTCGTTAGCTGTGTTGAGAACGACATGTTGCAGGATGATGGGCAGTATAAACCGGTTCCAGTCGCTGCATACGCGACGAAGGTGACCAGCGGCGATGGGTGCGTCAATAGCAACATGAGTTAGGATCTCAAGCACAAGCTCTGTTGGCAGTGTCGACCAAAGCCCGGCGGAAGTGAATTCCGTATAAACCTCGCTGCGCAAGCTAGGTGACGCAGTCACGGCACGAGTGGCGTCGATGCTAACTGCAGTTCTCGATGATTCGTTCGAGGTCAAGGTGCCATTAGATAGCCCTAGGGCGCAGAGATCTGAGCACAAATCCTTTGACATATCCCGAAGTCAGCGATACGAGAGGAGGGAAGAAGGGCAAGTGGCTTCGACCGTGACTGTTCAGGACAACATGGGGTTAGAACTGCTGGATGAGTCACGCTGATCTTCCTCGCACGGTCACGTGCACATCTTCGGTTGTCGGAACTTCAATTAAGAGGATTTGATTCTTGAACTTATGTAGGAGTTTGCTCGCTCCCCAGCCTTAGTAGCTCAATCCAGCCTTGGAATACCTCCCCAAAATCTTCCCTACGCATTGACTTGGTGTAAGTATGCAACCTTGGACCTTGGCAGGTCCCAGCTCTGCGTGAGACTAGGGCCAAGTCGCCGGTCGGTTCCTCGAGCTTGAGCGCTTCCATAAGGTATTCCAAGACCACTGCTCTTTGTCTTCTAGCATGTCATGATCTAGAGCAAGCAGGTAAAGCGAAAGCATATCCAATAGCGTGCGAGGCGAAGATGTCTTATACTGAGTGGATGGACAAGAAAATTATTGCATTCCATCGTCGGCCACAAATACACATTGGCGGACGCCTCTATCTTCTCAATCCTTCCACCTCCTTCCACGTCCACCTCCTTCTGCTCAGTAATCACCCATTACCTCCCCATCCCATCTACCCGATCCGCCGTCCACCTAACAAACACTGACACCGCCGTCGCCGCCAAAAATGCACAGTCAAACAGCGGGCCGAAGACCTCGTAGGCGGGGATTGTGGAAAAAAGGTTGTTGTCCTTCGTATTACCATCGGCGTCTGTGCTGCCTGTATTTTCGGGCGGGAAGGAGGTGCGCAGCTGCACAATGGTAGAGAGGAGGTAGATGCCCTGGAGAGATACGAAGTGAGTTGGGGTTGAGGAGCAAACGAGTTGTGGACTCACGATGAGCTCGGCGAGCACCAGCAACATCAGCGATGCTCCGAGGTTGCGGCTAGTTACCTGGAGAGCCTGCAAAGAGGGTCGGTGTAAGGCACGGCAGGCGGGACGGCTAGCACGCACCCTTGTCACCCCCCTGAGCACAAGCCTCAAGCTCATTAATATGATCACGCCGACCAGCCCTAGGCTGATCTGCCTCGATATCAACGCGACGTCGTCCCGTCCTACCACTTCCTCCCGGGACACAATAGACAAGGAATACGCGAGGAGGTCGGTCAGCAAGTCGGACGTGGTTGTGTTGTAACCGGCGTTGCTAGGGAACAGGAGGTGGAGAGCGGACTGGCGGCGTGTGAGTAGGATTCGCACGTGCGGGGCATAACACTCACGCTGACGATGCGCACGACGCAGTAGACCGCGAATAGGCGCCCGACAACCGCGACGACGCGCCCACGGAAAGTCCGTCGGTACGTGTGCTCTTGATACCGCCGCGTGAGATCGTCGAAATTGCGGCTCATTTCGGCCTCGAGGGCACGGAGGCCTTTCATTTCTTGAGCTCCTGGAAGACTTGTTAGTATTGAACTGTGGGTGTAGATGACACGCACTGCTGTCACCTCCCCGGAAGCTCGTCGCGACGCGCGAGATCCACGACCCGTCCGTCGAAGACGCAGAGGTGCGGGTCAGCTCGCCGTTCAGCGTGGCCAGGTCTGCGCGGATGCGGTCCAAGCTGTGCTCCGCCGCGCGCAGGTCCTGCTCCGTCGGCAGGCTCTTCGCGCGGTTGACGAATGGCAGGTATGGCCACGCGCTGCTGATCGCACCAAAGCCCGATAGGAGCCCGAGGATGGTCGTGCCCAGCACGACAAGGCGCGCGAGGACGCCCGCAACGAAGCCTGTGGGAGCCAACGCGCCGGGGAGGGGGATGTAGGAGAGGGCGAAGAGGTAGAGAACGACGGGGATGAGGTTGAGGAGCAGCCGCGGGCTGCAGACGCGCGAGGGGGACGCGTCGCGAGCGCTGGCGCCGACAGAGAGGACGAGGCTGATGGAGGAGGGAATTGTCAAGATGATGTTGACGAGGAGAAGCGCAAGGGAGATCTTCCACTGCACCAGGCGTACGCTGAGGAGTGAGTGTTGAGCGAGGTCGACGACTGCGCGTGCACAGACGAACACACCTGGGCTGAAACATGCTCAAGCCCTGGCATAGGAGCAAGAAGAACATCATGCACGTCTCGGTGAAGCAAGACGCGAATACGACGCGCGAGATCGTCGAGTGCAGGGTAGAGCGCGTCGGTTGCGCCGAGGCGCCGGATGGCACGGGCAGCGTTTCCAGCTCGATCGAGGCTGTCTCGGGCAGGGAGAGGTCCTGGAGATCTGCGTATAAACTATGGATTAGGTATCTGCGGCACCCGAGGAAGAAGCCCCCTCTGCTGGGGGTCAGCGTATGCTCTTGAGTGAGGCGAGTGCCGCGTACCGAATGCAGAGAATTATAGCATGCTCAAACACAGCACTAGCAGACATTGTGGGCTGTGAAGCGGGAGCGAAAGGGGGAAGTGCCCACTGATATGAGGGACCGTCGGCTGGGTTGGTAGAGCGGGAGTTTTGGGGGTAAAGTGGGAAGAAGCGATGAGCTGCTGGTGAATTGTGTGGAATCAGAAATCTTGAAAGTACTGATATGGGGATATGAGGTTCTCTGTTTCTCAGAGGAAATTGAGAACATGAGCGTCGGGGACAAGTTGTGGACCAGGCGCGAGCGGAATATTGTGGATCGCATTATGAGTTGCGGGACGTCGGCCCGCGTCCCCTCCCTTGCTTCGTACGGCCATGTCCTTCGCTGCCGCCGGCAGAATCGGCGCTCGTGCGCCTCGCATACGGCGCTCGTTGCACGTAACAGCCCGTAGAGATGACAAGATAGGTCCGCCGCACCCCATATCCAACTTGCGCCCCGTCATCTATTCGGACGCGCCCCCCGCTTCCCAGCGACTTCCCCACCCTTACTCCCTTCACGAGTTCGACGAGGACCCGGCAAGGGCGAAGACAGACTACGATCTGCGATGGAAGCTTGCCCGACAAGACTTAGACAACTTCAATCACAATTTTTGGCTTGACGTGCGTGTGTCTGCGCTTGCCGTGTCCGCACACAATACGATGCGGAACGAATGTCTTACGATCGAACAGAGCAATGGCCGATTCGAAGCGGCGCGACAAGAGGTCCTAGCCGCACTCCCCACGGACGCACCTCCTTTAGACAAGGAAGACGCGTTGTCCGAGTTCTACAGACAATGGGTGTTGCAGAAGGCGAGCGCCTAGACAAATACACCGACGAATGGCGAGCGAGAAATTGGGAAATAATTCAGCTGGAGTGGAGGGTGAAGTGGCAGCAGTTTAAGAGCAAGTGGATTTGAATGTTGAAGCGCGCTTTCATGCCAGATAATCACGATGTAGTTTGAATCCGTCGATGGCAATGCAAAGCGTGGCAGGTGCCGGACCCAGAGTTACTGAGCAGCGAGCTTATCGTAAGGCTTGGGAGACATTCTAATGCTTGGAGGAAGATCCCAAGACTGAGGAGAGCTCCTCAAGCTGCGGAGAGCTTCCAAGGCTGGAGAGAGATCCTAAGGTTGAGGAGAGATTACAAGGCTGGGCAACCATTCTCAGGCTTGAGAAGCATCTGAAGGCTTGGAAAGCTTGTTGATATCACGCTAAAAGGGTGCGAACTCCCTCAGTATCATCATGTTCTTTGGAAATCAAGCTCTTACATTGCGACAGGCACATCTTCATTGTACGGAATAAGTATATCGCCCTCACACGCAAGTCATCGTCACGTTCGTCGACGTGTCCGCGTCGTACCCGCCATGGTCCAACAAGGCGAACGTGTAATCTCCTTCCTCCAGAACCCATTTCCACGCGCGGTCGACGATGGGCAGATAGCGATCGACCTGTGGCTCCCTTAGCCAAGCGTACCGACTAAGAATCAAACACGACTGACCTCAAGCTGCATCTCCACGGTGCGAGTCTCCCCTGCGTCCAGGTACACCCTGGTGAAGGCGACCAACTGCTTCTGAGGCCGTACGATGGTCGAGCGACGAACAAGGAGGTATACCTGGCGCGAGCATGTCGATGAATATGGGAACGAGGCTAGATGGTGCAAGGCTTACCTGTAAAACATCGCTACCCGCCATTGTTCCCGTATTCGTCACGTCCGCCCGGAACGAGATGGTGTCACCTGGCGAGAAGGTGTTGCTGCCGCTAGCAGACGATGCGTTGAACTCCGCGCGCGTGAAGGTCGTATAAGAGAGGCCGTATCTACGTGGGCGTCATTGACAAAGGCACGGGTGCGAATGAGCTGTGGTTGGTGAAATTAGAATATCGAGCACGTACCCGAACGGATACTGTGCAAGGGACAGATCAGCAATGCTATATGTAGCCTGAGAAATGGCAGATCATGCGTACCTGCGCGTACGAGTACACGTCCGTGTAGTTCTTTGCCCGAGCAGTGTACTTGATGCTGCATACTGCTTTAGCTGACTACCATACGGCTGATATTGTGCTTACTTATAGTCGATGGGCAGCTGCTGTTCATTCGCCGGAATGCTCAGAGGTACCCGTCCGCCCGGGTTGGTCGTACCAAATAGTGCGTCAGCGATAGCCTGACCGCCGGATTGTCCGGGGAAGAACTGCTCGGGGATCAGCATACGAGGCCTCTCCATGAATACGAGAGGAGCGCACAGCATTCAGCACCGCTGCAGACCTCTCATAGTATTCAGCAATCGCGAACGGTCGCCCGCCTTGCAAGACCATCACCACGGGTATGCCCAGGTTGAACATGGCGTCCGCAAGGGCAGCTGATAGGAGTTGCATATGAATCAAGCCATTTCAGTCAAAGCAGGGGTAGGCACTCACTCTGGTTGGGAGAGAGACTGAGTGTGGCCCGGTCTCCGCTCTCGCCGTCGCTGTTCCAGTTCGCACCCACAGCGAGGACGATGAGATCGGCGCCCTCGGCTGCCTGGACTGCCTGAACGAAGGTTAGCACGCGCAGCACACGAAAGAAAACGGTAAGGTCCCACCTGCTGCACCCCATCCCCTTCCCTGCCCGCTAGATTCCACCAGAGCTCAACATGCGCATTCACACTGTTCACATTCTCAATTTTCTGCGCCAAATTCCACACCCTCAGCTCCACCCGCAGCGCATAGGTACGCCCGCTCTCAAACTCAAACTCCGCACCGTCCGGCGGGGCCGCCGTCGCATTGTCCTGCACCCACACCCAGCTCTCGATGTTGCTGAGGGTGTTGCCCACCGGGGTCGCCGGCGACCGCGCCACGCTGCTCCCGTCCACGAACACCTCCGCGGAGATGTTCGGCGAGACGGCCGCGCCGAGCCAGCCCGCGACGGAGGGCACGCCGAGCTCGGGCACAGTCAGCGCGCCCTCCCACACGACGCTGAAGTTGTTCGAGGCGAGGCCCAGGGGCGGGTAAAGTCCCCAGTCGCGATTCGGCGTTTGAGGCGAGGTGGTGAAGGCCGGGGTGGCGGAAGTGAAGTTGGCCGAGGGGTCCGCGAAGTAGGACGCGGTGAGGCCGCCGGGCGTGCCAGACAGGTCGGTGTAGGCGTAGGCCGGGACGGCGTATTGGGAGTGGTACAGCCAGGACTCGGCGCCCCAGGTTGAGACGAGGGAGACGGAGTCGGGGAGGTAGGAGAGGATGCCCTGTCGCAAGGTTATCCCCCGGTCATTCGGCCCCATTCCCCATGGTCCTGAGTAGCCACCTAAGGATGGAGGCTTTAGAAAAGGTAACGGCGACAATAAGGCGTGGGCGTCGCACCGTAATTAAGCGTATCGGCAAACGGCCCGACAAGAGCGATCTTTTTTATACCAGAGCTGAGTGAAACGGGCAATGTTCCATTCCTGTTCTCGAGTAGAACAAGCGACTTTTGCGCCATCTCCAGCGTTAACGGGACATGCTGTTCGACCAAGGCCGTCGAGTCGGTTTCCTCTGGGACGAAAGGGTCCTCGAAGAGGCCGAGATCGTACTTGACGCCGATTACGCGGTGCACGCGTTCTTGTAGGACATGCAGCGGGATGGTGCCGTTGGCGACAAGATCCACGATGGTCTGTTGGGTGATTAGATACAATGGTTGGCAAAGAATAATTTGCTCTTACATCGCTAAGGAAAGGAATGAATAAGTAAGTGAACGCGGCAGAGGTGTAGAAGCAGCTCTTACCGCCAAGTCGCTAGAGAGAAGTCGTAATACTGTATCATGCCACCAGCGTTGAGATACTGTTGCATGGTATCCGCATCCGAGGTTGTGACAGTGTGCCGCTTGTACAGCATGGCCATGCCTACAGGAGGTCAAACACCCGCATTCAATCTTAACAGCGGCACGCACCCGTATCATCGGCTGTGATAAACCCTAGAGCCTATATTCAGTGTCGTGCAATCGGCGCCCAGGAAACCAGCTCACCGTTGAAGCCCCACTCGTCAAGAGCGGCGTAAAGCATCGGGTGGACATGCGCAGGAATCTCGTCGAGCTCGTGATACGCCCTGGCATACATGAGTATTTTGATGAGTACGCTTGGGCTGGACTCACATCATGACACCATGGACGCCGCCCAGGTCGATTGCAGCTTTGAACGGCACGAACATCTCTTGCATGACCTGTAGGTGCAGACGGATGAGCGGTAGGCACGCGTATATGCACATACATGGCTGCATACCTGACGCATACCACGACCCATGAACGGCGCGGCGTTGATTCCGCCTCTGGGAGAACCATGCGCGGCGAAATGCTAGGATAGATTCAGACACATGAATACCGCTCGGAGATCAGATGTATGCACCTTCATGACTGGGACAACGGCGTCATGGTCAGACCAGGAACCATTCTTCGACAGTCCGCCAGCGAAAGCGACACCCATATGCGAAGTGAGCACATGGTCTTCGCCCCAAGCCTCTGTTTAGCACGGAAGTAAGTACTGAATGTACGATTGGAAGGAAGTCCAAGGACTCGCCTTGCGTCCGACCCCAGCGAGGGTCTTTCCCGAGATCGAGAACGGGCGCAAAGCAGGCGTGTATGCCTATGGAGCTGGCCTCGGCGCCAATGGCGCGTCCCACAGAATACACAACATCGGTGTCCCACGATGCAGCCATCGCCAGTGGTACGGGGAACATGCTCTAGCAGGGTGTCAGCAAAGGGGATGGAATAGCGAGACATCAGGACTGACCTGCTTAAAGCTACCGACGCCGTGCAGACATTCGGCAGCTTGCATGAAGGGGATGGACTTGGCGCTTCGGTTGAGGTTGAGTGCTTGGAGGTCATTGTACTGGGATTTGTCCGTGGGATAGAAGTCGTGGATGGTGCCGAAAGTATAGTTGGAATGCGGCGCAAGCGCAGAGTCTGTGGTCTGGAGTGAAAACGCGACCCTGTCATGATCATCGTCAGACACTGACCATATAGCTCGAGCTCGGACTTGGGCCCGACTACGTTGTCGGCGAACATGAGATGCAGCTGGTGGGCTGCGCCATACGCGTCAGTATCGACTACTGCGAGAGACGCGTGCTACGCACCAAGCTCCTCGACGCTCATACCGGACACCAGCGCGTCAACGAACGCGTCGCGTTCCTCCCTACGTTGGAGGTCCTCCTCATTCACCGTGCAACCGAGCACATTGTCTGGGGTCGCGCAGTCGGATGCGGCGGGTGGTCGGGAGTCATAGCTGTACTGCAACGCGCGTACGCTGGCGCAAGCTGCGAAGCAGACAAGTATCAGACGTCTGACCATGGATGCGCGATCGGGGAGAGCGTACCTCGAACCCGCCGTCAAATCGACGCGAGCTTTATACGGCCCAGGTGACCGTGTGGGTCTGTCTGACTGATACTAGGACACGCTTGGAGTCTATCAGCAGGAGATACGGCGGTAGAGCGCAAGTAGCCGATAGACGATCATCACGGTCAAGACGAAGAAGTGCAGGTGACCTTTTTGGGAAGAAGGGCAACTGGACAACTGGGCATCCTTCCGGACGGCGTGAGCCTCGACTCCCAAGGCCCAGCTTAGCCGGAGGGATATGCGGATTGGAAGCAGGCCTGTTCATCGCTCTGATCTTGCAGTAACATCGGCATTCGAAGCGCTAGGACACGGGCCACATGATGATGATGCGATGGCCCGTCCGCGGACCGGTTGGCATGATTGGATCTCCCCAGCACCTCGCTTGCTCGAAAGGCAGGAATTCCAGAGTACTTCAGCGCCACAGCAGCGTATATAAGTAGCCAGTAATCGTCTCGTGCAGCCTTGTCCATGGAAAGGAGGGCTATCTATCTCACAATTTAGCGTCATTTTCTTTCAGAGAAGAGGCGAAGACCCAAAAGACGTCTGCCAATACTTCCTGGGAATGAGGCCGGAATGAGGGGTCGACGGTCTGAGTCTCGAGAGTTGAACTTCGGAGTTCACCGAGTGTACCGGCGACTGCCGACAAACGGTCTCGTGATCCCGCCGTCATGCGCGATCGCGACAGCCGACCGCGTTCTTGCGCAAACCCATCTCTTTGTCAGACACTGTCATCAACCCTGTCTATCCCTCGACGCTGAGCTTGCCTGATCTTTCTTATGTCTCCTTGTCTGCCTCCAACAGCGGGCTCTGGCAACGCTTCGCGGACTCCTTGCGCTGCTCATTTCGCCCGACTCGCGCCAAGACATTCTTCAAGCTCTGGTCGTCGTGGCGTCTTCTCTGCCTGGATATAACAGACCCCTGGTGAGACTCTCAGCTGCGAAGATAGCCTAGCTCAGTCACAGGGCGTATCTTTTGTCTTTCTCTGTCGGCATATTAAAGCCGCCCTCTGAGTCCGCCTGCTATGCCCACGTCCTACCAGGACACTCGGACCATAGGCGAGTTCCGTCATTCTCTCTCGATGGAGGACGTCGCGGACGATACATATGATGAAGGACGCAACGCGCTCTACGTCTCAACACTACTGGCACGACCCCGTTTTCCTGGCGCGTATCCCGAGCTCAAGTTCGCAAAGGCTCAAGTCTGTCATGCTCAGGTGCATGTCTCCCTCCAGGACGAAGCGGAATACACTGAATGGCTCGACAACATGCATTTGTCTCCTCATCGGTTGAGGCCTCAACCTTGGGCGACAAGCTTCAACTCCTTGATTTGGTCTTTTCTTCTCCGTTCTGCGCGCGACCACACCAAGGCCGACTTTGGGCCCTACAATTCCATTGGCCACTGACCCGGGCTCGTACCTGTTTGTCCTCTGAATGCGCGCTTCACGCCCACGTGCGATGATTTCTCGCAAGACTCGGACCCAGCTGTACTGCTGACACTGGAGCCACATAATGGCGCGCTCCCAGCTATGAGGTATGTGCTTAGTGTCTACTGCATTGTGCGGCCACTCCGGGGCCACTCTCACTCATGTGTTGTAGGTTTTTAGGAATTTGGGCGCGACCTACATGGTTCTCCAGGTTTTGCACCTTGTCGCCGACTGCGAGTCTCAACTTCTTCTCTATTTTTCATCGCAGGATCATTGCTCGACAGTTTATGGTTCAGCGACTTGCCGCATGCCATGCGTGGCCGCAAGGGCGCGTGGGACGCGTCCCCTGCGCGTCTCCGTCGCCCAAAAATCGATCACAATCGATCGTGACAATCAGTGACTCGGGTCACATTTTCGTGACTAGATAATTTTCGAGACGCGGGCTTGCTCTGCATCTTGACCTCCCTCCCCATCTCCTCCCTCAAAATGTCGATCGGCACTCTCTACACCACTTCCCAAAACCAGAAGGGCAAGGCCGTACGTCGCTGAACCCATCGCCGGCAATGCGTGGTCACTGACATGTCGTGCAGTGCCGGGCCATCGCGGCGTACGGCGGGCTGACGGTCGACCTGCCCGAGAACTACACCCACATGAAGGACAACCACGAGGAGGCCTTCCGGAGCAAGTTCCCCCACGGCAAGATCCCCGCCTTCGCTGGCAAGGACGGCTTCAACATCTTCGAGTCTACCCCGATCGCCCGCTACTGTGCGTATCTCTTCATAATTTCCCATCGATGTGAAGCATCGTTCTTGCATGATGAGAGTAAACCATTCAGTTATCCCTGTCTTAACAAAGCAGTGTCGACACTAACCATCTCTGACTCAACACATCTATTCTTTATCTGGCATGCCTTGCTGATCACCGCATCCAGTCGCTACCCTCGCGCCCAACTCTGGCCTCCTCGGCTCCAGCGCAACTGACGTGGCTCTCATCGACCAGTGGCTGCACTTTGTCGACTTGGAATACGACTCGCCCCAACTTATCATCCTCTTCATGCTCAAGGGCTACGGTATCCCATGGACCAAGCCCGTGCGTCGCACGTTCATCGCCTGCACTTGCCTTACTGACGCGATACCAGACCCACACCGCCTTCCTCGAGCGCGCACAGCGTGCCCTTGCCACCCTCGACAAGGAGCTCTCCACCCGCACTTTCCTCGTCGGCGAGCGCATCACCCTCGCGGACATCTGGACGGCACAGTCCATCCAGCTCGGCTGCACCTTCCTCCTCGACACCGCGCTCCGCGCACAGTACCCCAACGTCATCCGCCACATGGAGACTGTCATGAACCAGCCGAAGATCGTGGACGTCATGGGCGCGACGCCAGCGCTGGACAAGCCGCTCGCATTCACGCCGCCCGCGAAGGAGAAGAAGGAGAAGGAGCCGAAGCCTGCTGCCCCGAAGGCTGAGAAGAAGCCGAAGGCGAAGGAGGCGGACGATGATGATGATGAGCCGGCGGTGCCCGCGGAGCCGAAGGTCAAGAACCCGCTCGACGACCTCCCCAAGTCGTCCTTCAACCTCGAGGACTGGAAGCGCGCGTACTCCAACAAGGACACGCGCGGGGCTGACGGCGCGCTTGAGTGGTTCTACCAGAAGTACGTTTCCGCGCTCGACGAAGTTTGCCTTATGTGCTAACAATTTTCCAGCTTCGACCAGGAGGGCTTCTCCATCTGGCGTGTCGACTTCAAGTACAACACCGAGCTGACGCAGACGTTCATGTCGTCGAACCAGATCGGTGGCTTCTTCGCGCGTCTGGAGGCGAGCCGCAAGTACCTCTTCGGCTCGGTTGGTGTCCTCGGGGAGAGCAACAACTCGATCATCTCCGGCATCTTTGTCCTCCGCGGCCAGGAGGCCGAGCCCGTCGTCAGCGCGGCGCCGGATTGGGAGAGCTACGAGTACAAGAAGCTCGACCTGGCGAACGAGGCCGACAAGGCCTTCTTCGAGGGCGCGTGCGCATGGGATCTCGAGGTCGACGGCAAGAAGTGGGTGGACGGCAAGAACGTGAGTGTGCTTTGGCTTTTCTTCAGGCGAGGATGGTTGTGCTAATGAACTTTTTCAGTTCAAGTAATCTGTATATCCTAGGGCAGCCCTGCGGGGCTGATGTAGCAGTAGTGTAGAAGGCGCGGTGTAGCCTATAGTTCTATCTATCCTCGCGCACTTGTTATTCGTGATTTAGTATACATTGTACGTGCTTCCAACATCGAAGGCGTGTGCTGGGTCGTGCGCTGTCGCGGACCCTGGACCTAATCAGCGTTCTACGAACGACTGCCTGGGGAGACTACTAATCAGCTTGCGCGGATTGCTGCGCGTCCAACACGCGCATACGGACTGCGGACTTAGCGGACCGTGCCCCGGGCAGTGTACAAGACTTATATGTCTGCTTCCGCTCTTCCATCTTCATAACGCATTTCTCTTCCTTCCTTTCCCCCGCCCCCCACCACCCATCTCAGGAACCCACGCGCTCCAGCGTGCGCAGATACCTAGTAAGCGGCGCATTCGTAGGGGAGAGGACGCGCGCTGAAGCGTTCCCAAGAGGATTGAGCATGGCCACGTATGGCGACTACGAACAACGCCTACAGGCCCCCGACGCGGACGAAGGCAGCGGGAAAGCGCTCGTGCACTCCTTCATGATGATCATCTTCTCTGAAATTGGGGACAAGACGTTCCTCATCGCCGCCATCCTCGCCATGCGCCACCCCCGCCTCACCGTCTTCCTTGGCGCATTTGGCTCCCTCTTCGTCATGTCCTTCCTCTCCGCGACCCTCGGCCACATCCTCCCCACGCTCCTCCCAAAGCACTACACGCAGTTTGCGGCAGCCATCCTGTTCTTCGTGTTCGGCGGGAAGATGCTCATGGAGGGGAAGAACATGAAGGGCGGGAATGAGAAAATCCGCGAGGAGATGCGGGAGGCGGAGGAGGAGATCGAGGAGGACGACGCCGAGCACGATGGCACCGGCGCAAAAGGCTCTAGCGGGCACGTCATCCCGCTCGAGGAGATGGAAGCCGGGCAGGCCACTGCGCCCGAGTCGCGCGCAGAATCTCCGTCCAGAAAACGCAAGCCCAGCTTCACCGAAGGCCTGCGCAACTTCTTCTCCCTGTTCTGCGGGCCCGTCTTTGTGCAGGCCTTTGTTCTCACTTTTCTCGGCGAGTGGGGCGACCGCAGCCAGATTGCTACGGTTGCGCTAGGTGCAGCACATGTGCGTGCCTTCGCGCTTTCCCCGCAGCGTGCGAACGTTCGCTGACTCGCACACACACAGAACGTGTACGTGGTGACATTAGGTACCGTGCTCGGCCACGGTTGCTGCACCGCGCTGGCGGTCGTGGGCGGGAGATATATATCGACGAAGATCTCGGTCAAGCACAGTGCGTCATGTCGGTGGTGGTTTTCCCGCGTCTGTATGCTGACCGCACCGCGCAGTAACGTTAGGAGGAGCCGTGCTCTTTCTGCTGTTCGGTATCGTGTACTTGCACGAAGCGTTCCAGATGCTGCATAGCGCCTTGTGATGCGTCGTGGCCCCTTGTAATGGGGCGATTCCTCCGACGTTGTGTGCTTAGAACGGATTCAGGGATATACCATACAGTGGCCCACGGGCGTGTAACACTATAATGCCGCATACCATGTAACTCCTACAAGGAGTATATCCTGCCGCGTAGGATGTCTGCAGACTGGACTTTGAAGTCAGCGTCCCAGTCAAAACAAAGAAAGCCGCATTAGGAAGGTATTGTTCTTCTGGGACACACTTGCTTTGAATTTGAGGAAAGATGTGAAAGCCTCAGGTGCAGGTGTCGCAAAGTAGAAATACAGAAGGTCGTAGGAATACAAAATGTCGCACATGAGATAGGAGGACTGGCTATACAATGCCAGGCTGTTCGTAGTCTATGGGGACATCCTTCCGCTCCAGCCATATAGCGTCTTCACTGCCAAGGTCCACACCTTTCCCGCAGTCGAGCCGCCTACGCGATGGCAGCTCCCGCAGCTCCGTCTCCGTCCCTCGCACGATCACGTAGTGCTCCCCATGCCACCCGATGAAGTCGAGCGACTTTACCGTCAGGGCGACGGCACGGGCCTGCGCGTTCCACGACTCCGTGCGCATCTGGTGCTCCTTCTCCGACATGATGTTCTCCTGCGGTCGTTGCTTCGACGTGCAACGGAAGTGCAAGAAAGACAGATTGACGAAGCGCGCAAAGTCCGATGCGTAGTCGCTCTGCGTCAGAATCAGCGACAGGCTCTGAAGGACAGGCAGCCCACTCACCATTGCAGCATCGCTGACGGTGCAGTACAGCGTCATGGCAGCCATCTCTTGCGGCAGGGACTTGACGAGAGCGCGTACGCCGACCTTGGTCAGGTTTGCGATGCGCACGCCGAGCACGCGGAGGCTCGTAAGCTCGGGAAGCAGGCCAAGCACCAGCTCTGAAGGGCAGCCGCCGAGGTCGAGCCGCCGCAAGAGCGTTCGCCGCGAGAGAAACTTGACGACGGCCTGATACAGCGCCGCCTCCTCCTCGTGCCCAACGAGTACGAAGCGGAAAGCCTGCAGACGCGGCAGCACAGAATGCTCGCCCCCGATGACATGGTCGCTGCCGAACACGATCGCGGCTGCCGCGGGCTCCTCGAGCGTGCCATGCAGCGTGAGACTGACAAGCCCCTGCGCGTGCGTGATGCGCGTGAGCACAAAGTGCGAGATGCGCGTGTCGACGAGGTCGAGGTGTGTGAGATGGCCGACGGTCACCGACTGGAAGGCCGAGTCCCACGAGTGGTGCCGCGCGAGGTACGCGCCGAGGACGAGGTGCCGAAGCGTCGCCGCGTTCTCATCAAGCACCGTGCGCACCTCGCCCATGTCCGCGAACCCGTCGTCATCCTCGGCGCGGAGCGTGAATTTGCGGAGGTGGCGGAAGCGCGAGACGCCCTCTGCGTCGAAGTGCCAGCCGATGAGCCCGAGCGCGTGCAGGCGCGGGTGCGCGGCGAGCACGACCTGTACCATGTCGTCGCGCATCTCCGGGTAGCCGATCCACTCGAAGTCGCGGAGGGCGCGAAACTCGGGGAGGGCGGCGCGGAAGATGCGCGCCATGAGGTCCATCATGTCGCCCTCTTCGTACGCCCAGTGTAGGCGTAATGACTTGACGCGGCTGGCGAACACGGCGTCCGCCTTGGCGCGGTCGAAGATGTCCAGGCCGCGATTGGTTGCATCGACGTCTTCGCCGAAATAGAGGTCTAGGGTGCGGAATATGATGCGGGCGGCGATATCGCGATGGAAGGACGAGACGAAGAGCCAGGTGCGAAGGTGATATCTCGGGGTGTGCATCGCTATGCGCTCCCATATCTCGGCAGGCGCGCGCTGCGACGCCGGTTCGCACTTGAAGTGTATAACGCGATCGCGTCGAAGGTGTTTGTGTATCTCGCGGTTCGACGGATCCGTCTTCAAGACGGCCTGAAAGTCTGGGGAAATTGAGTAGGATTCTTAGATAGCGATGCAGGACACGTACCGGCCTCGGCCTGAGCGAGCAACCGCTCCCCCTGCACCTTCCGCGCATTCCCCCTCGCTAGAAGCGCGCGCGCTACATCCTCCTTGGGCAAATTTGGTGTCCGCAGATAAACGTCCAGATAGTGCTCGACCTGTGGGCCATATTTCCCCGCCTCGATGAGTGCTAGTGAGGTGTCCAGCAGGAAAGTGGCCTTGTTCGGGAGGGGAAGCGCATGCAAGGCGTCGGATATCGTCGTCGTGAGTTCGTCGGTGGGCGGCATCGCGGGGGATAGCTATTGCTGATATAGGACAGCAGTCATTATAGGGAGGTATATAAACCCAACGCGAGTCCCGGGCGCAATGTCGGACCAGGAGTCGATGCGACTGCGGTCGCCGTTCTTGCGGGCCGCCGGTTTGAGTGGCTTGGCAGGAACCCTCAATCAAAGCTCGCTCGGCCAATAGGAGTTGGCCTATGTCCTCGGTGCTGGGCGGAGAGTCGAGGCTCGAGGAAGGATACAGCAACGAGCGTCCGAGAGCTCGTCGTTGTCAAGAAGCAAAAGAGCGCGACCGAAGTTCACCATGTGGCACACCTACCTTCAATGAACGCTGTCTGATACGCGCTTGCCATTGGGGTCTTAGTTATGAGGGGCATACGAGCATCTCAGAGAAGGAAAGGATTTTGCATTGTAGACCCCAAGAATGAGTGATAGAAGTTACAGATATAGATACACCTCTGCACGTTTACACAATATTTTAAGCCAGAGCCGGGTTGGCGTTCTCGAGAAGCATCTCGAAGTATGCTTGGTTCCATGCACCAGCCTCAGGAGCCGGCTTGTACGCTGACGAAGTTATCAGCATGAGATCGGCATAACTATCAAAGCGACACTCACCATCCTCCTTCCCGCAGAACGAATCGTAGCGCGTGGCCGAGGAGTCGGAGGTACCGTCAGACTCGCCTCCGGGCTTGACCCAGACGAACGCGTCAGCGAGCTCCAACCCAGTATCGGTTGTCGGGCGAACACCGAACCCGGCGCCGTTGACGTTGCACCAGTCGCCCCACTCGAGGCGGAGGCCCTGGACGGCGTTGCGGCCAGTGTCGACGATGGCGTGGTTCGGGAAGCCGGCAGTCGCGAGCGCGTCGCCGAAGAGCGTCACGTAGCGCTTCTCGTCCTGGGCCTTGTTGTACTGGCCGTCGGGGGCGTTCTCGAACTCGCCCGGGCTGAGCGACCACGCGTTCCAGCCGGCGACGTTCGTGGAGATTCCGCGAACCTGTGCGGGCGAGCCGGCGGCCTTGTACACCTTGGCGAGCTCCTGCGCACCCGGGGCGAGGTTGTCGTTCCAGCCAAGCCAGCCACCATGGCCAGCGTCAACGTACCTGTGGCGCGGTTAGTGTAGCACGCGTACGACGCAGGACTACCCACATCATGACGTTGGGGAGGTTGAGCTGCTCGAGCGCGTACGCGACACCATCCTCGTAGCCGGATTTAGAGTTTGCGCACGCCGTTTGGTCAATGTTGGTGACCAGGTTGGGGAGCGAGTCAGGCTCGATGATGGCGGCGATGGCGATGTTCGGGTTGTTCTTGATGATGGCCACAATCGCTGAATCACAGTTTGAATAGAGAGCCTCAGGATACCAGGTAACTCACGGTCAATGTACTCGGACTTGTACCGGTCGATCTCGCCAACCGCCAGTTCACCGTTAGAGGCCTTGGCGGCGCAATCACGGCCCGGAAGATCGTAGATAACGACACCGAATATTTCGTCGCAAGTGGTCTCCTGCAAGTAACTCTCAAAGGTGTCGATAGTCGAGATGGTGTCGCTAAAGGACTTCGTAAGAACGAATAAAATTGAGAGGACTTTCGCGTACAGCCAGAGGAAGGTGCCAACATCCGCAACAGCGAGAGCCGCCGCTTCCAGGGAGCTGTCCGTGAGGTTGGCCGCCGCAGCCGTGACGAGCTCAGCGTAGTGGCTGTTCGCGTGGAGCGTGAGACCCTCGAACGGGTTGCCCGAGAGCGTGACGTCGGAGTCGCATCCCTGGCGGCGCTGCTTGGTCGCAGGGGTGGCGATGGCCGCGGAGACTAGAGCGAGAAGAGCCAGGAACTTCATTGTGGACCGATGCTGGAGAACGACAGAGAGACTCGCAGCCTTATATACTCTCTCGGGGCCAGGGTGTCAGGCATCTGGGCTGCAGATACGCCGACGTCCTACCTGCGTAGCTCCAGAACGTGTCGTCGAGTTTGTCCGAAGGGGAAGACGATCACGGGGAAGTCCTCGGGGGAGCTGGTCGTAGGGCTGCATAGACGACGGCGCGTCAGGTGATGAAGCGTCGTGAGCCTGTGTGTGCTTCGGACTTCTTTCGCTATTGACCGAAGATATCGAGTGGCTGGTGCAAATTTTCCGAGGAAAGGGAGAGTACAAGGTCCTCACTGCTCCGCAGTAAGTCCGCCTGGAGGGGAAAGTAGGTAACCAGCAAAAAGACAATGACAAGTCGGGGACAGGGAAAGCCTTAATGCGTATGTTGCACTATGTTGAGCACACACCGTCCCAAAGATATCAACAGAAGATTCTCTGTGTAGGTCGAAGAAGATGGCAGACTTATGGCGGCGAAGCAGCGGCGAAGTGCATCGAGGATGATCCAGAGTCCGGTAGTCAAACGACGACCTTGAATGCAGGTGACCAGATCTGAGGTGAGAACACATGAGGTGAGCCGTCCAGCAGGTTTTCCCGCCCGCAGCCTCAGGACTCCGCATGTCTGTTCAACGGGACGACGACCTCATAGAGTAGACAGGACTCCCAGAGCAGTCTCTTCGTAGGTCGACGCACGCGACGTTTTGCCGTTCGGTGTCGCTTGCTTCAGCCATCTCGGAGAATCAGCAGTTGAGAATGAAGCTGAGATCCGTGTCCCAAGCCCAGAGACCGGAGTGAGCTTCGGCAAGGCGACTCCAGGATCTGACTTGAGGGGAAGAGTTCAACGTTCAAGAGGCGTCGGGTCCGAACCGGTCCGAGCTGCCCACGTTGTCGCCACGAGCAATCTGAAATGAAACGCAGTCATGTGATCGTCAACGGTCGGAGCCGAGTCTGAATTGAAACGTGGATCTTCATCAACTTGAACCTGAACCACCACCTTGTTCTACACGCCAACGTCTGTTTATGCCGCCATGGACGTCGACCTCTACTACAAGGAACAAGATGAACGTATGGACATGCAGGATGACATGGAGGACGAGATATTGGAGTCACTTAACGCGTACGCCAGGTGCATAGGCTTTGGCCCTGAAGCCGTCGTCCGATTCTCATGCGCTTTACAGCACGAGCTCTTCTGTGGCTCAGACCCAAGCTGCTACCATGACTATACCATCTGAAAGCGTGGCAGAACCAACTGCGGAGAAGGCTCGCTCGCCTTTGCCCATGCCGCGCTGTACAGAGTCTCAAGCCTCAAACTCGTCTCCATCCCTTCACAAGTCTGATATGCCACTCATACCCTCAGCGTATGCTTCAGATCAAAAAACCTCGCTTTATGGTCAACATGGCAGCATTGAGAGCTCCCATGTCACCAAGACGCCACGAACGCCCACAAAGTCACGCCGGAAACAAGGTCACGAGCCTACGGTTGAACTTCCACTTCCTCGACGCTCTCCTCGAATCAATAAAAGGAAGAACGTGGCTCTCGACCCCGCCACTGCTTCAACCTCGCGCCTTGACACAACAGAGGACATCACATCGTTGTAAGCTATACCCATGTCCAGTTCGTGGCCGCCCCCTAAATAACATATCTTAGCTCTATCATTGAGGAGCGCCCGCCGAAGAGAACCAAGATTGCGAATGCAAAACCCTTCTCCTCAAGTCGAGCGAAGAAAGCTGCGCCACAGAAGCCTACTAAGTTGCAGATGCCCAGCTCTCCCAGCGCCCCAAAACTGTCTGCGGATGCACCGACCTCGCCGATTGAGGATCCCAGCGGTTTCATTGGCAGCTCGACCGCCGTACTCAGCGCACCGTCTGCAACCAAGAGCGGTAGACTTCTGATGGCCCTCGAAGAGAGAATCGCAAGCCACAGGACCTCGGGAAGTCTGAGTTCGAAAACAATGAAGCGACCAACGGACAAAGCGTCCAAGGAGAAGACCGATGATGTCGTCAAGTCAGGTGCTACCACGAAAACCTCGAAGCAGCGCGGGGAGTCGTCTAGGAAGGCGGCTGCAAGCATTCAACCAAAGCCGGAGCCCAAGATTGAGCCCACCACGTATGCTCAATACGTCAAGCAGGCAAGAAAGGAGCAAAGTCAGAGCGCCGCTACCACCCAGAACCTTTTTGCAGGCATGATCATATATTTGCTCATCGCGGACGATGATATGGAAGATGTTAGGTGCAAAGTCGACTGTGTACGTCCGCGCCCGTGCCTCGACCCGCTTCATCGCATCTAACAACGACTGCAGCTCATCGTACACGGGGCCAAGGTTCTCCTTTACTACAGACCAGAGGCGTGCACGCACATCATCACTGCCGAGCCTTCCCTCGACCCATCGCTCCTGGTTCGTATGCGGATCGACTCCGTCGACGAGATCCCGAAGCACATCAAGATCTTCAACTGGAACTTTGTCGTCTCTGTGCTGAACAACTTGATCGCTGCGGAGTCCCAGATATATGCGAAGAAGGCAGCTCAAGGGAGGAATTACAACGTCGCTGATGAGATCCTTCCCGAGAACCGGCCACCCGGCTATTTCATCCCACCTCAGGAGCTGTGGCCTGAGTATTTCGCGTGTCCGGAAAGGGAGGGATCGCCCAAGTTGGGCATCGACGTCCATCAGAGGAACTCTCAGACGGCAGATATGATCGACTCGAAGGAGGCAACGGCTTCGCCGCCTCACGCTGCTGCCGCGTCACCATCTTTGTCTCCTGACGCGCCAAACCCTGGAAGCGCCTCAGACGCGAACGGAGTGCCCACTCCTGGCAGCTCTTCAGATACGCCTGAAAAGCCTGCGTCCACTAACATTGACCCTTCTGACCCTCTCGCGGAGTTCTACGAGCAGGCGAAGAAGGATCGCGTAAAAGAAAACGCCCCTGCTGCGCCCAACGCGCAGCTGTTGAACGATATAGCGAACGTGCGTGGCATCCTTGGCCTTTCTATCCGGTACAAGGCTTACCATGTTTGCAGTGGTGGGACTTGAAGCAAGACGTCGGGAAAGAAGGTAAAGAGGAGAAGGAAGTGCGCAGATTTTAGATTCGTCGTGTGTATCACATCGCTCATGTACCGTCAGGGCGCCTGGTGGGACAGAGCGGAAGAGACCGAGGACGAAGATGGGGTGGAGGATAGCCCGGTAAAGAAGGGGAAGAAAAAGAGAGGCAAACGGGTGAGTGCGCGCGTGCTCGTGGTATAGCATGTCTGCTTCATGCGGACTTGCACTCTTTCTTCGGACTTGCACTCATCGGTCCGTCCTGCCTCCGCAACTCTTAATTCACACTTCTTCAGGGCTTCACATGCGACATCAAGCCTGCCCCTGGAGCCCGAGGGCCATGCCCCAATCAGGACGTCGTCGATACTTTGACCGAGCTCATGGGACTGCACAAGGTGAAGCCCGGCGACGACCATCACTGGAGGGCGTTCAGTTATCAGAAGTGTGAGTGGGCCAGTAATTGTTCGTTCGTGGAATGCATTGCTCACTGTCGTGTTTATGCTCGCCTTCAAACTTCAGCTTTGAAAGCAATCCGCGACTACCCACATCGTATCCGGTCTGTAAAGGAGGCGAAGAAGATCCCCGGTGTGGGGGAGAAGACAGCAGATAAAGTAAGCCCTTACTCCTTCGTCGTGAGCGAGGCATTGACCTTCAACGCTCGCCCCCAACAGATCATGGAGATCATCCACACTGGTAATCTTCGCCGCCTGCATCACGAGCACACCGAGGACGTCGATGTCTTGAGGCTGTTCCAGGGAATCTACGGTGTCGGTGAGTTTTTTTGGGTGTGGTTACGCGACTGCTGGTCTCTGGTGGCGTACAGTGCCGAATCATGCATATTGCCGTACTTTATACGTCGATCCGAATACTCACGGCAGTGCAGGCCAAGCGACCGCCGTAAACTGGTATGCCTGGGGATGCCGCACACTCGAGGACATCAAGGAGGGGAAGCACGGCGTGAAGTTGACGACATGTCAAAAGATCGGGCTAAAGTATTATGACGGTGAGTGGCCGAGTCTCACTACCAGTCTCACGACGAAGGGGCCTGACCAGTCATTCACAGATCTGCAGCTGCGTATGCCGCGGGAGGAGGTGCAGGCGCTGTTCGACGTAATTGTACCATACGGTTTGTGGATATCGATGTGCATGTAATCCCAGACTGACGGTCTGCCAATAGCGAGGAGGATCGACCCGAAGCTGGAGCTCCGGGCAATGGGAAGCTTCAGGCGGTGAGCCGGCATGCACTTACTCGTCAAACCAAGCCGCTAATAAGTCATCCGTTTCTTCAGCGGTAAGAAGGACTGCGGTGACATCGACATCATGATTACGCGCCCAACCGACGACGGCGAGACACACGCTGGCGCGCTCCGCGAATTGCTACTGAAGCTGCATCGAGCGGACATACTCACTGAAGACCTGGCCGTGCCTGACGATCTGGACGACCCGGAGTGCGTATACCATGGACTGTGCCATTTGCCGAAGACGCCTGGAGCAAAGCAGAGGAGGATCGACTTCCTTGCGGTCCCCTGGAAGTCGAGGGGTGCGGCATTGATTTATTATACGGTGAGTGATTCGTGTTCGTCGAAGGAAGTTAACCAACGATATTGGCATTGTAGGGCGATGATATTGTGAGTCTTTCTGTGATACTCTTGACGAAGACAGTCTGAAATCTTCCTCAGTTCAACCGTGCGATGCGGTACAAGGCGGGGTCGATGGGTTATTCGCTCAACCAGAAGGGCTTGTATGCTGGCGTCGTGCGCGATGTTCATGACAGGAGGATTAAGACAAATCGAGGTGCGTGAGCTCAGACTGTCTATGGCTGCCTATGACTTACTTGAATATTTTAACGACGATAAAGGTAATATCATCGCGTCTGAGACGGAGGAAGAGATCTTTAAGATCTTGGGTGTGCCGTGGCAGGAGCCCTGCGAGCGTGTGCGGAATCATTAGAGGGTACCTCGCAATAAAGTGAGTATTCAAGTTACTGTAGAGACATGCATTTGGAGAAAAAGATTGACTTGCAGTTGCCAGTAAGTATATCGAGTTCGGCGTTACACATGAGTATTGTTCGGAAAATGCCGGTCATGCATCACACATTGCCCGCTCGTTCTTTCGAGTTTGTTGTACTTCTTGGCTTCTTACCTGTACTGCTCTCGCGTACGACCACTTCTAAGGCGCGCTCTGAAATACTCTCGTTGTCGCCCGCAACCCGAACTATTCAAGGCACGTAAGTACTATAGTTGGGAGCATTCCAATTCAAATCGCACGTGGCGGCGCTTCATAGCCTCCCAGTCGGCGAGTGCGGCCACCACCGCTTCGTCGCCGCCACCATGGACGACCTTGTAAATCCAAAGTCGGCGCCGTCGACGTCTACAGTGAACCCAGACTCTGCGCAGGCGACGAACCTCACATTCGCGCAGGCGCTCGAACAGACGGAGCCAGACGAGGTGAGTGTTGCGCAGCGGTAGCGGCACGGGAATGTTGCTGACAAGTTGCAGAACATTTTCATTGCGGCGCAGCGGGGCGATGTTGAACTTATCAAGCGATTGATTGCGTCTGGGAAGGCCAAGGCGACAGACCGCGACGAGCAGAACATCACCCCCCTCCACTGGGCGGCCATCAACGCGCAGGTCGCAGCATGTCGCTATCTCCTGGAACAGGGGGCCGAGGTCGATGCGCTCGGCGGCGATCTCATCGCGACCCCGATGCAGTGGGCGGCGCGCAACGGCTACCTCTATGTCATCCAGCTCCTCGTCGCGCACAACGCGGACCCCACCATCGCCGACTCGCAGGGGTACAACTCCCTGCACCTCGTCACCCACTCGTCCTCCGTCATGGCGCTACTCTACATGCTCCACCAGCCCGTCAACGTTGACTCGCGCGACGCCCAGGGGCACACCAGCCTCATGTGGGCCGCGTACCAGGGCGATGCGCTCAGCGTCGATCTGCTCCTCCGCCACGGCGCGAGCCCGCACACCCAGGACGACTCGGGCCTCACGCCGCTCCACTGGGCGGTCGTCCGCGGCAACCGCGTCAGCATCCGCCGCCTCGTCGAGAAGGGCGCCGACCTCACCACCAAGGACGGGGAAGGCCGCACGCCCGCGCGACATGGCCGTTGAGCTCAAGAGCCTCGGTGCTTGGAAGCGCGCGCTCGAGGAGGGCGGCATGAACGAGTTTGGCATCAAGAAGTCGAAGCCGCTGACCGAGGTGCGCGCCCCCTCCTTCTCCCCTTGTCGTCCGCTGACCGCGTCGCAGCGCAACACCAAGATCGCCATCTTCATCCTCCCCACGATCTTCTTTTATCTAATCTTCATGACCCTCACGCTGCTCCCGTGGTATACCGGAATCATCCTCGCTTTCGCCGAGTTCTTCGGCATGCACCATGTGAGTGGTTGTTTGTTTACACACTGGGCGTCGCTGACTGACGACTGCAGATTGTCACACGTGTACTACTTAACGATGTAAACTACACCGAAGGCGTACAGAACACGCCATATTTCTCCGGCATCATCCTCGCCTCACTCATATGGGTATTCTATGCATGGATTACACGGTTATTGCCAGGTAAATTGTGCTTTGTCTACATGGTATCCATCACGGGCCGTCAGTTCTGCGTCTTCCACATTCCAGCGCTTCTTTTTCCTCTCATTAGTTTACAATGCTGACATACTCTCTTCAGACACGCCGCACCATCCCCTCGCGCATCTCGGCTTTGCTCTCTCATTTATGTTATGCTCGTATAACTTCTTCCGCTCTATCACGCTCGACCCGGGCACATGCCCGCGACCTGCCAGTGACGCAGAGCTGAAGACAGTGATCGAAGATTTGGCATCGGAGGGACGGCTCAACGGACAGACCTTCTGCATACAGTGTATGGTGGGTGACCAATTTCTCACTCTCAATTCTTAGAACTAACCGCCATTGTCACCGTCACTCTTTCTTTTACGGGTAATATCTCATCCCTCTACAGGCTCGCAAACCTTTGCGCTCCAAGCACTGCCGCTATTGCGACAAGTGCATCGCGCGGAGTGATCAGTGAGTATGGCGAATTGTCGTCACTGCAACTTCTAATCGAATCACCAGTCACTGTCCCTGGGTGTGGAATTGCGGTGTGCTATCTTGCCTTGATGTTTGCCATTGAACGAACTGACGACGAATTTTCAGTCGGTCTCAACAATCACCGCCAATTCCTCCTCTTCGTGCTCTTCCTCGTCTTTGGCATCAGCTTCTTCGACTATCTCACCTACTCCTGTGAGTATGATATTGTTGATCTTCGTCGCAAGCTGACAGACCATCGTAGTCTACTCCGCTCTCGCCGTTGAGGCTGACCCGCAATCGTACTCGGCTTCATGCCCGCTCCCACCCGATGTTTGCCAGTACATGGCGAAGGACCCGTTCCTGCTCTCTGTTTCGCTCTGGGCGACACTGCAACTGGCATGGACGATTGTTTTGCTGGCGTCACAACTGTGGCAAGTGGCGCGCCAGATGACAACGTTTGAGGCGCGTGTCACGCAACCATAGTAGCGGGCAGAATCGCTAATCGTACGAATACAGGTCAGCAACCTCGGCCGGTACGGCTTCATGGGCGGGCGTGGCGGGCAGAGCCTCGCGGGTCAGATGGGCCACCGGCACCGATCAGGCGGCGGCAGCGAGGACGCGTCCTTGATGTCCGACTCGGCGACCACGAACATCACGCACGGCCATGGGCACACGCACGGCCACCGACACGGCTGCGCGGGGTGCGGTACAGGTTTCCTGATGCACCTTCTCGGCTTCGACCGCTTCACGAGGGGCAAGGCGGCGGACGGGCTGGCGATGGCAAGCAAGGCGGCGAATCCGTTCGACCTCGGCCTCGCTGGCAACTGCAGAGATTTCTGGACGGCAGGGCGGGAGCTTGGGGTGGAGTACGATAAGGTGGGTCGACCGTTGTTGGGCGTGTGGGGCTTGCGTGCGTCGTGAGTTAACGTGGATTCAACAGCTCTATGATGTGCCATACGACGGATTCCGGAAGGCCAAGGAGCGGCGGGAGAGGGAGGAGGAGGAGGAGGGTATGGGAACGTCGCGCAAGAAAGGCAAGGGGCTCTTCATGGGCCTTGGACTCAGCCGGGCGGGGAGCAGCCGCGGTGCGTACGAACCTATCAGCCAGGCCTGATTTGGGATAATCATGCAGAGATTGACTTGACAATGTACGAGACGTGGATTTGGACGTTATAGTTGAATCGTAAATTATTGGAATGTCTAGCGCGTACGTCTAGCACTGGTAGGATGTGGTGATCAGTGAGGCGGCCGTGAATTCCATGTCGTGCTCAGTGGGCAAGGTCCTCTGGAGATGGCATCTACGGTGTTGATCAGTCGGTGCTTCGCGCTCGGCGGAAGGAAATGGTGAGTCTCGTGTGATAGTCCCTCCACGGCGTCTTCTGATTCTGTCTATTGTAGCTCCTAAGGATGTTCTTTCGCGATACAGACTTTAATTCGCTTTGCTGGCCGTGTATGTCCGATGACAAATCAGCTATCTCAGAACTCGCCGAGCACCAACCTGCGCCTCCATACATCGGCGATTGACAACAGGCCTTGCAACTCTGATAGCGCCTCGGCTAAAGTTCAACACTGGGTGTCGGCGATTCTCTAGGGCGAAGTTGTGGCGCAGAAGACGGGCTTATGTCTAGCTAGCGGTGTCTCCGCCCTGCCGCTGACTGCTGGCGCACGAAGCCCGCTGGCCGCTGGTGCATGACCCTCGCGCGTCAATGGATACTAAAGGGTAGAGGGGAAGGAAGATGCGACCGCCCCGTCCTAACCGTTCGCCTCTCATCGACGCGGCACGATACGATCTCAGCCGCGATGTCGTCGGCTGCGCTCATCGACCTCTTGGTGCACAGGTTGGCGGACCTACAGGCGACGCATTGTGCACATGGTGAGTGAAGGCAGATCGCAGCGGGCATGCTCTCTAACAGTGAAGAACAGTGGCGTCCAGTACTATCATCGTCTATGACCACCGTGCGTTTCGGCGTATCAAGTCTGATCAGGAAAGCTGACAAAACGTCAGTAATCACAATAGATGACGAGGTGCGTTTACCTTGGGCAATGCAGTGGATACGCTCAGATAATCGAGCCGCAGTTCCGGCTTATATGGGTGAGGCAGGTTGGAAACTCCCGGCAGCTCTCAGGAAACTAAGGGAGACGACGACTTTCAGAACAGCCCGTGGTCGCTGGGAAAGCTGCTATTCTTATTTGTCAGACATCTTTCACATTATATGGTCGCTGAATCCGATATCTGAGCTTTGTGCAGAACCGATATTTTGGTCTTACGTCTGTGATGTATGCAGTCTCTTTGCTATACTTGCCGGAGTTCCACTAACGCATGCGCTGCTGCAGAGTCAACATTTATGGTCAGTCGCGCCTATACGTCCCACGCACTCAGCTAAAGATTACTATAGGACTATTTACGACGTCTTTGACGGACGATGTAAGTTCCTATCCTCACTCGAGATGTCAGGCCGGCTCATTTTCCCAGTTGTGCGCGAGCCGTTTCCAGACATGATACAATTGACTGATTGATACTTTCAACCATCATGATGATAGCTGTGCGTCCGGGTTCCTCTGTCTAAATATTTGTTGATCATCTCAGGCGTTGCTGCAAGGCGTCAGTTTCTTTCGATGGCAAGGCGCTACCGGCGTCGCCGTCTGCGTGGTCTCGGAGAGTATGTCCTCACCTCGGGTGCGCCATACACGCGGACTGCTGATTCACATCGTATAGTCATTTTACTGATGCGCCTATACGTCCTTTATCTCCTCAACAAGAAGGTCCTCGTTGTGATGCTGGTCGGATTCGTGATAGCCTCGGGATTTGCGGCAGCGATCATGGGTGTGGTAATGCAGAACGTTACCGGTCAGTTCCCAGGGTTCTTCGCTCCAATACATACTGAAAGACGTATAGCCACGGTCGTCACCTTGCCGGGCCTCCGGTCAATGTGCGTACCGCACAATATATCTAGCAGATTCTACACCTTTTGGATCCCATTTTTGGGGTTCGAGAGCCTTCTCTGCGCGCTAGCTCTCTATCGCGGGTTTCAGACATTCCGGATGGACAAGTCTGTCTACACCTCTAGTCGACTGCTCATACGCGTCTTGATACGTGATTCGGTGCTATACTACCTCGCGTGAGCCTATGTCTTCCCTGTGGCTTGAAGCTTCCCATCCAATACTGACATATACCACAGCGTCTTCGCGGCATACTTCACGAATATGTTGATGTGGATGGCTGCACCAGTACGTCGTGCGTCCTTGAGCTGCATTCTTGTCTCACTTAACACAAGGCTTCCCTGCTGGAGCTTCCCATCGGCTTCGCGGTTGCCATGTCGTGCGTCCTTGGAAATCGCATGATGTTCAACATCAGACAGGCCAGTCACGAGACGACATGCGCGAAGCTGCCCATGCGTGCGCCATCAGTGGCCAGTCGGGTGCGATACTCTACGCCTCCAATCCCGCGCTTTACACGAGAGGTTGTCACAGTGCGGGACGGATCCGTGCACAGGGAAATATGCTTCGAGGTCTCAGACAAGGCTGTTCCTCCTTATGGATCCGTAATACATCTAGATACGATGCGGTCTTCAGGTAGTAGCGCGGCTGCCTGCGGGCCTAGCAGTACTACCTGAGCACTAATAGTTGTTGAGCAAGCCAGTCTGAGCTCATCCTAGCTGATCTGCGAAAACATCCATTCATGGTCATCAACGATCATCTATCCATTGACATATATTCGCGGCCCAGCAAAAATGGAAGTCAGTAGACACAATGCGGTACTTATAGCGACACTGACTGTAACATCTATCAGCACTCTCCAACATCCTACTGGGACAAGACTGGAGAGAGTCGTGGGTCCCTCACGTGGGCTGTGCTGACATAAGGTCCCGCCTCTCTGAAACAATTAAAGTACACGTGTCAGTCTCTTGTCTCGGACGGCCATTGGACCCGCCACTGTCAAGCTTCGAAGTCCTCGCCATGTCTAGCGGTCCTGCCGAAGAGTCTTACGCTCTTCCCAATCCTCGGGACTTGGAAGATCGGCCACCGAGCCCTCCTCGAACGTGAGCGGTTGTCCAACTGAAGCGCTGCGCTCCAATTAACGCCAATGTTGACATACAGACCTCCGAATCAGAGCATTCCTCTCCAAGATGGCTCCCATGGGCGGTCCGATCCATCGTATGTACATGCCTGGATCTGTTATAGTCGATGCTCAGGCTTCCGCACGCTACAGGGCCGCCTTTGTGAAACAAACTCCTCGCATAGTCTCCTCCCACCGCAACCCCCAGAATGTGACTGATCTCCGCTCTGACGAGATCCCAAAGCAAATGAGTACCGAGATGAACCATTGCGGCTTGGAAGAGTTCATGGCGCATTATATGCCGTTCTCACCAGACAGCCGCGCTCTGGATGAAGCTGTAAACCTGTTGAAGGGGAAGGGTCTACTCGTTTCGGGGGGTGACGATATCGACTGGGACTGGGGGGGCAGCAGCGAGCGCGAGAGATACAAGTATCTCGTTCAGGTCTCCGCCGAGCTCGTCAAATTGAAGATACCGAATCGCAATGCCACCTGTCAGTTGGTGCAGAGTCCCGACAACTATATGGATTCACAGAAGCCCGGCGCCAACTTTAAAATCGATGCGCGATTTGCCCTCATTGCGCTCGAAACCTCCAAGGTTTCTGAACGACTGACATTGGACGATGCGGCGGTTACCGCCGAGTATAAGCTGCTGTTGAAAGATCAGCTACAGGTCAGTGCTTGGGTTCCTTCAGTAATATCCTGCGTCGTGCTGACAGCAAATAGAATTGGAAACAACTGGTCAGCGGCGTCGTGTACATCATGAACGCAGATCCCAGGCGGACACATATCTTCAGCGTGCGTCGATCGCTACTTCGCCGTCGTCACTTCTCACGCGATTGTTCAGTTCTCCATCGAGGACAACATGATGACCGTTTGGTTCTTCTCGAGATCTCATTCATGTAGGTCTGCTACATTTGATATGCGCAAAGTACGTCTGCTTTTAGTCGGACTGGTGACTGCGACGTTTACGCTCTGTCAGCACTATCGACGGTGCATCGAAATCTTCATCGCCTTCATGTTCGCAACACCGGCAGAGCTAGGATTTGACGAGACTGTCGAGCTCATCTCGACAGACGGTCAATGGTACTACGGCTACAAGGTCGGAGATCGCTATTACAGGACGGAACGCAGCATCTTCGAGCACAACGGCACCCGCATCTCTGGCCGGGGCACGCGCGTCTGGGAGGTTGTCCGCATCAAGGACTTCAAGGACCCGAAGCCGCTTGATGTTGAAAGGAGAAAGACATATGCGCTGAAGGATGTGTGGCTTGACAAGGGCGCGCTCACGGAGCGCAAAATTCAAGAGGCGCTCTTTGGTGATCTGGATGATGTATACCGACGCATCAAAGCAAATGACGCGGGCATACGCGATGTCCTGAAGGGCTTCGACAAGGAGACACGGACTGCGCTCCAGGATTGTGTAGCGGATCGCAAGCTCTACGGAAAGTACTTTTTGACCATCGACCACGACTGGGAGGGACCGGAATCGAAACCTCGAGCGGCACACGCAGTTGCCGTTCCTAACGTCTTCGGTTTCGGTTATGAGCCGTCACCGTTGGTTGCCAGCGTGACAGGCTCAGACTCAACGAGAGCACGTCCAAATCCATTGGCTCCGCCATTGACTCCGCCCACGCCCGTCGTGCTCGAGCGAGAGTTCGTGCCCAAGTATCACTACCGAGTAGTTTTCGACGAGGTCGGCGAGGCCCTGCACTACGTCGACAATATTTCGCTCGTGCTGAGGGCGGTGCTGGACTGCCTTTTCGGTGAGCGTCATTGTTCGTGTCAAGAGCAGCGCCCTGACTGCTGGTGCCAGCTCTCCAGCTGCTGTTCCTTGCGAGATGGGTCCACCGGGACATCAGTACGGGGAACCTGCTTTGGTGGAATGGCCGCGGTCTGCTTGCCGACCTCGAGTACGCGAAGAAATTCGAACCCAAGACAAATGGTAGTTCGGACCCCAAAACGGTATGCCGTACTTTCTGGTTGGCGATGTGATGCTGACATGAAGGCAGGGTACCGCTTTCTTCATGGCCGTCGAAATTCAGAAACAGAGGCTCATCTATCAGCCACCAGATGTTGATTATGACAGCCTCACAGACGCCTTGGCCCGTTCCTCAGCACGCTCTAGACCTAGCACGTCCGTGGTCGTTCACAACTACGAGCACGACCTGGAGTCGATATTCTGGGTTCTTCTTTGGATATACATGGCTCGGCTGCCGCATTCTTCGGTCACGCCATCAAAGGCCGAGCGTCATACGCGCTCGAAGGATGTCGACGCTATGATCATTGACGGTGTTGAGTCGACGCAGAGTCAGCGTTTGGTATTTCCGGACCCTGTTGGTATCTTTGCTCTGAACGATTCGCAGAAAGCGCTCATTCCATTGCAGGTCCTACGAGTCGTTCGCGAGATATTTCAAAATCACTCTGGGTGCTCGGATTTGCGCTACGACGTGTTGACCTCAGGGGACAGATTTGAAGAGCACATTACGCCACTCTTCGAGCCAGAAGTCGCAACCGTTTTCCTGTTCCTCGCGGTCAAATTGTGCAAAGGCTACAAAATGCGCGAATTTGACTTCATGAATGCGGCCACATACTCGCCACTGTACACCACATTCCGACAGGCAATCCAGGCCTTGCAAGCGCACTACGGGAAGCACCCTGACTCATATCTACCGCTTCTTGTCATCAAGGCTCGGGAGACGATACAGCCCGTTGGACGTGCGACGACAGCACCGCCAGCCGCGCCACGACAGGTGGTCCGACCTCATGCCGTCCCAAAGCGTCGGAAACCGAAGGACGACGACGATTACGAGGATGAACCGGCGTCGAAGGTCGCGAAGGTGGGGACGGTGCAGACCGCTTCGAGGGCGTCAGGGTAGAGGCGCTGAATCCGCGACCTTTGCGTTGCATGAAATGCAGCTATGTCGTTAGGTGGATGGAAGCACCCAAGGGTAGTTATTGGGACTTGATATGTGATTCTTTGTACAATGATGCACTTCGGCGCGGCCGTGTAGACTACACAGTCGTGAGGTTCGCATATGTTTGCGTCTGTGTGCGCCGAGTCAGTTGAAAGTTAACGGTCCACGTGCTCGCCAGTAGTTCAACGTTCATTTCCATCATCGTCGTGTCGATCTTCTAGATCTAACGTTGGCTGTCTTCTGGTCTCAAATTTCCAGCTTCAACGTCTGGATACTGGAAAACTCAAAGTTTAAACCACGTCAGTCGGATCCACAGGCGGGACATTAGGTGAGAGACGGGAGAGAACTTCTTGCTCAGCCTGATATCTTCTTTCCTTACCATAGACAGACGCTGGGCGTTGGTACTGTGCGTCGGGGCCGGTATCTTTGCGCCAAGTTATTCTCAGTACGAAACACGCAGGCAGATGATCACCGAGCTTGTCATACTCGCCTCTTACACCACATTCCGACAGGCAATCCAGGCCTTGCATGCACACTACGAGAAGAACCCTGACACATATCAAACGCTTCTTGTCTACAAGAATCGGGCGACAACGCATCGGTCGTGCAAAGCCGGCGGCTCTGCCCAGTTAGTGGTCAACTCCATGCCGCCTCAAAGGGATAGGAACTGAAGGACAATGACGATTACATGCATGACATTGAACTGTACCTCAAACCCAGAGCGAAACCGGTCCCATCTTCGTAGATACATGCGCAGTACCGCGAGACGCGCCCAGATCGCTCCAGCCTACGATGCCCTCCACATAGCTACCGGTGTGGCGAGTGACAGAGATGCTTTTGCGCCCGCGACCTTGATCCTCTCCGTCGCCCATCTGAACCTGGACGCGCGAGTGGGACGTGCTCGCCGTGAAAGATCCTTCGTATGTCTGGTGCAAGCGGACGTCGGCGCTGCCCATCGAAGTGTGCGCATTTAGTTGAAGAGCGGCGTCCAGAGGAGCATCCGTAAACTCCAAGGCGAGGCCGGCGTTGCTCGAACGCGCGCCTACGACGAAAGATCCCGATGAGCCCTTCGTCGACGTCAGATTTAAATTGACGCGTATTTTACTTGCAAAATGTAAGTTCATAGGAAGGTCAGACATGTGTATACACGTACCTGTTGCTCGTCGTCATATCCACCTCCGTCGGCGGACCGTCGGGATCGTTGGCCAGAGCGACAGCGGCATTGATGGGTCCGTTATGGGTGAGAAGGACGAGCTCACGGCTTGCAGAGTATTCTCCCTCGATATGTCCGTTCGAGGTTCGAATGTCTGCACGAATGGCTGATGCAGAAGCGGCAATACGCCCGTTGCTGGTACGCAGCGCGATGTTCTCGTCGGCAACATAAACTCCGTCGATGGCCGCGTTCGAGGTTCGCACAACACCATGCACGGTGTGGACGGACTGGCACGAACTCGTAAGTTTTTATCAGGTCATCAGCGAAGATACTCACCCCAGTATGGATGGCTGCATTCGTCGTATGCAGATTGAACGAGTCGAACGATACGGCGTCGGCGAGCTCATCGACGTTGTGCGTAAAGATCGGCATGTCTGTGGTCAACTTGGTGATATGCAGGACCTCGTTGTGCTTGGGAAGGACGAGCTCAACAACGAAGTGGATGTGATGATTGTGACCCCGGTGATGATGGTTATCCCACCAGTGGTCGGTCTGGTCAGAGGCTTAGTTGCTAGCATCCTCAACATGCAATGCAAGGACGTACGAAGATGCCGACGCCAACGCTGTCATCCTCGTCCTTGCGTTTGGACAGACAGACCTTCGCATGGTCGAAGCCGCCATGCGCGTCAGAATGCATTTCGACGTTGACTCGGACATCGTCCGTCTCCCCGTCGCTTTGCCGAATCTGAATGGTCCCATGCGAGCGGGGTCCGCGAGCAAGGGCGAACAGTTCGGCGGCAGGCAGTGCAAAGTTGAACGACACTGTCCCCACGTCAGAGTGCTCGCCAAACTCCCACGCAGGGCAGTCGACGATGGAAACACCCTCGGGAATGGACCACTCGGGATCCTGCGACGAATGTCAGAGATGGCGCACAAGGAGTATGGGTGGAACATACAGCCATGGCCTTGAAATCGAACCCTAGAGCACGTGAAGTCTGAATCCGGACCGTGTCCGAAAGGACGTGAATGACAAGAACAAAGAGAGTGAAGGCAAAGAAGAAGTGACAGATGCGACGAATCCTGATCTTCCGACGATCCTCGGCCACAGCAGGGTGAGCGCCAGGCAGGAGAGGTGTTTGCGCGTCACTCCAGCCGGCGTCCTCTCTTTTGCTGGGGTAAGTGTAGTCAAATGTCGGGGCGCTCATGATATGCTGTGCTATCTGCGTGCGCAACAGAGCTCTTATACGGATGAGTATGTGGAACGGGCAGGGGGCGCCGTGCTGCGCCGCGGCAGCTGCATGTACTTATCGAGACAGTCACTACCCGCGCAGCTCAGCAGGTACCGATAAGTATCAGCCACTTCTGAGTACAAGGACTTCGCCCGCAGCGTCTCCTCGATGCATTACTGCGAGACTGAATGTTGAACTGTCCCTCGCTGAAGTATGAACGTCGTGTCCGGTCTGGCTGCGCGCGGCTGCGCGGCAGTCCTGAATCTGGATGAGTCAACGATGAATCAGCACCTTCAAGCACGTGAGTAATGAGTCACGCACTCGCAAGTTTAACGTTGATTCTGATGAACTCGCATCTAGAATCGCGCTGCATATACGAGTACTCGAGCTCGCCGTAGACCGAGAATTACTCCATAGTCCATCCCGTATTAAATCAGCATGTTAAGTTACAATAATTTGCTGGAGGCAGCTGGTGCGAATCGACTGCGAATAAGCTTGATGATGTACAAGGGCAGCGCGCTGATGGAAACGATGACCGCAGTCTTCCACACAAATCCTGGCGTCACCACAAAGTTCAGGTCTACGCAAGACCAGGTCAGCTGGCTAGCAATGCAAGATACGTCCAGTGACACTCACCGAAGTACTCCGGAAGGAATACGATACTGCCCGCGTAGATCGCGAGCGTCACGACTTCGGAGACGACCATGTATATATGCCTGCAGGCAATGAGCTGTCACCTCCAGAGTAGGCGCAAGATGCAGCGTACCATGTCGTGATCTCCAAAGCGACCATAATGAGCTCGTTGAGGATGAGCGCAGTGAATGAGATCGAGACGATGTGCAAGAACTCCGTCTCGAAAAGAACCAACGACATAATCATGATGGCGGCACCTTAATAACGATGAGACACCTGCCGGACAAGAAGTAAAGAGGCTGACCTTGATACAAGCTGATCATACACCAGACAAAGAAGGTCTTGTAGGACAGCGCCCGCCCCTGCATTCCTGTCAGCCGTATCCTCATCACCTCCTTCGCAGTTTGCCGCACCTTGGTCAGTTCCTTGTACAGCTCTGGGTAGAGTAGCGCCAGGTCCTCATTCACGTCGCGGTCAAGCACGAGCGAGAAAACAGGCGCCATGGTATACACCGTCGCATACCCCACCATGAGCCAGCCCTGATACAACGCGATCGGCGCGAAGTAAAAGATCGCAGAGAATACGGCTTGCATGATCGATATAATCAACCCACGGTGAATGACGAACTGCGCGAGCTTTGCAGAGCGGCGATACGAGTTGCGTCCGTGCCAAAGAAGCAGCTTGGTGAGGTGGCTGAACTGGGTGACGGAGAAGTCGGCCGCCAGCGAAGCCTGCTTTCCTTCCTTGCCCACGATACCGACACCTGAGAAATGATGTCAGGAAGGCGAGCAACATCGTATCAGACTTAGCTCACCGACATCCGCTGCCTGGATCATGCTGACGTCGTTGCCACCGTCGCCGATGCAGCATACTCTCCTCCTTGTGTGCGCACGAATGAGACGAGCGACGTCCGCCTTCTGTGTCGGAGAACATCTGCACGCTACCACGGCGGACAATTTCGTTGCAATCTCGATGAACTCGTTCTTGAACAGATTGAGGCAGAGCTAGAACGTACATGTCAGCCCCAGACGAGCTCTACAGCGGGCATAACATACCTGTAACGACTCGCCGTCGATGACAAGGCAGCAGTCAAGCTTGGACTGCAAAAACTCGAGCTGGTCGCGCACTTCATCTGCTGTACGCACTGCGGCACCGTTAGCTAACCAAACCCTATCTTCTGCAACCGGAGACACTCACACTTCGACACTTCGTGGATGTACTGATTCCGCGCAACCAGCTTGGTCGAGATCGCGATACAGCGAGCCGTCTCGATCTTGTCCCCCGTTAGCATCCAGATCTTGATGCCCGCATTCCTCAAAAGCTCAAGCGTCGACTTCACGTCGTCCTGCAGCTTGTCCTCCACGCCCGTCAGGCCGAGCAGCTCCAGATCGTGCTCAAGATACTTCGCCACCACGCTCGTCATCGCTTCGTTGCGGCCGTCCAGCCTGACGCTCGCCTCGTGGTACGCCGCCGCGAACTCCTCGTACGTCCCCGCGCTGAGCCGCTTGCGCGCCATGACGAGCGTGCGTAGGCCCTCCCGCGCCATGTTGCCCGTCTCCTCCTCGAGCCAGTCATTGCGCTGCACGATGCGCGCCATGACGACGTCCGCGCCCTTCTGCAGGAAAGTGACCTCCCCGGAAGCAACGTCGCGCACGACGATGCCCATGCGTTTCGATTCCGAGGTGAACGGGAAGATGTCGAGGACGTCGAAAGCTATGCGTGCGCCGGTAGGGGTTTGTAGCTCGATGCGGGTGCGGTCACGAAACACGAGGGTTAAGCCGACCGATTGCGTCCATTGTACGATGGCGACTTCATCCGGTGAAGAGGCCTGGTACCCTACGGATCCGTCGTCGTTCGTGACCGGAGTGACCTGTGGGGTGATTACGATGAGCCCACGCTAACGCTACCATTGCAAGCTTACATTATGGCACAGAGCAAGACTGAGCACGACATCGCGAACACGAGAAGACATGTCTCGCCGCCCGCGTCCGGCAATTTGAGCGCCAGTCATCATATGCCCGCCTAAGACGAGGTAAGACAGAGATAAGCACATAACATTACCACCTTACTGGGATGTTCTTGTGCTCCAAAGGCCACCGCCAGTTGATGCGAGACCTCATCCATTGAATCGTATCCGAATGCCATTGTGCCCATATGCAGCTTCCGCATCTCCATCTCTGAAAGGCCTCAGTTTAGGATAGCGAGATGGCGCGCGAGATCTCACCGTTCTGCGTCAATGTCCCCGTCTTGTCGCTGAGGAGATACTGTATCCGACCCAGTTCCTCGGGCAATGTGCTCGTGCGCACGATAGTATTCGGAATTTCCGGGTCGTGCATGATTTCATAGCCATATACTGTCTTGCCCATGTCAAGGTTGACCCGCAGACTGAGACTGAAATTAGGACGTGCACGTATAGAATAGCAGTCGGTGCTCACCTTATAGGGATGATAGACGAGAACAGAATGAGGAAGCGGAATATATAGACATACCACAGCCCTCGGAAGCCATTGAGCGCTACCAGGACGATGGACAGAAGGAAGGTCACGAAACAGAGGATCTAGAAGGGTAAGAAACTTCATGGACAAATTGAACGAAGAGACCCACCTTCGCCAACTTATTGATCTCCAGGTCAAGTAGACCGACTTTAGTCTCTGGATGACTTGTGTTCATGACCGCACGCGTCTCCGCGCCGGTATAAACCACGAAACCAACGGCGGAACCAGAGGCAAGAACCGTATTTGCCCAAAGCACATTCTCCGCGGTCAAAGGCGAGACGCTCGGAGGTATAGTCTGAAGGGGCACACCCTGCACATGCGGAGCGTCTATGGCGGGCGCCTTGTTCAGCGTAAAAGTGCCAACGAAAGTGTGTATATCCTTCGTTGGCGCGTCCGCGTATATCTCTGCCTCCAACCGCGAGAGACTTCCCTCCGGGAGCTTCTGACACTCGGGCACGGCGACACGTAATTTCCAGTCCGTCTCGCCATCGAGCTGGTCGGTGCGAATGAAGCAAGTGCCGGATGCGTCCGAGGTATGGATGAGGATGAGGTCTGCGGGCACGCGCTGGTTCTTCTCCAGGCGGATGAGGTCGCCCACGCGGAGGGACGAGGACGGTACAGAGCGCGTGTTGATGTGCGTGTCGAGGTAGCTCGCGTCCGCGCTGAGGGCGGATTCTTCGTCCTGCTGGCTCGGCGAGGTGAGGATGAGGTATTTGGCCGAGTTGGCCTCCCGGTCGCGGAGGTTGCGCTTGTAGTCGTCGTAAGCCTCCTTGCCCATGGTCACGCAGAGCACAAATGCGAGGGGGGCGACATAGGTGACAATGTAGCCTGTAGGCATGTAAGTCGGGAGTTGAATGAAGCGCTGAGCACGCACCAATCTTCAGGGCGGGTATAAACTGCGACAGCGCGACGAGGAGGAAGTAGAGGTTGAAGAAGAACTTGAACTGTTCATAGAAGACGATGGGGAAGAAGGTGAACAGGTTGTACTTTTGATTTCGCACAATGTTCGGTGGGAAGCGAGATTGCAGCTTGTCTATTTACACAGTCAGATATAGTCACAAATGAGGGCACGCGCTCAGCGCACCTGGCGGTCGGAATGGGATAGTCCGTGACTTGTCCTTCGTCGTGCTCTTCAGCAAAGGTAGCTTGGTCTAGGGATGTTAGTTCACGCTCGGTCTGCACTGCCTGAGTCGCACCTGCTCATTCACGGACGCCTCATCCGAAGCCAGGTCCCTCCGCGCGTCGTGCTCCTCCTGATAGTCGTCGGGCCCTAGCAGGCCTGCCTCTTCCTCAGGGTCGTCCGCATACCGGTTTCTCTTCAGCTTCCCATTCCCCCGCGCGGCGGTGGTAGATCTGCGCATCTGTGGATCCTGCGAGCGCTCCGAATCTTCGTCTGATCCTTCGCCCAGTCGATTGTAGCCAGAGCGTGATGATTTGTTCGTCCGTAAAGAGTGCAGCGGAATATCCGACATGTAACTCGTACAGACGATGGGTGCACGTCCAGATGCCTGCCTGCCTCAGAGACAAGCGACTCACGGGCTCGTGATGGCGCGGACCAAGTTGCGAATAACCCGATGACGCGAACAATAGAGTTACCGCTTTAGGAAGCTTTTATATTTCAAGCTCTTAGCTCACTCCTTCAACATTCCTCAACCGGGCTTTGACGTGTCCCCCAAGCCTTATATATTATAATTCAACTACTTTAGGATTTCTTTCCAAAATCCGCAGGATGTCTTTCAAGCCTGAGGATGTCACCCAAACTCATGATAATAGCCTGCTCAATTTGGGACCTACCTTAGGATGTCGGGCGGCACTCAGAAAGTGATCACAGGGTGTTGCGCTGAGCTGTTGGTGCATGCCTTAAAACGGTTTTAAAACAGCTAGCATATGTGCAATATTTCTGCTTTCCACAGTTCCGTTCGCTCGCCCAGCTAACACCGTTGCCTCGACGACTTCAACCAGTGGACGGACCTGCAGAAGCGTCCACCGTGACGCTTCTATAGTGCTCTGCACCTTCGCCACCTCAGACGCCGGCTCGTTCTCAATCTCGTAATCGTCGTCGTCCTTCGTATTCTAACGCTTCGAGGCGGCGGCATGATGTCGACCCACTTGCAATCATGGCACGGCTGACCGTGCTGGCTTAGCACGGCCAATGGGCGGTATCGTCTCTCGAGCCTTGTAGACGAGAAGCGGTCGGTATGTGTCACGGTGCTCCTCGTAGTGCGCTTGCAAGGCCTGGATTGCCTGTCGGAATGTGGCGTACAGAGGCGAGTATGTAGCCGCATTCTCGATGTCGAATTTGCGCGTTTCGTAGCCGGCGCGTAGCGCTCGCACGAGGATTTGGAAAACACGTGCGACGAGCTCATGGTCTGTCTTGAAGATCGGCGAGATATGTTCGCTGTATACACCTGCGCGTGCTATGACGTTGTAGCGAAGATCCGAGCACCCAGAATGATTTTGGAATATCCCCCCTATGACTTGCAAAACGTGTAATGGGATGCCTGTCTGCTGCGTTTCGCTGGGGCCGACAGAATCGGGTGCTTGCGTCGACTCTGCGCCATCGACGAGCATGCCATGGGTGCGGTCTTCGTACTTCGAATGCGCATATTGCTCGAGTTCCGACATAACCGGAGGATGCGGCAGCCGAGCCATGTATATCCAAAGCAGGACCCAGAACATAGACTCCAGATCATGCTCGTAATTGTGAACGACCACGGATGTGAGGGGTCGAGGGTCTGGCTTTTTCTTGGCTGTGAGATTGGCCATGTCTTCAGCAAAGCTGATGAAAGCGGGCTGCGGTGGCTCATAGATGAGCATTTGTTTCTGGATCTCAACGGCCATAAAGAAAGCGGTACCCTAAACTCCTGTCAGCGTCACATCGCCAACCAGAAAGTACGGCATACCGTTTTAGGGTCCGCACTACCCCCTGTGGAGGGTTCGAATTTCTTCGCGTACTCAAGGTCGGCTAGCAGACCGCGGCCATTCCACCAAAGCAGGTTCCCCGTACTGATGTCCCGGTGAACCCATCCTGCGAGAAATAGTAGCTGAAGAGCTGTAAACAGCGGTCAGGGCGTTGTTCGGGAAACGAACGATGATGCTCACCGAAAAGGCAGTCCTGTACTGCGCTCAAAACGACAGAGATATTGTCGACGTAGTGTAGGGCCTCGCCAACCTCGTCGAAGACCACTCGGTACTGATACCTGGGCACGAACGCTCGCTCGACCATGGGTGTCGGATCTGTTCTTGTTGAGTCTGAGCCTGGCACGCTGGCAACTGGCGGCGACGGCTGGACACCGAAGACGCCAGGAACGGCTACTGCGTGCGCCGCTCGAGGTTTGGATGTCGGTCCTGTCCAGTCGTGGTTGATGGTCAAGAAGTACTTGCTGTAGAGCTCGCGCTTCACTACACATGTTCGAAGAACGGCGCGTGTCTCCTCGTCGAAGCCGTTCAGGACATGAATGATGTCTGGGTCAGAATCGTCGATGCGTTGGGCTACAAGATCCAGGTCACGAAACAGAGCCTCTTGGATCTCGCGCTCCGTGCGTGCGCCCTCGTCGAACCAAACATCCTTCAGCGCATAGCTTCTATCGTCGAGCGGCGTCGGGTCGTCAAAGTGCTTGACGCGGACAACTTCCCAGACGCGCGTGCCCCGGCCAATGATGCGGGTGTCGTGATGCTGGAAAACGCTGCGTGTCGACCGATAGAAACGATCACCGACTTTGTAGCCGTAGTGCCATTCGCGATCCGTTGAGATGAGCTGAACGGTTTCGTCGTATCCCAGCTCTTCCCTTGAGGCGAACATGAACGCGATGAAGACTTGGATGCATCGCCGATTGTTCTAAGAACAGCATAAGCACAAAGGGCACCAGTCAGACTAGAAGCAAACGTACTTTGCGCATATCGAATGAAGCAGACATACATGGATGAGACCTTGAGAAAAACCAAACGGTCATCATGTTATGCTCAATGGAGAGCTGGATTTAGCATGTGAGCAAGCGCGATAGACAGGCTGCGAGCGACGCACGCTGAACATCTGCATCCGCCTAGGGTCTCCGTTCATTATATAGAGAACGCCGCTAAGTAGCTGGTTCCAATTCTGTTTGCTATGAGCGCGACGCGGAAGATCGCACAAGATATTCATTTACGGACCTGTTTCTGATCTGCTAGGTTCAACGCGTACTCGACGGTGACCGCCGTGTCGTCAGACGTCAGTTCCGCAGAGACCTGCGAAGACGAAGACGAAATGAGAGCATATCCGGCATTGATCTTGAAGTCAGCGCCGGGCTTCTGTGAATCCATATAGTTGTCGGGAGACTGCACCAACTGACAACTAGCCGTGCGACCCGGTAGCTTCAGTTCGCGAAGCGCGTCGGAAACCCTGACGAGAAACTGGAATCTCTTGCGCTCATCCCCGTCGACCCAGCGCCAGTCGTCGCCACGCTCATTCAGTAAATCCTTGTTTTGCAGTAGGCGTACAGATTCATCCACGACGCGCTCCGCTGGGACAAACGGCATGTACTGTGACATGAAATCGTCCGAGTCGCACTGAATCATCTCGGTGATCATCCACCTGCGTTTCCCGTACCCAGGATGACTTGGGCGGAAGTACCGGTTTCGACGAACAGTACTGGCGACCCGCCTATAGTAAAAGATAAATAATTTATCACGCTGAGCAGTAATTTAATCAAGTTCACCTTGAGCTTGATGTCCCACAGTATGATCGACGTCCTTGTTAATTCCCCTGAGGTGGGCCAGAGCCTTGCGCCTTCCAACAGTCTTGAAGCTGGAAGCTTGAAACTAGGATTAGCCGCGTTCAAAGTTGGCTGCAGCTCGCAGCAGCAGCTTGCAGCTCATCACGAGGTTGCAGCGGGCGTGACTTCGGCAATTGACGACCCGGGATCCAGCCGTCGTGGGAATCAGGGAACAATTTGACTCGCCCGCCCGCCGTCGGCGCGCTGCGTCGTCGTCGTTGAGCACGACGACGGGCATCTTCCCTTACACCTTCCAATCCTTATTTTCTCGATGCCTTTGAGTATATTAATGACGCATTTGTATAATTGGTCATTGCTTTGAAGCTGTATGTCAAAAACGTCAAAAACAAAAGCTTGAGGACGCAAGCCATCGACTCTCGTCGTCGTGCTCAACGACGACGACGCAGCGCGCCGACGGCGGGCGGGTAGTCAAATTGTTCCCTGATTCCCACGACGGCTGGATCCCGGGTCGGCAATTGCCGAAGTCACGCCCGCTGCAACCTCGTGATGAGCTGCAAGCTGCTGCTGCGAGCTGCAGCCAACTTTGAACGCGGCTATTGAACGACAATGCTGAAGCCTGATGATGGACAACTTATGTAAGTAAGATTAACAATCAGCGAGCACGTGCACCACTTCGGCGCACGCAGGCGCAAATAATTCCATTGTTTGCGACTGTGTAAGGATTCTATGCGGCTTCCGAGTAGTCTCCCAAGGCAGACGTTCAGGGAACGCTTCCGAGGCGAATTATTATACAGAAAAATACAAATCAGTTGAGATAATGACCAAAGTCCAACGTCTAACGTCGCGTCAACCCTTGGGTGCATCCGTCCACCTGACGACGGCGTCCCAAAGGTGGCTTCAGCGCGTCGACCCTGATGCCTTCGTAGTGGTCTACACATTCTTCGTAGAGGTCTGCAACTTCGCCACCTTAGACACCCGCTCGTCTTCATCCTCGTAATCGTCGTCGTCTTTCGGTTTCCGACGCTTCAGGACGGCATGAGGTCGGCCCACTTGTCGTGGCGCGGCTGACGGTGCTGTCGTCGCACGACCAACGGGCTGTACCGTCTCCCGAGCCTTGTAGACGAGAAGCGGCCGGTATGCGTCACGATGCTGCTCGTAGTGCGCTTGCAAGGCCTGGATGGCCTGTTTGAATGCGCCGAACAGTCTTGGATATGTAGCGAGATTCGCGAAGTCGAGCTTGCGCTGTTCGTAACCATCACGTAGCTCTCCCGTGAGGGCTCGGAAAACAGCTGCCACTTGTCGATGATCTGGCAGAAAGACCGACGAGACACGCGCACTGTGTATGTCTGTGCGAGTCAGTACGCAGTAGCGCAGATCAGAGCACCCAGAATGGTTTTGAAATATTTCGCCAACAACTTGCAGGACGTGCGGTGGGATGGCTGTTTCCTGTGGTTCGTTCGGGTTCAAGATACCAACAGAATCTGGAGAATCCTGTGTTTGCATCGACTCCGCACCACCGACGTGCATGCCCTCCAACGACGGGACCAAAGGGTGTGGCAGCCGAGCCATATATATCCAAAGAAGAACCCAGAACAGAGACTCCAGATCGTGCTCGAAGTTGTGAACGACCACATGTGTGCGGGGTTGGGTGTCGGGCTCGTTATTGGCTGCGTCGTAGGCTAAGCGTTCTGCAAAGCTGGCAAAAGTGGGGCGCGGTGGCTCATAGATGAGCATTGTTTTTGAATTTCGACAGCCATAAAGAAAGCGGTACCCTAGATTCGTGTCAGCGTCACATCGCCAACCAGAAAGTACGACATACCGTTTTGGGGTCCGCACTACCCCCTGTGGAAGGTTCGAATTTCTTTGCGTACTCAAGATCGGCCAGCAGACCGCAGCCATTCCACCATAGCAGGTTCCCCGTACTGATGTCCCGGTGAACCCATCCTGCGAGAAATAGAAGCTGAAGAGCTGGAAACAGCGGTCAGGGCACTGTCCGGGAAAAGAACGATGATGCTCACCGAAAAGGCAGTCCTGTACTGCTCTCAGAACAACAGAGATATTGTCGACGTAGTGTAGGGCCTCGCCAACCTCTCCGAAGACGACTCGATACTGATACTTGGGCACGAACGCTCGCTCGACCACGGGCGTCGGCGCAGTCAATGCCGGAACCAAAGGGTTCGAACGTGCTCTCGTCGAGTCTGAGCCTGGCACGCTGGCAACTAGCGGCGACGGCTGGACACCGAAGAGGTCAGGAACGGCCACTGCGTGCGCCGCTCGAGGTTTGGATGTCGGTCCTGTCCAGTCGTGGTTGATAGTCAAGAAGTACTTGCTGTAGAGCTTGCGATCCGCTACACATTTCCGGAGAGCGGTTCGTGTCTCCGGTTCGAAGCCGTCCAGGACATGAATGGTGGCTGGGTCAGAATCGTTGATGCGTTGGGCCACAAGATCCAGGTCACGGAACAGAGCCTCTTGTATTTCGCGCTCCGTACGTGCGCCCTCGTCAAGCCACACATCCTTCAGCGCGGATCTTTTATCATCGAGCGGCGTCGGATCCTTGAAGTCCTTGACGCGGACAACCTCCCAGACGCGCGTGCCCCGGCCAGTGATGCGGGTGCCGTTGTGCTCGAAGATGCTGCGTGTCGACCGGTAGAAGCGATCACCGACTTTGTAGCCGTAGTGCCATTCACCGCCCACTGAGATGAGCTCGACGGTCTCGTCGAATCCTAGCTCTGCTGGCGTTGCGAACATGAAGGCGATGAAAACTTCGATGCACCGCCGATAGTTCTGATAGTGTGTAAGCTCAAAAGTCTCCAGTCAGACCAGATGCAGACGTACTTTGCGCATATCGAATGTAGTGGACATGCATGAATGAGATCTCGAGAAGTACCAGACGGTCATCATGTTGTCTTCGATGGAGAACTGAACTGGACATGTGAGAAAGTACGACGACGAAGTGGGGACCAACGCACGCTAAAGATGTGTGTCCGCCTGGGATCTGCGTTCATGATGTAGACGACGCCGCTGACCAGTTGTTTCCAATTCTGTTTGTTATGAGCTCGACGCAGTGGATTCCTGAAGGAGCCCAGGAACTAACCTGTATCTGATCTTTCAAATGCCGCTTATACTCAGCGGTAACCGCCGCATCGTCCAATGTCAGTCGCCCAGAAACCTTGGAGGTTGAGAGCGCATTGAGGGCAAATCGGGCATCAATTTTAAAGTTGGCGCCGGGCTTCTGTGAATCCATATAGTTGTCGGGACACTGCACCAACTGACAGGTGGCAGTGCGATCCGGTACGGTCAACTGAAGGAGTTCGGCAGAGACCTTGACGAGGAACTTGTATTTCTCGCGCTCACTGCCGTCCGCCCATTCCCAGTCGAGGCCGTCCTCCCCCTCTACTAGTAGACCCTGGACCTTCTCCTTCAGCAAGTGTACAGCTTGATTCAGAGCGCGCTTCTCTGGAGCGAACGGCATGTAATGCGACTTGAACTCTTCCCAGTCGCACCTGTTCATCTCGTGGCTCATTTGCTTTGGGATCTCGTCAGAGCGGAGATCAGTCAGAGTCTGGGGGTTGCGATGGGAGGAGACTACGCGAGGAGTTTGTTTCAGATAGGCGGTCCTGTAGCGTGCGTAAGCCTGAGTGAGCATCGACCATATCATATCTAAGCATGTACTTACGATGGATCCGGATCGGACGGCGCCTTGGAGCCATCTTGGAGTGGTATGGTCTGATTCGGAGGTCTGTATGTCAACGTTGGGGTCAATGGAGCGCAGAGCTTCAGTTGAACGACTGCTCACGTCCGAGGAGGGCTCGGGGGCCGATCTTCCGAATCCCGAGGATTGGCGAGAGCGTAAGACTCTTCTTGAACGGTACCGCTGTACATGGCGAGGACTTCAAAGCTTGACCAGTGGCGGTCCGAGACAAGAGACTGAGGTTTGCGCACGTGTGCTTGTGAGGCGAGAGCTTATGTCAGCATTTCACGTGACGATGCAGCGGCAGGCCGCAACCAATTTAACTTACTGACCTGCTACTGACCAGTCCGAGGCGATTGAGTTACGGGCAAGCACAAGCGCCAACTTCACGCGACTGAATCAGAGAAAAAATACGGACAAAGAGTCAAATGCGGCTAGCAAATTACAGGTATTGTGTATGCGCAAAGGACAGGACAGACAGAGAGCTAAAGCAACAAGCTACGTGCCGGAATGCGGAGACGGCGTCGAGCTGTGCGCCGCAAATTGGGTTGGCGGGAAGAAGGGGCCGGGCGTGGCGCTCGCCGGGTGCCAATCCGCAGGCCCGCCAACGCTGTTCCACATCGAGCCCATGTTCAACGGCGGTGGACGCGCGCCAATCGGAGGCGGCGCCCCTCCCCACGGTGCGCCTATGGGCGCCGGCGCGCGCGGACTCGAGTGCACCCATCCCGCCCCTACCGGTCCGTTCGTCGTCCCACGACGCGGCGTCGGCACGACTTCGTCGTCGTCCGCGGCGAGCGCCTTCGACCCCAAGACACCCTTCGGACTGGGCGACCGCCGACTGGGCGATACCGACCCCGAGGTGTTGCCCTCGCCTGCGGGACGAGCGATGGGTGCAATAGGACGAGTGATGGGACCCGGATCCGGGATGGACATTCGCCGACTGGGACCGGCGGGCCCGGGACCCATAACTCCCGGAGGACCTGGAGGCATGGGTGCGCCGGCCTTTGACGGTGGGCCGATGGGTGCAGGTGGGTTTAGAGGCATGCCCCGACTGAACGGTGGCTCGAAGGGCACGCCGGGACCGATGTTGCGCGGCATCGCTGAGGGGGCGAGAGCTGATGGTGGGATGCCCTGCGGTAAGGACGGTGGCGGACCATAGTTAAGGAATGCGGTATTTGGGGGAGAAAGCGGTCCTCGAGATGGAGGTGGCATGATCCCATGGCCAAACATAGGTCCACCAGGCGATGACTGCATGTGCGTGATATGCGGGGAGATGGGTGTTGGAGGCTGCGAAGCTTGCGGAGGAACAGCAGGCCGCGGGACAGACTGAGGTTGCGGCTGCGCAAGAGGTGGACGCGAGCCCGATGCACCACTGGACGACGCTTGCATAGGCGGAGGTGCAGCTGCAGGCGAAGGCTTGTTCAGGATCTTCTTCGGCGTCGTCCCATTGGGCATGCTCTGTCGCGAGGAAGATGCCGTGGCGTTCCGAGGAGATTGGGGGCCGCGGGCGTTCTTGCGCTGCTGTTGCTGCGACGCACGCTCACGCTCCTTTGCCTCCCGCTCCTCCTTCTCCTTCGCCATCCTCTTCTCCCGTTCCTCGCGCTCCTTCTCCTCGCGTTCTCGCTTGGCCTGAGCGGCGGAGGCGCGCTCAGCAGCAGCCTTGGCCTCGCGCTCCTCCTTCGCCTTGCGTTCCCGCTCCTCCTTCTCGCGCCGCTCCGCTTTCAGCTTCTCCTCGCGCTCTTTGCGTTTGCGTTCTCGCTCCGCCTCCCGCTCGCGCTCTTCAGCCAGCCGCTTTCGTCGCTCCTCTTCCTTCCGCTGCCTCTCCTCCTCCGCCGCTTTGCGCGCAGCCTCACGCTTCGCCCGCTCCTCTTCGCGCTTGCGCCGAGACTCTTCTTCTTGTGCTTGCTGACGGGCCCTCATAGCCTGCTCTTCCGCCAGCTTCTCCGCCGCCTTGGCGGCGCGCTCCTCCTCTTTGGCAAGCTTCTGTAACCTGTTGACACTGTTGGGACACGATGACAGCACGGAATAAGCAGCACGCACCGCTTCTTATCCTTCTTCTTCTGGTTCTGCGATATTTTCGACTTCGCCTTCGTGGCCGACATCTTCTCCTCCTCATCCAGCTCGCGCAGGAGTTGTAGCTGACGCTCTTGAGCGACCTTCTCGCGATATGCTTGTAAGACGCGTTGCTCGAACATGCGCGCGGCGAAGATCGAAAACATGCGCTTGCCCTCCTCCATCTTCTGCTCCTCGGTGAGGACCTGCAATGGCTTCAGCCTTTAAACATGAGCAGCGCCTAGCTGACACACCTCTTCCTCTTCCTCCTCCTCATCGTCCTCCTCATCGTCCTCATCCTCATCATCCTCGTCATCTTCGTCGTCCTCGCTGTCATCGTCGACATCGGCTGCGGCTTCCTCTTCTCGCTGCATCCGGCGCTCAGCAAGCTGCTCCATCATCTCCAAGAACTTCTGGCCGTCATTCTTAAGGAGATCGTCCGCGACGGTTAGTATGTTGCCGGGACCTGATCATGAGTATAACAAAACGCGGTCTGTGAGCGCGGCGCGTGCAAACACACCTGTGACAGTGAGGCTGCTCCCGAGGTTAAAGAATCCTTCGCGACCGTTCGGCCTGGCTGAACGACGAGGAGGAGGGTTGGCCCGTGTCGGTGGCGCCGCGGGCCGTCGTCCGCGTACGGGTCGCACATCCTCATCATCGTCCCCGTCGTCCTCCTCATCCTCCTCGTCTTCCTCCTCGTAGTCCTCTTCGTCCTCGTCATCCTCGTAGTCCTCCTCACCTTCGTCGTCGTCGAATTCGGAGTCTGGCGGCTGCTTGATCGGGAGCTTTCGTCCATTGACGGATGGTGGGATCTTGGTGCGCGCGCCATGGGGTTTTCCGTTCGCAGGGTGGCCTACCACCGCACCATTCTTGTCCAGCTCGACGCTTCCAGGGAAGGGGCCGGGGCCGGGAGGTGGTGTGATGGTGCGACCGGAAGAGACGTATTGCTGCTGATGATTCGCGTACTGTTCTAGCTCTTCGTAATAAGCATCGTACAGTACCTCGAGCTCTTCTTCAATGGCATTTCTTGGAAGCTACCTTAGCTCCTGGTCGACAAAAATTTTATCGCGACTCACCGCTTCCTGCCGCACACGGCGCAGCTACAGCTGTGCTTCTGCTGCTCCTTCATTTTGCGCAAGACGGTGTCTTTTTCGATCTTGACGAGATTCCTGCGCTCCTGCTCGCCGAGACCGAGCCAGAATTCCTTTATACGCTCGCGTTCCTCAGTGGTGGACGTGTTCCATATCTTGTTGGGCTTATTTGGAGGGGCGTCTGGGGAGGATTTGGGTTTTTGCGGTACGGACGCGTTGGAGGCTGGCGGCGATGGGTGGTGATGAGGATGGGTGTGCGGGTACGCGTGCGCGGGCAACGGCGCCTTTGACGCTGCTCGTGCGCTGCGGTTCTGGGGCGCCGGTGCTGCTGCGGGCGTCGCGGGATAAGTCATCGGCTGCTTTCCCATCGACACTGAGCTCGGTGGCGGCGCCTGTTGATTTGCGGACGCCGGGCGCCCCGTTGGCATATTGGCGGAAGGAGGGTACACTGTTGACGCTTGTTTGTCACCGCTCTCACTTCGGCGGGAGCGGCACTCACCTGCCGCCTCCGGCCGATGCGCCGGATTTGCCGGTGGCTGCGCAGGTGGCGCGGGTGTCGGTGTGGGCGCGGATGTGGGCGCAGGCGTGGGCACAGATATGGGCGCCGCCACTGGCTGCTGCTGCTGCTTACTCTTCTTTTTCTTCTTCTTTTTCTTCTTACCCGAGGCTGTAAATAAATTAGATCTCTGATATACGGGCATAAGCACGGAAACCTGCTTTGAGGCGCGTCGCTCTCATCCTCTGTGAACAGATCCACCGGCGGGCTCGTGGGCTCAAATGCTGGCGGTGGCGGTGGCGGGGCAGGCGACATGTCGGAAGACGTCGTTTGAGGACCATTGGGCAGGGGTGCGAGAGCGGCAGCGGCTTCTTGAATCGAGCGATTGAACGCGGGGTCCATGAACACACTCGAGTCAAAGGGCATCCCGGGCTTAGCGTCCGGGCCCTTGACATTCCCTCCCCCCGACTGCACCATCTGCTGCGCGATAGCATACATCGCTTGCGCCTGCGGGGAAGACGTGAGTGAACAGGCGCGCAAGGCCATCATGCCTGCACGCACAAATGTCCGTATGTGAGGGGGGAACGTGCTCCAGTACTCGTCGTCGTCCGGGATGCCCTCGCCGGGCGTCGATCCCACCTTCCGGTGCAGCTGGTCCATGTTGCGGTACAGCTCCTTCGCCGTATTCACGAGCTCGTTTGTGGCCGCGATCGCCGCGGCGCTCGTGTCCCCAGGCTCGTGCTACACATCCTCAGCGACCTTGTCGTGAATGTGGCGCACTGACGCACCTCGTATTCCCCGTCGTCCATTCCCTCCTCGTCCGACTCTTCGTATTCATCGTCATCATCGTCGTCTTCCGCGCGCGCCTTCCCCTTCTTCGACATGTTCATCGCGGATGTGAAGGATGGTGGTGGGATCGGCGGCATGGGTGACTGCACCTCTCGGAGCGGCGCGGGCGGCGGGGCTTTCAGCTTCGTGGGTGAGGGCACCGGAGACTTCGGCGGCGCCGGGATGGGGCTGACGGGAGGAGGCGGGGGTGTAGCAGGCGCACTTGCCGGTAATGGGGACTGTTGCGCTCTCGCGGCCCTCTGTTTCGCCTTTGATTTGCTCTTCGACACCATAGGTCACCGCCGCAATCGGAGAATGTCGTCGCGGGAACAAGGAAAGGAGTGTGAAGGCGTGACTCGCTGGTGCGTAAAGGCAGCCCTGCTGCAGCTGCGAGCAATGAGAAATGCGATACTGAGGACAATGAATGCGCAGAGGGAGTGATGTGTCGTTCGCCGTCGCCTGCGTCGAGGCGGGAACCAAGATGAGCGCGTCTAAGCACGCGTCACAAATAATGCTCACGTGGCTGCGAGTAGCGCTTGCCAAATCTAGAACTTCTTTTGTTTTCTACCACCAACTCGAAAGCGCTATGCCAGTACTGCCTGCCACTGCCAGATGTACCTGCTGCAACTCTATGATAATACTGATGTGCGACTTCTACTGCGTTCTCGTTACCATGCATTGCCCCAAAGGGCCCCTCTTGCCTTGCGACGAAGCCTTGAAAATTACTACATTGGATACACTAAGTATGGACCATTGGACTGTGCTTGTCCCGCAAGCCCTAACCTCAACCACTAAATCAGCTCTAACAGAACTGTCTGAAGAACCTGCCCATCTCCCCCTCGTCTTCCTCCGGCCGCAACCTCGTTACCCCTCCGCCCACAGCAGCACCCGCGCCACCGCCCGCTGCACGGGAGACCCAAACTTGCGCCGATCCAACAGATGCCGGCCGCGCGTGCCCAGCGCGCGCCCGCGGCAATCGGCGATGGGGTATGGGATGCGGAAGACGAGGACGTCGCGGTGCGCGCGCTGCTCGAGGTAGGGCAGGGAGGCCAACTCTGCGGAGGCGGGGACGTCTGTGTATCTCCAGTGCTGTCGTTTTTGGCGCTTTCATCTGGGGGCTCGAGAGATGTGATCAAGGCGCCGGTGCAAGGGGGCGCAGGCGCGCGAAGCCGCGAGGACGGGGGTCGTTGTGTAAGACCTTGAATACGCGCCGGCGCGCGTCGTAAGCGGGCCTGGCGTATCCGCGTCGTGAGCAAAAGGAGTGTGGCGGGCAGGCGTTGAGCCGCAGGGATCATGGATGGGAAACGCAGAGTGGCGTGACGAGGACGAGTGGCACGACGCGGACGAGCAGCCGGCGACGGCGTACAGAAAGCCACCGAACAGAAGCAGCTCGGGGAACGACGTCGTCGTGGTCTGCATGATTGAAAGCCGTCGTCAGCATGGATCGAAAGCGGGGTTGTGCACTTGAAAGTGAAGCAGTTTCCATGGTAAAGTCTCACGCACCGTGATCTCGGCGTTGTTGATCATTTCTTGTCAGAAGAGCAGCGCGGCTCAATTGATATGAGCAGCGGGGACAGCGCTATGGTGGCTTGAGTCAAGCCTGCTGCGCGCATGAGAACAAGGGAATGACCTGCACGATCGCGTCGGGACCAAGGCTTAGGCACGCCACACGAACCATTTGCACGTGATGAATCACGAGATCATCCGAACTTCAACTTCAGCTTGGAGCAGGCTTCAAGCCCAAGTAGTCTTCATGAAGCCTCGCAGATTGCTCGAAGACACGCTTGAATGCGATATTATTCATCTATACAACAATGTCCTTGCATGGACTGATGCCTCTCTGAGGATACGCAGATGATCGGGCCCCGCCTTACTCTCAGCCCTCTACCTTGTTGTTCTGAAGCACGTCCCGCAACATCGCCGTGTCCAGATACTCATGGATCTCAACGATCTTTCCGGTGTCGGGCGAAAAGGTGAGTATCCAGCAATAGCTGCAAGGGAAAATGGTGTCAATAAGCGCGCGATGGAACTGACCATGCTGCTCGTGCACCTGTTATTGTAAGGTTCCCCATTCTTCTGCGTCGCCGTCCCCTTGATTTCCACGATCGCCGTCATGCCTGTGATCTGTAGAACGGTAAGTCAGTGAGATAGAGAAGATCAGCCATCGAGCATCCGGGATACAATTGATAACACTGAGATCCGAGAGCGCCTACTCACATACAACCGGATCACCTCTGCTTTGGGAGGGCTAGTCAGCCGTGCCCTGAGCGGCGTGAAAACCTTCTCCATCCACTCCGCGAGGTTCTAGATCGTTACGCGAAAGCAGAGGCAAGTCAGCACCACACTTCGCCCCTTGAAGACACGCCCACAGCCTGCACTCACGAAAACGCCTTGCATGGAGAACCCGGGCACACAGGCGCCCTCTTCGTTCGCAATTACCCAGCGCACATCAGGGTCGATCGCTTCGAATGCATTCGTCTCGAACATATTGCGGATATGGGCTTCGGTAGGGGCGAAAGACATGATTGAACTTCGTGGCGAGAATCAAGTGACAAGTGAAGTGTATGGGCGACTTGGCGATCAGTACCAACGACGAAGGGCAGCTTTAAGTAGTATTACAATTTACCCAAACAATTACCAATTATCCGTGCGATCGTTCTTGACGTACTTAGCAACGGCTACTGTAGCCGTATGACCGACGATTACCGTGACTAACTTTAGTAATACGAACTTTACTACTACTGTACTAGTTTCAAGAGGGCCACCACTGCGTGTGTCATGTGGTGAGTTAGGAAATGGGGCAAAAGCCCGCGCACCGACCGATTGAAGTTCGAACCCGGTTCGAACCAAGTTGTCTCAAGTCTTTGGATACACTGGATGCGTAGAATATCCCAGCAATATCCATAGCAGCGAGCTATGCGCACCTCAGGCCCTCAGAGGGTTAGGGCCATCCCAAACCTCTCGTTAAACACAACTGAAAAGGAAAAGCAAACTGTTATATCTGAATATATTATATATACGGCATCAGGACAGCAGTGTACAGTACTCTCAGCCCCTCGGTTGCAAGCTGCTACTCTAAAAACGCGCGAGAACCCGTGAACAATCATTTCGTGCCACAAGCTCCTTCTCCCTCACTGAAAGCACGTCAGAGGACGTCAAGCCCCACTTATAAGCACGGCACAAATATCCCAATATCCCAAGAGTTGAATTCATTTTACGTTTATTTTGCCGCCTGAACCATTGCTCATCGAGTCTTAACAAGCAGCCTGTATACAGGTGACGGGTATATACTCAAAGGCTGTCGCTAGATTCCTCTCCGCTCGAACCAGTGAAAGGGGTGAACGGCGTGCATGGATGGGCTCGAGCGGGAGGGCCTGACCCTCGCCACAATGACGACGAGCGGAGAGCCTGTCGCCGGCATGGCGGATCACTAATCAGAGATCTAGGCGGGGCGGGCGTCGTCGCTGTCAGCGGTTTACTATTACTGTGTTGCGCGCTCCTGAACAACTTGAAGTGCTCACCTGCAGACTTGGCACGCACAGCGGGTGCTCAGACGGACCAGCGTAGTACCAGACGACGCGTCACACTGTCGAAAGGCGGCAGTGTCAATGGAGTGGGCTGCAGATCAGACGGAGTGGGTTATTCAAGACGCGGCTTTCCAGTCGCCGGGCTGTTCAGTACGACCGGTGATCCATCCCCTCCGCCCTCTCTATAATCCAAAGACGCGACGGGGATTTTGGCCCAGGCAACGGCGGCGTGGCTGGTCGTCCACAGTCCGCAGCAGAAGAGAAGATCCAGACGATGACAACATGGGAGCGGGAGCAGGCTAATGCGACAGCTCAGGAGGACAGAGGAGGTCCACTTGAGGCGGCGGAGGGCCCAGGAACGCGGTGCAGACGACTAGAGGACGCCGCAATAACGTCGAGAGGCGTGTGAACGGTCGTGGGCACACACTAGTCGTGGCCGGCGGGCTGTCCATACTCGAGGGGCGGTCAGTCAATTGAGGCGGGCCGCCGCGGTGGCGAACGGCGCTGAGGAGATCGGTGCGGCGGAAGAGGTTGACGTGGCACGGCAATTGGGAAGGTCCAGACTCAGCCAGAGGAGAGAGGCGGTCAATGACGACGCCAGCTCAGTCCGGTTGGCGTGACAATGCGGCAGCGAAAGGAAGCTGACTCGGATGGGCGCGGGAGGTTGTCGAGTCGGCGTGGGCGTGCTGTTCAGGAATCAGCTGGCGCGGTCTGCTGTCTGACGGCGTTCAGACGGTGCGGCGGGCTCAGTCAATCGGATGCGGCCTGCCACGGCGGGCTACCTAGTCGACCAATGCTTCCTCCTTCTTTCATCCCTCTAGTTGAGGCGGCGCTGTAGGAGATCCAGACGATGCGGCACGAGTGGGGGCTGAGACTACATAGCACGAGAGGTGGTCGACACGATGACGCGGGGAGCGATTCGACGACGGGTGGAGGAGTAGCTGTCGAACGAAGAAAGAGCAGTGGGAGGTCAACTTAGCGGCGGGCTTGAGAGGGGGTCGGCACAACTCACGGGCTGTCCACTCCACGCGACCGCGTGGCACTTGTTGACAAAGTGGGCTGTTGACCAGACAGTCTGAGGGTAAGCTATCCAAGACGCGGCTGTCCAGTCGTTAGGCTGTCTAATCGGTATGGCGAACTGTCCAGACAACACTGGCAGCGCCATACTAGGCTCCAATCTCGAATCACGGCGGCGAGGAGGTGGAGCCAATGACCAGTGCTCCACACGACGCAGGACTCACTTGTGCAGTCGACCAGAGCTCCCTCCTTTTTTCCGCCCTTGAGAAAACAAGGTTGGAACAAGGACAGGCACCACATTGTTGTCCGAAAGGGATAATCACATCAAAAAGCGCTCGAGCATCAGCTCGTTCCTCGAGAACGAGTGAAGTATAAGAGGATTGGTCAAAACTGGTGGTGGGGGTATTATGTACGAGAAAGTCTAGATAGTAAGAAGGGGAACGAGTGAGGTGGAAGAGGAGTGTAACCTTCAGAATGGTGGACGATACGTGGGAAAACACGCACACGAGAGTTCAGTGAGCCGAGACGTCGAGTTCACGGTTGGCGTAAGCCACTATTTGGCACCACGGGCGAGTCGTCAGTGCTTCAGCTATCAAGCTTCAAGGACAAAAGGGAACCGTAACAAAGGCGAAAGTAAACGGACTGCCTCCGATGGAATGGACGCAGCGTGCTTAGACTGCTGTGTGCGCTGTGCGGCTCATTGAACGCACAACTCTTCGACCACACTCTTGAACAAGCTTCATACTTACTCATGGCTTGTAGGTGGTCAGCGGCGCTGCGCGGCATGAGGTCCTCAAGCCCGAGGACATGAGCAGTCTCGCAGGTGAGGTGAGTGTGCCCGCCTCTTCTACTAGTAAGTGGCCCTAGGGCATATACGAGACCTGCGTTATGGGTTGCAAAAACCCTCGTGAAGGCATTTGAGTCAATTTTGAGCACAGCATAACTTTATGCAATGCATTCAAATATAAGAAACAGACTATCATGTAAGTACTGGCAAAGCCTTCCCCTGACAACAGGTAACCCACGGCCATCGCTACGCCGCTCTCGTTGTAGCGATGACCTCTGCTAAAAGTCAACGTTACAGTAGCATTGATAGAATGGGGATGCTTCGGAACAGGCCAGGGGCCTGTGCAAAGTACATGAGATGCATCAGCCGGCGCAGGCAAGACAACCACATGGTGCACCTCTTCGCTGTGGGCGGCGACGCTCCGCGCCGCGCGCCGCGCTGGCGGTCGCCCCGGAACCCGGTAAACCGTCAATGCCTATCCCAACCCGTCGCATATCTTTGCTAGAGCTCTCGGACGGATATTTGACTGACGTCGATTTTGAGCTTCGAAACATCGTTTGAACGGTCTCAGCTTAGACAAACTGAATGAGATATTGGGGCCGGGCGAAGTCTTGAAGGTGGCGAGGGCGCGCAGTGAGGTACTGAGGTCGCGGGCGTAGGCGAGGGTGAAGTAATGAGGCCATGGGCAAGGGTGTGAAGTTATGGGTGATGGCGTGAAGGGGTGCCTGAGAGCGCGAGGGCGTAGATGAGGCGTAGGCCAAGCGTCGATGGCACGAGCTTGAGGGAGTAGGAGTGTCGAGTGGACTTGGGGTTCGTACAGGAGTTGGAGTGCGAGAGTGGGTGAACCAGACGTGAGTGAGCGACGATGACGACGTGATGCGGAGGACGAGGTACTCACCTCGAGCTACATGTGCTTGCCGTCGCGTGATCGAGCTTGCCAATGTTGACGACGAGGGAGAAGGCGAAACAGAACGTGTCGCGTCCGGACGTGATACCACGCTATCACGACCTTGCCCGAGCATTCGATCGTCCAAGGCGTCCTGCGAGGGAAGCCGCGAGTCTTTCCGCCCTCCGAAGTTGCGCGCACGGGTAATGCCGGGAGGAGTGCCGTGAACATCGCATCACCAACGCCTTTGCCTGACTCGCCGGGCCGTCATCAGCATCGTGAATGCCCGGTGCGATGAGTACTCGAAACGGTCTGCCAACGGCACGGCGGGCAAGGCGGCGAGTTGGGCGACGATGATTCGAGAGGCGGCGGCGGTCAATGACAACGATCGTGGTCGAGGACAAACCCATCGTCTCATTCCCTTGTCCTCCCTTCTCAACGTCGCCAGACTCTGCCTCGATGAGAGAAGTATCAAAAACATATAAGAAAGCATATCGACCGCGACCCTCAACGACTCCATCGGGTGGCGCGCAGCGGCGGCAACCAACTTCGAACGACGCAGTCGACCCTGATGCCAGGGACGTGTCCCTCATGCCCGAAAGAGGGCGGTTGTGCGTTTATAATCACATACAAAACATCTTGGTGAGCTCCTTTTGTACCGAATTGTAATACAAAAATATACTGATAGTCACAGCTTGTCACTTACCATCGCCATGTCTTATACAACCACAGTGGCCACATAGTCATCACTACGGGGCTGTCTTCGACGTTGGGCTCAACATTCTGCACGCCCACACCGCCCGCTACCACTCGCATCCTCGCTTACCTCCTTTCATGTCGAGTGCACCCAGCGTCCGAGTCTCTCCCTATTAGCGCACAACGTGTTTCCCCGACTTAGCGCGCGCAACACGTTTCCCCAGCGTAGGGACGGGAAGATGGTTTCTGATGAGCATGAAGGCCAATTCTCTGCGCTGCTGCTGCCGCTGCCTACTCACATCCTCAACGCGCTGGTCCGGCGATTTTGGCCAGGCTCGATGGCGCTCTCGACAAGGTTGACTTGTGAGAGCTCCGACGCTTCCATAACGGCTTGCCGCACTGACGCGTCCTCAACAGCGTCCTGTGCCGATGAGATCGACGACGACGTCGTGAGCGTGTCAACGCATCGGGAACTGCTAAGTTCCAACACCGAGATGTCTTGGAGGAGCGCCCGTCGAAGTCCAGGTACGTCCCTGTTGTCTTGTAATCATGTTCGACGAGCGGGACGAGGCGTCATCGCACTCCTGATTCCTGCATCGTTTTTCGCAGTACACGCTGACTATACTCCAGATGCTTATTGTTGCAGCAGACCAACGGCAGATGGCGACAAGTTGGTCGACATTGCCGGTGGCGCATCACCTCATATTAAACGTTAAGCAACTCTTTGTAGATACCGTCACGATACGCGGTCTGCCCAACCTATAGACAACGACTAAACCCAAACTACTAAACCCCTCAACAAGCGGCGGCATTCACGTGCCTCGCTGCGCTCGTCGCTTCGGTAGGCTTCCGACTCACGGTCGTCGGCGCCCGTGACTTCAGTCAAGTCGGTGTTCGGCACAGTGGTACTGGACGCTCGCTGACGTTTCCCGGTGAGTGTCCTTGTGACTATGACATGTGGACCGATTCGCTCACCGCCCGCAACCTTCCGCCGCAGCGGCGTCCTCGACCCCCTCAAGCTCAAAGTCGACATCTCTTCACGTGAAAAGTACGTGATTTGCAAGGTTGTCGCCCGGATTTCTCACTGGGCCGACCTCCCCGCAGGACGTTCTTGCCCCCCCCCCCCCCCCCCCCCACACACACACACATGCCGGTCCAAGCCGGGGAGATACTGACGACCATTGAGCGTCAGAAACTTGCGCAAGACAAACTCGAGATCGCCGGGGACGACGCAGGCGGTCTCAAGGGATTTTTGCAACTGACAGACACAGACAGCCCACGGCGGAGGCGCGATCGTGTGCGTCGTGCGTCAAGGTACGACTCTACGCGCTTGCATCATGACCGCCCGTCGCGGTGAGGCATGTTGTCGCTTTCGAGTTCTTCAAGGTCACCATGAACTCAAGGCATGTTCCTTGATTGCCCTTCACTTGCCGCAATGACGCTGATACCAGTTCTAGGAGTGGATGATGACCGACAATGATGCTGCACGCCAAAGGCGTCAGCTTGCGCGAAGTCAAGCGCGAGCGCGTAGCCTGAAGGGGAGGGCGCCGCCCTTCGCGTCTAGCCTAGAGGTACGTGCTCACCATTCTAGTTGCAGAAGGTCGCCGTCGAACGGAGGGTTTGTCTTGCGCAGCTAACCTCGCTTGAGAGGCGCACCTGCCTCGACGTGCGAGAGCGAGGGAGTGAGGACACCGACAAAGCGCTGTCTTCGCTATCGGCAAGTGAGAAAGGTGAGGGCGCCCGCACTGCAGGCGAGGAGTATAGTGCTGACTCACGCGTCAGGGGACATCCAAACACGATGTCGAAGACGAGCGAAACGTTGCAACCGCCGTCTGGCTGCGCCGCGCCGAACGGCGAGCTGCCGACTCTCGTGCACACATCAAGAAGGTGTCCGCCAGCGAAAGCCTATACTTACCGTCATTCGCTCGCGCTCTGAAGGCTGCGCGCGATGTCCATATCGCGTGCGCTTCATGCAGAGCGACCCGGGGATGGATCGCTAGGTATAGAGACGAACTTTCCCGCGATAGGCGTTGTACCCGCATATCTAGAGTAGTATCAGCATCCTGGTTTTATTGGCACCCTGCCCCAGCCTCTGGCAGTCGATGAGTGGGCAAATTCAATTCAGTATACATACGAGTCAGCCTGAGGTCTTTAAAGTACTATGTTTTGAGTGTACAAACACAGTGAGGACGTATACTCTCGACCGATACTTCTGCCCTCATTTGTTCGCCTTTGTCTTCGGCATCGTCTTCTCTTGTCCTTGATAGCTACCGCCTCCGAGCCTCGCACGTTCGCGTTTTTTCCGGTCTTTGCATTTCTAAGTAGCATTCACTCCGTCCTTTTTGCTTTTGCTTACTCACTCCCTCATGACACCTCGCGCGTCGATTATCTCGCCCACTCGCTGCTCGCCGAGTTCCAACTGACTCACTTATCCCTCGTGCACTCACTGCTGTCTCGCGGCGAACCGTAGTCCGCGACACATGTCCTCCAATGTAGTCCGACCTACGACTGCATATATGCTCCGGAAGACTCTGACTGCGCGTGAGTGCCTACTCGTCTGTTCTCTCCGCGAGGTTGGTACTAAAGCTTGTGACCTTCGTCTTCACACTCATTACCTCGTACAGATCGCTCGTCAAGGTTATGGTGAAAAAAACTTATATTGGTGCGTACTCTTACTACAATGCGTGGTCTACGTATGCTAGCATCCCCTCCCTCCCCCTAGTACCATCGTTGATCACCAACGCCTTCTTTGTTTGCACCTGCCCCTCCCCTCTCCTGCTCTGCACTGCCCCTCCTTCAACTCACCATCCTCCTTCACCCCCTCCTTCTCCATCACATCGCCCCCTCCCTCTCCATCACATCTCCCCCTCCTCCGTCATCCCCCCCTCCTCCATCGCAATCCCCCTCCCTCCCCTCCCCTCCTCCTTTGTACTCGACGACATCCCACAATCCTTCCCCCAACCCATCGTCCAACGACGGGCCCTCCAGCCAGTCGCGCCGCCTCGCAATCACCCGCCCGTCTCGTCCTGACACCATTTCTGTTTTAGCGACGAAATCATCCGTCCCCCCGCAGAGCGCTCGGTGGTGGCGAGGGGCGTGGGGCGTACGTCGAGGGATCCAGAGGGTCATCGTATCTCCCCCGAGATACGCCGCCCTCGCTCGACGACCTTTGTCCATGTCCAAAGACCTTCGTACTTGCTAGAAGGCCATGAGTGTGACCACCTTGCCGTTTTGCCCCCCTGATGTTTGGTCAAAGGCGAGAAGGGGCGCTTCACATCGCGCACCTTTATAACAGGCAAGAAGGGCGGCATGCCGCGTGTTACGCAGCGTAAGGGCGTGCCATGCTGCAGACGTCATAAGTGTGGTGGAGGGAGGCGATTGGCGTACATCGTCGCCGCAACACCCGCTCAGGGCTTCGCATCGACGCCGGCCTCGAATCGACGCCGGGGGAGGCAGCGACAAACTCCTCATTGGGAGGCTGTCAGTGACCTCCTCTTACCCTCCCTCCTCTCTCTCCCTCCTCTCTCGTCCCTTCCCCGTCTTTCCTCCGACCCTTCTTCGTACCTCCTCCCTCCTCCCTTCCTCATGCTTCCCCCCTCCTTCGTACCTCCTCCCTCCCTCGTAACCTCCTCCCCCGCACCGACGTCGCAGTCCCTCTTTCCCGCCCACAAGCGCCACCGCCGCGCCCGCGACCCAATTGCGCGCCGGCGTCGTGGGTGCCAGACGCTGCCTGCTCGCCGCGCGGCTGTGTGTGTCCTCTTCCTCCTGCTGCTTCTTCGCCTGGGCTTGTCGCTCGCTCCACGTGAGCTTGCCCGGGGCGCGAGCCAATGGCGGAGACGGCGCGTTGCTTACCTGCTCCTCAAATTTGGTGAACGGGTTCTTAGGCTTCTTGGGCGCGGAGGGGAGACGGGCGTGTAGGCGGTGCCGACGGGGCCGATGCGGTCCTCGGGGTCGCGCTTGGTGCGCACGGAGGACACGGCGGGCGGTGGCGGCTGGGACGGTGGTTCTTAGCGGAAAAAGGCATCGTATACGTGATCGGTAACGCACCGTAGCAGTACTAAACGCTGGACGGAGAGCTGCTGCACTGAACGCTGGACGAGGGGACGCGGCAGGCGCGGCGCTGAAAGCCGGGCGTGAAGCAGCAGGGCGCGACGCAGCAGCAGGTGACGCAGCACTAAACACCGGATGAGATGCGGCAGGCTGAGGCGGCTTCTTTTCCGGCCACGCTTCCGCACGCACAGTCCCGATCTTGGGCGGGCATCGGGGCCGCGGGCGGTGGGGCGGCGGCTTTCATGGCGGCCATATTGGGGGCGCCGACCGGGCTTATAGCTGGATCCGACGGGAGCGATGGGATTGAACTTGCGGGCCTTCTCATTGTGAGAGGAGTACTTTGCGCCGGACGCGGCTTCGACGCGCTGCATGATGAGCGAGGGGGTGACCTCGACTGCAGGCAAGGGTCAAATTCAGGGTCATGGTGAGGGTGAGTGTAAAGGCACAGTCGTTGCGGGCTTGGAGAACGACATGGGAGCTGCGGAGGAAGCACGACGCGGCGGTCGAGTGGGTGTGGAAGAGCCCCTTCTTGGCCTCGGGGACACCGTCGCCGCACCAGTTGACGAGGACGAACTTGGGTAGTGGCTCTGTAGGCGCTTGTTAGAGGCATCTCGCGAAACGCAAAGCACACGCACATTAGGATCCATGACCTGCGCGAACGCGTATTGTATCCTAGCAGAGACAAATCAGTTCGTTGCCGTTGACGTTTATCGCATCCTGGGCTCGTTGCGGTCGCCATCAACGCCAGTGGACACTGCATGAATTTATGTTACAATCGCTCAATCAAACTCCCCTGTATCTCACAAAGGCGACGATGACCCCAGGTAAAGCTGCCTTGCCGGCAACGCATCCTGAAGGAGGATCTCGACTCCTGCACGCGTCGTGCGCGTTGGCGACAAAGCCGAAGCCGCCGGCGATGAGCGCGCGAAGGATCCACGGTGAGAGGATGCTGGCAAAGTGGGACTGGGAAATTCAAGTCAGACATCGTCATACACAGCTCCGATAAGTGAAAACTCACCTCCACCGGCGCATCCGTCCACCGCTCGATCTTGTTCCGCGTGTTGATGAGGGACTGTACCACGGTCGTAGCAATGTGCGAGATAAATGAGAAGTCGCGGACAACGGCACGCGGTAGCGGCAGCGCCGCATTCCGCTTCTGCTCCTCCTCCACCGATGACCCCTTCCGCGTCCCCGGATTGTTTTCTGGCCGGTACGCCATACTGACCGTGCTCAAATCCTTCCCCCGCCGCGTCTGCGCGCGCACATAGTCCACAATCCGCTCATTCATCACCGCTGAGTTCGGGTACAGGTAGCTCTGCTCGAACCGGTAGATCACCTCGCTGGGCGCGGGCGGGATCATGTCCACCGTCTGCGAGCCCGAGGCCAGGGGTACAAACACCTCGCGCTCGTACTCGCCACCGCCACCATAACCAGACCGCACGCTCGCCGTCTGGCTCAAGAAAACCAACTTTCCTGCGGAGGGCAGGGCGCCGCCGCGTGCGGGACAACCTTGCCAAGGAACTTGCCGTGTGGGTGCGCGACGCGGATGAGAAGGAGGGCGAGCAAGACGCAGATGGACGCATAGATCCCGTTCTCAATGGTCTCATGATGAGCACGGCAGCGAGCCACATGACGAACTCGAGCGGGGCGACGCGCCAGTATGAGTACACCTGCACGGGCGAGGCGACAACTTCGGCAAGGGCGTGGATGATGACGACTGGGAGTGCGGCTGAGGGGAATCAGAAGAAGGGCGGGTGGGGCCTGAGGTTTGGGTAAGCGTCTGCTGAAGAAGTGGAAGCCGGGGAGAAAGGCATACCGTACAGGGAGAAGGAGCCGGTGGTGGGCTACGCGTTGAAGCACGACCCGACGAGGTTGGTGACATCGATCGCGATGAGCTCCTGGTTCTGGTTGATCTTATACCCGTTCACACGGCTGAACGCTATCGAACGACGTCAGCATCCGCAATCACGCCATAATGAGAGCCGGACAACGTACACTTCGAGATCGCGATGCGCTTGAGCAGGAGGATGATCGTCGCCACCGGGAGCTCGCCAGCTAGCGCAGAGATGAAGTCCTTCAAGGTCAATGACAGGCTGGCCAATGTGTTGGAAGCCGCTGGGCACGTCCTTTGAGATCTTGATCGGGTAGCTGCCGGCCGTGTCCTTGTTGCGGCGGCATTGCAGCCAGCGCATATGGTCGAGCAGCTTGCATGCATCACGAGCAAGTATGAGACGGGTGAGTTTCGGAGGTGAATGTTGACGCGCGTCCTGGGGCCGTCGACGTGTCCTATAGGAATTTGGTGTGCCAGGCGTCCCTAGGGACGCACCCGAGTCCATTGGGGAAGTCGACGCGCGCGTCTTGGAAATAGGCCCGTGCATATAGAAGTTGTCGTGTCGAGTCCCGAGACGCGCGCCTTGTGAGCAGGTCCGTCTTGCAAATGGTCGCGTCTTGCAAGTGATCGCGTCTTGAGAGTGATCGCGTCCTGATGGTGCCGTAGGATCGGCCGAGAGCGACTCAGTCAGGACTCAGGTCTAGATCGAGGAGGTCCCGCGTAAGCGTTGGTTTCTGTGCATAAGTGAGGAGCGACCTACCTTTGTTGACGAATGAAGCGCGCGGCAGGGCAGCCGTACGCATGCCTCCAGCGACTCGAGATCTTGTCCAATACCTTATGTGATGCTGTCAAATATGGGTGGGAGACGTAGGCTTGAGGGTGTCGGCACGCGTAGGACAACGGTGCGCTCCGCAGGGCAGTCATGGCCGGTGGCTTGGGAACCACGTAACCCTAGCGTGTGGGGTGCCGAAGGGGTGTGGTAGGGAGCGGGTGCGGCATGTCGCTTAATTCAAGCCTGGATCTCGTCGCGTCAGAACGAGCTCACTGCGGGAAACGGCGTGGACGCACCTGAATCGTCAAGCACGCAGGGGAAGCGTCGAGCGCGTCTGCATCGCGTTGTCCGTCCATAAAAAGTGCTAGCATCGGACATCCGACAGCACCAAAAACGACCGCGTGAGCAGTGACGTGCATGCGCGCGAACAATGAAGCATTCCCACTTTATATACAAGTTAGTGCTCGTGAGGTCATGCAGGTGCCCCATCTTCTCCTCAAAGGACACGTCGTCGTACTTGCCGCCGGACTGGTCGTCTTTGAGGCCGACGTGCGGCTTTGGTTACGGCTTGGGATCGTTGTATGTTGTCCTCGGGATCTTGTGCGCTTGCTGGACTCCTCATGTCAGCGTCAACGAGATGGATGTATGCGCTCGACTCACCTTAGAAAACGTAGGATGCAAATTGCGGTAGCGCCGAAGGGACAGTATGCATTTCTCGGTGTACTCGAGCTTGGCGATTCTATATGACCTATATGAGCGATAGGTGCAAGGACTAAGAAACCACGGACGTACAATACAAAGCCGTAGCCACTCTTGCGCTCACCCCATGGCCGCGTGAAGCTGCGCTGAGAACGTCCCCAAAATGGCGCGGCGACAGCATATAGCTCGGTATCTGGGAAGTGCGGCGGAAGCCCGCTGGTGTAGACGTTGGGCGGGAGGTTCGCATCTGGGTCCTGCTTCGGCGATTTGGTGCCTTGCGAGGACGCTTCCGCAAGCGCTGGCATAGGCTGCGATGCCATGGGGGCAGCCCTGAGCTCGGGCGTAGTCACTTGAGGATCGGGCGGGCGACACCGGGAGTGGTAGTATTAGACGAGAAGTTGGATGTCACGTGAGCAATCGTGGGCGGAGTGGTGGACAATATGGGTGACGAGGCCAGGTTTTGAACGATGGGATCGAGAGTGCGTAGTGTTGCGGCTGTGAGCGAGACTCGGAGGGTGGCTGCTCGGCGCATCACAGGATACGGTTTGGGACGGTGAGCTAGATAGTGCATGTTTTCAGCGAGCTGTCAATGGACGAGTGACCGGGGGGCATACCAGGCTTACGTAAAAATCCACCTTGATTCCTCCGTGCTGCACTGGACGGTGTGCCCGCAACCCTTGAGATGTATGCAGGGGCTGTGAACGTATCCCGCGGCGAAAGAAAGTATGAGATTCAGCAAGATGTCATCGTACAAGGTGGAGAGGGCTTACCTTCAACGGATAAGTGTTACCCACTGCGCACGCCCCCGGCGCTTTGTGGGTTACAGAATGCTTTATCTATCATAATTAGTGATAATAACGTGTATGGCAAATATTAATTGGCGGGATTCGTGTCAAATAGTGAGGGGGCATACCTTCTGCAGAGGCAGCCGAGGATGGGAGGGACGAGATACCGTCAACCGGATCGTCCGAGAACATCATCTTCGCCATATCCCCTAACCCCCAAGCGCCAGGCGGACCTCCCGCAAAACACGCAAATGTTATCCTTCAGCTCCTCGATGTCATTGTGCAGCCGCCGGTGCAGCGCGTCGTGCACCACGGCCTTCTCCTTCATTCGTGCATACTCTCGGCGCAGCTGCTCTGCGTCCCACGGTAAATCGGTCCACCCTGCTGTAAGCGTGTCCAGCTGCGCCGCCAGCGCCTTGTGCTGCGGCGTCCTGCGCGGGCGCCATTGCTGCGTCGCCTATGCCGCGAGCACGGCGCGCATCCCCGGCCTCCTCAAGCGCGCGTTCGAATTCGCCCCACGCAAGCTCATTTCCCAGCTCACGGAGCTTGTGATCGCACCGGCGTACCGCAGCCTCAAGCTCCTCAAAGTCGCGCACGTGCCGACACTGCTCGTCCGCAAGTGCGTCCTGCGTAGAGCCGAGCGCGTAGCGGCCGGAGGTGATCGTCGGGCGTAGTGGAGAGCGCAGATCGACACCGGCAGACATGGCGCACTCAGATTTGTGTCGGCATCGACACGGGTCTGTTAGCGGCGTGAAAGGATCAGAGGGCATCAAGTTTGTTGTGATCAGTGTCGAGGATGAGGTCCCCGTCGGCATGGGAGGGGGCACAGAGGCGGGTAACGACGTTTGTGGAGCAGAGGCGGGAGGATGGCTTGAAGGAGGGGGCGCTGGTGCCGCCGGTGGAACGGGCGAGGGGTGAGGGCCCGTGGAGGTAGACTTCACGGGGCTGCTACCGAACATGGGGCGCGTGGCGGGGCAGGTGAGGTTCGTGGTCAAGCGCGAGGACTGCAGGAGTATTGGCTGGCCAGCAAGGCGGTCTCAGTATGCTTGTGTTCTTGGGCGATGGCTGTGCATCGCGGGCGCTGAGAGCGATAGCGCCGGGCCTGATGTCGGCAACGACTGAAGGTGCGGGGGACACTACGTGATCTGGTGAGCAAGCGATGGAGGCGATGATGGGGAACTCACTCGGTGATTGTCGTCTTTGGTGGTGTGGCAGGTGGTGCATGGCAATGAGGGACCGCAAGGGTGCCACCGCAGCCATCCCATGGACGTCGTCGCATATAGCGGCGCGGCGGAATGTTATGCACTACGCAGGCGCAAAATTTCCTCGCAGGACATCGGAGCGCGCGTCTTGGACGATTGTCAGGCTGAGGCAAGGTGTACTGGGGTTCACGTTAACGCGTGCTTGCTGCGAGAAGAGGTACTAGCAACGCACCTGAGCGCGGCTCGTACGATGCGGCCCACTGCGCGTCCGCGTCCACTAGCATTGCCGATCACGTCAACGTCCCCGGCTCAGTAACCACGAGGGAATTCGGTGAAAGGGGCTTTACAAGCTTTCCATTCCCAGCCCTGTGTACCGCCTGGACGAGGCCAGCTGTACGGACGATGAGCAAGAAGCACCTCGCGTGCATGAGGCTAGGATTAGGCATCCCCATTGTCACCGCGCTGCGGCCGATCAACAGACGAGCACATCTTCAGAGTACGAACGATGGACAGAGTGAACACGCTATCATATGGAGAATGACGAACGGGGGAAGGGCACCCGGGGAAAAGACAAAGCTGGGACATATGGGGACGGGACAAACGGGGAAGGCTGAATGGAGAAAGACGAAAGGGGAACTGCTCAAACTCTAGATTTACTGACCTTTCATTGGAGGACTTTCCGTGGGCTGTTTTGTCCCAAATACCTGTCATAAACGCGCATCAAAGCCTTGAAAAGGCAGGTCGCCGAACATCCGAACCTCCACCATCAACTTTTGATGTCGATCGCCCTCGTCCTAACTGCACATCTAGGAGGAGGGTAGCACCCCCCCTCCCAGAGCAACATCCTCATCCTAAACGCTTTTTTGCAATGAATCAGTGATGGGACCGCATGGAATTTCCATTTATGGTCAGATGTGAGTCATGCAAGCCCTTCTGTGCGTCGTCGAGCGCCGTTTGTCACAAATCCTAGTTGTGGCTCACGGTTTGAACTACCTTTCCTAAAGCTATTGAAAATGGCTTTCTTGATTGCATCAATGTGTTTAGGAAGGGGGTTTGGGCCACGGAAAGTCGTCCATTCACTCACAATTCAATCGCGCAATCTTCGCATTGCCCACTGCAATTTGATGTCAGAAATTAACATACAGATGTATATACGGAGGAAAAGGATGATGATGAAGGTCTAACAGCATGAAGGTAGGCAAGAGAAGGGGGCAAAGGAGCATATAATGGTACGTGTAGCGGCCGAGCTCTCCTCCCTCACGGAGCGTGCTCAGCTCGAGGCATCGCGTCTCCAACTGCGCAATTGCATGCAGCAGCGCGCCGTGCTGCTCCACGAGCGTATGCGATTCGTCCGTCGCGTACCCGTCACTTGGCCAAACTCGGTGCATCGCGAGTCTCGAGGGACCACCCTGTCCCTGCTTCGCGGATCAGCTCCAGACGACCTCCCTAGTCCCCGTCATCGCACCCCTGTTCCCAATCCTCTATGTCCGCTGCCCGTCGCTCAAACCGAAGCCGCGGGAATGTCGGCACCTCTGCTACTCACGCAGGAACGGCGAGTCCGGTATCATCGGATGCTGCCCCGCCACCGAGCGCGGGTGGTAGGCGGGGCGGAGTTACAAGCAGTCGTTGGTGCTGCGGGGTCGGTCGCACCGGTCATCGTTGTAGCATAGGTCGAAGGGCACTCGGCGAAGATGGTGAACACCTTGCCGATCTGTGCCGTGAAAGGAGCAGCTCCTTCGGCATCCTCGAGCACCTCCCACAGACAGACGCAACTGCTTGCGCTCCTGCATCATTAGCGGCGCGCGTTGACAGGTTGCTGGTAAGGGCGACGGGAGGTAATGACTTGTAAGGCGGCGAAAGACGTATAATTTGGCGATGAGCTGTGCAATGTGGGCAGAGAGTGGCGGGAGGGTGAGTGGGAGAATATTGAGGTCGCGCGGGGGTATTTGCCCTTGTGGATGGGTGTGCCGCTCGTGCTGGTGCACAAACCGGTGCTGGAGGTGGGCGGAGGTAGGGGGAGGGGGTGTCGAGGAGTCCGCTGACGATGCCGGGGCGCGTTTTCAGGTTGGAGACGTGTGGGCGTGCAGAGACGCTGATGGCCGTGCTGGTGCGCACGGAATCCGGAGACTTGGGGCGGGAGCGGGGAGGCGGAGGAGACGCGGCACGGCGTGCGCCTCTGGCAAGCGCACTGGGGTAAGGAACCGGGAGCGCGGACACCGCCGCTGGCTGGGGCGTACGCGCAATCTCGGTCTGCTAGGCGAGATGCGAGTACGAGCGCGGCCTGGGAGGTGCGCGAGGCGCGTGACAGGCCCTAGCTTGAACAAGTAAAGATGGACTGTAAGCTGGGGGCTATCACAGTGAATGAAGCACGCACGAGAATGGTGCCGGCAGCCAATATCACGGTGGTGTCGATGTGGACACACACCGGCTGGTCCACCCGCCGTCTCTTCCCCTCCCCAATGGCATGTCGATGCAAGAGCCGTCGGTTGCTTTTGTGCTGCCTATCTGGCGGGAGTGGGCAGCTCGAAGGCTTCGAGCGCAGCGGGAGGATGACGTGTTGATGAAACCGCACGGAATAGGCCAGGAGGGATGGCGGCCGCGAACATCGCTGCGCGCGGACGATGAGGGAGCAAGATCAAGGGCTTGCGATTAAATGGCTAGGAAATACTCGAATATCCTGGACCGTGGGAACTTCAGCACTTTTGTCTGCTGCCCCCGCGACCGCTTCGCGTCTCCCGCACTTTCACGTAAAGCTACGGCTTCGGAAAAAACCACAGACCCTTATGCAGCCGGTCTCTTGCAGATCGTCTAAATTTTAAGCTACTCCTATGCGCACGGGCACGAGGGTTGGCTCTCTGGCGAGGTGCCCTAACAGAGCCAAATACCCCTGTCGAATATTACGCTATATGGAAAGAGCCCCTGTGCTTGGATCAAAAGTTCTTCTGCCCCGCAGTGCAACGCACATTCACGCTAAAATCTCAATTTCTTCGCGAGCGTCTCGGGAGTCCTCGAAAGATGCAGAGTATTTTTTTTCAGGCCGAAAAACGCACTTCCGGGGCCGTGGCTGGCGGAAATGTAAAGTCACGTGATCAGACAAAAGTGCTGAATCTTGACCATGTAAAACGATCCCTGACAAGCAGGTCTCGTAACTTCTACCACATCGTTCCACGTCGGTGAGGTGAGTGTGCCCGCCTCTTCTACTTCTACCACATCGTTCCACGTCGGAAAGGGCTTTCATGCCCCTTCAACCTCGCGCCGGGCGAGCATACCATGACGAACAGCATAATATTCCCCACCCAGGTCGCTGTGCTCTTCAAGCAATTCTTCAGGGTGTTCTCGGGCCTCGCGATCTCAAATCAGTATATTCTGCACCGGCAGGCAGGTCTGGATGATGGACTAGCGCTGGCGACTGTAGACCCCTCCGACTTCGGTGGCGGCTGGTCGCCTCAGGACGCCACGGAGCTCGAGAAGCGGTCCTGCATCTTCCGAGCACATCGGGGAAGGATGGTCTCGTTCAGGCCGGTGGAGAACCGTAGAGGTGCGTGTATTGCCAGAGTACCGCGCCCTTTCAATAACGCAAGACTCGAAGATGAACGACGCGCGTCGTCCAGCAAGGTGTCAGATGAGGACGACAAGCAGGGCGAGCTCCCTCATAGTCCCTCCCCTTCCCAGCCGCCCCGCCCTCCAGAGTCTGAGAGGAAACGTCGTCGGACCGATGTAATACACAAGCTCATGGCAAACCCTGCTCTATTTGATCCCTTGCGACGACCACGATACCCACTCGTTCTCTGTCATGGTGCGCGCGCTCATCATGCCCGGGCCCCAGTACATTCGTCTGACAGACTGCAGGACTCTAGAGTCTATGGCTTCGATACTCGCGGTCCGAATGCCTTTCCGAGCATGAGGATGCACTACTGGGCAAACATACTCCAGATCCTGCGTGAAAAAATGGGTGCCGAGGTCATGATCACAGCGGTTCCCCCGTGCGTCGATAGTCTCCCGCCCCTTTGACTCTGCTGACGTCCTGCTCAGAACAGGCTCCATCTCGTCCCGCGCTGAAGCTCTGCACTTGCAGCTCAAGGACAAGGTCCGAGGCCGTGGACTCAACCCTCTTGCGCATTCTATGGGCGGCTTGGACGCCAGACACCTCATCCCCTACATCAAGCCCAAGGAGTACAGCCCGCTGTCCCTCATGAGTGTCAGTACACGTCATCGAGGGAGCCCCTTCATGGACTGGTGTGCCGTAAGTGCCGTTCGTTCATTCATCTCGTGGTCCGACACTGAGAGCCTGCAGGAACACGTCGGGTTAGGAAAGCTGAGAATTACAAAGAAGAGCAACTCAAGCAGGCGCTACGCGTCGCCGGACTGACAGAGGAGCAATCCATCCGCCAAGCCGAGCAGTCCAAAGGCAAGGACGTGAAGACTGCCGGCGGACCTTCATTGTCGACCTTCTCCACTGCGGTCATGTCCTCCCCTGCCTACGCCAACCTGACCACGACCTACCTCAACAATGTTTTTTAACCCGGGCACTCCCGACGACCCGAACGTCAAGTACTACAGTGTCTCCGGCCGTATCTCCAGCGTGAACGAGCTGCATCGTCGACGAGGCAGAGCAGAGGATCCGGTAGCAGCTGCGCGAGTTGTGGGAGGAGGAACGGGCGCGCGCGGGATCGAGTTCGGCTTCGCCTCGCTTCGTTCGACGTGGCTCCGCGCTGAAGCGGCGCGACGCCGCGCGCCTCATCCGTCCGAGCGCGGTGAGGGGTGGCGGCGATGTGAACGGTGCTCCCCCTTTACGACGTCGGGTGCGTGCCTTGTGTCGGGTGCGTACCTCGCCCCCGCCGCTTGCTAACCGTGGACGACGTATGTACTACTGCCCATGTACGTAGTGTAGACTTGAATATACGAGTTTGTGAGCCAAACGAACGGCGAGACAATGACCGAAGTGCGCGTGAGAGGTGGTCGCGAGGGAGGGGGGAGCTACGGCACAAAGAGGAGGGAGGGGGGATGGAGTAGCGCGGCGATGTCTCTGTACTAGGAGAATGTGAGGGAAGCGACACGGTAGATGTGAGGCGACATGTCGGGGAAGGGTAGGCGAAGGCGCGGCGGAGGGCGCTCCCCGCCTTCAACCTTGTACTCACGTCGCCGCCGATTTCGCGCCCGCAAACTCAATCAATTCGACTACATAGGTACAGCAATGTGATAAAGATATACCGATCCCACCCCTGTATAATTCTTCCGCGGCGGGGTCCGAGCTACGAAATGAATACTCACCTTCGACAACGTGCCCCCTCTATGCATCGCACAGAGCCAAGACGCACTCGATGGTACCTGCATGCCGTCACGGCGTGCATATGCACATGCCTACAACACAAACTGGACGAGGGGCGCCGCGGTCAGGACGTAGGCAACGAGCAATATGCCAGCGGGACTTAACTCGATGACCCCCAGCGACGAGACACACGCCAGAGGGTACCGAGGGTTCGTATATACCCTCGCCAGCAAAAAGAACCTAGGTTGAGTGCACGTTATGAGCGAGCATTTGACGAACAAGAGGATGGGGGCATACCTTCCACGAAAAGCGACATAACTCCCCCGACGTGCGACGCGGGGAGCGCCCGCAATGCCTCGACGGTTACATATGTATATCCCCCATCGAAAAAAACCTGAGGTTGGTGCACGTTTGTGAGTGGTATTGCGATGGACAAGGGTCGAGGCCTACCTCACGATAAATTCTCCCCCACGCGGGGCGGGGCTGGCGTCTCCGACGCCTCAAAGGAAACATGATGGTCGCATGTATATCCCCCTGCAAGAAAAGGCTGGGGTTGGTGCACGTTTATGAGCGAAATCCGGCTGCCAGAGGTGGGGGGGGAGGGGCTTACCTGGACGAAATATCGACGATAGCTCTCCCGTCGCGGTGCGCAGCGCACGCCTGCGGCGCATCAGAAGGTGCTTTGAGACCATATGCATATCCCAAAACGAAAAAGGCCTGGGTTTGGTGCACATTTATCAGCGAATACTCGGCAAACAAGGGGGAGGGGGCTTACCTGCAGTGGCAGGGTCAGTGTCACTCGACGAGCGCCGTGAGGCACGCCTTCGACTCTCCTGGGGCTACAGGGGGGTTCGTATATACCATATTCTGTATTGAGATCCTGAAGTCGGTGCACGTTTATGAGCGAGATACGGCTAACAGAGGTGGAGGGCTTACCTGGACGGAAATCGACAGTAGTTCTCCCGTCTCGGTGCGTCGCGCGTAGCGCCCGCGCGCCGCGCACGAGAGGGTGCTTTGAGGTCATATGTGTATCCCGAAGCGGACAAGGCCTGGGTTTGGTGCACATTTAGTAGCGAAATCTCGACGAACAAGGGGCAGGGGGGGGCTTACCTTCAGTGTCAGGGTCAAGACGAGGTGAGGCATACCGTCAACTCGCCCATGGCTACAGGGAAGTCATATATACCATATTCTGTATCGCGAACCTGAGGTTGGTGCACGTTTACGAGCACAAATTTGGCCGGCGAGGGGGAGGGCTTACCTGCCGCGACGAGATCCATGCGCTGTCAGAACATCCGTGAGCCCTCTGTGTCCTGCGGGGGCGTCATACTAACGGCATCCATCAACAAAGATAACTGGGGTCAGTGCATAGTATAGACGGAATTTCGGCGAACAAGGGGGAGGGGGGGTACCTTTGGTGGCGGGGTCAAGAGTTCCCAGACGAGCGGCGCGACGCGCGCCCGCGACGCTCCTACGGCTTCAGGAGGTCATATGTACCATAATCTGTACTGAGAACCCGGGGTCGGTGCACATTTAATGGCGAAAATTGGATAAACAAGGCGCGTACCTCCCGTGAAAATCGACGACAATCTCCCCGTCCTGCAGCGGGGGCGCGCTCGCAAGGCCTCGGAGGGTATGTGACGATCGTACATATGTCCACCAACGTCGATAACCTAGGGTTGGTGCACAATTATCAGCAGAAGTCTGACTAACGAAGGTGAGGGCATACCTTCCAGCGAAACCGTCAATAATCCCCCGTCCCTGGAGCGGGGGCACCGATCGCAGCTCGCGACGAGGTACGTGTGTGACATATGCATGTTCCCCCGCGCTGATAACCTAGGGGTTGGTGCACATTTATCAGCGAAATTCCGGTCAACGAAGGTGGGCACGTACCTTCGAACGAAATCGACGATAATTCCCCCGTTCCCGGAGCGGGGGGACCGCTCGTACCGCAGCGGGAGGTGCAGAGAGGTCGTATGCACTATAATCTATATCGGAAACCTGGCCTTGGTGCACGTTTATGAATAGTAATCGAACCGACGAGGGGAAGGGCTTACCTGCCGCACCAAGAGCGACCCTCGACGCGCTTCGTAGCACGTCCGCGACGCCTCTACGGAGTGTGGGCGGTCATATGCATATCCCCCAATGAAAAGAACCTAGGGTCGGTGCACGTTTATGAGCGAAATTTCGATAAACAAGGGGGAAGGGGGCTTACCTTTGGTGACAGGGTCAAACGTCCCCCGACGAGCGGCGTGAGGCACGCCCGCGACTTGTCAAGGGCTGCAGGGAGGTCATGTGGACCATAATATGTATTGAGAACCTGGGATTGGTGCACATCCTTCAGCAGAAACTCGATTGACGAGAGGGCGGGCTTACCCGCCGTGCCGAGAGCAACTGTCCCCCGGAACGCGCTTTGAAGCACGTCCGAAACGCTTCGGGGGGTCGCGGGTAGGTCGTATGTACATTCCAAGCCGAAGATACCCTAGGGTCGGTGCACGTTTGTGAGCAAAATATCGAGAAATCGGGCGTACCGTGCTCGGAAATTGGCGATAATTCCCCCGTCGTGTGGCATGGCGCACGCCCGCGACGCATCGGGGGGTACGCGGAGGTCGTATCTATACGCCCCCGATGAAAAGACCTGGGTTCGGTGCACGTTTATCAGCGGAGATTCGACGAACGAGCGGGTGAGGGCGTAAGTACCTTTCGCAGTCGTCATCAATTATTCCCCGCAGGGCAACAGCACGCTCGCCTCCGGCGGCTCGGGGGTCAAAAATGGGTCGTCTATATGAACGTCAGTCCGCGTTCTGAAATATATATGTGAGGCAGCGGGTGGGGGGGTCGGTCGGACGGTCAAGGGGGTACTTACCTCGCATACAGTTCCCCGCAGGGCGATCGCACGCAGGTCTCCGGCGGCTCGCAGTTCTGAATAAGAACGTCTGGGACACCGTCAATATGAGTCTGGGATACAGGTTGGAGGGGGGGGGGGTTCTAACATAGATTTGCGGCACGACCGCGGAGTGCTCGCTCGGAAACCTGTTATGCAGATGTGAGCAATGTAAGAAACCCTCGAGAAACCCGGTGGCGGCTGTGAACGAGGCAGCCGCCTGCCCAGCGCCTGCCGCAGCCGCTCGCTAGCGGCAAATGCCGGAGACGCCGCGTCATCCATGTGTGGCGCGCAACGTCCAAACTTGACGGTTCCACGGCGCGTTCGTAAGTCAGGCCATACAACTATAAAGCTGCACGTCTAAAGCTATAGACATTCTCTATCTAATGCCGCTTCAACCAGCCAAAAAGACGAGGATTTGCGCGTCCTGCGGACGCGCTAGGTTACGCGGGAGAATTCTCATACCTCAAGCAAAACACCTGAAACTTCGTAGGCGAATGCGATAATTCCAGTAGATCAGACTTCCCCTTTGCACTACAACAAAAAGCCGAAGGAAGGAGGCGCTGCGCGCCGTACAAAATCTCGAGTTGCGAAAGTCCCTTCTGCACAGCCACAGACTGCGAGGGGGGGGGCGGAAGAATCACGTGGTTAGCACATTGCTCACGCCCTCCCCCAGCCTCGTTCCTCGGCAGGTCGGGCGCGAGCAATAAGCAGGACAAGAGGTGTACTTACCTCGCATCAAGCTCCCCGCAGGGCAATCCCGCGCAGGCCTCCGGCGGTTTCGGGGCCGCATAGCGTTCGTCCATCGTGTTGTGTGGATGGGGAGAGCGGGGAGTGCGTGGGGAGCGATGCGTCCGGCGGCGACACTGGGCGCGGCGTGTTTCTCGACTCGCGCCTACATTGTGTCAGTGCAGCTCGCAGCGGGGAACGGCGAGGTACACACCTCTGTCCGATACAGACGATGTCGAGCGCGTCGTTGGCGGTGGCTACCGCGTGCCCGTCCCGCCGCCCGTCGAGTGCACGCGGGTGCAAGTCTGGCGCCTACTCGCGTCGCGTCGCGTCGATCGACCCTGGACGTGTCAGTTCGCGGTTGTCGTTCGCGTTGACGGGGGACTCACCGGGGCATCCCAACGTCGATAAGGACATCGAGCTCGTCGTCGACCACATCCAGGACGCGACTCGTCGGGCATGGTGGTGGTGAGAAGCAGAGGCGATCGATTGTGCGATCACCGTCTCTTCTCGCTGCCGGCACGCGTACTGCACATACACCGCGCTCCCGCCGAGCTCGTACACCCGTTCGTTGTGCCGGAGGGGATCATCTCGAGTTGATGCTGTCTGTCGTAGTCGGCAGATGCGCGCAGTGTGGAGGGGGCAAGCGATACCCGCTGCCATCATGCTTGCGCAGAAGAAGACTTGGCTTGGAGGACGAGATAGCCCGGGGGTAACGACGAAAATGAAGGCGGGGAGGAAGATGGCCGGACCAGTGATTGAGAACATTGAGTAGGGAGGGGACGGGGAGATCGAGGACTGTGGTTGGTTTTAGTGAAAGAGTAAGAAAGACATGAGGTGAGCGGGCGCACCGAGCAAGCGCCAAGTGCTTTACCCATCTGCACGATCTCCCAGGTTGTTTGAGATGGCGCTCGGGCCCTCGTGGGTTGTGCGCATTGCGTAAGTCGTCCGCGACGAATAGAATCGGCGGTTTCACCATGTGCATGGACGGCATGTATGGACTGCGCCCGGGTACAGAAGACGACGCTGGAGTGCTCTTGAATAGCTTGTGCAGTCGTAGATGGGTAGGTAGACGGGCGGAATAGACGTATGGAGCGCTCTTGTGACTTGTATTGCTGATGCGTGTGTAGGACACGACCAGAGATGCGCTGTATACACGATCTCCCGCGGCAGCGTCATGGCCCATCCAGTCGATCGCGATGTCGAGGGCTATTCCCACGATGACGAGTCACGGCTGTTGCCGAATGACGCATTGACCTCGCGCGACAACGAATCCCTTGCCGAACGGCTCTCCAATCAACACAGATCGACGTAAGTTGAGATAAAAGAAAACAAGCGACTCGGTATAACGACAGCCAGAAGCAAAGAAAGAAAGGACAAGCGCTGACAGATAAAAAAATTGGCGGCTGGGGCGGTATGTACGGGTCGAAAAGCGCGCATCACGTAAAAGTGATTGGTTGCACTTGATCGGGTCGTTACCAAAAAAATGGCGGGAGTCGAGGATGAAGGGGTTCGTTTAGTCCATTTCATTACCTAACTCACCAACCTACCTGTATGGAAGCAACCGTCACAGGTCACAGGCCCTCGGTTGCGTTGCCTAGGTCACAGGTCACAACCCCCTCGCGCACCCAACCACCTTCCAAAAGTGGTAATTTGTGGCCAAAAATGCCCCCAAAAAGGGAATTTTTGGCGGCCCGGCGTAGCCGGGCCGCTTGCCGGGGCTCTGGTTGCATCACTTTCCAAGTGTCACACTTCCCAGCCGGTTGCTTCCATACAGGTAGGTACAGTATACGACATGCATCATTATACCGACTACTTACCTGTTGACGCCAGGAGTAAATACTGAGCCTCGTCGTGCACGAGAAGTTGAGATCATTGCGACTAACTCTGTCACGAACGAAAGTAAGGACATGTTTATGAAGTTCAGGACAAACAGCGCGATGATTGTGCTAGTGAGTAGGCCAGACTCGGATGCCAGCGTCACTCGGGCCCACAACCCAAGGCTCGGAGCCCTCAGGCTGATCATATAGTCGATACAGTGCCACATTGCATAGCACGCATGCGGCATTGAGAGAAAAATCGCGCGGCGCAGTCATACGTTGGCAATACGTTGGTTCCGTCTGAGTCACGGTCGTGACATTGCTGAGACCAAGATAGTAGATGCGCCACACGAACCATGCGGCGCACGTGACGGATCACGAGATTACCTGGACTTCAACTACTTGAGCTCGACATCCACTACCTCAGAGTCACCGCGACAAATGCTCCCCATCCATCAAGAACGGAGGTGGCACGAGTACTCTTCACGAGAGATCGAGATTGCTCGAAGTCGTGTTATACACGTACAATGTTAAGAAAATACTCTCAGCATAACAGTCACCTGCTTGTCCTACTACTCGCCTTCAACCTTGTTGTTCTGGACCACGTCCCGCAACAGCGCTGAGTCCAGATACTCAAAGACCCGAACGATCTTTCCGGTATCGGGCGAGAATGTGAGTACCCAGCAGTATCTGTGAAGGATAGATGGTATCAGAAAGTGTACGTTGACATTTTGTGCTGTTCACGCACCTGTTATTATAGGGATCCCCATTCTTCTGCGTTGCCGTACCCTTCATTTCCACGATAGCAGTCATACCTGCGATCTAGGATGCGAGATATCCGAAGAGAAGAGACACCGTATCGAAACAGGAATCTCTGTCAACGTCTTGCCGCTAAATTCTGAGAAACGCCTACTCACATGAACGTGAGTGACGTCTATCTTGGGAACGCCAGTCAACCTCGGGCCAAGAGGCTTGATGACCTTGTCCATCACCTCCGCGAAACTGTTCTACAATCGTCAGACGCGAGAGCAGAAGGAAGTCAGCATCCCATGATTCTCTCCGAGATCACCATTCACAGCCATTCACTCACGAAAGCGCCTTGCATAGCAACCCCCGGTACACAGGTGCCCTCCTCATTCGTGAGCACCCAGTGTACATCAGGATCCATCGCGTCGAACATCTTCATCTCGGCGAACAATGCGCGGACGTGAGCTTCGGTGGGCGCGAAAGACATGATCTGCAGTGGGGGATCGGTGAGAGTCAAGTCGAAGATGGACAGCTTATATACTGTGCATCAGACGGATACTACCCGCTTGTAAGGGTCGATCAGGTCCTCAGCGCTCAGCCCTGGTCTGAGGGTTATGTAGACGGATATGTTCCGCTTTTGTAGGGACAATCATTTGCGAAGCGTCCAACTACAACGAAACATTGAATGGCCTACCCGCTTACGGATCCGCTATTCCAGCTAGCCGTGGACGTCAGTTATTTCCTTTCAGAAGAGAACTCGGCGCGTTTGATTCTGCATTTCACGAACGTACAAGTCCGTATATCGGCGAACTGGTGCCGTAACTAAGCCTTTACATCGTCTGGAATGGCGTCCTCTGGGCGACCCTCCGTACCTCTGCTGGCAAGCCAAGTCTCTGGTCCCTGGAGAAATAATGTCAATGCCTTGTCTCCCTCATCTCGATGAAGATCATTTACCGTGCGGTTCTTGATGCGCTGGTTCCGTATGCGGCGCGCAAACCAGTCGAACGCTGTGGACCCCGTGTCGTATCCCTAATCTCAAATGAGCCTCTTCGAGAACATAATGGACCCGCATACTTACACTAACGTCCTCCCCGCGAGCGCGCTTCGCCTCGACCGCGTCCCGGATCATCGTGCTCTCGTCCGTAAGTGCGCGTAGGACCTGGCCGTTCCCTGGCCGAGAGAAGAAAACGAGGGACCAGCGCGGCAGGTGCGCTTGAGTAGAAGGCGGTGGGCTGTTATATAAGAGAGACCGCCAGTCAGACAGAGCATCGAGATTGCTATGGGACCAGAAGGGACGACACGTACACGACCCGATGCACATTTGAGCGTAGGATGCCACCACTGAAAATGGCCATCGCATCCCCAAGATTACAGACAGCGTGCCCGGGAATAGGCTAGTGCACGACGATTGGGACGCCAATTAGCCTGAAGTGTACACGTTCATTAGGGCTAATGCATACCTTGATATACTGCCAGCTGTCAGAGCCTGGCACTAGCACCTGCAGGCCACCGAGACGGTTGTGGAGGAAAGACTGTCATACGAATTTGAGTGCCAGCGGGCGGCCAGACGAGAATGATATTGCGCACCAATGAGCCAAAATCTGTATGCGCGCCGATTGCTTTGCGCGCCTCTCTCTCCTTCTCACTTGTAGGCGGAGGACTGTGAATGACGCGCGTCTCGCTAGCACTGTGTTCGTCATTGGTATGGCGCCGCTCGATGGAGCCAGCGGGAAGCCCAAGCCTGCTGCTGAGTGCAGACAACAGGGTGCCGTTCACGCCGACCGACTTGCGCACAAACGGCTGCACAACGGTCGGCATGGCCGCCATTGTAGGGCTAGGGTACGTGCGATGCGTGATTTGCGGGAAGGACAAGGCGTCGTCCTTAGAGACGTTAATGAACTCGACGGTGTCGCGCACGCCTGCGGCATTTGTGGCGTTTGCGCCGGCGGCCTTGTACCTGGAATGAACCTCAGTGGGTGCTCTGAGAGGGATTCACTCTGTACGCACCCAAAGGAGTTCCCGTTGTCGCCTTGCTCAAACTTCATCTTCTCTTCAAGCGGCAGGCGCATGACGTCTTCGCCCATCTTGAACATCGCATCTGCTTCTGCATCAACGCCATGGTTCTTGAGACTGCACGTTGGGTTATTAGCAACAAGGGTCATCAAGGAATCGACGGGGCACTTACTACCAGAAGCCGAGCGTCGTCGCTGCTTTCCACAGCTGATCGACTTCAGCCTTGTCGCCGGCCTTGATGCGCGCGTAGTCAATCACAAGCAGCGGGTGTGTTGGTACGTCGGTGGGAAACGACGGGAGGTCGCGGGTAGTGGCAAAGCCACGCAGAACGAGGCGAGCGGAACGAGTGAGGGAAGATACGCGACGGGCAAGCGTCATGGACATGATGGTAGAGAGGGTGTAGATCAGCTGGCAAGAGGTGGACGCTCTGTAGTATCGGTACGTACTTATACTCGCGCTTAATAGTCACACGACGTCAGTGCGGCGGGGTCCTCGGAGTTGGCCAGGAGTTGGCAACGTTGAGCAATCGTGGAAGTTTGGTGGTCACATGCGGCCGTACGCTGTCGGAGACGCACTTCGAGAAGCGAGCAGATGCAGTATTGCTTGAAGTTCTTGCCTAATCCACCCGTGCACGTGACTCCCAATCGGGACTAGCTTCTGTGGCGCGCCGCGCGCCGCCATAAACCCATAATTTGCGTTTCGCATATATTTATGCCGTCAATAAACCTGAACATCTCAGGTCGAACAATCAACGATGTCCCGTGACCGTTCTTGTCCTCAACCACCACCGTCAACACCGCCGACGAAGGGCGCGGGGGAGGGGGGCGACGTGCAGCGCTGCTGCACGCGTGATTATCAGGTGCGCGGCATTCGTGATAAACGTAGGCGCTGTCTGATACGCGCTCAGCTCGACGCCTCGTCGAGAACGGCATCGACGACAACGACGACGACGAGGTCGCGCCACGGTCGCGCAGCCGGCAAACGCCGACCGAAGAACCCCCGCGGGGCCTCGCGCCCTCCCCCGCATCCCTCGTCTTCGACGCCGTCAGCACCGACCGAAGAACCCCGCGCCGGGCCCTCGCGCCCTCCCCCGCATCCCCCGTCTGCGACGTCGTTGCTGACGGCGTCGTGAACATCACTATAACAACTCTACAGCTTTGGCCGTCGGCCCCTTCATTTTTACCTTACATATGATGTATGTATATCAGCAGATAATTGTAGTACCATGTAGTCAGTAAGTAGTCACCAGACAATGAAAATCTTTGATAAAGACCACAAAAAACTTGCAGCAGGCTACTTATCGGGCGACGGGGTGCACTTGAACAGTCGAACTTTGCCCACCGCTAAATCGGCGAGCACACAAAGCCAAACACTGAAGAAATAAAGGCCCTCGGACAGCCAGTTGAATTTAACGGCCTCAACGGCACCCGCCGGCAGGCTTCCGGAAGCGCTTTGACATCTAACCCCGTTAGGGGTCACGTGCAAGGGTGGATTCGGTGGCTCCTATTGCTTGAGTATTGCCGTCATCGCTGCAGCGTAGCCCGATGATCGTCGTGGGAGGCGCACAGAGACTTCGGTCAGAGGACCAGCCTCACCGTTGATCAAGTTGATAAGTCAGCGAGCATCGATGGTTCCCTCCTCAGCCCTGAGAATGGTGAGAGAGGGGTTGTCAGACATGGCCTCAAGCAAAGCAAAGCAGTAGGAGGGCAACAATGGCGCAAGCCTGGGAGAATCGCGTTCTATGCAGCTGTGTTCGACGACATATCTCGCGGCGACCCGTGCTTGACAACTCGGATAAGTTTATTCAAGTGAAGTTCAGTTGTGCGTTTTCCCCACTTGCTAAGGAATGACCGGGAAACGTGCATAGCAACAGCTGAGAGTCGCAGATCGCTGTAATAGGAGGCGTCTAGTTCTCGGCGTACACGCGCTCGAGCAGCGCCGTGTTCAGATACTCGTGGATTTCGGTGATGATCCCTTCGGGCGAAAAGAAGAGTACCCAACAGTACCTAGGTCGAGCGTCAGATTTTGAACAGGAAGAATATGCATGGAAATCATCCCCCCCGGGGGGAGCCCCAATGTAATTGAAGGCGGGAGCGACGGGCAGTTTGACGCTCACGAAAGTTCGCGGCATCACAGGAAGGACACGTACTTGTTGTTGTACGGTTTCCCATTCTTCTGAGTAGCTACTCCCGCAGTCTCAGCTATAGCGACATTGCCTGCGATCTGAGGAAAGGGTCAGCAAACGACGAGACAGTGATATGTATGCCAAGTGAAGGCAAAAAAACATCGTTGAAGGTGTCCAACAACCTCGACTTACATGAACAGCAACGGTGTGCAGCCCGATAGGTCCCGCCAGCCGCGCGACAAGCGGGTCGCGAACTTTAATTGCCCATTCAGCAAGGTTCTGGGAGCAAGTCAGCGCAATATTGGGCTTGAGACGAAAGAAGAAAACCCAACTCACGAAGACACCCTCCGCCTTCACACCCGGAATACCTTCGCCATCCGCGTCGGCGATGACCCAGCGGAGCGCGGGATCAAGGGCAGCGAGAAAGGGACCACCGGGTACGAAAGGTGTGGCCAGCGCACCCGGTTCCGAGACACCAGGCTCGAGAAGTGAGCGGACGTAGGCTTCGGTGAGGGCAAAGGGGGCCATGAGTACTGTAAGGTGAGGTAGGGCGGACGTGCGTCGGATTTTCTCGCGATACTAGCGGTATAGACTGTGAGCTATGTTGAAGTGATGGATGATCCCTCGGACTTATAGGTGTTTCTTTTTGAGTCGGCGAAGTCCCAGGTGCGAACTACGTAGCGGTGACAGAGGATTACTCACCGCATTATCTTCCTGTTACTAACGATAGGTCAGTCTTGACCAACCAGTACCCAGCGACGATCCACTGGCAGTCAGCATCGCGAAGACCAGACTCTATTGTGTTGGACTTAGCATGGAGATAGGATTTAGCATCGAGAAGACCGCGAGTCTACTACTTATGTCAATGAGCTCCGAGTCCGAGGCAGTTCTTTGTGGGCTCGTCGTTGACCTCGCCTGCCATGATGGCTAATGCACAAAGGCAGATTCGGAAAGCAATCATAGACGCAGCAACGAAGGAAACGAACATCGTATTGGGCCAAACATTTGCGCAGTAGAGGACGGGAAGAACACAGGCCAGGCCCAATATGGCAAGCTGAATCTGTCACGTCATCGTGACGACCCGTTCAAGATCACGTGTAATTAGTTCAAGACATTTGCAGCCTTTCCGTAAGTTATTCATTGATATATACCGTCTTATGGTGATTTTAGGCATGGAGATTATATTACGACAGCTATGGTACTCGAATCACAGCTTGCTTTGCGGTCTTTTAGCCACTGCATTTCCCCCCGCTTTCTCCTGCCTCTCCTTCCACCCTCCATTCCTCGCCCAATGAGCCACCCCATCCACCAGTGCATCAAGCTCCCCGCCGCGTATGTCCCGCCTGTACGCAAACGCGCACGCGCGACGTGGCGGTCGGTGGCACGATGGGGCGCGCAGAGATTGGGCGCGTATCCACTGAGCCCCAGCCCTCATGGTCAGACGATGCCAAATGCCCTGCCAGAGAACGAGGATATGGTGTCAGGAGCGGGATGATGGGCGCAAAGGCGGACGGATCCTCATCAGGTTGCGAGGAAGTGGCGTCTTCCGGCTGTACAAGATGTTCTGGCAAGCGCACGACGTCCTTCGGGACATCCTGCAGTTCCTTCCTCAAACATGAGACGAGGTAGGCACAAGCGGAACGAAGGTCCCCCGCTAGCTGATAGTGAGCGTCAGTAAAATGGTAAAAATCCGCTATGGAGGAACGGTAGATGTGAAGGGAAATATAGAGGAGAAAGGCAGACGTTTAGGCAAGCGGACAAAATTCGAGCGCTCACCTTCTCCGCCGTTCCATCCTCTAATACATCAAGCGCGCAATCCGCTGCGACTACTGCCGCGTACGCAGGAGCCGTTGTATATATGAGCGGCCGCGCGTAGTTGAGAAGGTACGATTTGAGGAGAGGAGGAACGAGAAGAATGGCTGCATACATTTAAGCACCGTAGGAACAGAGGAGTAAAAATAATGACCAACCTCCACTCCCTGCCAAAGCCTTCCCAAACGTATGCAACCTGGCTAGTACGCGACCCTCCAGTCCAAGCTCCGCAACGCGCCCAAGACCGCGAGGGCCGTAAATGCCAGTCGCATGCGCCTCATCAACTATGAGATGCGCGTTTCCGCTGGGAAATTCACCCTCGATGACGTCCGCCATGTCCCTGAGAGGCGCTAGCGTGCCATCCATGCTATAGACGCTCTCGACGGCGAGAAAGAGGCTTGCGGTCGGGCGAGACGAAAGTGCAGGATATGTTGCCTTCGCCTGCCTCAGTACGTCCCTAAGCGCCTTCACATCATTATGCGCGAATGCGTACCGGGCAGCGACCCGCGCTACGCGCGCGCCATCGTGCACGCTCGCATGGATGTGCGCATCGTACACCAGCACATCCCCGGGCTGCGGCACGCAGGCAAAGAACCCGGCATTCGCATCGAAGCCCGAGTTGAAGAACAACGCCACCCCCGCGCTCGGCGCTTGGTCTCCGCGCCACAGCCGTGCCGCCCTCTCCTCCAGCGTCGAGTGCGCCGTACCGTTGACGAGCAAGCGAGATCCTCCCGCGCCTAGCACATCGGGAGAAGCAGAAAGCTTGTCGAGGAACGCCTTGCGAAGAGACGGAGAACGCCGCAGTGAGAGGTAGTCGTTCGAGTTGAAGTCGATTATATCCGTGGAGCTGGGCGAGGACGCCTGAGGGAGATGGCGGAGTAAAGACCGACGCTTGCGGGACTGCAGCGTTGCGGTCAGCTTGGATATGAGCGCGGTGTCGCGCATGTTGGCGGGAAGAGGCCGATCGCGCCCATCGCGTCCTCAAGCCAATGTCGAAAGTCTTGGGATCGACTGTCGATCACTATTCATGTGTTCCGTCGGCCGAAAGGCGGGCCGTGCGGCGCGGCATTGCTTGGGCGCTTGTAAGTTGGGTCGACGCTCAAGCGCTCAAGCCTGAAGAAATCGGCGCGACGATATATATGCACGCGGATGTGCAGGCATAGTAGGTGTTGGGTGGGAGCCAAGGCGCATCGAAGCGACGGGAGGCTGGAACCGAACCGGACCGGGTGATCACGTTTTATGGTCCATGTGGCAGGCAGGCGTTGGGCAGGCGTCCTTTGTTCACCTCAGTCACCAAGGTTCTCGCCAGGTTCTCGCGTTGGTCCTGTTCAACGTCGCAGCTAGAACATTTGACCACCAACGACCGTGAGCATCAATAAATGAACGAATATGCAAACAACAAACACACAAAGTAAACTATGCACACATGAACAAAGCAGCTAGCTAGCAAGCAGAATAACAAGTAAAGATGAGCAGCCGACAGATGGGGAGCACCAGAAAGACGAGTTAGCACCAAAAAGAACGACGAATGAATATAATATAGCACATTGATTTTTGAACTGCCCTCGGAGGCTCATTGCCTCCTCCCCGCATTTTCCCTTGCTCGCGTTCTCCATTGCTCGCGGTTTCCTTGCGGGCGTCTATATCAGCGCCTACCCTCTCACTCACCCAAGAGTTCGTCGTCATCACTCCGAGATGATGTTCCCAATACTGAGCGGGTTGTTGCTCTTCTTCCCCCGATCCTCCCTCTCCCTCTCCCTGTCCTCGCCGCGCGGTGCATAGCCTGCCGACCGCGAGGCATACTCCCCACCGCTCCTGGAAGCAAACTCGCCACCAGCCCTCGTGGACGCGAACTCGCCACCAGCCCTCGCGGATGCGAACTCCCCACTAGTCCTCGCGGATGCGAACTCCCCACTCGGCCTCGACGAATAGTCCCTCGCGCCGTACTCTCCGCCACCCCTCGCTGGCACATAGTCGCCACTCCTATGATCCGCCCCCGCCGCGCGCGGCGCGTAGTCTCGCGTGTACTCCCCATGCCTCCGAGACGCATACTCCCTGCCGTAGTCGCCGCTCGCCCGCGAAGATGCCTCGCCATTCCCCCTGGGCGCAAAGTCGCCGCCGCTGGGGCCGTCTCTGGCCGCATACTCCACGCTACCTCGCGCATAATCTCGCGACTCCCTCTCCCTCCGAATCGGCACGGACGGGTACGCGGCGTACTCCAGCGACTCCCGCCGAATCGGCGCCAGCCGCACCCCCTCGTCGCCCCCGCCGTTCAACCGTCCGCCGTCCCGCGCGACATCGGCAGGCCGCGACGAGCCCTCAGTAGACCGCGACGCGCCCTCAGGACCCGCACCACCAGGCCGCGCCGTCTCGCCTCCCGCCCTTCCGCCGTCACCATGCTCCGTCCACGGCGCGTAGTGCCCACCCGGATAGCCAGGACCCGGCGGGTATGCATACCCGCTCCCATACCCCGGCGCGCCGCCGCCGTACGAGGGGTACCCACCTGCCGGGTAAGGCGCAGGGCCGGCGTACGGCGCGCCATTCGTGTAAGGGGCACCGCTGGGACCAGGCGGGTACCCTGCACCGCTCGCATATGGCCCTGACGCATACGGCGCGCCAGTCGGGTAAGGCGGGCTAGGGCCAGGAGGATACGGTGCACCACCCGCATACCCATAACCAGTGCTCGGCGGGTACGGCGAACCACCTCCGTACGCGTAGCCGCCGCCAGGGTAAGGTGTCGGATACGCCGCACCGGCCGGAGGGCCAGGAGGGTACGAGGCGCTCGCTGGCGGAGGGCCGGGATACGAGCCGCTGCCGGGCGGGCCTGGAGGGTAATATGGCGCACCTCCAGCCGGCGGCGCGCCGTACGGACCGCTATATGGCGGATAGCCATACTGAGGGTACGGCGGTGGATACCCGGGCGTGCTAGGCGACGGCTGCGGCGCGGGATGCGACGCGGGAGCCGGATGGGCAGACACGGGCGACATGTGCGTGCTCGTCGGCGACGGCTGAGCGATCGCGCTGGAGGAATGAGCCATGGCGCTCGGTGGGCTGCTTCCTGGATGCGCGCCATTACTAGCGGGATGGGCGGCAGTTGTCGGCTGTGGCGCTGCAGACCCGGCAGGCGGCGACAGATGCGGAGGCGGTCCCGCCCCAGGTGAAGCCTGTGCCGGCGGCGGCGCACCGTACGCCCAACCATCGGAGTAGCCGTAGTATCCGCCGTATCTCGGTGGCGGGGGCGGGTAGCCATAGGGTCGGGGCGGGCTTCCTGGGCGCTGTGGCGGTGGGCCAGTAGTGCCCGTTGGTGGAGGGCCAGTCATACCTGACGATGGTGGACCGACCATGCCCGTCGGAGGTGAACTTGGCACGGACGCGCCAGATCCAGGAGCAGCTGGCGCAGCCCCAACTGCAGATGACGACGGTCCCATTGTAGACGAGGACGGCCCGGCGGACGCAGGAGGCGGAGCAGAGCCCGACGCGCCTGCCGCACCCGCTCCTTCTTCGTAAAACCCATACCCTTCATGCCGAGGATGGTATCCATACTCGTACTGCGCAGCATACGGGGGAGGATAAGGCGGGTAGTGCCCAGGAGCGGCGTAATGCCCCGCGTGTCCGGGAGGCGGCGGCGGCGGCGGTCCCGGGTGGTGCTGAGGAGGTCCTGCATGATGCTGAGGTCCTGCATAAGGTGGCGGTCCTGTATGGTGTTGAGGTGGTCCTGCATGCCCTGAGGGACCGCTATGCTGCGGAGGACCCGCCTGGTGAGGGGGACCCGCTTGCTGAGGTGGCGATGGCGAGCGCAGAGGCGAGCCCGGCGCGTCAGTCTGCGTCGCGCCGGGCGGCGGCGGGATAATGGGCCCCACCGCGCTGCTCATCGAGCCGCCTCCTCCGCCGCCATTCGTCAGCGCTGGGTCGATAGCGTCCGATACCGTGGGTACTGGGAGAGACGAGGGCATCGCGGGAAATGAGGGCATCGCGGGTATGGCGGGGACTGGCAAGGACGCAGGCGGGACGAGGCCGTCCGCCCAGCCATCCGTGCGGGAACGCTTGCGCTTCGGGCCCTCGTCGTCGTCATCATCCACGGCAGGCACGTAGGCGCGAGTGGGCGGAGGAACGTCGAGTGTGGTTGTAGGGGCGCGCTTGCGGACGCGGATGTCCTTGCGAATGCGGATCTTGATGCCTTGGTCTGCAAGGGAGCAGGAGAGGGGTGTGGACTCTGTGAGAGGTCAGCGCGAGTTGACGCTGCGATATGCGCGACGCACCCTCCATGCCTGGGAATTTCTTTGCGGTGTACACGTAGAAAGGAGTGCTGTAGATGGACTTGCAATGCCGAACATTATTCCTGGGAAGAGTAAGTCGCATGAAGCTGCGAATGGTGGTGAGGACGCACCCGACAACTTCATAGAGGCTGAGCTTGAGGCGGTAGCTGCCCTCGGTGCGGACGCTGAGATCGGGGAAAACAAAAAAGCCGGCGTCTTCGTTTTCGTTCATGGGGTCTTTGAGATGATAAAGAGAGGAGACGACGGATCCGGTGGTGCAGCGCGTGCGACCATCCTGGTTGAGTATGAGTGATGTACGAGGGAGGGTGAAGAGGCACACACCTTCAGCCAATGCAGCTCCGTGTCGTCGTCCGGCTTGGCAAGACTGGCGAACATGAAGTAGTAGGGGTTCTGGAGGAATGACTGCGCGTATGCGTCGTCGTCCGGGTCTGTGCTGGGGGCGCTGGGCCCGGGGTCCGCTGCGCGGTTTTTGCGGCCGGGGTCGATAACCCTTAGCTGCACGATGGGCGGTGGATCGATCGGCCTGCGGTCAGCTGGGCACGGTCAGTCGCGAAGCCAGAGTTCCGCAGATATGCACGCACCCTTTCCCCCGACGCCGCACATGCGCGCCTGCTTTGGCTCCTGGCGCATCACGAGACTGTACTCTCTGTCGGGCGGGGCAGCGGCGGCATGGGTGGCGGGGCGGTGGGGGAGGTTCGAGTACATGCGCGGCTGGTCAGCGGGGGAGCCAACGAGAGCGGGAGGAAAGCACGGCCGCGGGCGGGCGGCGCGCGGCACCGGCCAACCGTGATGGTCGCGTACCCTTGGGTCACCGCGCCCGAGGCCTTGGGTCGCCCACCGGGGCCTGCCGCGCCCGCCATCGCCTTGTCTGCCACTTACAGTCTATCACGGTCGCTGCCCGCCATCGTCGCCGCTGTCGCCGTCGTCGTCGGCGTTCCTGCGCCCGCGTCCGCCATCGCTGTCGAGGTCAACGGCGAGCGAGCGCGCAGCTTGCGATCCCCCCACGTGCGCCCCGCTCGCTCGGATCGCGCCAAGCGCCGCTGCACGTGTTCACGCTCATTCGCATTTCCTTTCCGGGACGTACGCCGCGACTGGCAGGAACGCACCAGCACCGGCACCTCCCGCGCGCGCCCTCCTGCGGGCGGCGCCTCGCATTCGGCGCACGCTAGCTTCCATCCTGTTACGGCAGTTCCATCGTCAGCTCCGTGTACCCTTGCCTTGGATCTTGGGTCGTTCCTGGGTCCGAACTTTCAGGTTCAATTGCAGTCACCCGGGAGACCCAGATTGCTCTGGTCAGTTCTTTGATCTGTCAGAGAGAGGGAACATACATATTGTGGCGGACCTGAGGTGACGACAAGGTGGTGCGGCGTTGCTCGACCGGCACCGAACAGGAAATGTGAACTCTTCACGTGACCGCCTCTCCGGCTTGCCGCTTGGCTGGCCGTGCGTCGCGGGAAATACACTGTGTCGGCGAAAGAGCTCGTCGGTGCCCTGGAGACCGTGGAGGCGGAAGATAGTAAATGAGTGGGCAGAAGAATAAGAAGAGTGTAAGCGCAAAGAGGGTATTGTTGGGTATCGGCGAAGGTAAGTAGGCCACGTCGACGGAATTCAAGCGTGCGTCGCCGGTCGATATGGGTCAGAGGTGAGAGGTAGGTCTGCTTGCTTCGCAGGTACGGGTAAATTGGTGGACTTGCAAGAACGTAACTTGTGGCTACGTATACCACGAATGGCGCAGCCTCCGGCGGAAGCAAGCATGTAAAGCGAGATAAGCCAGCGTATGCGTCACGATGAGAGACTGATTGACATTTTCATTCACCTGAACAGGCTTGCCCCCGTGGGTTGCTCGCTCGTTGCGCCGCCTCCGACATTATGTCCGCACCGCCTTCCGTCTCGTCCTCAAGCTGACGACCGGCGCGTCGTAAGGTCGGTCGTATCACATTTAGAACTTTAGGGCAGCTTCGACCGTGGCGTCGAATCCTTCGTGTCCTGGGTACGGCGGAAAGACGAAGTGGTGCGCACCGTACACACGAACGAGCTTGGAGAAGGATTGACGAGCACAGGGAAGCTTTTCCGTGGTATATATGTGGGCTGGAAGGCAGATATGCAGGCTGAAAGGCATAATTGCGCGCAAAAAACGCTACGGAAGTGGTTATATGCGCGTCAGGAGGGTCGGATATGGTGGAGCGGTGGCATTTGCGCAGTGTGGCTAGTCTTCTAATGGAGCAGATACGGACGGGGTAAACGCTCTGTGTTCTCAGTCAATTGAGAGAAGATACCGAGAAAATACGCAGCATTGCTGGCGCGACGACGTCCATGCGTGAAGCTCGTGTTACGCAGGAGTCGTCAGATCCCGCGTCATGTAGGTCGAGCCTACAATAGTGTTGCCAGCATGCCTAGATATTGGGTACGTGCTGGTGTGAGCGGCTCCAGATTTTCACGCAGGTCTTGTGAGCGACGTTCGGCGGGACATGTCGCTGGAGCGCGGAAAACGAGATGAACTGAGTTGAGTTGAGCACATAGTCAAGCGGCCTCCCTCACCACGGCTGCCCAATGGAGTGACACTGGGTATATGCGCGGTGTTCTCGAAGAACCCAGTTCCATTTGTCGTCTCCAGAATCCAGATAGCGCGAGAAGAATCAGCAGACGTGAGGTAGAGCGAGCAGGTGCAGAGGAAAGTGCGCGGGTGCAGAGCAAAGCGGGAGAACGCAGACGAGGGCCAGAGAGTATATGGGGTGCACCTGAGAGGGCGGCGGCGGATGAGCGCGGCAGTCAAGAGGCGAAGACTCAGAGTCGTGACGCGTCGAATGGACCCGTGACCGTCTTGTTCATGTGACGGTTCCAACTTCCGAGCGGCATCTGCCGATACCCGTGCACGCGCGGCGCTCATTCTGAGTCTCGTACAACACTCATTCTTCCGCTTGCGCGTGGGTCGCAACTCGTGTATCGCGTTTCGCGTACGAGGATGAGGATGAGGATCACCCACCCCTTGCACTGCCGTTCCCCTCATCCGATGGACCCCACTCTTCTAAGTTATCCCAGTACCAGACCAGTCCATCTCCGCTCTCCATTTCTCGGAGTACATGCGCCGCCCATCACGAATCCCGAGCCGGTGCCCATCCACACCGTCTTCCTGTCACAGCTTCTTCCGTTTACAGCTTCTTCCGTTCACTACCGCTTTTCATGCAGCTCACGAGTCGTGTAAGTATAGATGTGCGGTGAATGAGGTGTGAAAGAACCTACCGAGAAGCGCGTTGCACTGTGCATATCAGGGACCCCGGACCTGGGGACCGATACCCAAGGCCCTGGGCCATTTACCCAAGGCCCCGGGTTGGGCCTTCGAAGCCTGAAGCGGGTTGGAAGCGGGCTTCATCTACACAGTGGCACTGCAGCAAAATGCAGCAAGTCTGCACATCGACCAGTGATTGGTGGCCAGAAACCGATTGAGCAGGACATAGCCATCCCAGCAGCATACGCATGAGGAACGCATCTAGGCGTACACGGACAAGCCAGCGATGTCGATGAGTCACGATGAACATTGGAGACGGACGTCCGGCAGATACCGAGACAGTGACGGCAGTCGCCGAGCGCGAATATACTGAGCAACAACATCAAACAAAGCGCTTGCTCTCTTCCACCGTCCGCCTCGAAGCCACTTCGCGACTCGGCTTCTATCTGCGGCGAAACTCACCTGCACGACGCACGTCTCGTTCTCTCGGGCCACTTTCCGTCGTTTTGGTCTACGAGCCATCTTGCCGCACTTCTAAGTTCTCGTCCACCGACTTCCCCTTGACGAATTGGTTTCCGCGCGCCAACGCTATCCTCTTGTCCTTCACCATAGCTCATAATACTCCTATACTAATACTAGCACCCGGTGCGCCCCTCGCGCGTTACGCGGAGTCGCTCTCCATCCTCAACGCATTCCTTTCTCTTAACACACCCTTTGTTCTTTGTTCGCTATACATTTAACGTTACTGACCCGCTGGTTGTTGCCTTCTTACTCTATTGCCTTGCCTTCTAGTCTCCTAACATACCTTACACTCTCGTCTAATGCACCCACGAAACCCTTACCGGACGCCCCTCGACTTCAATGCCCTTTCGGACGCATTTCCGGCCCTTCGTCCTTAGTGAGTCTTCACCTGCCGTTGGGTCGCATTGATGACATTCCCTCGCTGGGTGTGCGCTCATCGTCTATTGAACGCATTTCCAAGCTAACGTCCGGACCAGTGTCAGACTGTCTGCAAACGGTCGCCCCACGCTCGATTTAGCGACGCGAATGCGCAAATGTACGTCTTACCAGTTTCTATGGACTTCATCAGGTTTCTACGTATGATGCACATATTTATGCGATGTATGTTACTCGACAACGTAAGCTAAATGCTCACCAGATATCTCACGCAAGCGCTCCTGCACCGCGACTTTGGCGTGCGCATCGAGCTTACCTCTGACAGGCTATGTCCACCGGTAAGTGCAACGCTATTCGTGCTGGCCGTAGCGCGTTTGATGCTCTCGGACGAACTAACAACAGATATCCGACAACAGGTCCCGAATCGGTATGTGTTTTTCTGTGTATCGCTGCTAGCTGGTCAGAATTCGGGACCGCCGCGGGTTCAGTCATGTCTTCTGACCACACGCATTGCTGACTACTCCCATTTCAGATTAAACTATATCCTCTGGTTGCAAGATATCGTCGCAGCGTCACGGAACGATAATCCCTCGCTCAGTTATATTCCTGCCCTTGGTGACACTCCCGCCCTCGCCTCTGACACCACCAACACATCCGCTCATCTTGCGCAGAACCAACCGATCCTTGGCATAGATATGTACGTTCTTTCCTCTGTACTACTCATATGCTGGCCTACAGCAATTTCCTACCATGTCTTCCTGCCTACACACTGCATCTGCGCCGATATCTCACTTCGCCTTCACCCAACCTTCGACTAATACTCTATTCCAGCGGCACCGGCGCGTCCGCGATCTATCCGCTTTTGGGTTGTGCTACAGACGCGCGATGGGCCTTTGTGGCAACTGGTGCGTGGGGGCCGCTCATTGGGTCTGACTGGAGGTTAATTTTTTGCGTGTTTCTGTTGGTCTTAATATATCGTTCAAACCCGCTAATCAGAGCTCGACCCGCTCTCCATTCGCCTCGCGCGCGAGAACATCTCTCGCAACGGGCTCGACAAGCCGTTTAACAGCCTTCCCAAGCTGGACAACGATATGCACTCGCACGTCGAGGACTCCCATCCGCGCGTCGAGATCATCCAAGCTAGCGGGTCCGGTCCCTTGCTCCTCCCGCTAGCCACCCACCCGAACCGTCATTTCGCGTTCACCATGTGCAACCCACCGTTCTATGCGAGTGCAGCAGAGATCGCAGCGTCCGCAGCGGGCAAGGCGCGTCCTGCTGCGGGAGCGAGGAGGGTGGGCGTTCGGCAAGCCAGCAGGGTCTCGTCATCAAGGACTACTCCGGAGCCCACTGGCAAAGTCGGCATCGACGTCGACGTCGAGGTCGGGGAGCAGGCAATCGACTCCGGGTCTAGGGCAGATGGATGCGCCGACCGCCCTCGCGGGCGCGCCGGTCGAGATGGTCACGCCGGGTGGCGAGTCTGCTTTTGTGGCGCGCATGATTGCAGAAAGCGTGCAGTACAGTGAGAGGTGTGGGTGAGTCGTGTCGACGTTCATCGTCGAGACAAGTACTGATCGCGATGACTAGCTGGTACACCTCTATGCTCGGCAAGCTCGCCTCTGTCGCGGAGGTGGTGCGCGTTCTCAAGCAGTATGAGGTGTGTGTTACGATGTATGGATAGCCAAGGCCGTGCACTCATTATCCTCGTCTGCCTCTCCTCGGTCTGTCCGATGTGTTAAACATCACAACAGATCGATAACTATGCGATCACTGAGCTCGTGCAAGGTCAAACGCGCCGATGGGCGGTTGGCTGGTCTTTTACCGAAAGTCGGTTACCAGACGTGCGTAAATGATGACCTGCTGTGCGCCTCGCTCCCTTTCTTCGCTCCCAGGTCCTATTGCTATGTATATCTGCTGATCGTTCCATAGTCTCTTGCCCGCGTCTCAAGCCAGGCGCTATCAAGTGTCCTACCCTTGCGGAATGAGATGACTCAGCCGCTGCTTGGTTGGAGCGCCTTTGAAACGAACTTCGACGAGCAAATGGAGGCTACCATACGCCGGGTCTGCGCCGCTTTGCCTGGCGTGGCAATACAAGCAAACGCGCAAAGCGCATCGCTCACCATCTTCGCCGCGTCAAATACGTGGTCGCGTGCCGCGCGCCGAAAGGCACAGAGAGGGGATTCCGAAGTGAACGGTGGTGGGAGCGCTGCGCCAGCACTCGTCGTTCGTGTATGGTGGACGTCCAGCGAGGAGGAGAGCCCGTCGACCCATGCAGACTCGATGGACTGCGAGGATAGCAGTTCGATCATCGAGGATGCGGCGGCGGAGTATGGCGTACAGGCGCACGTGGTCCAGAGTATGCCATGGACGTTGATGGGCCTGCGCGCGGAGCGCGAGTGCATTCAAGCGCCGCTGCACGAGCATCGTCCCCCAGCGCTGCATATTCGCTGGTTGCTCGGCCGGGATCGGGCATTGTTTGAGACATTCTGGAGTCATCTGGCGCGCAAGGTTGATGGTTCTGCGTGAGGGACTCGGAGTATGTTACTAGTAGGAGCGTATATGTTACGTAGATGTGCGGCGCGGCGGTAATCGATGTTGGAAGAAATAGTCCGTTCAGTTACCACCGCTGGGTACTACTACCTCGATGAAGATGCTTGGCCATAAACAAAGTACCGTTGGCTGTCGATGTGACGTCGAATAAGATAATTCCCTCTAGTCATCCTGATGAGTGCATATAACGGAATGCGGATGGGCGGGAGCAACTGTAAAAGACAGAAAACGTCAACAATGCGACAGTGGTCCCGCTGAGTGGCGTGCCATTGTTCTGCACTGGAAATGCGCTATAAATCTTCCTGCTTGAGCTAGCGGGCCCCAAAAATTCTGGGAGCTAGCCAGCAGTATAAAGAATACACCGGACGGGAATCGAACCCGTGCCGCTTGCTGATTTAGCTCCTTTTCAGGATGTATGGAAGGCAAGCATGATAACCACTTCACCACCGGTGTGTCGAAAGGCTGGCTATTTTGATATCAATCTCAATATTGTGGTATAGCTCTGCTACAATCGAAGCAACCATCGCGCATTCACTCATCCCTATAGCCCAAATCGTCAACGGCAGCCATGCAAACGCCGAGTCCTTCATCTTTAATGTGACAGTCGTACAACGCTGGATTGAGCGCTTTGCAAGTGCGATATTTGTCTATATCGTCCCACACCGTCGAAGAGGGCATCTCACTAATTGATAGCTCCACCATTCCTGGTGATATTTCATGCTATCAGTGCGGTTTGAGTGGTCTGCAATGCCACCCAGCCAGCAGAGCGATCGTGATCGTGCTACCAAAGATCCTCCCTCCTGGCTCAACGCCTCATTCCATCGCGAGCGTGCTCTTCTCGAGTGGGCGCCCAGCTCTGCCAAGAGAGTTTTGAAGTTGGATATATTCGTGCGGCGAGTCTCATCCGAATGCTGGCCCCTTCTCGAGTAAGAGCCCTCTGGGCTGCAGTAAGCCGACGACCTGGCCCGGATCGTGCTGGTAGTAACTGAAGAGCGCGTCTAAGGGTTCATATACTGTCAGTCTGTGCATAGTTGCATCTGACTGTCGCCGTACTCACGATTTTCTACGCCCTTTCGAGTGCCAGCTCCCAAATCACCGGCGGCAAAAATGTACTGCGTGACGTTTCCGGAGACCACAATTACTCCCTCATCGTTGAGCATCCTACGAACGACTGCATAGGTGAGCCGCCGACTCATTTTCCTCTGCAAACTTCCAGCAATTGTACATCACCACCCGAGCACGCACCGCCGTCCTACGCCTGCGCTCCTCCAGTGTCGCACGTCCCGCGATCCCCGCATCGTGCCCATGATGCCGAGCGCGCACGCCGCCAGCACCACCGCCTGCCTGGGCGCCTGCCTTGGCCTCTGAGGTCCGTTGATACCAGCGCTGGGCAGTGCAGAGGAAGGACGCCGCCAGAGGTCTCGAACGTCCATCAGGCGGCAAGGATGAAGGAGAGAACGAGGCTAGTCGGGGAGGGATAGGAGGAGAGAGGGATGAATGATGCGATGTCGGGAGCGGAAATCGGGGGAGGGGGTACTGAGGCAGCGTGCTCGCTGAGGAATGGTGGTACCGGCGAGATGAGGCTGGGGGCGAAAGGTGCGGTGAGGTTGGCGGCGGACGGGGGTCCGTGGGCGGAAGCAGACAGGCGGTACGCGGAAATTTTCATAAGCCGCACAAAGCGATACTGCAGGCGGTCGTGCTTGGACGTATGCCACAGGTACTCGTACAGCATTCCTATTCCCAGGGCTCATCGTACCCGAACAGCTGCCACCCATAGTTCTGGGAACCTCATCGAAATGGCCCTACATAGCGGATAGAATCACGCTTTCGTCCTGAAGCTTCGGCATCTTGGACGACCGTTGGTTAGGTTCGTCGTCGTCCCTCGCGCGCTTGATAGGATTGGAGCTGGCCTCCGAGTTGTTCTCGCACACCTGTCGACGGAGCCGCGCTGGCGGTGTTCGCTCGCCTCGACGGCCATCGTGCTGTGCTGCCGGACGAGACTCGCAGACAAGAAGCCGCCCGTAGAGCTTGGGGTGCTCCCGACGGTGGGCTAGCAGCATCGCGATCGCCTCGTTGAACACCTTGTACAGTCCCGTGTACGTAGTGGCGTCATGGAAGGAGTGCCCCCTCATGCGGTAGCTATCGAAAAGCTCTCCCGCAAGAGAATCGAATACGGCTGTGACATGGTCCCAGTCGCCCGAGAAGACCGGCTCGATTGTGTCCGAGAGCGAGCCTGCGACTGTGAGGGCTCGACGGCGCACGGGGGGACATCCAGAGTGATTCTGAAAGAGTTTGTCGATGATTTCTGGGGCGTGGGGCGAAACAAACGCCTCGCCCTGCAATCGTGGCGCAACTGGATCAACCTCGTACGGAGATGGCGCACTCCGCTTCTGGGCTGATTTTTTGGTGCTGACAGTAAGCAGGTCTTTGTCGGCATCATCGTCTGCCTCGACTGGCAGCATGGTTACGGAAGGGTGTGGCAATCGAGCCAGGTATGTCCAGAGTAAGACCCAGAACATCGACTCGAGATCGTGCTCGAAGTTGTGAATGATCGAGTCATGAGCCGCCCGCTCAACCACGCCAGACTCCATTGAAGCAACTCGCGCGGAGAAGCTCGTATACGTGCTGACCGGCGGCTGATATATCAGCGATTGCTGCTGGATTTCGACGGCCATGAAAAAGGGAGTGCCCTAGACATATCGATCAGATGGATGGCGCTTTGCATGAACAGAAGCGTACCGTTTTGGAGCCTGCACTATCCGTCGTGTCCGGTTCGAACCTCCTCGCATATTCTAGGTCGGCTAGCAAGCCACGGCCGTTGAACCAGATGAGGTTCCCTGTACTGATATCTCGGTGAACCCAACCCGCGAGGAAGAGAAGCTGGAGCGCTGACATTGGCCGTCAAAAGATGTGCCTCGGTCAAAACGAGTGAGAAGTACTCACCGAAGATGCAGGATTGTGCAGCTGTCAGCACAATGGAGATATCATCGACGTCGTGCAAGGCCTCGCCGACCTCGTTAAACACCACCCGATACTGGTATTTGGGCGGAAAGGTTCTGGGATCAGCGACTACCCGCGACGGCGGAGCGTCAAGAGTGTCAGGGGTGGGAATTGCACTCGCCGCACGACGCTTTGAAGTCGGCCCTTTCCAATCGTGGTCGATGGTCAGGAAGTACCAACTGTAGAGCCTGCGATCGCCGACGCATCTCCGTAACTCGTCTCGTGTCTTCGTATCGAAGCCATGCAGCACGCGCAGCGTCTCCGGGTCAGACGCCTCAATGCGTTTCGCCACAGCGTCAATGTCGGCAAAGAGGGCGTCCAAAATCTGCTTCTCTGTGCGCGCATCCTCGTCAAGCCAGACGTCTTTCAGCGCGCAGCGCTTCTCCTCGATCTGCTTCAGGCTCTGGAAGTCTTCGACGCGCACGACCTCCCAGACGCGCGTCCCTCGGCCGGTAAGGCAAGCGCCGTTGTGCTGGAAGAGGCAGCACGTTGACCTGTATAGCCGATCGCCGACCTCGAAGCCATAGCACGATCTTCCTTGGTACTTGACGACGTGGACGGTTTCGTCGAAGCCGAGATCGTGTCTGGACGCAAACATGAAGGCGATGAAGACCTGAATGCACCGTCGGTTATCCTGTGGACGTGTGGCGATGTGAGAACGAGCATAGGAAGTATCTAGTCCTGTATAGACAGCGTACATACCGTGCGCATATCAAAGGAAGCGGACATGCACGAGTGCGACCGTGAAAAGTACCAGACGGTCATGAGGGTGCCCGCGATCGATAACTAAAGGAGTTCTGTTAGAAACTTATATGTCAAGGCCATCGCGAGCGACGTACGCTGAACATATAATTTCGTCTCGCATCCACATTCATGGCGTACACAGCACCGCTGACGAGCTGCTTCCGGTTCTGGTAGAGATGAGCGTGACGGATTGAGCCGGAGCGACAGTGAAGTGCCTTACTTCAAGCGCGTCCATGATATGTGGCGTGTACTCGGTGGTGACCGCTGTGTCGTTGGAGAAAGTCAGTTCCTCTGGCACTTCTGATGTCGAGGGAGAGATGAGCGCAAAGATGGCGTCAGTCTTCAGACTGGACCCTGGGTCCCTGAGGCGCGAATGCTGGTTCGAAAACTCCACCAGCTGACAAGTGACCGTGCGATTCGGTATCGAGAGTCTCCGAAGCGTGTCTGAGGCCTTGGCAAGGAGCCTGTACGTCTCGCACTTCTCATTCTCTTTCCAGAGCCAGGCGCTGCCGTCATTCTGCAACAAGCTCTTCGTCTTCAGCATGTCTACAGCGGTGTCAATGGTCTGTTCCTCCGGAACGAAAGGCATGTAGTGCGTCATGAAGTCGTCCCAGGAGCACTCGTTGATTTCGGTCCTCATTTGCTTGAGTATTTCTTCAGATCGAAGATCGAAACGGTTCTGGGGGTCGCCATGATGGATACAGTTTTCACGAATTGTGGCAAATTTTTCCGAAGCGTCGCTGTAGATTGGCATGGTCAACGACTAGGTACGCAACCGAGAAAGCGCCAGCGTACAATGAAGTATCGGCTGAGGGTGTATGAAACCGACCCCGGGGTGCGGTGCTAGGTGTCCTGTAGCTCGCATTATGAGAAAAGACTTAGTTTTGTGAGTACACGCTCACGGCTGAGAACTGAATGACCGGTGCTCAGGTGATGAGGACGCCGCACCTGCCGTCGCAACGACAGTAGACAACCTTTCTGCATGAGCGCCGCAAGACATGGCGATCAGGAGGCCAATGGTTCGAAGCAAGGATGATTTCACCTGCAAGACGGTCTTTTCCCACGATGAATTATTTGTTTATATAATATGCCTGGCCACTCTTTCCTGCCATACGTCTGAATCTTCCGTGAAAAACTCGCACGGGTTGCAAGTACCGCAGACAGTGCCTTCCGAATGAAGTGTCAGTGTTTTCACGCTCTTTTGTGGTCCAGATTTGATAAACCTTGAAATGAGCGCAGCCCGTATGGCGAGATGTCCGAGTGGTCTAAGGAGTTGGATTCAAGCGCGCAGCTTGCCTGTTAAGGATGGGTTTCCCAATAGACGTTTGTCTGCGGGGGTTCGAATCCCCCTCTCGTCACATGCAATTTGCTTTTTTGTGATGTTTTCCCCCTGACTCGGTCATTTCATGACAATGTTATCGTTGCTTCCGAGCAACAGTCACTGGCGGTCTTGTTTTACCCTCAAAATCAGTACATAATCGTCTTACTACTCAGACTCGGTGGCACCATCGACGTTACGGTTCCCCCATGACCCGATAACGATCTCTCTGGGGCATGCCTCTGGGGACTTGTATGTCGCTCTTTGGGCCACATTCTCCAAAAAAAGGAGCTAGGGTGATCTAAACGTACCTCTGCGCCTCGCAAAACCTCAAGCCGACATCATGAGCAGAGCCAACCAGGTGAACTTGAAGAGAAATCAACATAGCATGTGACGAGGAAAACATGTGGACGCCATGTGCGCGCGCCGCCGACGTCACACCGGTCGGCGTGCAAAACGCGTCCGTCCGCCGGCTGGTTTCCTACCTTCACTCCGACGACGACGACGACAACGACGACGATGGCCAATCTCGCAACATCAAAGCCGGGGTACTACGGCAAGGGCTCAGTCATCGTCGCCGAGCCCGCGCGCCAGGGGGAGGGCCCCATTCGCAGATTTGCCCCTACCGCCGACCGGCTTATTACGCAACCAAAGGAGGGCGTAGACACCGTTTACGACGTTTTGACGACCGCGGTCGCAGCGCATGGCGACAGAGATGCTCTGGGCTACCGCGACGTCCTCAAGATTCACGAGGAGGAGAAGGAGGTGACGAAAGTCATCGGGGGTAAGGAGACGAAGGAGATCAAGAAGTGGAAGTACTTCGAGCTCAGCGAGTACAAATTCCTGTCGTACAAGCAGGTATTCTCGGCGGTTAGCGAGGTTGCGCGCGGCTTGGTCGACCTCGGGATCGGGAAGGACGACATTTTCAACGTGTATTCTCAGACATGGTGCGTGTGCGGTGTTGCGGTGGCGCGTGGACGGTAGGCTGACGCAGATCCAGCGTTAACTGGCAACTCATGGCCCATGCTTGCTCGTCCATATCCACCACAATTGCGACCGCGTACGACTCACTCGGCGAGGAAGGCCTGACGCATTCGCTTAATGAACCGGGTTGCGTGGGCATCTTCACGAATGCGGACCTCCTCCCCACTGTATTACGCGTGCTTCCGAACACTCCGACCGTGCGCGTCATTGTGTACGACGAAAAACCATCCGGAGACCTGCTCGAGAAGCTGCGCGGCGTGCGCGAGGGCGTCACGGTCATGTCCATCGAGGAGCTACGGGAGCACGGCAAGGGCAAGTCCGAGGAGACGCTTGACGGACGGCGGCCAACAAAGGAGACCATGGCTTGCATCATGTACACCTCCGGCAGCACCGGCGCACCGAAGGGTGTGTGCCTCACGCACTCGAACCTCGTTGCTAGCGTTGGTGCGGTGTACGTGCATCTCGGGCACCACCTGACGCAGGAAGATCGCTTCCTGGCCTACCTACCGCTCGCGCATATCCTCGAGTACATCGTCGAGATGACAATGTTCTACGTCGGCATGCCGTCGGGCTACGGTCGCGTCAAGACGCTGACGGACGCGTCCGTCCGCAACTGCCAGGGTGACATGACCGCATTCCGCCCGAGCATCATGATCGGTGTACCGACGGTGTGGGAGACAATCCGGAAGGGCATCTTGGCGAAGGTGAACAAGAGCGGGACGATCAAGAAGAGCATGTTCAACGGCGCGATGGCTGCGAAGAAGAACAACCTGCCGGGTCTGAGCCAACTCGCGGACTCGGTGGTCCTGAAGGGAGTGAAGGAGGCGACGGGCGGACGCCTGCGTGTGGCGCTGAGCGGCGCATCCTCGCTCAGCAAGGAGACCCAAGAGTTTTTGAACGTCGCGCTGGTGACTTTGTTGCAGGGTATGTGCGCCGACTTCGCGTATCGCCTCAGCTGACACTTGTGCAGGCTACGGAATGACCGAGTCTTGCGGCATGTGCGCGATCCTGCCACCAGAGCTGATGCAGTACAGCGTGGTGGGCATCCCCGTGCCGTCGATCGAGATCAAGATGCTGGACGTGCCCGACGCGGGCTACGACGCGAACGGCGACCCGCCGCAGGGCGAGATCTGCATCCGTGGGCCGTCCGTCACGAAGGGCTACTACAAGCGCCCGGACCTCAACGAGGACCCGAGCGTGTTCACCGAGGACGGCTGGTTCCGGACGGGCGACGTCGGGCGCTGGAACAAGGACGGCACGCTCTCGATCGTCGACCGCATCAAGAACCTCGTCAAGCTCCAGAACGGCGAGTACATCGCGCTCGAGCGGCTCGAGTCCGCGTACAAGGCGTGCAACCTCGTCTCGAACATCTGCGTGCACGGCTCGTCGGACCTGAAGCAGCCGCTCGCCATCGTCATCCCGAACGAGGCGCACCTCCGGCACACGCTCGAGGCGCAGAACTCGGCCGAGGCCAAGGCGGACCTGCACGCGCTGTGCGAGAGCGCCAAGGTGCGCGCGCTTGTCATGAAGGAGTGTAACGCGGTCGGCAAGAAGAACGGCTTCAAGCCGATGGAGCTCCTCCAGGCCGTCGTCCTCACGCCCGAGGAGTGGACGCCGGAGAGCGGGCTCGTGACCGCCGCGCAGAAGATCCAGCGGTCGAAGATCGGGAAGACGTTCGAGAAGGAGATCAAGGAGATTACGGAGGGACAGCGGTAGGGGAGGGGCAACGGGATGTTCGCGCGCGTGCTGGGCGGGACGTTTGACCTAGTGACGTCGGCGACGCAAGGACGACTTTACGCACGGATACCATTCATCTGCGATTTGTGCTCCTATATTATTCGGTACGAACACAGCTCTGGTGTACATTATCGCCTTGCTCTATGCATGCAAAATATGCGGAGGTTCAGAGCTCTTGAGCTCGGACTCGGAGGCGTCAAAAGATTGCCGTCCCACAGATAACGTAAGGGACCAGCCCCTATTTCGTCCTCGCTGAACAAACCATCATGATCTTCCCGGGCACCCTTGAGCGCAGAGCTTGAATCCGTGCGCTGTGTACATGGAGAAATCTGTACGCAAATCCTTCTGCACTTCACAACTCGAGGCTTCGTTCACCTCGTCATCATGCAGTGTTGGGGATAACAATACAGTGCTAGTCCGCCAAGCAGACTGCCCTTCAAGACCAGTCACGCAGTCCTCAGACGTGAGTGTCCTTTGCTATATTCTCTTGAGACTTTACTCACTTGCTGTATGGCATGCGCCCTTTTTCTTGTATGCCTTTCGTGTCAGCAGAGCATACACTGGATACGGCTTCGTCTCTTCTGAAGGCTTCGAATGTGCTCAGCAGCGACTGCAACAACTGGAACTGGCCGAATAACGACGAGCATGACACGGACAGGTTGCTCATCAAAGTCTCGGAGACGCTCCGGAAGCTCTCGATACCGAATCGCACACTTACTTGCCAACTGGCGAAGTTTTCAGGCCAGCAGTTGCGCCTCCAGCACTCAGGGAGCACAGTCAAGTATGACGCCGTCTTCGCGCTCGTCTCGCCCTCGATAACAAAGGTACCGGAGGACCTGTTTTTTTCCGACGAGACGGCGGTCACTGCCGAGTACACGCCACATACCACGGACGCGCTCAAAGTAAGCCACCTGATATTCTCCGCTCTAATAGTAACTCCTCACAATCAGATTCGGAAGCTGCTGGTCAGCGGCGCTATGTACACCATGAATGTAGATGCAAGCCGAAAATATATGTTCGGCATACGTCGCTCGCGAGGGCCACTTCAATGCGTCGTAGTCCCCGTCCAAGTCCCTGGTATCTTCGACTCTCCGCCGTCGCGGCTAGTCGCTGCTCCCAGAGCATTCCCGCCCGAATATCATTATCGGGTCGTGTTCAATGAGGTCGGCGAGGCTTTGCACGATGTCGATGATATCTCCAGTGTGCTGGCAGCTGCTCAATCCTGCATTTTCGGTGAGTATTTCGCACTCGTTCTGACCGATGCACATCTTTGACGGCCAATGTCAGCGCTCCAGTTTCTCTTTCTCGCAGGCTGGGTTCGCCGAGACATCATTACGGGGAGCTTGGCCTGATTTAGGGGCCGTGGCTTGCTAGCCGATCTGCAGCTCGAGTCTGACGCGGCGGGCGGCCCTGCAGACCCTAAGACGCTACGCTTCTTCCCATGCATAGCGCGATTAACCTGGATCGACATGTCTAGGGCTGTGCTTTTTTCCATGGCCGTCGATATCCAGCAGCAGTCGTTGTGCAGCCGTCCCCACAGATCTGGCCTTTTCCGCGCTGGTTGCTGACATGAATTCTGGCGCGTTGAGCAGGTGGCTCATTACTCGGTCATTCACAACTACGAGCACGATCTCGAGTCGATGTTCTGGGTTCTACTATCGACATACTTTGCTCGACTGCGACACCGTTCCATAGTCTTGCTGCCAGTTGAATCAGACGCCGCCGCCGTCGACGACGACGACGTCATGCACACTGTCGGCCCTACACAGCCAGCCTACACGCTCGGCGCTGTAGGGGCTCACCATCTTTGCACGAGGCTGCTCTAGTTGCGCATGAATTGCAGGCCGAGGCGTCCATTCCGCCCTACGACCTAAGAACTTCTAAGTAATAAGCGTGGTCGATCGCCTGCAGAGCCTTTGGCAGCTCCTCTCGAGGGTATGTAGTATCTCATTCACCCCTTGACAGTGAACATATCCCCTTCATCTGTCATGTAATACAACGGTGGTACTAGTACCAGTCCTATAGCAGTACTTACTGCTAGACTCTAGTGGGCACCGCGAGTCTGATACGTGCTAACTATAAGTCCACGAGGGCAGACAGAGTCTGACAAATCTTTATGGACGGCCGCTCATGCACTCATGCATTTCCGACCGTTGCTTGACCGCGTCACTTTCGCCGAACTCTGTGGGGCATGCGCATGATCTCCGGCTGCATATAAGGAACCACATACGAAAACTGCGTCCATACCGCGGCGATGCCGTCGCTCACAGCAGTACAAGAGTTCAACGCGTCCGTCTCTTCGGCCTCAAAATGCCCCGTTGGCGTCTTCGTCGGCGGCACCTCTGGCATCGGGCGCGGCATGGCTCGCGCATTCGCCCGCCATCACAAGGGCAACGCGCGCCTCATCATCATCGCACGCAACAAGGTCGCCGCGGACGAACTCATCGCCTCACTGCCCTCCCCGGCGAAAGACCTCTCCGAATTCATACACTGCGAAGCCAGCCTCATGCGCAACAATGACACCGCATGTGCCCAACTCGCCAAACGCGACGTGGAAAAGATCAACTACCTCGTGCTCTCGGTTGGCGAACTCGTCGCTCACAAGCGCGAGCTCACCGAGGAGGGGCTTGATCGGAATCTCGCTACGATCTTCTTTGGCCGTTTCCGTTGGATCCAGAATCTGGCGCCTATGCTGGACCGGGCGGCGGAATCTGGGGAGGAGGCCAAGGTCATGACGATTGCACGCGGGGGTAAGGGCGGTCCCATCAACTGGGACGACCTTGACGTGAACAACAACGCGCTGTCTCGCATGGGTGCAGAGCTACCCACGTACATCGACTTGAGCCTCCGGGTGAGCAGCGACCATGTCTCCGTCGTCGTATACGTACCTGTAGTGCTCACACGCTTTCGCAGGCTTTTGCCAAAAGGCACCCCATAGTGGCATTCACGCACTCCTACCCAGGATTCGTGTGGTCACCGCTTTTCATACGTTCACCGTCATGGGTTTTCCGCATTATGGGATACCTATCAGCCCCTTTCCTCTACATGTTGTCCATATCGGAAGACCAGAGCGGCGAGTACATGATGTATGGCATGTACCGCAGCCAGGCGGGCTTTAGCTGTGTAGGGCAGAGTGGCGACGTCGTTCAAGGATACCAGTGTACTGATGAGGAGATTGAACGGATTTGGGACTATGCATGCAACAAGTCGAACATACCTAATACCCAGTAGGACTCGCATACAATCCGCTCGTTTATTGAACAGCCTATCGTTATATTGAAGTACTGGCGTAGGACTCCCTCGGATTTCCGTTCGGCGCCCAATCATCCCAGACCTGGTACTTATTGTGCGTCTACTTACAATCCCTCACGATTGCGAGTGATTCTCACTGGCAACTTGCACTTCGCACGTGTACAAGTTTTCTCGCCACAGAGCATCAATCTGGCGTGTACATTGGGAGAGAAGTTGATTGTCTAGAACCCGACACTACAGGCATCCGCTGAGCAAATCGATACATACACATACACAATACACAACGAGATAAAGCATAGCTATGAGCAACAATCCTTGTCATAAATACATCGAGCGCGCCGCTTTACGCGGTCAGCTTAGTAACCACCTTCACCATCTGGTCGATATTGATGAACTGCACCCAGCTCTCCAACTCCTGCTTGCTCTCGTACCACACGAACTTGGAGTCCGCCATCCCGCGGAAGAACGCGCAGACGCATTGGTATTGCTCTTCCACGATCTGCGCGCGCCGCGACACGCCGAGCTGCGCCTTGAAGATGCGAAACTCCCAGCCGGTGAGCGGGTGCCCGTCGCCGGTCGCCTTCTCTTCGGGGATGTTGAACTCGAGTCGGCGGTAGTCGAAGCCTACGGGTTGGCCGATGGCCTTGATGTACGCGTCTTTACATGAAAGGACGATGCAGAGCCGGCGCAACGTGACTTCGTCGGTCTGACCATGCTTGGTGATGAGCTCGACCTCGAGCGGCGTGAGCTGTGGCAAGTCAGCGGGGAGCGTCGAGCGTGGCGCGCCTAACGCACTAGGTGGTTCATGGCCTCAACATAGGTGGTCACGGTGATGTTGCGGGGTTCGACGTGTATCTGGCGGATACCAAGGCCGATGTTGATGACGCGCCGCTGCTGGCCCTGTGTCATGGCCATGCCACAAATCGAGTTGCAGTACTCGAGATGGTAGCCGATCATGGAGGTGAGGAACTTTTCGGGGGGCATGTTGTCGGGCGCCTGAGGCATCGCGTCAGCAGGGTCGCGAGGACGCAGTTTTAGTGGCGCACCTGTTCGATCCAGTGCTTCCCATTCGCCGTCTGATTGTCGCGCCAGCGCGCCCGAGGTATGCGCCTATGCCGCATCATAAGGAGGGGGAGGAGAACGGTCATGAGCTGGCCTGAAGGCGGAGAACGCGATCAGCTCGCTGGGCGCCTAATGAGCAGAGGGGACACGCACGAAACGTATCGGGGTTCTCTGGCTCGTTCTTGATACGCTTGACGTGGGGTAGGCATTCCTTAACGATGTCGTAGCAGGCAGTGTATTCCTGGCAAAGCCATGCTCGTTAGTTGGACGTCCGATCACTCGCGCGTCGCGCTCACCTCCAGCGTGTACTCGCGGTTCAACGACATCATCCACACGAGGATAGGGCAGTCTGTGATAATCACATCCGAGGGACGTCCATGAGGGCCCGATGGCGTGGGGGTCGCGCTCGAGGGACGCGAGACGGGGTTGGTACTCATGGCGCGGGATGCAAGCTGGGCGCTGTTGGCGGCGTGAACGCGTGCGATTCAGGGTCGCGACACAAAAGCAAGATGGTGGACGAAAGCAAGAGGAATTGAGGGTATCATATGGCAAAATGGACCTTTATATGTCGCCGCCCATTGTGGACTGAAAAGGAAGAGGATAAAGAACAATTGAACGCCATCACGGAAGCAAAGACGGAAAAACAAATATAAACAATGACATGCGCGGACTCCGAGTCGTTGGCTTGCGCTTGACCACAACCTTTGCCTTCTCGCAGTTGGCAGGACAGCAATGTTACAAACATCGTCTGGATCATTCGTGAGCATACAAGCATACAGTACATGCTAGTCTCTATACGCATCACTAGTCCAAGCCTCTCGACACTGAGACTGCGCCTCCTTCAATACCTTCTTACCTCTTCCTGGATATCCGAGACACAGGACCGCAACTTGTTCGATGCCTGGATGGCCGCTTGCGAGATGCCACTCTGATGCTATCAATATCTGCTTGCACGTCGCCTTTGTTCTCCTAATCAGGCAAGATCATCTCATGCGTCGTGACTTTTCGGTCACGTTGTCACTTGTCCTCATCTTCAGGGGCGCCTCGCCTACACAAGGCTAAGCTGAAGCGCATTGTGCTGCATGTTTGGTAGATGTGATGCAATGGAAAGCACGGCACCTGAGTACTTGAGTGAACTGCAGTATGCACCTTCAAGCGCCTTCGCGTTCACAATGTGATCCAGTTCATGCAAAGCTTTGTTCCATTGATCCATGAGATTGGTACTACCGTCGTTCGTGTGCAGAAATATGGTCAGTGTGTTGGGGTTTCGTATGTCCCCGCTTGAGACCAAGTAGGGAGAGATGGAGCCCAAGTACAAGGGCCAATTTTGTATCGATGGACGAGAACCAAATAATACGCACAGCCACATGCGCGTCGTCGACAGGAACAAGCAGGGAACAAGCCTGCACAAACAACGCGTATCTCCCGAGCATTCCATTCCTTTACCAAACGGTACGTCGCTCGACCATATCATAGGCTTACAAATGACACAAGACTAGAAAGTATTGTATCTAGACAAGACCGGCAAGGCGACTCGGCCGCTGAAGATTACCGGGCCTTAGATTATCTCATTGTTTATCCTCATTGTAAGCTTTCAAAGCTCATTCTCGATGAACTACGTTGCTGAGATGCTGCAAGAGTCACTGCAACTACAATGTCCGACTCCACACTCCTCACTGACAGCATGCAAAACGCCCCCCACACCCAACCCTTTGATCTGGAAACCGACGTCAAATCGCTCAGAGAAAAGCTCGCTCTCTTCAATCCGTCCTCGTCAGCCGACTGTCTTGCTATGAGGCCCAATATCCATACCGCATTGGAAGCTCTCAACTCATATACCGCCGAGATGGACCGCATTGTAGCGTCTTACACAAAACTTGCGGCGGAGAGGACCGAGCTCGAAAAGCACTACGCGCGCGCAGTCTGGCTCTGCAGCCCTCTGAGCCGTCTCGTTCCGGACGTCTTGCGGGAGATCTTCAAGCACGTCACGAACACCCAGCAGTACTCCCTAGAGGATCATCACTCCTCTCCCCTGCGTTTGACGCACGTCTGTAGGGCCTGGCGGTCCGTCGCGTTCGCGCACACTTCGCTCTGGGCGTCGATAAAGCTTCAAGAGCACGAGTACTCTGACTTCAACGACAACGAGTCTGGCCTCGAAAAGGCCGTCAAATTCCACCTCGAAAGGTCCGGTTCTTCGCCTCTCACGATATTTATTGGCAGCGACAACTACGCCGTCATGTCGTTACTCAATGCCGAGCGCCATCGCTGGCGAAAGTGTACAACCACCGCTTCAGTCTATCGCTACGGAGACAAGAAGCCACCGCGATACGCTGCCTTGGAGGAGCTCGAGCTCCGGCAGAGGGGAGGGACCGTGCACTTCATCGACACGCCGCGACTCCGCTCGTACAGCGGGCCTCTAGACGGCACCTTCCTCGCATGGCACCAGCTCACAAGCGTCGCCATAACCTACGGCGAGGTCCAGCTTAGCAAGATTGTCGAGCTCCTCAGCTACTGTGTCAAGCTCGATTCGCTCAGAGTCGACTATCCGACGAACGACATAAAATCCATGCCTGCCGCGGCGGACACCATCCCAGCCTATCCCCGCCTTCGCAAAGTCCGTTTGGTCTGCGGTAATCTCAACTTCAAGTCTGTGTTGCTGGTCTTCTTCAGCTCGTTCACGGCCCCGGCGCTCGCGTCACTCGATATCTGCATCTCGTGCGAGGCGGGCAAATCCAAATGGTCGCAAAATCTCACGAAAGTCCTTTCGAAGTTCCTCTCCCACTCCCCAGCGCTGACCGCGCTCGCGCTCAAGAACATGCCAATCCCAGTGGGTAGTCTCCGCGACCTGTTCGCCTGCGCCCCGGCTGTCGAGCACCTCGTCTGGTGGGAGATGCAGAATGGATACAACCGCTCGAACCTCTCTGCGCTTTGCTCCACACTCCACCAGCTCACGTCCCGCGGAGATGGCGAGGAACTGGGTCGCGACGTTCTACCGCGCCTGACCCGCCTGGAGATTAGCGGCGGTCTTGCGAAGCCGCGGCCGCTGCAACACTATCCCGGTTACTCCAGGAAGAACACTGACTCCTCGGCTGAGCAGCCTGAACCTGCGAAGCTCATCCGCTCGCGCGCTGCCGACGGTGGGAAACTGCGTCATGTCGTCCTGGAGTACCTCCGTGAGTGCGACATGGACGATGATGTGCGAGAGGAGCTACGATCTCTACTTGAATCGTTCGTCGTCCGCGAAGTGGTCAAGAAGAAGCGGGACGTCTTTCAGTATGACGACTCGGAAAGCGAGATGGGCTCGGGAAGCGAAATGGACGAGTCCGAAGAATATGCTGACGATTTCTCGTATTATGGCTCCCACATGGAAGGATTTGGAGGGATGGGGGGGATGTACTACTGATATTCGGGCGGGCCTTGCCGGCAAGGGTAACATACAAGTACTGCTTTGCTTGGCCAATGCTTGTGAAGTACTAGTAGTATGCATCATATCCATCGTAGGACGAATGGATGGGCCACGCTCTAGTCGGCCGAATATCAGCTCATGACCGCAGACCTGCCGCAGGCAGGCTTTTTTTCGGACTGAGGGTCGAGCGCTCAGTCAAGCTTCTTGCCATTTACAGCATTTTGCGGAAACCTTGTCACACCTGTCCCGGAAAAGTATAATAAAATCTGATGGACTTCGCCATGAGAATCGCGTCAATCCAAGTCCCGCGCTGGCGTCTCGTCCTTAGCCCTGTTGCTGTATGCGCTTTCCTACTAGTACCCACCGTCTGTTTGCTTGCCATGTCGTACCGCAAAATCAGCCTCGATCTGAAGCAGCAAGAGTTATAGATTGTCAGAATTGGGTGTCAGCTGCAGAATCGGGTGTCAGCCGCAGCGAGTTGGCTTTCCCAAGTCCCCGGCGACGAGGAGGGAGAGTCATCGTCGGACATGGCGAGTACGGGGTGAGTACCGCCCCGGGTTGTGGAGGTGAGAAACAAGCACATACGCCATTGCCAGCGCGGGGCTTTGATTGACGCCATTCTCACGGCGAAGTCCATCAAATTCTATTATACTTTTTCGGGACAGGTGTGACAAGGTTTCCGCAAAATGCTGTAAGACAACAAACAATACAAGGATGGGCTGACTCCTTCGAGACCATTGACAAGCAGATCGCTACTGCACCGACCGGTAGCATGCGCGTTTCAAGCCTTCGCTTCAATCCCCTCCATACTGGGGTTCTCATCCTGGACGTTCTGCGTCACAGGCGGTCCCGCATAGTGAAGGCGTCCATCTACCAAGATACATATAAGAACCAGCGCAAGACGAACACGTCAAGTCAACGTACTGAGCATATACCAAGCCGCACTGATCACCGCGAACCCTACAAATACAACTGAGGCATAATCTGGCGTTCGTCGTTAGCAGATCCTGGCGGACAGCCCATAATACTCACTCATCGTCGACTTATCCACGGGAAGCACGGCCGGCATAGAGAACAGCACCATCTCTAACGCCACCCAGAGAAGAGTTATACCATTAATCGCCCATCCCCACTTCCCCAGCGAGTAGGGGGCATCTTCCACCCCCTTCCTCCCACCTAGCAGTAGCACTGTGATCGGAATCGCGTAGCTCGCACCGAGGCACATCACCTCGACACCAACGAAGGCGTTAAACGCCGCGCTTGAGCCAAGGTAGATCAGGCCAAGGAGCGCTTGCACGGTTATGCAGAGCATGAACGCATTGAGGGGCAGCTCGGAGAATCGAGGGTCAAGCTTGGCGAAGGCCGCATGAAAAGGGATCCCCTTGTCACGCGCAAAGGACCATGTCGCGCGCGACGCGGCGCAGTTGATGGAGATGGCACAGAAGAGAGCGATCCCAAAAACTGCGCAAAGGGCTTGTCAGACTGCGTATTCTTATGAGATTGCACGCGCACTGACTGATGAACCACTGCGCGAAAGTTAGAGACAGAACACAATTCAGAAAGCGCGCATAAGTTACAACGCACCATGCCGAATCCTCCGCCTTTCGAACCCATAATCATCGTGAACATCACGGCCGTCGGCTGACCGGATGCGACTGTCAGGCAAATCAATACGGCTCGAGCCATAGTCAGATACGCACGCACCACTCAGTAGCACACCGATATCCGGCAGCGTGAAGTTGATAGGGAGAATGAAAACAACACCCATCAAGCATCCAATCGGGACCGACCATACCATCGCTCGCGGGAGGTTGATGGAAGGTTTATGCACTTCCTCTGCCATGCTGGCGACTGAAGAATAACATAAGACGGTCAAGGATGATGAGATTAGACAATGCACGCACTCATGCCAACTCCAGAAAACGTGTAGCCTGCCTGTAAGGCGCATCCTCAGTTGGCACGCCGTACTAGCAGTGATTCCAACTCACGGGAAATAAGCCAATAAAGAAGGTCCATCCGGGAGACCATCCAGAGAACGACGCGTCGAAATGCGTAAAGGCGAACACTGCAGAGTGTCTTCCGACCTTCGCCTCAACGGAGAGACAGACCAGCATGACTGAGCTGCCGCGTGAGTGAAGAAAAGATCTCCCGAAAGTGAAGTCATGTACCGACTAGGCCGATAACCATCCAGTATGCGGAGACGATCTTATTGGGAGAGTAAGGCTGGTGCTGCGCGCTATATTGAAGAATCACACGTACCTCTAGCATAGGCAGGTGACGGTTGAAGAATATGCAGAACGTGCTAGTAATTAGCAAAACTCCAAGAAAAACGAGATCTGCGGGATAGAAAAGTAACTGATGAGCTATCAATCCGTCAGGTGGGCATAGGGGAAAGCGCACATGTCTGCCACGCCGTCGCTTCCCATGCAGGGTGAAAAATGGCCACCCCAGCGACGAAGAACTGCGCTGTTGCCTGCAAGGCCGTTAGACATGGTCAAAGGGCACTTCACGCATGACGTACGAAGGAAACACTCAAAGCGAGCATCCAGTCGCCGGTGACAATTAACCAGCCAGTGATATAGGAAAGCAGAAGGCGGTGGCGCGCGGGAGCAAGACGGTAGCACCAGTAGTACGCGCCTGCAGACGTGGGGTACTTAGAGGCAATCTCGCCCAAAGAAAGGGCGACGAAGAGGGAGAGCAGGGATACGAGGAGAAGCCTATGAGGAAACATGGATCAGGGGCAGATTCTCTGAGACGGCCGGCCACGTTGATTTGACTACGTACCCCCAGAACATTGACGCAGGCCCTCCACCGACAAGGGATGTCGCGATGGGCGCTGCTAGGCCGCAGGCTGTGGGCAATCCGTCATATCAGGGTGCATCTGGAAAATGTTGACGACATACGAACTGCCAGGATTGCTACAGGAACACTCGCTCAGCCACGACATACGCGTCTCAGCGCGTACATGGAGTCTCACCCAACGTCACTGCGATTGAGCGTCAGAGAATGAGCTACGAACTTCATAGGGCAGACGCACTGAAGAGTATATGCGGAAGCCGTCTTGACTGACCGCCTGTTCAGCAGAGTGTATCTAGAGTGAAGAGCATGCACTCACCCTCACCAGCTCTTGCTCGTAGCCGAGCTCCTTGAGGTCGTCGACAGCGCGCACATCGTCGATCTCGATGGAGCCTTCCTTCCTTGAACTCATCGTCTATCGTGACGATGACCAAGTAGGCGCAGAGATGGCGGATGAGAGAGAACAAGAAGCAGAGCCCGATGTCAGTCCAATGCCCGACCTTGCGCATTTTCGCAGATTGGCTACTGCCGATAGTCTACTCCGCGATGGACGGATGTAAGTCCATTGGATACGCGCCTCATGACTGAGCACTGAGCTGATAGGCAGGAGGCGGTTCCCGCCCACCATCATCTAGGCGCCTCCAGAGTGCTGTCTCGGTGATGGAAGAATGAATGAGAGACGACGTTACAGTAGGTTTGAGCATTCCATCCGGCACATTCCGCGAGTCCAGCACTCTATATTGAGCTAAGCTGAGGAACGCACGTCATGTCGGCCAATCTGCATCGAACTAGACATGCAAGTTAGATGGAGGGAACAGGATCGGACGATACTATCCGGCGATGAATGTGCGCACCAAACATCCTTGCGAGTCCTTTAGGTCAAGCTGGCAGTATGTACTTAGTGAGAACAATGAAGCACTTTTGAATGCCTGACGTCGGAATCTCAGAGCTTCAGTGTTGCAAACGTAGACGGTCAAGGGGTGGTCGATCAGGAAATCGGGTACAGAGATGTGCTCGCGTGCGCGCTCCACGCCGGGCGCTCGGCACGACGGCAAAATCGGCACGCGTGCGGACACAGGTGAAGCAGTCACCACCGCGGCGCGCTTCGCTAAGTACTCAGTCGCTCGCCTGCCTCATAACAATGCGCGCAAGCGCATCCATCCACCCGGGATCCGTGAGGCTTCATCGATGCTGTAAATACCGAATAAATTTGCGACAATAGAGCCTGCCCATGATTACACCCAGTGTCAATGGGAATGAGTATTGCTCGCCTCTCGCTTCCCACCGTCGCAGCGCCTTCTTTAATCATGCACCCATCCTGCCCCATCCCCGCGAGCTCCTCCATGACCCCCACAATGGGACTATACAGGTGTACGACTCTGAGTCGGCTGGGATCTCAGATCCATCGTCGTTTTAGATGTAGTGTTTATTCCCCGAGCACATCGAAGGACATACGCTAAACTACAGCCAAACCCTAACCTGAAGATAGTCGGACGAGCACCAAAGGCAGGAGGTGCGAATGAGCTTGGAACGAGCCGTGAGCAGGCTGAGCAGCGTCACAACCCCGCACGCGTGCCGATTTTGCCGTCGTGCCGAGCGCCCGGCGTGGAGCGCGCACGCGAGCACATCTCTGTACCCGATTTCCTGATCGACCACCCCTTGTAGACGGTCGACTTTAACGGTCCACAACCCGGTGTGACGGTCCGACATCCAATAAGGACCCACACGTGTCAACACAAGCAAACAAATGGCCGGACTTCTTGCCCCACAAAACGGTCGCTGCTCCTAGACCAGCTGCAGATCTGCGCATCATCAGCCGAAGTATCCATGCAGGAATCTTGACTAGTGACTTACCAACACGCGCGTTGATACAACAAGTCGTATTCTGGGTTTGGAAGCGCAAACCTTCGCATAGTTATGTACAACAGGAAGGATGTCGAGTACGTATATGAGGACAGATGGATGTGAGCGGTCAAAAAGGGCGTGAGTGGTATACAAGAGGGAATAAGCAGCGGGCATAGCGGAGCGAAGAGCAGGTCCCGGCATCTTTAAAGAATAAAAAGGTCGTCAAGGGGAAGGAAGCGAGGGGAGAATGGAAAGAAGGAGAAAGGGATGGTAAGTACAGTCGATGGATGAGAAGGAGGGAGAATATGCAATGTGGAATGCCGGTGACGGAGCACATGATGTGAGCGTTCTTCGAGAGCATAAGTACAACAACAGATACAGCGATGAGCGACGGCGCGGCGACAGCGGACGATAACACGGCGACGAGGGCGAGAACAACACCTGCGGGAAACCATGTCCGAGTCATGCGCGGTCGTACACGAGATATCTACATGGCGGCATATAACATAGAGGGGGCGGGCATAATGGCGTTTAGTACGCGTGCATAGAGTTGTCGTAGCCATGGTCGTGAGAGTAGTCCGGCCAGATCATCGGCGGATGGATCTGCTGGCCCATCTGCGACGATTGGTCATCCGGGATCGCCATCGGCGGGTGCAGGTACGCCGAGAACAGGTCCTCCTCGTGCTGCGGGAGCATCGGCGGGTGGAACAGGTCCATCGGGTTCTCCGCCGGCTGGTGGTACTCGTTCTGCTGAGGGAGCATAGGCGGGTGCCAGTACGCGTTGCTGTTCTGGTTGCGCATGATGGGCCCCGTGTTCCAGTTGTACGAGGGGAAGGACGAGAAGGGGAAGTCGGACATGGAAGACCGCTGCGAGTGATTCGAGCTCGTCACACCGCTGCTCATGCCCGACGCCGCGCCCGAGGAGTACCCGTCGTTGTACGAGCCGTATGAGACCGCGGAGGACGGCGGCTCGGACGCGGAGTCGACGCTCATGCGCCGCCGCTTGCTCGTGCGCGGGCTCGTCGTGAGGTCGTAGTCGGACACATCCGCGGATGTAAACGGCAGCGGGTTCTCGCTCGGGTACTGCAGCGTCAGGTGGTCAGGATTGTACGGACCGGGGAAGCTGTTCTGGAACGTCGTCTGGTACTGCTGCTCCTGTCCGTTGTTGTCCTGCCCAAGCGCGTTCATCAGCTCCGACGACGTGTTGTTGTTGCCATTCTGCGCGGACATCGGCTGCGCGTACGACTGGTGCTGTTGCTGTTGCTGCTGCTGCTCGTCCTGCTGCTGCTGCGGCGCCTGCACGTACTCGTACGTCTGCTGCTGCACCGTCGTCGAATCCGGCGCGAGCACGGGCGAAGCATCCCGCGACGGCGACGCTCGGCGGCTGACGCCGGGACTCGCCGATGGGGTCTCGCCGAACCCGTTCGCGCGCCCTGCCGCCGCCGCGCGGGCGGCCTCATGACGGGAGCGCTTGCGGATGATATCTGACTTCATCGAAATCGGCCGGGACGTGCCGTGCAATTTGTAGTAGAGACCACACCTAGGGTGGAGCAGTGAGCAACAAAAAGAAGCGAAATGAAGGGTCACGTACGCATTGCAGACGGTCTTGCCCTCGTCATCCTTGCGCCAAAGCGGTGTTGCCGTCGTGTGGCAATTGTAGCATTGCGCTGGCGGCGCGTGAGATCCGTAGTTAGCGCGAGGCAGAGCAGCTGGGTTACCCATCACGTCGGCGACCTCTTGACGAGGCTGGCTGTTGTTGCGCCCGCCGTCATTGTTGTTGCGCATGCTCTTGGGGCGTGGGCGCTTGTGCTATAGGATGTTTAGCTACGTGTACAAGACTTAGAGAGAAATGGAAAACTCACCAACTTGCAATACAATCCACATGCATTGCAGTTGAGCTCGTCGTTGAGCCCACGGCGCCATAGAGGCGTATGCGTGGCGCCGCAGTTCGAGCACTCCGCCTTGACGCCGCCCGGTGCGGTGTTGTTGTTGGCACTGCGGAGCGACGCGGCGGACATGTTCGTGACCGTGGCGGAGGGACCAGGCGCACGCGACGAAGTCGAACCCGACTTGGTGTTGACCAAGAGACTCGGGCGCGCGATGGGCGTGCTCGCGCGGTCGGTGAACATCGAGTTCACCTTCGACGGCGCGACGGTCTGTGGCACGGGCTCCGGCATGTGGTGGGACATTGGCGCAGCCTGACGGAGCTGATTGCTCAGGCCAGGGTCGCTGGAGTCGTCCTCCGAGTCGCTGCTGCTGTCGGAGTCGCTCGTGTGGCCGGCAGAGGAAGAAGAGGTGGCAGACGCGGAGGAGGAGGCCGGGGAAGTAGACTTGTTGTACGTGGCGGACTGCTGAGCCTGGTTTTGCTGTTGCATGTCGGACATCCTGATGTCCTGGTGCGTCTGGTGCTGATCAGAGTCCGCAGCGCCGTAGCGCCTCCAGTCGCCAGGACTATCGGCGGCGTCGACGGTGTTGAGGAGATCGTCGAGGGGGAGCTCGATCGTAGGACGAGGGATGCTGAACTCGTTGTACTGTTGCGCGACACCTTCGCCGTAGGTCATGCGATTCGAGACGGAGGGCGCGGAGTAGAGGAGAGCAGAGGGGCCGAAGTCGTTGGAGAAGACGGAGGGAAAGTGGAGCGACGCTTGGTGGTTGTGATCATACGAGGCCTGGGGGCTGGAGCGGGCCTGCTGCGGCTTGCTTTCATCCTCGACGACCATGTCGTCGACATTTGGGCGCGGGGCGCGGGGGCGCTTGGCGAACTCGGACGAGGGCTTGAAGTCGGGCTTGGGGACGGGCGCGTTGGAGGCGGGGGAGGGCTGCTCGACGCTGAAGGTGAATTGCATGCGGTTGATCGCGCCCGGCTGTGTGTTCTGGCTCGCCTCGCGGTTGCGCTCCTTCTCGACCGCGCGCTGGCGGATGAGGTCGGACGATGGGTTCCGCCTAAAGTCGGGCGCCTCGAGCTCCTCGATGGACCTATGGATCGTGTCAGGGCGCAGGGTTCGCGCGGCGGGGGATAGTTCACGCACCTGCCCTTCTCGCGGTCGAGCTTGTCGCCCATGTGCTTGCTGAGCTTCTTGAAGTCCCGCTTCGACTTGGCGTTGTCGGTGTCCACCATCAAGTTCTGGAGGTGCCAGAGCCGCCAGCTGAGGTTCTCGAGGCGCTGGCCCTGCTCGAGGAAGCTGGCGACCTTGGTGCAGACCTGTGGGCGCATATAAGATAAGCGCCCTGCCGCGTGTAACAGCGACCTAGGGCGTACCTTCCACGTCTTCGTCAGGCTCTCGGTGTCATTGAGGTTGCTGAACGCGACGAAGGATTTATTTCCCTGCATGGCGCTCGTTATCAATCGGAACGGCATGGGGGAAAGAAGGGCGCGCCTTGAACTTGAGATTGATGATGTTGGGCATTTAACAGGGCCTGCGAACAGCGTGCTGGGCAAACAAGGGGGATAGCTCGAGCGATAAAGAGAAGGTCAAGACGGTTAAAGACAAGTTGCGGAAATACCACGAATTACAATTGACGGAGCTCCTTCCTAAACCGGCAGCTGCACCCCGACACGCTGCACCCTAAATTTCCAATATTTCCTCCATCTCCGGTCCCTGAAGTCGAACATGAACCAGTAATTAATTCTATTCACAGCCTATTTCTCTATCCCACATCGTCAGAGCCAGAAGGCAGTCCCTACGCGCCCCAGACGCGTCCGCGACGCGTACCAGACGCAAGCGCATTATGTACCGACCCGCGACCCGCGACCCGCGCGTCCGTCCAGAAAGTCCATCATTGAAGCAACGTCGGAGCGCGCTGCCGCATCGGCATCGGTAAGACACGCCTCTGAGGTGCCTGCCCTAAAGACGCCCCCCGCAGCGAGAGCAGCCACCCACATGCTACGCGGGCATCGCGGAAGGCGGGCCCCGTCTTCTCTGATACACTGCCCCCCGCGAAGCGTCCGCCGCACCAATGGGTCACTGGCGGGTCGACGACGGCAAGCGCACGCACTTTACCCGCCCCATACCTCACATCACAGACCACAGTAGCGCCCCCACGCACGTCCGCTGCTCAAGAGAATGCGGCGCATGTGACTCCCCTAGCGCGCCGCCCCCGACTTCGCGCTCCCCGGGCTCGCAGGTGTATCTGCGAAGAGAAGCGCACGAGGGTGCACAGTTCTGATCCATTACTGGCTCCGAGCGCCATAATAACCCAGGTTCGATTTCACAACGCGCACGTACATGTTGCTTTGCCGATGGAGAGCGTAAAGATGGCCCTCCGCGCGCCGCGGGCGCTATTCCCTGGTGGCACTCAGCAGTATTCCCCCGATAATACAAAGGGGATTTACATACAATTGCGCTCCCTCGCCTCTTCCCATTACGTGCGAGCGACGCAGAGGATACGTTTGGCGGCGTCCGCCGTCGCGCCCCCAACAAAATGACAAACACGCCCATGCATTTCCCATGCTCGACCCGCACGATATACGTCGGCACATCATGACCGTCGCACAGCAGACGCGCGAGAAGATGCTGACCGGACCAGGCGGCCCATTCCTCCATGTCTTCACGTAGTCTGCAGATGGTTGTCCCAGTCACGCGAAGAAGAACGAAGACAAAAATGCTGGAGCTGTGGATGGTGTAAGCATCACGGGGTACCCTCGGAGGCCAATCACAACAGGCGCAGGTAGCGCGCGAACTTGACCTCAGCCACAGGACCGACTTCGGCGATAGCTTCGCTCCTGCTGGGGAAAAAGCGACGGCCGTCCTGTTGCAGTCGACGCAAAGGTCTGGTCTGCGACCGCACCGTTCGCGGAGGGGGCTGAGGATTGGCCACCACCGGTCGAGGACACCGATAGCCTATATTTCTGAGTCTTCCCCACGCATCGCGGGCCGTCGGTCTGTGCCGCCCTTTCCCGTCTGGTCCATACTGCGTGTCCGTGCCCTTCATGCGATCTTGTCAACCCAAAGCCCCGGCAAAGACATGGGACTCACCTCCTATATCTTGCCCTAAACCCTGCTCGCACCGAAGATGCGTCAGCTGGGTACCGGTAAACCCACTCTAGTGTGCCCTGGGCGGCAACGAGGCATCAGAGGCGTCAACAATGGCAGTCAAACGCGTCAGCGCCGCCGGCAGACGCCGTATCGTTGTTCTGAAAAAGGGCATCCCGTTTTATCGATGGCGCTTTCTGTACATCAGCGCAATATAGATCGAGCAGGGAGAAGACCTGGAGAAGTCGATGCGACTGGAGCCGGGACGCGATCGCGACATAAGAAACCGGAAGGCAGCGCCCAGCGCAACCGACCAGCCCGATACCTGCGTATCGCGGATCCCCACAGTGTGTTTAGAAGGGCTTCGCCAAGGCTTCGCGTTCATCTTACGCGGAACTCACGCAGGATAACTCCATGGTAGATCTCTGCAATCCCTCGTCATCCTCCTGTAGTATCAGTCAATGCATGCAAGGCGCAACATTGGCACGGTCAGATGCTCACCTTCAATCGGAGGTGGCGCGGTCGGAGTCGGACCAAGGACGCGTCCGTATCACCAAGTACACGAGGAAGTTGATGACCATGAACGTGTCTGAGGACCAGATAGCACGCATCCGGCGACTGGGCCGTCTGGCCACGCAAACGGAGCGCTGCGGGGGCGTTGTAAGACCAATCAACATAGGGCGCCTCATGTCGTTCGCGCCGTCGTCGCGTTTGAAGCCCGGAGGCGGCGGCGTGATTCTACCTTTAGAGTTCTTGCAGGGCGCCCTCGGCATCGACATGCAAGATGGGCCAAGCAACGAGGCATAAGGGTTACAACCTCGATTGAGGGTGTCCCTTGTTCCTTCGAAATCGTTGATTATACTGCCTCGAGGAGCCTGCCACGCCTCGAGTAACCCATCCTGACGGGGGCCGCCGCCTCGAGGACAAGCTCGGAGCAAAATCCCAACGAAGCATAACGAAGACACGCCGGGATGGCTTTTGGCGCCGCGGGATGGGGGACGCGGAGAGCCTTGGCCCAGTGCAACGGACGCCAATTTCGCGGAGTTGGAAACCGCATAGATGGATAGATAACAGCTATAACCCGCGCCTTGTGAGCATTGAAGTGGGGAGAGCCCACAAGAAATGCAGGTCTAGACCGTCATGGCATACCTATAGGCGCCCGAACCGCATATGAAGAAGGGCTTCGGGGGAAATTCCTGATAGTTGTGCTGCATGATCATGCACCCTAGGGGATGCGTGGATGCTAGAAGATGCTCCCGATACTGAGCTCGGAGACTGGGAAGGCCTAGCGGTCGTCCGTTCCGCTCGAGTTCATCCGCACCGAGGGAACAGCCCCAACGAATGGCAAGCGCACAGGCACGGCGGAGTGTACGACAGTGATGAACATTGAGTATTGAGTAAGAGTAAAGGCAGGTGAGAAGTCTAGAGTAGGATATAGCGAGGACAGTGGGCAACGAGATGGTGGTCGAAAGCAAGTGAGCGGTGAACGGAAAACGTGTTATCGTCTGCGAATCTAAGTATCTGATTCGCCCACGGTCACCTGATCGGTCCGGAGCGCCGTTCATTCTCAACATGACATCACGAGCGAGCGAGGCTCCTCTCGACCCCTGTATGGCAGTGTACCGGGCGTCATCCTCTGTCAGCGCATTTGCTGCCACCGTATAAGAGCCTGGGTCATAAAAGCGCAGCCTGCACTTTCCCCTCATCCACACCCTTCACCATGTTTGATAAGTCCAGCAAGAACCAAGGCGAGAAGGAGCAGACCTTCAATATCCTTCCTCATCCTGCCGTGCGTCTTCCATTATCTACATCATGAATTGGACAAGTTGACTGACACTCGACGCAGAAGAGCAACGATCCCGCGGACCTCAACCCTCCGCATCAGGGAGGCGGTCTGAGGAGTAACCCCATCCAGGGAGCCTTGCATGCGCGCGACCCATATGTGCCACCCCCGCACATCCGCAACAACATGCCAGAGCCAAAGGTAAGCCGTTGTTGTTCCACAAATGTCCGCTTCTGAACATGACTTGTTAGGGTCGCGACGAGCTTCGTGCGCGTCAGGCGGAGTTGAACCGCAAGTGATAACGAGTGCTATCCTACTTATGTGCGCTGTTGCGCCGTGGCATCGCTCAGATATGTAGCGGTACCAGCCAGCGTACAAGATCAAGAGAGAATGTATATGTAGCATAGGATGTCTTTCCCTCGAATCTCGCTCTCATGCAACCGCCGTGCAATCGTAGATGAAGTCATACGTCTTTGACATGTACACCCTTTCTGTGCCGCAGAGCACGTTGCATTGTCGCTGACTGGCGAGCTTCAATTGTAAACAAGAGTTTAGTGCAATGAGACTACATATAGGCCCGAGTCGAGCCTGCGGAGTCGCAGACTGTGCAAAGCATGGGCGCTTTCAAAGGCGGGCTTTCGGTCGGTTTGCGGTACATAAGTAATCTCTCATTCATGCAAAGAGCGTTGGTATTAAATAAGGAGTGTAACCTCTGCAAGGTAGTAGGTATAGATAACTTAGATAGCTTTTACGCTCCTAAGGAGTCTCAGAACGTCAGTCCGGTATCGCAGGTCACCGGCGCATCGTAATCCTCCGTCAAGGCGTTCACAATCAGACCCCATACTCCCGTGTCCCATGCTAGACCCGCATGGCCCAACTGGTCTTCCGGGCACGTATCCTGCACGAGGATATTGCGCACGCCCTCCTCATCGACGATGCTCTTCTCGGGAGGCACGAGCTTGTCGTTGGTCGACATGATGATCGTCGCCTTGTTACCCGGCTGCACCACGGGGTTGCCGTCGTTCAACTCCTTCGTCGTCTCTCCGCCCACCGCGAGGTCATCGCAGCCCGCGCACCCCACCGTCTTCAGTACGAGCGCGACCGCGTCCCGTGTCACATTCCCGCCGATGTACCAGAGGTCCGTGAAGCCATAGTACTCGGCGCCGTGCATGGCCGGGCCCAGCGCTACGAGGTGCTCGACAACGTCGCTGATACCCGGCTGCGACCGCGGAACGTACAAGGCCTGCACACCGCCCTCGGAGTGGCCGACGAGGTCCACCTTGCTGGCGCCGGTCTTGTCCAGGACCTCGCGCACGAAATCGGCAATCTCGACGGCCGAGTCTGCGAGCGGCTTGAGGCCACCGATCCAGGGAGCCAGAGTGTGGGCACCGTAGGTGAGCGAGAACGTGCAGAAGTCAAGCTTGTTGAGGTAGATCTGCAGGAGGTTGAGGTCGACCTGGTCATCGGCGGAGAGGCCGTGCAGCAAGACCACGGGGTTGGGGTGGGTGGTGGAGGAGCAGGAGAAGTTGTTCTCCGGAGCTCCATACCACGGCGCCGTGGTCAGGGCGTCGGGGATGGAGATGAGGTCGCGGGCGTCGACGGGTGCGGGGGAGGGGGAGGGGAGGGCAGCGGTCGTGAGGGCTACCGAAAGAGCGAAGAGCAGGTTGACGACGGCCATGGTATGCGAGACCTGAAGGTGGCTTGGCGATGTCGGACTGACCGAGGATGCGCACTGGATCGAGGAGCGAATGGCGACTGAAAAACATGCATGGTCTTCTTATACTTGCATTGAAGACGTTTCAAAGATCCGTTGTAGGTATATCTGTGACGCTGGAAAGTGCTGAATTTCGACGGCCGTACGGTGTCCTGGCGGTCGAGTGTTTCGCGACAATACGCGCCATGCCGGTGACGTCGTTCTGCGCCAGTTCAGCGAAAGTTAGATGTTCATTTGAGACCCTGTCCTGCGAGATAGCTTCAGGGCAACCTGAGATACTGCGTCGAAGGCGTGTTGGGAGCCAGTTGGGACCCACTCGCTGAAGTATTCGCGCAGGAGACGGAGTCCTGGAGGCCACATGAAAGCGCGATCGGCAAATGATGCGAACATTTGGGTATGATAAAGCGAATCAATCAACGTCGGTGTCGGACCACGTTCCGCGCGCTCTGAGAGACTTCAGCATGACCCGGCCAGCGCCCCTGCAGCGCCCAGTCTTCTGTTCAATGCGCTGACTCAGCAACGCGCAGATACAGTCCAAAGCCGCTTGAGCGCCACGCGAGCTTTCCGGAAAGGCCGCTGAACTTGCGGACTGAATTGAGGCTGGAGTTCGAGCTAACAAGTTGGGACGCCGATAGCCCGCTCACTGCACTACTGAGGAGCGTCCGATCATCGATGGTACTTCCCAGGTACTTCCCTCAGCTTTCTCCAGGCACTGGCCACTCCAGGGCCACTCTGGCCTGCGCAGAACACGCTCGACGGAGTAGACGGGCTGTAGACGGGCACCCACATGTTGCTGCGGAGTACTTGAGCATCAGTAAACTATGATATGGGCCTCGGACCTCAGAATTCAGCGCGCCAGCAGCGCGCTGAAGTGGCGCATTAGTCCAAAATCTGAGTTCAACTTTCAAGTGGAAGCGGACGCGGAAGAACTTCGGCGAATGCCTAAGGGACTACATGTGCACGTGGACCTCACGTGAACGTCACTCGCACGACTTGCATCCAACCTTCATCTGCCTCGTCAACGCGTCAACGTTCAACACCGAGAACGCATCCTCAGCCTGCTTTCTTGACCGCTCCTCGGCCATTAAGAGACCTTTGCTATGAGCTTACTCGACGCATGCTTTTGACTACGACCGACTCAGACCGCTAACGGCGAAGTCCGCGGCTCGCGCGGCTGACACCTCAATGGCCTTCATAGTCTTTCCAAGGAATCTGCAGCTTTTCTGGGGGCTCTGTAGCCCTACACGGTCCTCGGCGCTACTCCGTAGCTCACATACGCTGTGCTTAGTCTGCAACGTAGCCATCTATCCGGCGGCGTGTCTGTCTAACCGATGGCGACTTGCCCTACCTACCGACGGCATGTTCTAACACCTTATGGCGCGTCCACCCTATCATGCGGCTCGTCCTACTATCCGACATCTAAAGTGGTGTCAAATCCGCTGCGTGTTTTGTCACATCCATATGGTGGGCAAAGGATTATGTTGCTGTGAGCCTGTCCTTCACTTCCCGAGAATTGAACGGCTGGTTGACGAGGCCTTTCATACACATGTGCCAACCATGAAGCTTTGTGCATATAAAGCTACGTCTCGTTCGTATACTTTTTTGTGCCCTAATCCTTTGAAAACGTTTGACGCTTAGATCCATGTTTGACGACCATAGCCTGAGGCAACAATCCTAGTCTATATCTTGTCCGTGGTCCCCTCGCTCGGCGCTAAATCCTCTCCCGCAACATGTTCCACATGACCTCCTGACTCGTTTCTCGTATGCCCGACTTCATCGCCGCCGCGCCGCCAGGGCGGGAATACGTCCCTCTCATTCGGCCAAGCTTCCCTCACGCTGGATTCAGTTCCTTTCACGTACGTCCAAGCTTAGCTGATGTACGGCTAGACGCAGCCTCACTTACGAAGCCTCCACAATATAAGGAGGGCTCGCCGTGCTGTTGGTTCCTCAGCAAGCCTCTTCCAGTTCTCCCCTCGCGACACCCGAGCGCCGCAGCGCCCGAATGCGCCTGCCTCATAACCACCGCATATCCACCCAGCTCATATTCACCTACCTCGCACCCACTATGCCTGTCTTCACGCCCCTTCTCGCCGCTTTGAGCGCCGCGAGCGCAGTCAACGCGTACAACGGTGCCGGTGAGCAGACTTGTTATGCTCTTCTCTCACATCACCCCTCATCCTCTTTGCAGCCACCTGGTACTATACAGAGACCGGCAACCGCGGCGCGTGCGGCGCGTACAGCAAGAACAGTGACCCGGTCGTTGCCTTGCCGTACAGCGTATGGCAAAACGGCGCCCACTGCTGGCAGCACATCGGCATCTGGTGTAAGTGGGCTCGCCGCAGCTCATCAGCGACGACTGACATCCTCTACAGACGGCAACCGCTGGGTAGACGCCACTGTCGTCGACCTATGCCCGAGCTGCGAAGGCTACCACATCGACCTGTCGCCAGGCGCCTTTACAAAGCTGGCCAACCAAGACGCCGGTCTTATTCAGGTGTCCTGGGATTTTGAGTAGACGCGCGCTGAGCGTGCAACGTCCTGACCTGCGTAGAGGTTCTCTCGCCCATATACCCTTCATATTTATTTACTTTCACTGGGATTCGTGTGGAACTGGGTTTCTCCTCAACATTAAGTGTTACTTACAGGCTGAGGTGGATGTATACCGTGGGAAATATGGGAATATCAACATATTACGTGGAAATCTTCATTGTCCGTTACCATCATCCAATATCATCGGCCAACGTTTGGCGTCGCCCAAGTTTCCTTGCAAGTCTCTTATCCGCTTTTGAGTTCTTATCTACTTCGAGTCCGTGTAGGCACAACGCTTACGTATCCAGCAATGAACGTACGGCGCGCCCTATTCACTCGTCTCCATTGACACGAGGCACTCGCCGCGGAGGCTTCTATCTCGCGAACAGACGCAGCGCTCTGAAGTTTACTTCAAAGAAAGCCCTATCTTCGCAGCCTACACTCGATGCAGTGGATCTCGTGAGCCCGTCGGCTGTCCGGTTCCGCTGTCGCCGTACTATTAGCGAGTTTATCACCCTTGGCTGCCTTCTCTCTTCTTCGCCGTTCATCTTCTCTGCCTTCTCTTTACGCTGCGACGATGAGCATGGACAAGGAAGGCGAGCCCGGCGGCAAGAGCTCGCTCGTGATCGCGGACGTGCGCGCGGTCGATGACCTTAAGAAGCTTGGGTACGAGCAGGAGCTAGCGCGGGTGAGTGCAGAAGTTGCACCGTGAGGTGTGCGCGGTTGTATTGAGGGAGGTGACAGTCGCGCGGGCTGCCTCACATCCTATTCAGTGCGTCCGCCGCTCGCTTCTCATATCGCATATTGACGCCTCGACAGTGACTCTGGGTGAGCCTCCACGTATTCGAAGGCGTCAACGTCGTGAATTATCCTGATCCAAGTCGTGAAGCGATCATGGCAGTCCGTACGTCTCTATCCTGCCTGCCATCCGCACATGACTGTAATGACCCACAGCTTATGGACTTGGTGTCCCCCTCGCGACGTCTCTTGTATCCGGAGGGCCTGCGTCCATGTTCTGGGGGTACGTCTTGCGCACTCGTGTTTGGCTCCGCCACTGATCCCGAATGCGCTCAGGTTGATTCTTGTATCTATCCTCTCCCTCTTCGTCGCGCTTTCCCTGGGAGAGATCGCGTCCAAATACCCGACCTCTGCGGGCGCGTACTACTGGTGCTACCGTCTGGCGCCACCTCGGCACCGGCTCCTCATATCATACATCACGGGATGGCTGACCGTGACGGGAGACTGGATGGTCAGCCTCAGCGTGACTTTTGTGCGTGTATTTGCCAACATCGTACTCCTCGCGATATTCATGTTGTCACCCTAAGGGAACGGCCCAGCTTCTCGTCGCGGGAATCAACATCTACCACCCTGAATGGGAAGCAACTGCGTGGCAAACCTGTACGTACTCCATTACGCGACTTCCAGGTGTCTCATTCAAAGACGCAGACCTTATATTTCTGGGGGTGCTTATTATAACGAGCATTTTCTGCATCTTCGGCAACCGGTATCTGCCTATGATCGACGTGCGTAAGCTCGTCAGGCCGACCATTCTCATCTGAGTTTTACGCCAGATTCTCTCCGCATATTGGATCGCCGTAGGCCTTGTGGGTGCGTCCCAGTATCTTCTCTTACCTCAGATCTACTGATGCGTCTTTCAGTCATGCTAGTATGTCTGTCCGTGGAGGCGAAGGCAGGACGGCACTCTGCGGAATTCGCGTTCACGCACTTCGACACGTCATTCTCTGGGTGGGCGCCAGGCTGGGCCTTCTTCATCGGCCTCTTTCCAGTAAGTGGACTGGTCAATGTCAATACCGTACTGACGTACATCTCTTTCTAGGCTGGCTATACATACTCGGCCATAGGCATGAGTATGTGTCTCACGGAGCCATGTTGACCGAGGCTCATCGGACGATAGCAACTAGCATGGCTGAGGAGGTACATAATCCTTCTATTAACCTGCCGCGGGCAATAGTTTGGTCTGTTCCCATCGGATGCTTGATGGGCATCGTCTTCTACCTACCCATCACCTTCACGCTACCGGACACCGGCGTGTTACTGGATGGTACGTGCATCAATGTTCTGGGATATGCGAGCTTACAACTACTCGCTCCCAGTGGCATCCGGCCAGCCCATCGCTGTCATGTATACCATGATAATGGGATCCAATGGCGGCGGTTTTGGGATGGTGAGGCTATCGTCCTACGCTCCAACTCATGACTGAACTAAGGAGTTCTGCAGTGGTTCATCAGTAAGAGCAACCTCTGCACCGTGTTCGAGGCTGACAAAAACTTTTGCTGTTCCCAGTCTTCGGCGTGGGCATCTTTTGCGCCATATCCATCAACTGCGCCGCCTCGCGCGCCACCTGGTCCTTCGCTCGCGACAAGGCCATCCCCTTCTACAGCACCTTCGCCAAAGTCGACTCACGGTTCTCCGAGCTGCCCCTGAACGCCTTCCTCCTCTGCATCGCCGTGGAGGCGCTGCTGGGCCTGCTCTACCTCGGATCCAGTGCAGCGTTCAACGCTTTCGTCGGCGTGGAGGTCATGTGCCTCGGCGCGAGCTATGCAATCCCGGTCATCGTGCTGCTCGCAGGTGGGAGGAAGGGTGTAGCCGGTGCTCCTTATCCTCTTGGACGCTGGGGCTGGTTCGTCAATGTCATGGCGGTGCTTTGGGTCGCGCTGGAGATGGTGCTGTTCTCCATGCCGGCGGCGCTTCCGGTGGACAAGTCGACGATGAGTGAGTTGGGCGTGAGGGTGAACATCATATGCTGACCATTTATCGACAGATTATGCATCCGTCGTGTTCGTTGGATTCGCAGTGATCAGCGCAGCGTGGTATATGATCAGTGAGTGGATAGAAGCATAGCTGTGGATCTCACTGATCATGCTCTGCAGGTGGCCGTTTCCACTATAGAGGTCCTCCTGGAGCTCAGGACGGCGATACTTCAGACGCAGAGGTGACTTACGTCAAGGCGTGAGCTGAAGACCTGCACCCTTGTAAAGCATGATATACACAGGCTGTCTCACTTGAGTGCGTGGTGTTTGAGCGCGTGTCCAAGTATCGGCGACAACACCTATCGTCATTAATGTTCGACAGGTGCTTGTTCAAGTTGCAACAGTCCTCGCGTTAGCCTATTCACGGACACACCAGATCCGGGTCTCAACCGTCCTAATAGAAGGCCGGCCAGGTCTTCGGCAGACTACAGCCGATCATGCGCAAAGCTTGTATCCATATCGAAGCGAGGCCGGCCCGTATGTATATAAGACAGGCGCTTGCCCATTGACTGTCTCCTCCAGATCTTACTCCGTTCCCCAGACCCTATGGTTTTGTGCGATGGGTCAAGGATCATCCAAGGATATGGTAGCGCTCGAGACTCGCGTAGAGCAACCGGAAGGTGAAGTCCCGCGCGGCCTCGCGCTCATCGCTCACGGGCGCCTCGGCGGAACTTACGACGACCCCGTCGTGTGCACGCTCGCCCACTACCTTGTCGAGACGCGCCGCATGCGTGTCGTGACGTGGAACGCGCGCGGTACGGCGGGTAACAGTGGAGGCGGTAACGAGTAGAGTGACCTTGGCGTGTGGATGGGCGCACGGTGAGTTGTGGGAGAGTGTAAGAGTGCCACATATTGATCGGACATCGGACACAGCGCCTACTTAACGAATCTCTCTCCCAATTCACCGCCGACTGTATGGGAGGCGGAGCTCTTCATCTGCGTGAGCTTCACCTCTTCCCAATCTCTCGCTGATCTGCTTGTTGATGCAGACCTGCCACCCACCAGGGCTACTCTGCCGGTGCCACCTTCGCCGCCGCCGTCCGTCCCCCGCCCTGCCCCAACTTTCGCCCTGCGCGCTACGATGATCCTCATCTCCTACCCCGTCGAGCTGGCTCCCTGCATTGGCATCTTCATGACCGGCGGCTACTTCCGCGCGCTCGAGGCGCTTGTGCAGGGCGAGGGCTGGGAGGGTTGTCCCGGCGAGGAGTCGCCAGTGGAGGGCGTGCTGACGCTGACGGGTGGCAGCGAACGTGGACCCTTCTATGGGCTGTGGGAGGGGATTTTGTCTGGGAAAAATCGCAGAGGTGTGCTCAAGCAGGTCGTTGTGGACTGGGCGAACCACGTATGGAGTGGCAAGCTGCATTGTATACATGAAGAGGTAGATAGGTGGCTGCGGGGGGATTAGGTGCTTTGATGTATAGCGGCGTAAAAAAGTACACAGTTGATGATACATTTGACTAGATAAACAAAATGGGGAACACATATGCAGTACAAGTACAAGAAACATGTAGACAGCTTGTCGATCCGTTTATTCCGCCCGACTCTCGAGGCTCACGCTCGTATCCGTGCTTCGGCGCGGGAGCGCAAGCTTCCGTCGCACACTCGCCCACCGCCGTGGCTTCTCCTTCTCCGACATCTCAGACCCACTGGACGATGTCAACAAATGCCCAAAGACTTTCGCAGTCTCCTCTTCCTCGGATACGCCCTCTTCCCATCGCAGCTCCGCCCTGAGCTCGTCGCCAAGCACCCCGCACAGCTCATCCAGCTGGTCACTCGTCGGACGCCGCAAGAAAGTCAGCGCCGGCTGCGTGCTGCACAACGCGAGGAATGGCTCCCCAGTCGGCGATCGCTTTGTCTCGTGCTCGGGTGACCCCTCCTCGTCCATGGGAGACTTTGTCGCGACAAATACGGCACGTACGTCGCAGTCGGCGGCCATGCTGAGGTACGCAGCCGCGGTCTCGAGACGCGCGCGTAGCGTAGGTGCAGATAGGCGGCGCGACGCTCGTTGGTGCAAAAAGGTGGTGATCCACGCCTCATCCACAAGCCAGCCACAGTGCCACCCGTTCGCGGACTGGGCAACGCAGCTAGGTAGAGGCGGGAGGCGGGCCTCGTCGCTGGAAAGAGTCTACGATGGTGAGCAAAGCACGTCAGAAATGCATGACGAGTCAAGAAATGACAGACGCACCGGTAGACGATTCATGATGCAAGAGACAGCAGCAAAAGTGGGTAGTTTGCGGTCTGAGAAAGACGCCTTCAACGCGAGCGCCGGCGCTTTATATGGCGGTCAATCGTCTTTGACAATGAAACAAAGGTACACAAAGTCCGATCGGTGCATGTCTGTGGCTTTCCCTTTGTGAAGCCTCTTGATCCAATTGGCACGGGTCAGACTACGAAGAGATGCCGCTCTTGAATGCTGTGTGACTCCACTCATATGCTCCATGAATGCAAAGACCGCCTGCATACTTTGAGGCACGCCGTTCACGCTGGTTCTCAGTCATGGACTTGAATGGCAAAATGAGGTCGCTTACGACGTCGCTGTGCTAAGCTTCTGTCTCTTACATCTGCTGGGATGAAGAAGACGATAACAGCGGGATTGCTGGATCGACTCAGATCTGCTTGTACTTTCAGTTTTGTGACCTTCCTCTATTACCAGGTATCGAGAGCTAGGCGATGAGCTCGACAAATTCTCGACATGCAATCACATACTGACCCAGTTCAGGGCCGCGGCTTCACTGATGAGAGAGGCGCGACTCACTAGATCATTAAGTGGCCGAAGTAATGGTGGCAGGACTGAGAAAGCTTGGAGAAAGCGGACTCTGCCAGTGCCAGTCTACGATGGATATCCGGCCCGATGTCCGAAAAGCGCGTCCATAAGTCTAAACACACGCATACGACCTTCAGTTAATGCCTATTGTACATGCAATTAGACAGCAGTCCCAATAACAAGTGATACCAATCTCGTTCGAATCATGCAGTACGCCAGAGTACGATCTCCATTCACAAATCCTCCGTAAATCTGCTTTCCACAGGGCCCGGTCCCTGCTTCGCCTCAACCGCGTCAGATTCAGGCTCATCCTGACTATGCGGCGTGCGACCTTCCGGAGCCTTCTCCAGCTGCCGTTTGCTGGGCCGGCGCGACACCCCGTCCGCCACCGGCCCATCGTCGTGTAACGACACGCCCTTCTTCTCCGCCTGCCCGTGACTCGTCAGCCCGCGCGTTCAGAAACCGAAGCCGGCCGCGAGCGACGCACCGGGTACTCGTGCAATGGATGCGCATAGCTGGGTGGACTACCTGCCACATCACCGTCCGCGTCCGCATATTCCAAGTTCTCCTCATCGTCGCTCAAGCTGCTGTTCACCCCGTCCTCATCCAGCTCCTCCTCTTCTTCCTCGTCCTCTGAGTTATAACCCACCGAGCGCACGGCGGCAGCGACTGGGCCCGATCGTTCCATCTGCTCGCTCGCGACAAGGTAACGCGCGCACAACATTCGGACGTCGTTCCACCACTCCATCATCTCCTCCCTCGATCGGCAGCGGAAGGTCCACGCGTGCCCGCTACCACGCCTGCTCAGGCTCTGCCGAATGCTGCCCGCCTTGCTCGTCAGTCCCGCTCCCCCGCCCTCTGCGGTCGCCTCGAGGTGGAACTTGTGCGAGCGACTTGTCGGCGGCGCAGGCGGCCCAAGCGTGCACGCCGGCAAAAAGACGCTGAACGTCGGCGCGTGCCCGCCGGGCGCATTGGGGTCCGAGCTCGCGTACTCGTGCAGGAAGCCGCGGGGTGAGGACGTAGTACGCCTGGCGGTAGTTGCGCATGAAGCGCTTCTTGCGCTCGAGGAGGCCGGTGTGCACGGGCAGGACGCTTGGGTCGTCCATGAGCGGGTAGACGACGTGGTCCGGTTTGCGGAGCGGGGTGTCGGGGTCGAGCAGGTGGTCGGAGCGGGCGCTGAACGCGATCCATTCGCGGTCGGCGGCGAGCGAGGCCATTTGGGCGGCGAGGGCGACGTGGACTTCTTGGATAGCGGCGGACGCGCGCGACTGCCACTCCGAGTAGGTCTGCCAGGCGGATTGGATGGCGCGGACGATGCCTTCTTCGAAGTGCGCCGAATTTTGCTGGATGATGATGATGGACTTTTGGAGCAAGTTTTCTTCGTGGACCTGCGAGTTGTAAGTGTTTGTGTTTGATGCAAATTCGTGTGCACCCACCTGCTTGTGAAGCTGTCGCTGGACGGCCGAGTTGGCGACGTACGGATCCGTCTTGGACGTGACGCTCATGGGGGTGTTTTTGAACGCTGTGATGCTCGCACCGAGCTCTGCGATGTAGCGGGTGGAGAGCTCGCGCTCCTTCGCCACGCTCGTTGCGAGTTTTCCGGTGTCATTCTGGATGTTCTGCGGGGGGTGAGATGGGAGTGAGCAGTACAACGCACGCACTGACCTTGACATGGGCCTTGATCTCGACACGCAGCTTCTGCAAGTGCTGGACAATGGAGCTGTCGATTGTACGGCCGAGGTTGGCGTGATGGTCGGCGATGGTGCGCGTCTTGTCGCGTATCGCGTAGTACGTGTCCTGCAGACCTCCCTCGCCGAGGAACTGGTTTCCCGCGCGAAAGGGGACTTGAATAACCGCACCGAGCTTCGTCAACTCCTTCGCGGTGTTGTTCTCGATGTCCGCGACGCCCTGCGGATTCGGTGAGCGGGATCAAGCATGTAGCTGGTCACGCACCTCAAAATATGCGATAAGCTGCTTCACTATAGCCTTCCAGGCGACGAAGCGGTCGACGAGGACGTCGGAGGGCTGCAGGTCGTGCGGGGCGACGTTCTTCTTGATGAGCGACGCATTGCGCGAGAGCGTCGAGCCCGCCTTGCTCGTGCGGGATATCGACGTCGCGCGAGATGGAGGCTCCGTCGTTCATGGCGAGATGGCGGTTCAAGACAAGCTGTTTCCCCAACGCCCGCGAGACTTCCGCGCAAACGCCCGTGACGTCATTACGAGACACGGTCAAGTGGCTATGGCATTGTGGCGGCGCGTCGACTGCACCTGCATGGCCAGCGCCCGACAGCATCGGGTGCCGCATCGCCGCCTGCCCTGGCGTCGCGAACGCGTCACTCGCCTGTCACCCACTTACACCCGGATTGGGCGGCGTGACAGCGATGTGTGCTGTTTGGCGTGTTTCTGCTACTTCTTCTTTTCGGCAATGTCGAGTTCGCGGCGGGAAGGACTGACCGCCTTCGGATAATTACTACTGTATTCTAGACACATTCCCAAGCACATTCTGTTTCTTCAGCTAATCTGACAGTGTCCTTGCTCACCACCTACTCCCTCATCCTTGCCCTCCTCGCCAGACATCTCGACATGTCACTTTACGGCACCCGTTACCTATACCGCCGGGCCCTCAGACTACAACTTATGGCATGCCCTCTCCTGCTATCCTCTTGGCTTTATTATATGTGAGCCATGACATATATACAAGTCTTCATGTCTGTCTTCAAAGCCCTCCCTTTCCTCCCTCTCTTGCCTTGCCACAATCTCTCCCCAGCCCATTATTTCTCCTCCCTCTGTGACTCCCTCGTTTTATGATCGTTGCTGCCGGAACACATACTCTGACAGCTCGGAACACCGCACAAGTCACCACCAGTGCAGGAACGACATTACGAGAACGGCATGCGCGAGTCGTTCGAAAACCCCATTGTATTTCATTATTGTACTTTGTAGCTACGCATACATACGACCAAGTTATCCAAACCGTACCACAAACTCGCTCTCGCCTGCCAAATCACCTGCCGCACACCCCCCAACGTCAACAGCACAAGTCAGCAACACTCACCCACCTCGCTCGCGGGACGTCGATCCATTGCCTCACGACTTCAGCCGCTTCTCCCAGTGTAGCAGGCAGCTCGCGGAGGACGGTGGGCGAGACCGAGGCACCCAGTCGGTCGCAGCCAGAGGCCGAGTCCGCACCCAAACAACACTCCTTACCTCAGCGGCATCCGGATGAGCGCGAACACAGATCGGCGGACGCCGATCCATCGCTTCACGAGTTCGGTGGGGGATATCCGAGTCGTACTCGTCCAGAAGTCGTCGTCCTCGAGTCCTTGTCGTTGAAGTCCTCGCCGTCATCGAGCCGTATACTCGCCCTGCTCGTCAAGTCGAGGTCGAAATCGTCGCCGAGTAATCGCCGTCCAACTCGTCGTCGTCGCAAGGGCCTGCTCGCCGGACGGCGATACATTGCTTCACGAGTCGGTCGACCTCGCTCGCCGGACGTCGATACGTTGCTTCCCGAGTGAGTCGGCCCCGCTCGCCGGATGTCGACACGCAAGTTAGTCGGACCCTTGGCAAGCGTCGTCGAGTTGTCGCCGTCCTGCTCGCCGGACCGTGATACATTGCCTCACGAGTCGGTCGACCTCGCTCGCCGGACGGCGATACGTTGCTGCACGAATTGATCGACCTCGCTCGCCGGACGTCGATACATGGCTTCGCGAGTTAGTCGGCCTCCCGTGCAGCGTACGAAGCAGTCGAGCCGTAAGTCAACCAACCCAGAGCCGCGACGGAGTACGAGAGGTTACTGAGGACGAGAGGGGCGATCGACGGGCGCCGATACGAGGGGGCGATCGGCGGACGCCGATACATTGCCTCACCGCCAAGGAGGGCAGCGTCCTGCGTGTGGCTTCGTGGGTGTGTCCGTCATGCTCATGGGTGTGTCCGTCATGCTCGTGAGCGTCATCGGCGTGGTCGCAGCTTGTTCGTAAGCGTCCCGGGGTTCCCGGAGTTCTCGACAGCGTCCCCGGCGTCTTCGACAGCGTCCCCGGCGTACTCCAAGACGCCCACCCTTGCTCGGCGGACCACGATACATTGCTTCACGAACTCGTCAGAAGGGTACAGACCGACGCGCGATGCGAAGGGAAACCGCAGGTACGAAGAACGATCAGCGGCGCTCCGCGCCGCTCGCCCCGGCCCCAGAAACCCGAAACCGTCCGCTAGAATTCCCGCGCGGGTCCCAGGACAATCGACCTCCATTTCGCATCCAAAGCAACCTGCACACTCGGTCAGAATCGCCCCCGCTTAGACCAACAAACGGGCGTACCGACGGCAAGAAAACCGCGCGGAGGCCATGTCGAGCATGCCAGGGAAGTACTCCAGGCGCTGCGAGGTGCGTGGGGGGTATTTGAAAGGTGACGCGGCGCTCCGCGCCGCTCGCCCCGGCCCCAAACACTCGCAATGGTCCTCTAGAATTCCCGCGCGGGTTTCGAGACATTGGACGTCCGTTTCGAATAAAAAAAGACCTGGAACCTTGGTCAGAATGGGCCCCGCTTGGAAAGGGAAATGGACTTACAGAGCGCGCGGGACGACGCAGAACGCGCCTAAGAAGCTCCGACGCAGGCCGGCCTCGCTCAGCGGCGCTGCGCGCCGCTCGCCCCGGCCTCCAAAACCCGAAATCGTTCGCTATAATTCCCGCGCGGGTCCCGGGACATTTGACGTCCATTTCGCATCCAAAGCAACCTGGAAAGTCGGTCAGAATCGCCCCCGCTTAGACCGACAAATGGGCTTACAGAGGGGCCAGGGTGGGGTGTAGATGGTCGAGGAAGCGCTACGGCGTCGCCCGCGCGGTTGGCGAGGGAGTTGGTCAACGCGCAACTCGGCCCGAGTGATCTAGGGCGTCATCAGCAGCGGTACGGCCTGAGCTGAAATCAAGACATACCAATTCCCCGAGTGCGAAGAAGTACTCGGCGGCGCGCAGCGCCATCCCCGACACTCCAGCGCGAGGGCACGACAAGCCTGAGATTCCCGCCAGTGGAGGTGTACGGTACGGGAGGCTGAGGAAGGAGTCAATGAAAGCCCCGGCAGCAGAACGTATGGAAAAAACTCACCATAGCATACGACGTGAGACGTCGAGTGCGAGAAGGACGGAGATGGCGTTTCTGGCGTAGCGACGAATTTGGCGCGCCGTCGCTTGCGAAAGCGTGACGAGTGGGTCGTTGACAGTCGACCTAAGCGCGTCGACCAGTGCGAGAAGGACGGGGATGGCGTTTCTGGCGCAGCAGTGGAGCAGACGCGTCGCTCCTGGAGACCGTTAGTCATCTCACATCGACGAGAGCGAGCTCGACTCACCGTGTTCAACGAAAAGAGAGGCGGTCGAGTGGCGGCGGGCGGCGGAGCGTCGGTGGGGAAAACGACGGCATGGGGAAAATTTACAACCAACGGCCAGGCCGGTATATATGGCCGTCGCGCTGCGCCGCATCAAAAGGCAACGCCCATACAAACATCCCGACGCGGCGACCGATCACGCCACTGAGCATATCTGGATCTTGCTGCTTTGGGAACTCGGCCGGACTTCGTTGACTGCGTACGTGAGACATGTGCGTGGGACTCGCAGGCAGACCTGAGCCGAGAGAGCGTTATGACGGCGACATGCCCACGCTGTTCCATTCTCACCTGCATGTATACGATAGGCACTTATTTGGGACGAGCGCGAGTTCCCACGTCGAGCCCCCTCCCAACACCTGAGCCGCGCTCGCCGGGCCATCTGCAATACCGTGAATGCCCGGTGCGATGAGCTCTCGAAACGGGTCTGCAAACGGCACGGCGGGTGCGGCTGGGGTGTTGGGAGTGAGCACAACGCGGGATAAGCGCCGTATTGGCGGCTCCCAAGAAGTACTTTTGTTCATATATGTCCGCCTCGGAGCCTGAGGCGCGAGTGAGCGGTTTATGAGGGCCAGTGGTGGTCGAGAGGGACTTGTCCAAAATCGAAATCGACGGCGCACGCGACGCGGGTGGTCGGTCCGATGAGCTTTCGCACGCCTTGTCCAACGCTTCGACTTCGCTTCCCGCTCATCGCATTCTTCCTTCCTCCCAGCAACACCGAATTCTACTTCCTCATACTCAGAAAGACTTATCTCTGCACTACGAACGCCGGGCCCCTCGCCGATCCTCTAATATTCCCTCAACGCCTCCCGGTGGCGCGCAAATGCACGGCGAGACCTCTCGGAGGCCGTCCGCCGCCGTACTAGCACCTGCGATGGGTCAGACACCGTCGAGGACAACCTTCTTCTCACTCACAACACGCTCACCAAGTGCCGATGGGCGAGATAAGACACCTTCCTTATCGTTCTGGAAGGTCGAGCTACTTTGCATGTAGAACTCGACGTCTTTCCCTCCGTAAGTGGTCACCCAACCTTAAAATATTCCTGAGACAAATTCGATCCGCGCAGTCTACTCGAACATGTTCCCGCTATCGAATTTCCCATTCGCGGCCCCGAGCTTGCTCTGTATTGCGCACAAGGGCGTTTTTATTATGTGGCGTCGTTTTTGGTGCGCCCATAGCGTCTTCGTCCGAGCTTGCGCTGACCCACCACGTGTCAAGTTCTCGTGTATCGAGCCGTACTTCAACGCCTAGGACGCCGGACGCCTCCCAGAGACCTTTTTGCCTCGCAATGAACGACCCCTTCCCCCTCCTCACCTACCCCGCCGCGCCCCCAATCTTCCGCCTGCCGACACCTCTGAAACGGTCCCTATTTCTGAACGCCGCGTCAGCACGTGGATGACGACACGCCGCGCGCCGCACGCAGTGCGCGGTCGCAATGACACCGCGAACCAGAACGACCTACCCGCCCATCCGCATCTTCCACCGGCGACCGGTGGAATTCTGCTGTCACCGACGCGGACCTGAGCGCCCATCCATTCAGTTGCGATGATGGCAACGTGATGGGGTCGACGGCGACCGCGCTGCGCTGGCTCATGCCCTGGGCTATTCCACTTCACTCACAGTACGCATATGCCCCTCATTCCACCTGAAAACGCCGGGGCGACGCGCCATTCATTCCATTATAATATTATTTGTTTTTGCTCCAGCGAGGGAAGCGGTCGAGGAGGCGGGCGACGCGCGCCAGCAGCGCGCTGCCTTTGGGACAGTTCAAGGACTTCCCAAAGGAGCAACGACTGATCTCTCGTTCAACGAGCAGTCGAGTTTTTCAGCGCCTTGTCGCGAGCTCGCGGGCTTTGTCACGCGTCACCAGGTCACTCGGACCTCACCCTGGGATGCATTCCAGCTCTCTTTCCAGCGCTGCCGGCGACGAGGACAGCACAAAACGCCCGGGAGACGCTGTGGCGCGTCACCCAAAGGCCGACCTCCAGAACTTCCAACGTTCCGTCCGCGACTCCACGCACGGCCGTTCCTGACCGCAGCGGTATGTTTGCATGAATGGCGTTGCGAGCGGGCTGACGTGCGACCCAGGAGAGCGTTGACGAGTAACCACTGCAGGAGCGCCCAATCTTCCGCTCTCGAGCGCCCGAATCTTGGCCCCAGATTTGCGGCGGCTTGTCGGGGTGTGGCTGTCACATCTCTGACGTGTACGCTGCGGATTAGAATGAGACTCGTAGCGAGGGGACGCGCGCGACCGGCTGGACAGCCGTCTCGCGCTGTATAAAAGGCGACACCTATGGCCAGTATTCAGCAGGCTTTCAACGCCTTCTTCCCTTCCCACCACTCGTCCGCCGTCTTCCTTGCGCTTCTGTTTTGCCCTCGCTCGCTGTCTCCTGCAACTCATGTCGATTTGATTTCGGTATGATTTCCTTTGTTTTCGTCTGCTCTCGCACTCGCTGACCACGTCATTCCAGGCATATTTTCAGTTACCTTCCGATACGCAGTTCGTTAACACCAGCCTTTCTCTGGTGCGTTGGGCGTCGTATTCTCATTGTCTCGACATGTGCTGATCAACTCGCTCTAGCTGCACTCTCGCACATCAACTTTGCAAACACCTAGCTTGTCAGGTATGCTGACTCGTGTTCATTAAGCTTGCATATTTCGCTGACCACTTTTGCAGACCGCACCATGCAAGTCAAAGTGTTCGGTCGGGCCCATTCAGTAAGTTTTCTATTCATTTCGTTTACCGATCACTGACACGTCCGCAGCTTGTCTCCTACCACCACGACCGACGCCCGTCGACGTTCCCCGGCCTTCCTTGAACGCCCGGCGACCGCGGCGGACGTCGCCGAATCCCACGACGGACGCCGGCGACTCGTCCCGCAATGCCGACGGCGCCATTGACAGCGACCTCGAAGGCCCACTGGCCTGGGTTGTCATCGCAACAGCGGGCTCGTGCGCGTCGACCCCCCGGCGGATCTCTCGACGGGCGCCGGGACGTTGAGGAGCGTCACCTGGGACCTCTCGACGTCGGCGATGTGGGCGAGGGCTGTATGTGTGAGCGGGAGCACGAGATTGTCAAGGTCGTCGATGTACTTGTGACCCGACGCGCACGACGATGGCGACGGCGTCGACGTCGCGCCACGTCTTCGAATGTTCCTATGCTCATCGCCTTTGCAGACGTTCTCGTTGACATGCGCTGCATGTCAGGCACTCCCGCGATATCCCCTGCACCGCCGTGACCGCTCACGACTCGTAGCGAGGGGACGCGCGCGACCGGCTGGACAGCCGTCTCGCGCTGTATAAAAGGCGACACCTATGGCCAGTATTCAGCAGGCTTTCAACGCCTTCTTCCCTTCCCATCACTCGTCCGCCGTCTTCCTTTCGCTTTGCCTCTTCCCTCGCTCGCCATTGCCTGCAACTCATGTCGATTTGATTTTGGTATGATTTCCTTTGTTTTCGTCTGCTCTCGCACTCGCTGACCACGTCATTCCAGGCATATTTTCAGTTACCTTCCTATACGCAGTTCGTTAACATCAGCCTTTCTCTGGTGCGTTGGGCGTCGTATTTTCATTGTCTCGACATTTGCTGATCAACTCGCTCTAGCTGTACTCTCGCACATCAACTTTGCAAACACCTAGCTTGTCAGGCATGCTGACTCGTGCTTATTACGCTCGCATATTCCGCCGACCACTCTTGCAGACCGCACCATGCAAGTCTAAGTGTTCGGTCGGGGCCCATTCAGTAAGTTTTCTATTCATTTCGTTTACCGATCACTGACACGTCCGCAGCTTGTCTCCTACCACCATGACCGACGCCCGTCAACGTTGCCGCAGCCTTCCTGGAACACCCGGCGACCGCGGCGGACGTCGCCCAGTTCCACGAGGGACGCCGGCGCCTCGTCTCGCAATGCCGACGGCGCCATCGACGGCGAGGTCGAAGCCCCGCTGGTCTGGGTTGTCATGGCAACAGCGGGCTCGTGCGATGGCGAGCGCATTGACTCCCGACGGATCTCTCGACGGGCGCCGGGACGTCGAGGACCGTCACCTGGGACCTCTCGACGTCGGCGATGTCGGCGAGGGCTGGATGTGTGAGCGGGATGACGAGATCGTCAAGGTACGTTGACCTGCTTGTAACCGGACGCGCACGACGGCGGCGGCGACGTCGACATCGCGCTTTGCCCTCATGACATACCTGTGCTCATCGTCTTTGCAGACGTCCTCGTTCACATGCGCTGCGGGCGACGAGGTCCAGGGACCAGCACCGTCCCGCTCACCGCCGTGATCGGTCTCTGCGTGTGCGGTAGACCTTGCAGGACGTTCTCGCTGGGCGGGTTTCATTGTACCTGCGCGCGCGTCCTATTATCTCGACACCCCGTCTGCCGCCGAGGTCCCTCGTCACCGTGCGTGTTTTTGCAGCGGCATGCCGAACGTGGTCTAACGCCTTCGCAGAGACAGTCATTACATGCCGCCCGATTCCAAACCACCAACAACGAATATATCCTGCGCCGCCCATACTCGGACCCACAACGCCACGGCGAGTTCCACGAGCAGTCTTCTCTGGTGAGTACACTCGTTTATTACTGCGCGTCTCGAAGGCCTGACGTCGCCGCGATTGTCCAACCAGCCGCCCTTCGCGACTTCAACATCGGATCACGTGATGTACTTGTGGGTCCATGCCCGTGGCTCGAACTCTCAACGCACGCGTGACTGGGGGATCCTTCGTCCTTCGAGAAAATGACAGTGATGGTAAGTGCTTGACCACTGATGCGTGCTGTTGCTTGTGCTAACTAAATAATAGCTCGCTATATCGTACATACGCACCTACAACCTCGGTCGCCCGCGCCGTTCGACCTCGCCGCACGGCGTCGCCATGACAACTACCTCCCAGCGCGCCCACAGAGGTCCACCTCGCTCCCCGATAGCCCCATTTACCGGTCCAAGCGGAGGGATTTTTGGCGAGAAACCGAACCTCAAAAAACGATGCAAAATGAACTTGAATCGGCAAATATTCGCGCGGGAAGTCTCGGGACCCGCTGCGACGTTTTCGACGAGGAGCAGGATGGGCTTGGGGCGCGGCGGGCGGCGCGCAGCGCCGCCGCGCACTTCATTTGTGGTGAGTTTTTATGTCAGCACCGCTTGATATTGATGATGACTGCTTGTAGTTGTTGACGAGGCCCTTGTCGTCCGTCAGACATGTGACAGTCTCGACCGTGAATGCGATATGCGACCCGGAGAGAGGCGTACCCGACGCGGGTTGCCCAGCGGCCTTGCCGCTTTCAGGTGAGTGTCATATTTTCTGGAACACGTCAAAGAATTATCGTGCGCATTTTCCCTCCCCCCAGATGACTTGTCGTTCGTCCCCAACTACTATGCTTACCTTCCTTTTACAATGTACTTACACCTTCGTTGCTTCGCTCCCCCACCGCCCCTTCGTTCGAATTTATGTTTCCTTTGCGGGATTTCGGGTTATTTCGTACCTCAACTGCGCCACCTCCCGATTTTGTTGATACGTTCCCTTACACATGACCTCTGATCCAGCTAACCGGGACTCTGGAACGGCCTGTCGGGGTTACTCTAGGGCTGCTCTAGGGCGCTTTTCGTTCTCGCTGCTGCGAAGGCCCACTAATTGTCGTGTTTTCAGATCCCCCAAACCGCAGACGGTGAGGGGAAGCTATGCCCTGGCTGCCGTTGAGCCCGCCTTGCGCGCGGTAGACTCGCGCGCGTCCTCGACAAGGCCGACTAACGCTCCCGAACCGACGCTGTCGACGACGGGTCAGACCTTGCGAACGGCTCGCTAGCATGCTCAGACGCGGTCTATGTATGGTAGTAGCTGGGTAGTAGTAACCTTGTACCTCGTAGATAAATGAATACAACAAGTTTTTGCCACCAACTGCGTTTCCCGAGCCCCCGACGTTTCCCGAGTCCCCGTCGTTCACGATGGGTTCGCGCCGCATACTTGTTCATGACCCGACTTTATGTTCTCTAGTCCGACTCAACCCCCTCCCTCCCGCTCGACTCCCCTGTTACTTGACTTGCCTCTCGTGTTTGGAATGCACTCGCGGCCTCCCTCATCCAGCAACTCTGTATCGACCATATGCACTCCACTCTGCCTTCATCACCGTCGTTCGCTCATGCTCACCGCCTTCCTCGCTCGCTCTCTTTGCTTATCCTCTCCGCCCTTCCTTGCTCGCTCACTTCGTCTTTGACTTCTCTTGCTCTCGTCGCCTTCGTATAATATCCTCCTCGCCTGCGTTTCTTGCTCTGTCACTCATCTCCCTCGCCTTCGCTTTTTACTCTGTCACTCATTTGTCGTTCTTACTCCCGTCACCTTCGTTCGTACTCCCCTCGCCTTCGCCCATCCTTCACTTCGCGCGTGCACAGTCCACAGCACCTATTCCCCCATATAATCCTTATCACAACCCTCCAAAGCCCTTCTCGCCTTCCACTCAACGCCTCCCCCTCTCACTCACGCCCCCCCCCTCTCACTCACGCCCCCTCCCTCTCACTCAACGCCTCCCCCTCTCACTCACGCCCCCTCCTGCTCACTCACGCCCCCTCCTGCTCACTCGCGCCTCCTCCTGCTCACTCGCGCCTCCTATCGCTCACTCACGTCCCCCTCGCTCACTCAATTCCCCCTCCGCTCCCGTAATCACCCCAGATCGTGCACAAAAACCATCATATTCAGCATGAGTAACTACTCTACATCGTACTGTAACCACTCTACATCGTACTGTAATACGTAGACTAGCTCCCAATTACAGCGCGAAGGCGTCGGCCGTGGCTTCACCTCGTCGCGCCCTCCCTCCCGCCACGCCCTCCCGCCCCCGCCGCGCCCTCCCGCCCCCGCCAAGACCTCCCCCCCTTCATCTTGAAAAGCGCGACGGGCGAGGAAGGCGTGAGAGCCTCCCGCTCACCTCGCCTCCCTCTCCCTCCCTCGCCGTCGCCTCTCCCTCCCTCGCCGTCGCCTCGGACCTCCCGCCCCCCTTATCGTTCCCTCGCCAAAGTCGCCGCCTCATCGTTCCCTCGCCCCGCCGCGGTCGGTATCCTTCTAGTCCCTCGTGCTCGACACTGCATACAAAAGTGAGAGGGAAGGAGGAGGGAAGGAGGGGAAAGGGAGGAGGAGGCGAGAAGGATAGCGAGGGAGGGGTGGGGGCGAAGAAGGAAGGGAGGGGGCGAAGGGAGAGGGGAGGGAGGGGTGGGGGGACGAAAAAAGGAAGGGAGGGAGGGGGGCGAAGGGAGAGGAGGGGGGCGAAGAAAGGGAGGGTGGGGGCGAAGAAGGAAGGGAGGGGATGCGAGGGATGAGGGAGATAAACAAAGGAGGGAGGGAGGAGCGAGAAGGGGATGGAGGAGGGAAGGAGGAGGGAGGAAGGAGCGAGAAGGAAGGGGAGGAGAAGGGAGGAAGGGAGAAGGGAGAAGGGAGGAAGGGAGAAGGGGGGGGAGGAGGAAAGCGAAGGAGGAGGAGGAGGAGGGAGGAGGACCAACTTCCTCCCCCCTCGCCTCCCCCATCGTACCGTTGTCGTCGCGTCACCGTTCCCTCGCGCCCCCTCCACCCGGTACCCTTCGCCTCCCTCGCGACTCGTCAACCGCCACCCCCCCCACGCCCCAGCTCCCCTCGTCGTCGTTCCATCCCCCTCCTCTTCGCCCTCGTCCTCCGAGTTGTACCCCACCGAGCGCACGGCAGCCGCCACCGGGCCCGACCGCCCCATCTGCTCGCTTCCCCACCACTCCACCATCTCCTCCCTCGACCGGAAGCGAAAGGTCGACGCGTGGCCGCTGCCGTGCCGAATGCTGCCCGCCTTGCTCGTCAGTCCCGCTCCCCCGCCCTCTGCGGTCGCCTCGAGGTGGAACTTGTGCGAGCGACTTGTCGGCGGCGCAGGCGGCCCAAGCGTGCACGCCGGCAAAAAGACGCTGAACGTCGGCGCGTGCCCGCCGGGCGCATTGGGGTCCGAGCTCGCGTACTCGTGCAGGAAGCCGGCGGGGGTGAGGACGTAGTACGCCTGGCGGTAGTTGCGCATGAAGCGCTTCTTGCGCTCGAGGAGGCCGGTGTGCACGGGCAGGACGCTTGGGTCGTCCATGAGCGGGTAGACGACGTGGTCCGGTTTGCGGAGCGGGGTGTCGGGGTCGAGCAGGTGGTCGGAGCGGGCGCTGAACGCGATCCATTCGCGGTCGGCGGCGAGCGAGGCCATTTGGGCGGCGAGGGCGACGTGGACTTCTTGGATAGCGGCGGACGCGCGCGACTGCCACTCCGAGTAGGTCTGCCAGGCGGATTGGATGGCGCGGACGATGCCTTCTTCGAAGTGCGCCGAATTTTGCTGGATGATGATGATGGACTTTTGGAGCAAGTTTTCTTCGTGGACCTGCGAGTTGTAAGTGTTTGTGTTTGATGCAAATTCGTGTGCACCCACCTGCTTGTGAAGCTGTCGCTGGACGGCCGAGTTGGCGACGTACGGATCCGTCTTGGACGTGACGCTCATGGGGGTGTTTTTGAACGCTGTGATGCTCGCACCGAGCTCTGCGATGTAGCGGGTGGAGAGCTCGCGCTCCTTCGCCACGCTCGTTGCGAGTTTTCCGGTGTCATTCTGGATGTTCTGCGGGGGGTGAGATGGGAGTGAGCAGTACAACGCACGCACTGACCTTGACATGGGCCTTGATCTCGACACGCAGCTTCTGCAAGTGCTGGACAATGGAGCTGTCGATTGTACGGCCGAGGTTGGCGTGATGGTCGGCGATGGTGCGCGTCTTGTCGCGTATCGCGTAGTACGTGTCCTGCAGACCTCCCTCGCCGAGGAACTGGTTTCCCGCGCGAAAGGGGACTTGAATAACCGCACCGAGCTTCGTCAACTCCTTCGCGGTGTTGTTCTCGATGTCCGCGACGCCCTGCGGATTCGGTGAGCGGGATCAAGCATGTAGCTGGTCACGCACCTCAAAATATGCGATAAGCTGCTTCACTATAGCCTTCCAGGCGACGAAGCGGTCGACGAGGACGTCGGAGGGCTGCAGGTCGTGCGGGGCGACGTTCTTCTTGATGAGCGACGCATTGCGCGAGAGCGTCGAGCCCGCCTTGCTCGTGCGGGATATTGACGTCGCACGAGATATAGAGGCCCCGTCGTTCATTTTGTCGGACTTGTGAGTGTCCAGATGACGGTTCAAGACAAGATATTGGCGACGCCCGACGACCGCGAGACTTCCGCGGAAACGCCCGTGACGTCATTACGAGACACGGTCAAGTGGCTATGGCATTGTGGCGGCGCGTCGACTGCACCTGCATGGCCAGCGCCCGACAGCATCGGGTGCCGCATCGCCGCCTGCCCTGGCGTCGCGAACGCGTCACTCGCCTGTCACCCACTTACACCCGGATTGGGCGGCGTGACAGCGATGTGTGCTGTTTGGCGTGTTTCTGCTACTTCTTCTTTTCGGCAATGTCGAGTTCGCGGCGGGAAGGACTGACCGCCTTCGGATAATTACTACTGTATTCTAGACACATTCCCAAGCACATTCTGTTTCTTCAGCTAATCTGACAGTGTCCTTGCTCACCACCTACTCCCTCATCCTTGCCCTCCTCGCCAGACATCTCGACATGTCACTTTACGGCACCCGTTACCTATACCGCCGGGCCCTCAGACTACAACTTATGGCATGCCCTCTCCTGCTATCCTCTTGGCTTTATTATATGTGAGCCATGACATATATACAAGTCTTCATGTCTGTCTTCAAAGCCCTCCCTTTCCTCCCTCTCTTGCCTTGCCACAATCTCTCCCCAGCCCATTATTTCTCCTCCCTCTGTGACTCCCTCGTTTTATGATCGTTGCTGCCGGAACACATCCTCTGACAGCTCGGAACACTGCACAAGTCACCACCAGTGCAGGACCAACATTGACTGAGTACGAGGATTGAGCACGAGTGTTCGAAAAGCCAATTGTATTTCATCTACAAAGATACTTTACTCTGTAGCTACGCATACATACAACTACAATGTCCAAACTGTGCCACAAACTCGCTCTCGCCTGGCAAATCAACCACCGCGATTCGGAGCGCGCCGACATCTATCGCCACCCCCAACGTCACAGCACAAGTCAGCAAGACTCACTTACCTCGCTCGCCGGACCCGATCCATTGCCTCGCGACTTCAGCCACTGCCGTCTCGATGACGGTGTGCAGTCGGCGAGAGCGAGGGCCCCAGTCGGTCGCAGCCAGAGGCCGAGTCCGCACCCAAACGACTCCTTACCTCAGCGGCATCCGGATGAGCGCGAACCAGATCGGCGGACGCCGATCCATCGCTTCAAGGGGTGTCCGAGTCGTATCGTCGTCGTCGAGTCGTCGAGTCGTCGTCGTCGGTCCTCGAGTCTTAGTCGTTCGAGTCCTCGCACTCCGTTGAGCCGGTATACTCGCCTGCTCGTCAAGTCGAGGTCGAAATCGTCGCCGAGTAATCGCCGTCCAACTCGTCGTCGTCGCAAGGGCCTGCTCGCCGGACGGCGATACATTGCTTCACAAGTCGGTCGACCTCGCTCGACGGACGTCGATACGTTGCTTCCCGAGTGAGTCGGCCCCGCTCGCCGGATGTCGACACGCAAGTTAGTCGGACCCTCGGCAAGCGTCGTCGAGTTGTCGCCGTCCTGCTCGCCGGACCGCGATACATTGCCTCATGAGTCAGTCGACCTCGCTCGCCGGACAGCGATACGTTGCTGCACGAATTGATCGACCTCGCTCGCCGGACGTCGATACATGGCTTCCCGAGTTAGTCGGCCTCCCGTGCAGCGTACGAGGCAGTCGAGCCGTGAGTCAACCAACCCAGAGCCGCGACGGAGTACGAGAGGTTACTGAGGACGAGAGGTTACTGAGGACGAGAGAGGCAATCGGCGGACGCCGATACATTGCCTCACCGCCAGGGAGGGCAGCGTCCTGCGTGTGGCTTCGTGGGTGTGTCCGTCATGCTCGTGAGCGTCCTCGGCGTGGTCGCCGCTTGTTCGTAAGCATCCCGGGATTCCCGGAGTTCTCGACAGGCGTCCCCCGGCGTACTCCAAGACGCCCACCCTTGCTCGGCGGACCGCGATACATTGCTTCACGAACTCGTCAGAAGGGTACAGACCGACGCGCGATGCGAAGGGAAACCGCAGGTACGAAGAACGATCAGCGGCGCTCCGCGCCGCTCGCCCCGGCCCCAAACACTCGCAATGGTCCTCTAGAATTCCCGCGCGGGTCCCAGGACATTTGACCTCCATTTCGCATCCAAAGCAACCTGGAAACTCGGTCAGAATCGCCCCCGCTTAGACCGACAAATGGGCGTACCGACGGCAAGAAAACCGCGCGGAGGCTATGTTGAGCATGTCGGGGAAATACTCCAGGCGCTGCGAGGTGCGTGCGGGGTATTCGAAAGGTGACGCGGCGCTGCGCGCCGCTCGCCCCGGCCCCAAACACTCGCAATGGTCCTCTAGAATTCCCGCGCGGGTCCAGAACATTTGACCTCCATTTCGAATAAAAAACGACCTGGAAACTGGGTCAGAATGAGCCCCGCTTGGACCGGGAAAAGGACTTACAGAGCGCGCGGGACGACGCAGAACGCGCCTAAGAAGCTCCGACGCAGGCCGGCCTCGCTCAGCGGCGCTGCGCGCCGCTCGCCCCGGCCACCAAAACCCGAAATCGTTCGCTATAATTCCCGCGCGGGTCCCGGGACATTTGACGTCCATTTCGCATCAGAATGAACTGGAAAGTCGGTCAGAATCGCCCCCGCTTAGACCGACAAATGGGCTTACAGAGGGGCCAGGGTGGGGTGTAGATGGTCGAGGAAGCGCTACGGCGTCGCCCGCGCGGTTGGCGAGGGAGTTGGTCAACGCGCGACTCGGTCCGAGTGATCTAGGGCGTCATCAGCAGCGGTACGACCTGAGCTGAAATCAAGACATACCAATTCCCCGAGTGCGAAGAAGTACTCGGCGGCGCGCAGCGCCATCCCCGACACTCCAGCGCGAGGGCACGACAAGCCTGAGATTCCCGCCAGTGGAGGTGTACGGTACGGGAGGCTGAGGAAGGAGTCAATGAAAGCCCCGGCAGCGGAACGTATGGAAAAACCTCACCATAGCATACGACGTGAGACGTCGAGTGCGAGAAGGACGGAGATGGCGTTTCTGGCGTAGCGACGAATTTGGCGCGCCGTCGCTTGCGAAAGCGTGGCGAGTGGGTCGTTGACAGTCGACCTAAGCGCGTCGACCAGTGCGAGAAGGACGGGGATGGCGTTTCTGGCGCAGCAGTGGAGCAGACGCGTCGCTCCTGGAGACCGTTAGTCATCTCACATCGACGACAGCGAGCTCGACTCACCGAGTTCAACGAAAAGAGAGCCGGTCGAGTGGCGGCGGGCGGCGGAGCGTCGGTGGGGAAAACGACGGCATGGAAAAATTTACAACCAACGGCCAGGCCGGTATATATGGCCGTCGCGCTGCGCCGTATCAAAAGGCAACGCCCATACAAACATCCCGACGCGGCGACCGATCACGCCACTGAGCATATCTGGATCTTGCTGCTTTGGGAACTCGGCCGGACTTCGTTGACTGCGTACGTGAGACATGTGCGTGGGACTCCCAGGCAGACCTGAGCCGAGAGAGCGTTATGACGGCGACATGCCCACGCTGTTCCATTCTCACCTGCATGTATACGATAGGCACTTATTTGGGACGAGCGCGAGTTCCCACGTCGAGCCCCCTCCCAACACCTGAGCCGCGCTCGCCGGGCCATCTGCAATACCGTGAATGCCCGGTGCGATGAGCTCTCGAAACGGGTCTGCAAACGGCACGGCGGGTGCGGCTGGGGTGTTGGGAGTGAGCACAACGCGGGATAAGCGCCGTATTGGCGGCTCCCAAGAAGTGCTTTTGTTCATATACGTCCGCCTCGGAGCCTGAGGCGCGAGTGAGCGGTTTATGAGGGCCAGTGGCGGTCGAGAGGAACTTGTCCAAAATCGAAATCGAACGCGCACGCGACGCGGGTGGTCGGTCCGATGCGCTTTCGCACGCCTTGTCCAACGCTTCGACTTCGCTTCCCGCTCATCGCATCCTTCCTTCGTCCCAGCAACACCGAATTCTACTTCCTCATAGTCATAAACGCTTATCTCTGAACTTCGAACGCTGGGCGCTTCACCGATCCTCTGATATTCCCTCAACGCCTCCCGGTGGCGCGCAAATGCACGGCGAGACCTCTCGGAGGCCGCCCGCCGCTCCCTTGGCACCTGCGATGGGTCAGACACCGTCGAGGACAACCTTCTGCTCGCTCACAACACGTCCACCAAGTGCCGATGGGCGAGATAAGACACCTTCCTTATCGTTCTGGAAGGTCGAGCTACTTTGCATGTAGAACTCGACGTCTTTCCCTCCGTAAGTGGTCACCCAACCTTAATATATTCCTGAGACAAATTCGATCCGCGCAGTCTACTCGAACACGTTACCGCTGTTGGATTTTCCATCCGCCGCCCCGACCTAGCTCTGTATCGCGCACAAGGGCGTTTTTATTATGTGGCGTCGTTTTTGGTGCGCCCATAGCGTCTTCGTCCGAGCTTGCGCTGACCCGCCACGTGTCAAGTTCTCGTGTATCGACCCGTCCCTCAACGCCTAGGAGGCCGGACGCCTCCCAGAGACCTTGTTGCCTCGCAATGAACGACCCCTTCCCCCTCCTCACCTACCCCGCCGCGCCCCCAATCTTCCGCCTGCCGACACCTCTGAAACGGTCCCTATTTCTGAACGCCGCGTCAGCACGTGGATGACGACACGCCGCGCGCCGCACGCCGTGCGCGGTCGCAATGACACCACGAACCAGAACGACCTACCCGCCCATCCGCATCTTCCACCGGCGACCGGTGGAATTCTGCTGTCACCGACGCGGACCTGAGCGCCCATCCATTCAGTTGCGATGATGGAAACGTGATGGGGGTCGACGGCGACCGCGCTGCGCTGGCTCATGCCCTGGGCTATTCCACTTCACTCACAGCACGCATATGCCCCTCATTCCACCTGAAAACGCCGGGGCGACGCGCCATTCATTCCATTATAATATTATTTGATTTTGCTCCAGCGAGGGAAGCGGTCGACGAGGCGGGCGACGCGCGCCAGCAGCGCGCTGCCTTTGGGACAGTTCAAGGACTTCCCAAAGGAGCAACGACTGATCTCTCGTTCAACGAGCAGTCGAGTTTTTCAGCGCCTTGTTGCGAGCTCGCGGGCTTTGTCACGCGTCACCAGGTCACTCGAACCTGACCATGGGATGCATTGCAGCTCTCTATCCAACGCTGCCGGCGACGAGGACAGCACAAAGCGACCGGGAGATGCTGTGGCGCGTCACCCAAAGGCCGACCTCCAGAACTTCCAACCTTCCGTCCGCAACTCCACGCACGGCCGTTCCTGACCGCAGCGGTATGTCCGCATGAATGGCGTTGCGAGCGGGCTGACGTGCGACCCAGGAGATCGTTGACGAGTAACCACTGCAGGAGCGCCCAATCTTCCGCTCTCGAGCGCCCGAATCTTGGCCCCAGATTCGCGGCGGCTTGTCGGGGTGTGGCTGTCACATCTCTGACGTGTACGCTGCGGATTAGAATGGGACTCGTAGCGAGGGGACGCGCGCGACCGGCTGGACAGCCGTCTCGCGCTGTATAAAAGGCGACACCTATGGCCAGTATTCAGCAGGCTTTCAACGCCTTCTTCCCTTCCCACCACTCGTCCGCCGTCTTCCTTGCGCTTCCTCTTTGCCCTCGCTCGCTGTCTCCTGCAACTCATGTCGATTTGATTTCGGTATGATTTCCTTTGTTTTCGTCTGCTCTCGCACTCGCTGACCACGTCATTCCAGGCATATTTTCAGTTACCTTCCGATACGCAGTTCGTTAACACCAGCCTTTCTCTGGTGCGTTGGGCGTCGTATTTTCATGGTCTCGACATTTGCTGATCAACTCGCTCTAGCTGCACTCTCGCACATCAACTTTGCAAACACCTAGCTTGTCAGGTATGCTGACTCGTGCTCATTATGCTCGCATATTCCGCTGACCACTTTTGCAGACCGCACCATGCAAGTCTAAGTGTTCGGTCGGGGCCCATTCAGTAAGTTTTCTATTCATTTCGTTTACCGATCACTGACACGTCCGCAGCTTGTCTCCTACCACCACGACCGACGCCCGTCGACGTTCCCCGGCCTTCCTTGAACGCCCGGCGACCGCGGCGGACGTCGCCGAATCCCACGACGGACGCCGGCGACTCGTCCCGCAATGCCGACGGCGCCATTGACGGCGACCTCGAAGGCCCACTGGCCTGGGTTGTCATCGCAACAGCGAGCTCGTGCGATGACGAGTGCATTGACTCCCCGACGGATCTCTCGACGGGCGCCTCGAGGACCGTCGCCTTGGACCTCTCGACGTCGGTGATGCCGGCGAGGGCGGGGTGTGTGAGCGGGAGTACGAGATCGTCGAGGTACGTTGATCAGCTTGTGAATCGACGCGCACGACGACGGCGGTGACGTCGACGTCGCGCCCTGCCCTCATGATTCCCTATGCTCATCGTCTTTGCAGACGTCCTCGTTCACTTGCGCTGCGGGTGACGAGGTCCAGCACCATCCCGCTCACTGCCGTGATCGGTCTCTGCGTGTGCGGTAGACCTTGCAGGACGTTCTCGCCGGGCGAGTGCCATTCTCGACACCCCGTCTACCACCGATCTCGCTCGTCCCTGTGCGTATTTGCGCAGCGGCACACCGAACGTGGTCTGACGCTCTCACAGAGACAGCCTTAACATGCCGCCCGGTCCCAAGCCACCAACAACGAATATCCCCTCCGTCGCCCATACTCGGATCCACAACTTCACGGCGAGTTCCGAGAGCGGGCCTCTCCGGTGAGTAGATCTGTTTATTATCGCACGTGTTGAAGGTCTAACGCCGCTGCGGTTCTGCAGTTAGCCCGCCCGCCTTCGCAACTTCAACATTGGATCACGTGATGTACTTGTGGGTCCATGCCCGTAGCTCGAACTCTCAACGCACGCGTGACTGGGGGATCCTTCGTCCTTCGAGAAAATGACAGGGATGGTAAGTGCTTGACCACTGACGCGTGCTGTTGCTTGTGCTAACTATATAATAGCTCGCCATATCGTACATACGCACCTACAACCTCGGTCGCCCGCGCCGTTCGACCTCGCCGCACGGCGTCGCCATGGCAAATGCCTCCCAACGCGCCCACAGAGGTCCACCTCGCTCCCCGATAGCCCCATTTTCCGGTCCAAGCGGAGGGGTTTCTGGCGAGAAACCGAACCTCAAAAAACGATGCAAAATGAACTCGAATCGGCAAATATTCGCGCGGGAAGTCTCGGGACCCGCTGCGACGTTTTCGACGAGGAGCAGGATGGGCTTGGGGCGCGGCGGGCGGCGCGCAGCGCCGCCGCGCACTTCATTTGTGGTGTGTTTTCATGTCGGCACCGCTTGATATTGTTAATGACTGCTTGTAGTTGTTGACGGGGCCCTTGTCGTCCGTTAGTGTGACGGTCTCGACCGTGAATGCGATATGCGACCCGGAGAGAGGCGTACCCGACGCGGGTTGCCCAGCGGCCTTGCCGCTTTCAGGTGAGTGTCATATTTTCTGGAACACGTCAAAGAATTATCGTGCGCTTTTTCCCTCCCCCCAGATGACTTATCGTTCGTTCCCAACTAGTATGCTTGCCTTCTTTTTACAATATACTTACACCTGCGTCGCTTCGCACCATTACCTCTACCAGTTTCCCAGCCCGCTCCCCCGCCGCCCTCCGTTCGAATCTCTGTTACCTTGGCGGAATTTCGGGTTATTTCGTACCTCAACTGCGCCACCTCCCGATTTTGTTGATACGTTCCCTTACACATGACCTCTGATCCAGCTAACCGGCACTCTGGAACCTGTCGGGGTCACTCTGGGGCTGCTCTAGGGCGCTTTTCGTTCTCGCTGCTGCGAGGACCCACTGATTGTCTTGTTTTCAGATTCCCCAAACTGCAGACTGTGAGGGGAAGCTATGCCCTGGCTGCCGTTGAGCCCGCCTTGCGCGCGGTAGACTCGCGCGCGTCCTCGACAAGGCCGACTAACGCTCCCGAACCGACGCTGTCGACGACGGGTCAGACCTTGCGAACGGCTCGCTAGCATGCTCAGACGCGGTCTATGTATGGTAGTAACCTTGTACCTCGTAGATAAATGAATACAACAAGTTTTTGCCACCAACTGCGTTTCCCGAGCCCCCGACGTTGCCTGAGTCCCCGTCGTTCACGATGGGTTCGCGCCGCGTACTTGTTTATGACCCGACTTTATGTTCTCTAGTCCAACTCACCCCCCTCCCTCCCGCTCGACTCCCCTTTTACTTGACTTGCCTCTCGTGTTTGGAATGCACTCGCAGCCTCCCTCATCCAGCAACTCTGTATCGACCATATGCACTCCACTCTGCCTTCATCACCGTCGTTCGCTCATGCTCACCGCCTTCCTCGCTCGCTCTCAAGTTTGCTTATCCTCTCCGCCCTTCCTTGCTCGCTCTCTTCGTCTTTGACTTCTCTTGCTCTCGTCGCCTTCCTCGCTTCGTTATCGCTGCTTACTCTCCTCGCCTTCCTGATACATAACCCTCGTCGCCTTCGCTTCTTGCTGTCACTCATCTCCCTCGCCTTCGCTTTTTGCTCTGTCACTCCTTCGTCGTTCTTACTCCCATCACCTTCGTTCTTAATCTTCTCGCCTTCGCCCTTCCTTCACTTCGCGCGTGCACAGTCAGTCCACAGCACCTATTCCCCCATATAATCCTTATCACAGCCCTCCAAAGTCCTTCTCGCCTCCAAGTCTCTCATTCACCCCCCAACGCCTCCCCCTCCCCCGCTCACTCAACGCTTCCCCCTCTCACTCACGCCCCCTCCTGCTCACTCACGCCCCCTCCTGCTCACTCACGCCCCCTCCCTCTCACTCAACCCTCGCCTCGCTCACTCACCGCCCCTCCCCGCTCCCGTAATCACCCCAGATCGTGCACAAAAACCATCATATTCAGCATGAGTAACTACTCTACATCGTACTGTAACCACTGTACATCGTACTGCTAACCACTCTACATCGTACTGTAATACATAGACTAGCTCTCACTTCAGAGCGCGAAGGGAGCCGACTGCGATCTCCCTCCCGCCGCGACCTGCCTCCCACCGCGACCTGCCTCCCGCCACGCCCTTCCTTCCCGCCGCGCCCTTCCTTCCCGCCGCGCCCTTCCTTCCCGCCGCGCCCTTCCCTCCCGCCGCGGCATCCCCCCTCACCTGCATCGTGAAAAGCACGACGGGCGGAGAAGGGGTGCGAGCGAGAGGACAGGTGTGTTGCACACGCCGCACTCTCGTCCCCCCATCTGGCCCGCCCTCGCCTCCAGCCTCCACCCTCGCCTCGGACCTCCCGCCCCCCTTATCGTTCCCTCGCCAAAGTCGCCCCCCTCATCGTTCCCTCGCCGTCGCCTCGGACCTCCCGCCCCCCTTATCGTTCCCTCGCCAAAGTCGCCGCCTCATCGTTCCCTCGCCCCGCCGCGGTCGGTATCCTTCTAGTCCCTCGTGCTCGACACTGCATATAAAAGTTAGATGAAAGGAGGAGGGGGGAGGGGAAAGGGAGGAGGAGGGAGGAGGAGGCGAGAAGGATAGCGAGGGAGGGGTGGGGGGACGAAAAAAGGAAGGGAGGGGGGAGGGGGGCGAAGGGAGAGGGGAGGGAAGGGGGCGAGAAAAGGAAGGGAGGGGGCGAGAAAAGGAAGGGAGGGGGGCGAAGAAAGGGAGGGAGGGGGGCGAAGAAAGGGAGGGAGGGGGGCGAAGAAAGGGAGGGAGATAAACAAAGGGAGGGAGGGAGGAGCGAGAAGGGGATGGAGGAGGGAAGGAGGAAGGGGAGGAGAAGGGAGGAAGGGAGGAAGGGCGAAGGGAGGAAGGGAGAGAGGGAGGAAGAGAGGAAGGGAGAGAGGGAGGAGGATCAACTCCCTCCCCCCTCATCCTACCTTTGCCGTTTCGTCGCCGGTGCGCCCCTTCCACCTTCCGCGCTGCCCCCTCCACCTTCCGCGCTGCCCCTTCCACCCTCCGCGCTCCACCGCCGTTGCGCCACCTCCACCCGCCGCGCTGCCCCCTCCACCCGCCGCGCTCCATCGCCGTTGCGCTCCCTCCATCCGCCACGCTCCATTCGCTCGCGACGCTATCCCCAACTGCCCCCGTCATCGCTCCCCCCTCCCCATCCTCTCCCCCCTCATCCTCCGAGTTGTATCCCACCGAGCGCACGGCAGCCGCCACCGGGCCCGACCGCCCCATCTGCTCGCTTCCCCACCACTCCACCATCTCCTCCCTCGACCGGCAGCGGAAGGTCGACGCGTGGCCGCTGCCGTGCCGAATGCTGCCCGCCTTGCTCGTGAGGCCCGCTCCCGTGCCCTCCGCAGTCGCCTCCAGGTGGAACTTGTGCGAACGACTGGTCGGTGGCGCAGGCGGGCCCAGCGTGCACGCCGGCAAAAAGACGCTGAACGTCGGTGCCTGCCCACCGGGCGCATTGGGGTCCGAGCTCGCGTACTCGTGCAGGAAGCCGGCGGGGGTGAGGACGTAGTACGCCTCGCGGTAGTTGCGCATGAAGCGCTTCTTGCGCTCGAGGAGGCCGGTGTGCACGGGCAGGACGCTTGGGTCGTCCATGAGCGGGTAGACGACGTGGTCCGGTTTGCGGAGCGGGGTGTCGGGATCGAGCAGGTGGTCGGAGCGGGCGCTGAACGCGATCCATTCGCGGTCGGCGGCGAGCGAGGCCATTTGGGCGGCGAGGGCGACGTGGACTTCCTGGATAGCGGCGGACGCGCGCGACTGCCACTCCGAGTAGGTCTGCCAGGCGGATTGGATGGCGCGGACGATGCCTTCTTCGAAGTGGGCCGAGTTTTGCTGGATGATGATGATGGACTTTTGGAGCAAGTTTTCTTCGTGGACCTGCGAGTTGTAAGTGTTTGTGTTTGATGCAAATTCGTGTGCACCCACCTGCTTGTGAAGCTGTCGCTGGACGGCCGAGTTGGCGACGTACGGATCCGTCTTGGAGGTGACGCTCATGGGGGTGTTTTTGAACGCGGTGATGCTCGCACCAAGCTCTGCGATGTAGCGGGTGGAGAGCTCGCGCTCCTTCGCCACGCTCGTTGCGAGCTTACCTGTGTCGTTCTGGATGTTCTGCAAAATTGTGGGCTTGAATGAGCAGCCCGAGCGCATGCACTCACCTTGACATGGGCCTTGATCTCGACACGCAGCTTCTGCAAGTGCTGGACAATAGAACTATCAATCGTCCGGCCGAGGTTGGCGTGATGATCGGCGATGGTGCGCGTTTTGTCGCGTATCGCGTAGTACGTGTCCTGCAGACCTCCCTCGCCGAGGAACTGGTTTCCCGCGCGAAAGGGGACTTGAATAACCGCACCGAGCTTCGTCAACTCCTTCGCGGTGTTGTTCTCGATGTCCGCGACGCCCTACGAACTCGGTTATTGGCGTGCCAACGCGTATACGTGTCACGCACCTCAAAATATGCGATAAGCTGCTTCACTATAGCTTTCCAGGCGACAAAGCGGTCGACGAGGACGTCGGAGGGCTGCAAATCATGCGGGGCGACATTCTTCTTGATGAGCGACGCATTGCGCGAGAGCGTCGAGCCCGCCTTGCTCGTGCGGGATATCGACGTCGCGCGAGATATAGAGGCTCCGTCGTTCATTTGTGCCAATTTGTGGGCGTCCAGGACCAGATGGCGGTTCAAGACAAGCTGTTTTCCCCAACGCCTGCGATACTTCCGCGCAAAAGCCCGTGACGTCATTACAATTTAGACCCGGTGACGCGGTCAAGTGACCGTGGCGTGACTCGAAGTTGAGTTTGGATTCAAACTTGGGCTCCCATTGCACCCCTTGCCAGAAATGCTTACTCTACGTGCCATGCACACAGCCAAATTGACCCAGAACATTTGAGAGGTAAGTACATATACGTTACATGGATGGTCAGAGGCTGATAGCGGGGAAGGGCGAAAGCTTCCAGCTCACTAAAAGGTTCTCAAAGGTTGGGAGTGTTCTTGAAAGGCAGCATAAGTTTGCGCCGATTTGAAAGACAGACGAGGATTACTGCTCAGTGTAGGGACGTCGCAGGATTTTACGGTGCCCCAATGCAGGCAACACGCCGACACTCGAGGTTCCCCAGGTCCTCGACACGTTCAGTGAAGGTGAGGCGCGCAGTGCAGCGACCTTCTCTATGTTATAATTGAAACAGATAAGGATGTGCAGAAAAGTAAGTAAGACAATGTAGGAGAAGGCGCGCTGTAATAGTGCCCCCGCAAGGTAGAAGTTATTAGAAGTAAGTATAAGATAAGTAGTGCGCCTGTACATTCGGAAATGTGAAGCAAACAGATTAGAAGGAGGATAATTGATGAATAAGATACTGGGGAACAATCGGAACCATCTCCTCAGTCTGCTCGGCCCTTGCCCTTGCCGACATAAGTCACCTCCTCTTCGAGGTCGGCCTCATCAGCCTCTTCGAGCTCCTCCACGACGCTTGCTTCCTCGTCACCTACCAGGCCATCGCTCGACGTCACTTCGCTCTGTCTGACGCTGCTCGAGCTGCCTTCACCCCGATCCTCCTCTCCCCCATCATGGCACCACACCGCGCTCGGCCCAGCTTGCGTCAGCGGCGACTCGCGCACCCACCCAAACTCCCACAGCACCTCCTGCCGATGCAGCGGCCTCCTGCGCATAACAGAAGGTTCCAGCCCGCTCCTGCGCGCCTCCGCGCCCTCGTCGACGATCCTGTACGTCACCGGCCGCGACGCATCGGCTTCGCGCTTGGCGGCGGACAGCAAGTACGCCATGTTGCGAGGGGGACGTAGTTCGTCAGCTCGCGCTCGTACCAGCGGTAGCGCGTTCCGTTCGGGCTCTGCGCGCGGTTTCCCTCGACGTGCCAATTTGGCTGGGTCTGCGAGGGAAGGGGGATCTTGTGCCGGCGCTCTCCATCCCTATTGGGCCAGTGCGAACGCTTGTGTGGGGTGGCGGTTGTGGAGATGGGAGGGACGGGTACGGAGGGAGTCGTGGTGTCAGACGGGATGTGCTGCATGGCGGTTTCGTGCCGGCGGAGGCTGCGAGATCGGCTACCGAGGGGCGGGAGGAGGTTACCGTCGGGGCCGAAAAATATGGCCTCGGGCTGGTAGACCTGCTCCGGGAGGGGATCGGGCGTGGCGCGGGTGAAAGAGGCGAGCGGTTTCGATGCGGGGCGCATCCTCATTGCGCTCTCATCCTTGTCGTCGGAGTCATCTGAAAGTATCCGTTAGCGAGTGTGATGCCAAATGAAGGAGGTACGAACCGCGTGCCTCGCGCTTACGAGTCTGGCGCTTGTTGTTCTTCTTCTGATCGTCGTTCTTCTTCGTGTTGGTCTTCTTGCCTTTTTCATTCGTCTCCTTCTTCGTCTTCTCCTCGTTCTTGCCGCCGATCTTCTTCTTCTTGCTCTTCTTATCGTCTTCGTCCTGGTCCTCATCATCTTCATCACGCTTGCGCTTCTTCGGTACATCCTCCTTAGCCGCCCGCTGCTTGCCTCGGCGCTTCTTCGGGCGCTTATCTTCTTCGTCGTTCTCCTCGTCTGAGTCATCATCGTCGGCGTCGTCGACGGGGCGCTTGCGCTTGGAGCCGCTCTCTGCGCCATTCGTGGCGCGAGGATGAGCGGCCCGGCCGCCGCCACGAGCTCCGCCGCGTCCGCGAGTAGTAGTCTGCGCACGTCCACGAGTAGCAACTGGGACGCGAGAGCGTGGCGCAGAGCGAGCCGGAGGAGCCGGAGCAACGGGAGCAGCAGGGCGCTCCGCGGCAGCGCGGATGCGACGGCTGCAGCGGCGCCCAGCGTCGTTCATGAAGAAGGCTCCTTCGTTGGTAGACATCACGGTCGTCGAGGGTTGAGGTTACAGGTTGTAGGAGAGAACAAGAGGTGGGTGGCAGAGAGCACGAGGCGATGTTGTCAATGGAATAAGGAACAATAGCGTTGTTCTGAGATGGAGCGTTAGCTTTGTTCGTCCGGGCCGGAGGGGTTAGGTATGGTGCTTGTTCCTTGTTAGGCGCTGGGGGGCGATGCGGGGAACAATGACTGCTGAAGCAGAGGGTGGTGCTTACTTATATACGTCTGCGGGTCATAAACCCAAGGCCCATGCATGGTCACAAACACGGGTCATAGAGCCGGACGACCGCATGGTGCCGAGTCCTAAACAAGACATGCATTGTCCCTTGCGTTGTGATGTCGGATGACATTGATAAGGCGCTTCTGCTGCACTCAGTGCCGGATACTATCACAGAAGCTTGTCCTTGTTTGTAGTCCATCGCTGCCGAACAGGAGGTATCAATCATCGGGATACAACGTCAAACACGCGTCAAGGATTTGTCAAGAACGCAACCGGCGAATGCCGATGCGGCATTTGCCGTACTTGTCAATGTGTCGTCGAAGACGATGGCGGGGCAAACGACAACATACAATGCGTTGTACCAGCGTTTGGTGTTGTTTCAACTTGTTGTCTTGATTTAGTCGACCTGCCACTAGTGCTCGCGCTCGTTGTTCAGCGTTTGACTCTTAACGTGCACGACGTAACATGCACACGTTCTTGAACTATCATTTTACGCGGGCGACGTTGCAAAGACATGGGATAGCATGTGTACGTAAGGTAGCTTTTTGCACCACTGACACCATGTATGCGATCTTCTATGCAAGATGGCAAGAAAGATGCTTATGGCGGAAATAAAGTACAAACTCTTCCAAGCTCCAGGCTAGAAAAGATTGACATGAAATGCAAATGACGCGCGGTCGCATTTGGACGACCTTGCAGCGATGTCCATACTATACACCGACAGCCAGGCCACTCATTCCGGCCTCCTGTGGTTAGCGGATTTCTGACGAGTCGTGAGCACACAACTGTCTACTCAGAGCAGAAGGCACTGTACCATCAATATAGAGGTGTTGAATCTCAGGATGTGCCTCCCTCGGAATGATATAATTTCCTCCCATTGTGAGACGAAATGGGCGGTCCGGGCAAGCAGTTCGGACACTTGAGCACGCTCCTTCCCCAGAGTGCGTATCTCGCGCAGCTTCGAGACGCTGAACCGTTCGCACAACCCTCGTATCGCGAGCCTGAGCTCAACGGCGAGCGACACGATACGATCTACATCCTGCTCGACACGCTCGACAAAGCGAGCTAGCTTTGCCAGGGCGTACTGCCTGTCCGTCCACTGGGCACCGATGATGTGGACGATTGCATAGTGCATCACGGGCGGGTAGGATAGGGCGGCGAGTGCGTCGTGCTCTAGCGCCGAAAGAGATGCCAAGACATTCCCACTGGATTTGCAAAGAATGTCGAAGGAGTAGTCGAGAGCGTTAGAAGCCGAGTTCAGGCCAAGGAGTGTGTAATCAAGGACTTCGTCGGAGCATCTAATCCCATTTTGGGCAGCGAGAAAAACCTGGCTGAATGCTTTGATGGCGCTTCCGGCGAGTATTAGATAATTTCCGACGGAGTAAGTCGCACTCTGCACGTAGTCCGGGAGGTCGCGGCGCTCGCACGCCTCCCATACGAGGAGGACGAGAGAGAAGTAGTGCTGGCTGGTGGTGTGAGCCGCTTCTGACAACAGTTTGACTTGGCCAAATTCTGGGAACATCGTCTATGAAGGGAGCTTTGTCAGATCAGGTATTTATCATATGGACGGCCTGCCTCAATGTCCAGGGGTTCTATGGGATTCATGGTTGGAGAGCAGGCAATGCTTAAGTTGGGTGTTCAGGACAGATGCGTAGCGCGAGGAACGCACGTGTCCGCCTTCCCGCGCACAGCATCTCGGCTTGTTCCGACGGGCAACCACAGCACCACGCTCTAGTACAGTCGTTTGCAGAAAAGTTGGCAGTCCCGTGCCTTCAGATTTCGCGCGCGTGCGTCGTTGATGCAGCGCGTCAGCCAATCGCGTCGCCAGGGCCGTCGTCTGGATGAGTCCGAGGGCGCAACGACGCTTTCGATTGGCCTTCAGCGTCGCGTGGCTCGGAAAAACCGCGCGCACGGGACTGCCAACTTTTCTGCAAACGACTGTAATGTAGTAGTCTTCCACGTAGCTCAAACTCTGATCAAGATTGCACAGACAAAGAATCGATCCGCGTAGTAGGTGCATCATGCAGGGAACACGTAGACTGATGACAATACGAAAAACATGCGAAGACATAACACAGCCTCATAGGAATGCGTTCAGCAGCAGGTCGTAAAATCAGAGCAGCGGGAGAAGCGACAAATAAATATAAGCAGACACTCATTAACGGTGGCGAAGGTCGCCCGACGTCGCGACTTGTCCATCCCGATGGTACATTGGCAAACCTGACCCTTGATGCGGGTCCCTCGCATTGGTCGCCTGATGAAACGATCAGCGAGTACCACAGTCAGCTTCACGAGGCCTTGGAATACCTGATATGCGCCAGCGACCGCTCCACGATGGATCTTGCGAGTATTCTCCAACTTGCGCCTCTCCTCCTCACTCACCAACTCGATGCTGTTACCTGTCGCGGTGTCGAACTGGGCGTGAAGGCGTGTTGCAAATTAGAGTGCGGCAACAGCGCGTGAAAGAATTTAGCTCACATGCCGCCCGAAAGAGTAAAAGAATTGAGCGATTCGGGCCTTGTCCTTCGGGCAAAAGGCATTCCCCTCTTGACGCAGAGCAAGGATTATCCTTACAATGCTCTGTAGCTCGATGTACGATAGAAGCATGAGTTCTGCAGCATATACGAGGTCATCGATGGTATGAAGAGCATTGGCTACTGCGCTGAGCGTGTTTGTCGGACCTAAGGAGTGATAAGCACGCCGTACAAAGGAATGGCAACGGAAAACGCACTGGGCCCGACCGTCGTTCTTGCTAGCAGATCGGCTCCGGCCTTCAATGCTCCTCCTACACTGCCTAGTACGACTGCGGCTGTACTGCTGTCCATATTCTGCGCGACAGCGCTTGCAATAGTGGCCGCCGCAGCCACGACCTCGTAGAGTACGTCCGCGTGTCGACAGACGGTAGAATGGAATATATCAAAAACGTCGGAGGACTCATACAGGTTCTACGTACCATTCGCGGGTGATCATCAGACAAGACACATCGACCAATATCAATAGGCAGACGCACCGTGCCTACAACCAGAAGATTTGACAGCGCCACGTCCGAGCACTGCTCAAGGTCCTTGCACAGCTGCAGAAGATCGTCGTCTTTGGAGAGGTCTTCATGAATCCAATCAGCACAACAGGTGCACCAAGTAGGTTGTTGGTGCTCACCTGTATTGTACGCAGTCGTATCGATCAGACTGTCAATAACCTTCGCACGCTCTATGCGTACTGCGGCGCTCCTTGAGCTGGGATCATCAGGAGCCTCCTGTTCTCTGCGCAGTACTTGGCCCGTGACAGCCAAGTCGGTGAATGTAGCAAGCAAAGGAGGGATCACGGAGGCGGCGGTTGTTGCCGGCCATGACGCTGTGCAGCCGTCAGGTACCCATAGTGATGATAGTAGCAAAACGTACACGACTTGGTAGGCTTCGCTCGTGAGGCGCTCTCTGCCCTGCTAGAATTCACGCTAGGCGTTTCCGGTACGTTCCGTTGGTGGTCGGCCGTCTCTGTAAAACATGGTCAGCATGTCTGGTTGGCGCTCGGACAATCCGTAACCCACTTGCAGGCTGACGCGCGGACGGAACATGGGGAGGAATGGCTTCGGATGCCATGGCTTGCGAACGAGAGGGCGAGGTAGTAGGTGCACCTGTCACCGTCAGCAGTGTTCGAGTAGGGAGGTCTACGAGACATACCTTCAGTCATATTGTTCGGTGGTACCGATAGATCTTCAAGGCCATGAAGGAGCGCGCGCGCTGCTCTCTCCGCACCGCTCAGAAACTCCATGTAGTCAATAACTTTTCCCATGTTGCCTGCGATGCTGCTCGCCTATGTATCAGCGAAACATCAGTGAAGAGGGGGTCGGCGCACTGGTTGTCGCGGCCATATGTTCGTATGATGTCTCCGAGCTTCCCCATGGTCTGCATGATGTTGGCACTGTGGTTGATGTCTGAGGTTGCGAAAGCAGTAGTGACGTCGTGAAGCTGGATTTCGAGCCGCTTCAAAGCAGCGGTATGAGAATGATCGACAACGCCGCTAGAAAACAGCCTCGAAGGACGGCGATCAGCGTGTTGAGGGCCGGTCGTGTCATGAGCGACGGTCTGCGAACGGTCATCCGACGGCCGGCTGTGACGAAGCCTAGCCGACGCGATCTGCCCGTTTTCCGAGGGCATCGACGCACTCGAAGAGACAGCAGAGGACGGCTGGCGCATGCGCGGCGTACCGTACGAGGACGCGGAAGGGTTAGACATGGTGACTGTGGGGGATCCTTGACTGAGACGCCTGCCTTATAGCAACACTTGTCGGCGCCTATCGACCGCCGCTGCGCGATTCTTTGGTGCTACGCGTGTTCAGCCCGGCGACATGCATCTGTCCTTGAGGCTGAAGCGTTCAGGCCCATGTCCGTCCTGTTTCGAGGAAGGGGTCAGCACGAGGGCCTCCGTATTTGGACAAGGAATACGAACCACATGAGGCTTCCGCGTCTGCGCCTCATGAGAGGCCAGGCGCTTGTTAAGGTTTCCGAGCGCGGCCAGCTGTAAACATCGTGCGTGCGGTAAGCACATAGCTTCTGCGTGGGGGACTGCAGTCGTGAGTCACCCCAAGATGTATGGAACGACAACTCACATGTTCCTTTGTGGGCGCCTTGATGATGAGCCTGCTGCTATCGCGAGGTCGGCACCGACCTAAGACCTACGTTTGGGGGACGCGCGTCGTCGAGTTCTGTATGGTCCAATACGGTACAGCGTCAATGCCGGCTGTACGGGGACGAAAGGGCGTGGCGCACACGAGCGACGAAGAAGGTGCCCTGTCAATGGGCCACACATGGATTCAGATAGCTGGCAGATCGACGTTACAGCGCTCCGATGCTTCTTCTTCGAGCTATCTTCGAGTTCGAGCTAGTATGCCGAAGATCACTGGCGCCGAGGTCGCAGCGTCACTCGTCGTGAAAGAACAGTGCCCGGCTACGGCCAGATCTACTTAGAGTATCATCATGACCATGGAAGTACCGTGGCCTGGTTCTCCATGAACGCGCTCGGGCGATTTCTGGTCATTCAACGTGGCCGTCGGACGCTAGTAGAGACGCCATAGACGACGTAGATTCGGAGGCTCTGTGCGATAGTGCAGACGGCATTTGTACGATGGAGCCTCATGAAGGTCATGAACAAGCACCGGATCGTCGGGCCGAGTGTGCCGTGCATGATCATTTTGTCAAGTAACAAGTTCAACCTGAACCTGGGTGTCCTGAATCCTGATATGCTGAGGACTATCCTCTGATCAACGTACATGACCAAGTAGTATACATTTTGTTGCTATACACAGGCGGCAGATATATCTCAGAATCGTACTGGATGATACGTATGGATGCAATAGATTACTACTCCCCATCCGTTCGCGCCTTCTTGTTGCTGCTCGTACTGCTCGCTGCCACCATCGGCGGCGCGCGCGTCTCGTCCCCGCGCTGCCCGACATGCGGCCCTCCATCGGGCTCCACGGCGCGCTTGCGCTTCTCGCCCGCTGCTGCGTCCTCGCTCTTCATCGTCGCGTCCCCGCTCTTCATCGCTGCGTCCCCATCCCCATTCTTCGGCGAGCCTCCCGGAGAAGCCATCTGCACGTCGCGCGCGCCGCCCCCACGGCCCCCGCGGGCCCCGCGGCCTCCTCGTCCCCGACCCCGACCCTCCCCGCGTCCCCGACCGCGTCCCCGTCCTCCGCGTCCTCCTCCACGCCCGCGCCCGCTATCCCTGTCGCTGCGTCCCCGTCCGGCTGCGGAGGCGAGTGCGCTTTTGGCGGCGGCTTGGACGCGCTCGATGAGGAACGCTTTTTCTTCCTCCTCTGTGGGATTGTGAGTGGGATAGTTAATTGTGGTGTGATGTTAGTGAGTAGTGGGTGGAAGTAGCCAGGGAGTAAATGGCAAAGGATATCAGAGAGCGAGATGTGGGAGGTAGGTAGATTGAGGACAGGCTACGCACCTCCCGCACGTTCCCAGGTAACCGGCTTGTCATTCATTTTAGGGAGGAGGGTCTTGACTTTCTCGATATCCTCCTCAGAGAGCGGCGCGCTGAAGCCGACGAGCCCGCTGTCCTCCTCGCGCGTGAACTTGATGTAAGGCGCGCGCGCGAAGGCTTCGCGGATGGGATCCTGTATCCTCTATCAGTACGATTCAGAGGTCGAGCAGGACGCGCACCTTCACCGCCGACCACGGCCCCATATCGCCCCCCACGCCGGAGAACTTGAGCGTCGAGCCGCGCTGCTTGTCCCCATACTCCAGCTGCGCCGCGTCCACGCAGCCCTCGCCCGCGGCGTCACGTTTGATCGCGAGCCGCTGGGACATGAACTCGAGGTAGATGTCCCGGCCGACCACGGCGTCCTCGTCCATCGCGTTCGCGTCCTTCTCCTTTGGTCGGCGGTCGCGGTTGCCGCCGTCCTTGTTGAAGGCGTTGAAGTTGTACGCCTTCGAGGGGTCGATGCCCTTTTCCTTGATCTTCATATCGCAGTAGGCCTGTCTAGGGCGGGGTTAACATGGTCTTCGAGAGTGGTGAGGGGAGGTAGGCCCACTTTGACATGATGAGGAGCTCGGCGCCCTTCCAGGTCGGCTTCGGGTCCGCGTTGAGGAACTTGTCCACGGACGCGGGCTCCTTGAACTCGGCAAAGACGGAGCCCTGGGATAGGGTTAGTTGATGCGTGTACAGTGTGAGCTAGAGCGCACCTTGAACTTTTTCCGATCGTCCCTCCGCATGCGCACGACGTTCGTCGGGCCATACTGCTGGAAGTACTCCTCCAGTTCGCGCTGCAGCGTCGGTGTCGGTTCCCCGAAGCCTTTCTGTGCTAACTATCAGCTGAGGGACGACTGCATGGGACGGGTTCACGCACGGCGTATACGCTCCTTCCCATGACGCTGTTGTCCTCCTGCTTGGGTGGGCCCGCGGCGCGCGTGACCTGGTCGCCTGCGTCGTTGAGCTTTAACTCGGGGGCGTGTTGGCGGACGGCGTCTGCGACGCCGGGGATTCCGCCCAGTGCCGCGACATACTCGCGCATGCGCTTGAAGGAGGTGATCGTGGAGAGGGGGACCCAGTGTTCGGGGGTTTTGTTGTAGAGGGACCACATGAACCTAAGGGGGACGAGGTATGGGTATGGACCATGAAAGCTAGCTGTCTGCACTCACTTGTCGTACGGCAAGTTGGCATCCGCAAAGTAGAAGGATACTGGGCAAGGTCAGTGAAAGGGACTAGAGGAGAGACAGCGCACGCACCCTGCTTGGCTGCCTTCTGCATGACTTCCTCCTTCTCGGCGGGAGTCAGAATCTTCGCCTCTGTCGGTGCGGGGGGAGCAACGACGTCGGCCATGATAAGTTCTTGAACGCCGGGACTTCTCTCTGGGCACACGCAATACGGAAATTCAGATGAACTTGAACTTGTTCGTCGCGGTCCGGACGAATTTTAATCGATCTTATCAGCAAATTCAACCAGTGTTCGCCCGAAGGGCTTAAAAACGGGGTCCGTGAGTTTTGAAGGCTTATAGGCTTAATTGAAGGCTTAGGGCTTAAGGGCTTAAGGGCTTAATTTATAAATAGCCACAATAATACGACATCAATTGTTGCCACGCCCACAGGGCCCTACAGCGAGTCGCCTGTACCGTTTTCGACCGCCGCGCATTCCTCGCTGTCCCCTACATCACCATCCCCACCGTCAGAAGCACGCTGACTGACTGCCAGTGCATGCATAAGCTCCTGCTCCCTCGTATCTCCTCTCACAATGAGCCTAACGGTCCGAACGGGAGGCAGACCACTGAAGAGCTCTTTGAGCGTCTTCTTCGGAAATGGCGCGATGCGTCTGGCGGCGGGCTGTTGAGCCACGAGGCGCGCTGGTACCTCTATAGGCTGAGTGGGCATCTCGTCGACGCTGTCCTCGAGCGACGCCGCAAATTCGTCTTCCTCTGCAGCACGAGCAGCTGCAACCCACTTGGCCATCTCCGTCCGCCATCCAGCGCGTGTATTCACGAGTAGGCGTCCCCGCTCGCTCTCCTCCTCGTCGTTCTGGTCCTCCAAAACGTCGCGGTAACGTGGAACCTCTAAGAGGGCCTGCGTCCCCTTGTGGTTCTTACGCTTTGTGCGCGCCTTCACAACACCGCGTGCCACGTTCTCGGCCGTGATCTGCGAGCTGACCTGGAAAGAGCATATGAATTGTGAACCTAGAAAATCAACTGAGTTACGCACCTTCATCATCTGCTCCATCTTCTCGGTACCGATACGGCTGCGATGCGGTGATTGGATGATCTTCAGTCGCGAAAAGGTTCGCTCGCAGCCTGCAGTGTTGACGACGACGGAGTAGATCGTCTTCGCAAAGCGAGCAAGCTCCTGCGTATCCCTTCTTGTGAACGCTGTCCACGCCATGAGAGGATCCCTCCCCTGTAAATTGTGTTAAATTGACGGTGAGTACTATGTACAGGAACGGATAAACAAAATAAAACAATGGACATACATGAGTCTGTTCGAAAACCTCCCGGTTCGTTTCCCAGGATGCAAAAGAGCCCGTACCCGCAAGGTATCTGAGCAAGGCGGCCGAGAGCTCGGTCTCCTTGCTCAGCCGCGTCTCGGCAGAGTCTGCATTGTCCGGGCGGTCACGCATGCGACGCCACAGCTGAAGACGAGTCAGTGAAGGCAATATGAAAGGAGGAGAACGTACCTGCGTCGCCATCGCATTAATAGTCAGATGGTCGAGTCCCGCATTGTCGCCGAAGCGCGTCAGCCCGTCGAAAGGGTCGAGAATCAGCGCCAGAAGAAAGAGCGGCTGGTCACAGTCTGCCCAGCGCTTCTCGAGCCGCTCGGTCATTCGAAAAGAGACAGCGCGTTCCGGGTGTGCCTCAAATTGTAGGTAGATGCCTGCAATCATGAGGAGAACCTTGTTAGCACTGACGGAGTCTTGCTGATTGATGTTGATGCCGTAGCAGATCGCTTCGAGGTCGCCGAGGACATCCTCAAGACCATTCCAATATCCGGGGTCAGCGATGGTGTTGCACCATTCATTCGCCTCAAGCTCAAGACGGTCTTTCTCCGCATACTTTGCAGCACCGACCTGTGCCTCGATGATGGCCGCGCGCGATAGCATGACGGCTACCTGGAGCGCCTTCTTGAGGTCGAGGAGTCGCATGAACGCTACAACGTGCGTGGTCCAGCGAGTAATGTTGGCCACGAGAAAGGCCAGCACCGGTGTCTTTTGTGTAGCGTCGTGGCGCGCGCATTCCGCCTGGGCCTTGTTGAATAGCATTCGAACCTTGCCGTGATTGTTGATCCAACCGATGAGTCCTGTCGCCGTCTCGGAGATCTCCGCAGCGTAGTCGTTTACTCTGAAGTAATCGCCGAGCATCAGTTGACCCTGTGCACGAAGATTAGCTTCGAATCCCACGTAAAGACGGTCAGCGCGTGGACCACGCATGCGTACCTGGTGTCCCCAGCATGTCGGCGCCAACATATACGGACGATTCTTCACCAGAAGTTTGCGACCTTTGCTACTCCCGCCGTCGCCGTCGGTCACGAAGTACAGAACTTGACACTTATAAACTTCCTCCGCATCATCAATCATGTCTTCGAACTGCTTGCATTGCGCAGGACCGTCCTTGTTCATAGACGTCGTGTCGATCAGCTTGAGTGTGTGAACCTGGTATGAGAATCAGCCCCGATTACGTGTGACATGCGCAGATGCTACCTTGGAGTCTACATTCAGGCAGACGGCGCTTAGTGCGGCCTTTGTTCTCGACTTCCAACCATCCGTGCTGACGACATCTGTGAGCATAACCTTCCGTGTAGTACAAAGTAGCGCCACGCGCACCTGAGTCCAACCTCACGCTCCGCTAGCTTGTCCTTCATATCCTTGTCCACAACCTCGGCAGCATTCTTGAGCATCGTCGTGCTCATCACTTTGGCAGAGGGCATGATGGCGGGCGCCTGCGCGCGCAACATACCAATGAACTCGAGGAGCTCTACGTCGTCCCAAATGGAGAACGGAAGGTTCAGTTTGACGGTCACACGCAAGGCTTTCGCCCTCAAAGCCTCCGCCTCTGCTGGGCTGAATGGCATCTCGGCCGGGGTGTACGTTTTCAGCTTCGTCTGTCCCGTCTTCGCCTTCTTCGTCGCAGTGTCTGGGGTCCCACCGGTTTTGGAAGCTTGGCGCTTCAGAGTCGCCGCCGCATTAGCGCCGGGTGTCGCCTCCGTCTTGCTGGCGTCCTTGCGATCCTTCAAGGCCTGACGCTCAGCACGCGCCACTTGCTTGACTTCGTTGCTCGCGTGTTTACACTCCGAGATCGTGTTTCCTGGTCCACCGCCAATGAGGTGCGCGATATGCGCTGTCACTACACCGCGCGTTCGGGTCTCATTCGCAACCATAGCATCACGAGCTTGATACATAGGTCAGGATTCTCCTCATTCAGCTTGAGATATTATGACACACCAGCAATGTCTAGTTCTTCCTCTAGGCGTAGCTTCTCTGCAACATCCAAAGCTTCCGCGGGTATGGGGTCCCCTCGCTCCTTGTTGTCCTTCGAGATTTTATTCCTATGGAATGCAAGACATGCTAGGCAGTACGTGTGGTGTTGGGTGGAATTTTTCATGCCATGATAGAGGAAGTAGTCTTTCACAGCCATGGAATGTCGAGTTGTGGGTGTACGGGGCTCAGTAACAGTACAAAAGTGAAAGTATAAGACGCGTCCCGCCGGCGCCCGGCCGATGCCGACAAGCATAGCACGTGACCGTTGAAGGGCTTCAAATTGGGCTTCAGGTGGCCGCGTTACTTGAAGCCTTCCTGAAGGGGTCCTGAAGGTCTTCAATCTTTGAAGGCCTTAGGGCTTCGGGCGAACACTGAATTCAACTGCATGCACGTCGCGCACGTGCAAGTTCTGATTTACACGACCCGGTGCTTGTTTTCTTGTTCAAGACCTTCATCAAGCAATCGCTGTGTGCACAACCGCACGGAGCGTCTGATCGTCCGACCGTAGTCGCGCACACACGACGCGTCTCTGCTCTCGCCCGTCGCCTCCATCTCCTCCCTTTCCCTCCTCGTCCCCGTCTCCCTCCCCCCCTCCCCGTCTCGCACGCCGCACTCGTCTTTGACGAATGGCAGTGATATACGTAGTCTACGTATTGTTCTCGATGTACTTGAACAGCTACAATACTATGGTGATCTGTGCCGTAGACTGTGCGTGCATATATGCGGCGGTCCTAATTCAATCTGTCTCGAACGACTTGAACTCGCTCACGGCTGCGGCGCTACTCGTGGGCTTGCGTTGGTGCTCGACAACACATTTATTTATTGACTATTCTACTACATACTTAGACTATGGTGTACTTACATATCCGTACAGACGATCTGTCTAACTACCCCCTTGCCCTTCCCACGTATATGCCCGCCTCCTAACTCCTTCCCCTGCTCCACCTCGTCCGTTCCTCCCCCCCTCTCCTGCGAGTATCTCGCTCCCTCGCCCTCGTCCCCGTCTCCGTCTGCCTCGCCCTCCCCTATCTAAGGTGTAAACTAATAATCGAATCTATCAGTTTACAACCAAGCGAAGGAGGGGGAGGGGAGGGAATGAAAAATCAACGTATTCGTACCTCGATTATACGAAATGTAAGGGGAGGGAGGGCGAACACCTCCCTCACACATCGCGCACGCCCGCCCCCCAACTCGCCCGCCCCTCCTCGCACCGTCTCCCTCCGCGCACACCTCCCTCACCCCGCCGTCTCCCGCATCAAACAGCAACGTCCGGTTTGCCAGGCTTGACTAACCATGCAACGCGCCGCTCAACACAAGGGGGACGAGGGAGGGGGGACGCTCGTCGGGCAGGAGGGACGACGCCCGTCGGGGAGGACAAACGCCGCTCGTCGGGGAGGAGGGACGACGCTCGTCGAGGAGGACAAGCGCCGCGCCTCGAAGGGGGGCGCCGCACGTCGAGAGGGGGGCACCGCGCCTCAAAGGGAGGCGCCGCTCGCCGGCGAGGACATGCGCCGCTCGTCGAGAGCGGGCCGCCGCTCGTCGGGGAGGCACGACGCATCTCGAGGGGCCATGCCACATCTCGGGAGCCACGCACGACGTTCCTGTAAACACAAGCGTCAGTGTACAATGAAGTGGGGGTAATAGTAGGGGGCGAAGGGGGAAGGCGACGGAGGGGGGAAAGGCGACGAGGGGGGAAAGGCGACGACGGGGGAAAGGCGACGGAGGGGGGAAAGGCAACGAGGGGGGAAAGGCGACCAAGGGAGAAGGCAGCCATCGTCGCCGAGAGCCGCACTGCGAATGCCCAGTGCGGTGAGTACTCAGAGCAGTGCGCTCTCGGTATCGGACGAGCTGCCAGGGTGTGGGGAGGGGAGGAGGGGGGAAGGGAAGTGGTACAAAAGATGTATGTGGTGCGAACGCGCGTACCTTGAGCCGTGCAAGAAAAACAGTGCGACATTTTTGTTTTGTTTTGTTTCGGCGAGACATCCCCCGCCCTTCGTCCGCGTGTACCGAGGCGAGGGGGAGGTTCTGAGCTCTATACAAACGTGTAGCATGTATCTACATATACAGACAAAAGTATAGACGCTGGGGGCAGATATCAGTAACACAGTCACTAATCAAGGGGAGGGAGACATACCTTTGACAATAATTCCCCCAACGTTTAGCAGGGCGCACGCCCGCGACGTCTCAGAGAGTAAGGGGAGGTCGTATATGCATTCCCCGACGAAAAAGGCCTAGGGTTAATGCACGTCTGTGAGCAGAAACCTCGGCTAACAATGGGAGGGGGCGTACCTTTCGCGAGACCCACGATATGTCACCCCGCATCGAGCAGGGCGCACTTCTCCAACGCCTCAGGAGGGACGTACAGGTCGTATAGACATCCCCCAGTAGGAATAACCTAGGGTCGGTGCACGTTTGTTAGCGGAAATCGAACTGACAAGGGGGCGGGGCATACCTTCGTTCACAGGGTCAAAATACCCCCGACGAGCGGCGACGGGGGCGCCCGCGAGACCTCAGGGGGTACATAGAGGTCGTATATGAAGCCTGCATGGAAAAAGGCCTGGGGTGGGTGCACATCAATGGTCAGAAATTCGATAATCAGTGGGAGGGGGCTTACCTCGAATACAAATCGTCAATAACTCCCCCGGCGACGAGCAGGGCGGGCGCCCCCGACGCCTGTGGGGATATGTACGGGCAATATGTACATCGCCCATCGAAAACATCCTAGGTTTGGTGCACGTCAACGAGCGCGATTTCGAAAATCAGGGAGGGGGCTTACCTTGTTACAAATCGTCGATAATCCCCACGACGTCAAGCAGGGCGGGCGCCCCCAACGCCTTAGGGGGTACGTACAAGTCGTAAAGACATCCCTCAGCAAAAAGAACCTAGGGTCGGTGCACGTTTATCAGTGGAAAATGAACCGACAAGGGGGCGGGGCATACCTTCGTTCGCAGGGTCAAGATGCCCCCCGACGAGCGGCGGCGGGGACGCCCGCGACGCCTCAGGGGGTACATAGAGGTCGTATATGAAGCCTCCATGGAAAAAGGCCTTGGGTTGGTGCACGTTAACGACCGCAATTTCAAAAATCAGGGAGGGGGCTTACCTTGCATACAAATCGTCGATAATGCCCCCGACGATCAGCGAGGGGGATATCCGCGACGCCTGAGGGGGGTAAGTAGAGGTCGCATAGACATCCCCCAGCAAAAAGAACCTGGGGTCGGTGCACGTTTATCAGCGGAAATCGAATTGACAAGGAGGCGGGGCATACCTTCGTTCACAGGGTCAAGATGCCCCCCGACGAGCAGCGAGGGGGCAGCCGCGACGCTTCGGGCAGGTGAATAGAGGTCTTATATAGACCCCCCAGCGAAAAAGACCTAGGGTTGGTGCACGTTAATGATCAGAATTCCGACAATCGGGGAAGGGGGCTTACCTTGAATCCGAATCGTCCATAATTCCCCCGACGACGAGCAGGGCGGACGCCCCCGACGCCTATGGGAATACGTACCGGCCCTATGTACATGCCCGATCGAAAACATCCTAGGTTTGGTGCACGTTCACGACCGCAGTTTCGAAAGTCAGGGGGAGGGGGCTTACCTTGTAAGCCAATCGTCGATAATTCCCCCGACGATCAGCGAGGGGGGCATCCGTGACACCTGAGGGGGGTACATAGAGGTCTTGTATGTGTACCCGAGCAGTAAAGGCCTGGGGTTGGTGCACGTAAACAAACGGAATTTCGACGAGCAGGACAGGCGGCTTACGTCGAGTAGAGATCGCCGGTAGTTTCCCCGACAACGGGCAGGGCGCACGCCCCCAACACCTCAGGGAGTACGTACATGTCCTATGCACACTCCCCGTCGAAGAAGGCCTGGGCTTGGTGCACGTTAGCGATCGCAATTTCAACGAACACGGGCCGAAAACATACCTCTCACGGAATTCAACAGTTATTCCCCCCTTCTGCGACGGGGGGCACGCCGACGAAGTTGCAAGCGGTACATAGGGGTCGTACCTGCACCCCGCAGCCATAAATCCGAGGGTCTATGCACGTATGTCAGCGGTGTCTCGACCAAGGCGGTGTGGGCGTACCTTCGAAAATCGCCGTCTCACATTCCCCGCAGGGCAACAGCACGCTCGCCTCCGGCGGCTCGGAGGCCGCGCATAGGGCCGCTATAAACATCAGTACGCTCCTCGATAGCAGCATTGAGGGGGTGGGTGAGGGGTCGGACGGACGGTCAAGGGGCGCTTACCTCCCAAACGCTCTCGCCGCAGGGCGACAGCGCATGCCTCCGGCGGCTCGGGCCTTCTGAATAAGTATATCTGGAATATCGTCAGTACCGAATTGTGGTACGGTCTCCGGGGGCGAGTGGGAGGTCAACAGGACAGGCGAAATACCGCTTACCTTGCAATATACAGGTGCGTCGTAGTCGCACGCATGCCTCCGGCGGTCGGGGGATCGTTCTAGAGCATCCTCGACATCTTGGATGAGCGCCCTGGGTCTCGAAGGTCAGTGTCGTCGTTATAAGTTATGAGAGGGCGAAGGAAACTCACCGAAAAATCCTTGCATGCATAAATTCCCCCGCAGGGCACTCGCGCGCACGCCTGCAGCGGTTCGAGGTTGTGTACACCGTCGTCTGGAACGTCGTCAGCATGGGCATTCGGGGGTGCAGGTGCAAGGGGTCGGTGAGGAGAGAACGTACTCACCTCGCATATGATTCCCCACAGGGCGATGGCGGGCTGGCCTCCGGCGGAATCACGGCTACAGTCATCGTGTGGGGTGCGTGGGGGATGCGGAGAAGTAGCGCGACGTCGGCGAACGCTTCGTCGGCGACATGCGCGGCGTGGCGCTGCGTTCAACGCACCTGGATCGTGTAAGTACGTGCTCGTTGCGGGGAACGGCACAAACGCACCTGAATGTCGTAACAACATCGTCGATCTCGTCGTAGGTGGCGATGAGAGCGTCCCCGTCGCGCTGCCACGTCCGGCGCCTATCAGAGTCGCGTCGCGCCGATCGCGTTCGTTCGCGCTTTTCGCCACCGTTGGTGTTGAGCATCCTGCACATGACGCCGTCCACGTCGGTGAGGACGTCGAGTGCGTCGACGAGCGCGTCGGGGACGAGGTGCGTCGTCGTGCATGGTGGTGGTCAGAGACAAAGGGCGATCCACCGCCGCCATCACCGCCTCATCTCCGCTGCCGGCATGGAGCGTGTGGACGGCGACGGCGACTGCTGCGGCGACGACGGCGGCGACGACGACGAGGACGGGATGGACGGCGAGCTCGTCGTTGGCGAGGGAGGAAGTGACAGACCGGCTTCGAACTTGACAGCGGTCTGGACGTGTCGGCGAGATTCGTCGCCGACGTCATTGCTGTCTTGTTGGGCGTTGTGGGCGCCGTGTGGGACGCTGTGGGCGCCGTGTGCCATGCCTGAGGTCGGGAGGTAGAGGCTGTTGAAGACGACGGTGTCAGTATGCGCTTCGCTGTAGCACCGAGTACGCACCAAATGTCAATGCGAGCTGCGTCGAGTGCCGACTGCTCCAGCGTCGTGCATGTCGGCGGCGGCGACTAGAGTAGGCTCGCCGTCGTGAACAGTAAACTGGGAGGGTATCAGTCAGCGACGACGTCGAGCTCGACAACGTCTTGTCGGACTCACTTGCCCTGAACCTGTAGCAACCCTGTAAGTCAATGTTAGAGCGGCGATCAAGGCGCGTTGAGACTTACGGGATGGTCAATGTCCAAATGACGGGTTGCGATGACCGCGCTGGGCTTACGATCGAGTCAGTGAAAGCAGCAATATCGAATGAGTTACTCACAGATTGTGAACGTTTGAGAGCATAGGTACAGCGCTACAGTGATGCCACTGACCGCTGCACCAAAGCTCGAAGGAGTATAAGTAGCTGGATAGTGATGAAAGTCAGACAAGGTCAAATGCATGAGTGAGTGAGGACACTCACTGTCGTCGAAACGATGTCGAAAGGAATGCAAGGACTGCAAAGAGCGGACTGATCAGTAGAGGCAAGAATCGAAAGCAAAAGTAGCTTACCTAGAGGCATACTGGTCGCGGTAGCAGATCTAGAAAGGTCGAGTCAGCAAAGTTGAGAATTGAGAATGAGTGAGTGCACACTTTGAGCATGCACAACGCGAGTGCCATCGAGGGGCAAGAAATCCAAGACGGCTAATCAAAGGAGACGGTGAGGGTCGATGGTAATGAAAATTGAAAGGTGCCGAAGAGGGGATGGGTAGACGATGGAGGACGAGTGGATGAGGGAGTGAGTGAGAGAATGAGGGAGGTGAGGGAACTGGAAAAGTCCGCCGACTCACCGTGTCTTATATACATTTCTGCCCCTCAGGGGCGTCGGCCTTGGAGCCCGCAGACGACGCGGCCTTGGCTGCTGCAATGCGAAGGGACTTGCTCCTCGTCATTCCAGGTCGTAAGTGCTGCTTCTCTTCCGAGGCCACCGCCTGCGCTTAACCCGGAACTTCCGGGCTTCCGACATAACAAATGATATCTCCGAAAGTGATCGGCGACGGAAGACTGCGCGCTAGGGTCGGAAGACGGAGGGCGAGGCAAGGGGTGCATTGGAGCGCAATGCGAATGCCGAGAACGCGGGGCAGAGGCAAGGGTGGGAAGGGTACTGGTGGTCATGAGATGTGGGGTGTGTGTCGAGGATGGGTAGAGTCGCTCGTTCGTGCTCCGCCGCCTGTCCGCTGGCGAGAGCGACTAACGATTGCAGAGGGTGCTACGCAATAATAGAGCTCGCGCGACCGAGAACACAGCGATATGCACTCCACCAAGGGTGTGTAGAAGCACGTGAAACGTGTTGCTCCGGAGCGTCTTTCGCTCTCGGACATGGCGTAGTCGAAATCGACATGGCCGTCAAAGTCGAACCGCCGCTTTGGGAAACCTTTGTTCGATCCCGGTCCCGTCGGCAAGCGCCGAGCGCGATCGAACCTCGAGCGGGTCCCATGTCCTTATGTTCTTCTGCGACAGGTTCATGCATGTTCCTTGATTACTGTTGGCTGTCCGGGAGCGTAGAGTGCAGCAGAATAGTACATCGAACAAGTATGCCAATTACGATAACATCGTCACTCGAGCACTTGGCGTGCCGACCTCCCGGCGAGTGCATGAAGCGCAGCGTTGAGACGGCGGATAACGCGTTGAGCGAATGGGGGCCTGGCATGCAGGACAGTCGCTACTCACTATACATTTCCTCCTCATCGCATTCTTCCCGCATACTCATCATCACAATCTTGATCATCCGACGGCCTTTGCGTCTCGTGGTATGCGATTATGGGGAGCGCCTCGCTCTCGTTGGCTCACGTCTCGATCCTCTCATCCCTCGGTTCTAATGGGTCTCTCGGTCCCCGCATCTCGATGAGAGCGCTTTTCGTTGCAGCTCGGAGCATCGTGTAAGTACTTGATTGATAGAGCTCACTGGCTTCAATGCTCTGTTGGTGGGTTAGGAACTAATCCACCGTTTTATCATCGCCGCCCCCAAGGATTTTGGGTGCATTTTTTGGGCCGCATCTAACCGGTGTGATCGCCGGATTTTTTGGATCAATCACCGATCCTGCGGGCGACAGGTTGCTGCTTCCGTTCAAATTCGATAGTACTGTAGTGACTAGCAGTGCGCGTACTTCTGCAAAAAATGAACTGCATACTCGCCGAACTGTAGATGCTACGAGGCTCTCATTTTTTCGTGACGTGTCCAAAATTCCGCGCCGAGTCGGACGCCGAGCGCGGCATTCCGGCAACTTGTCATCTACTTTGCGTACACGAAACGTCGACAGCGTCTTCATCGACGTTCTGCGCGACTTATGCAGGATTGAGGGGTGATATCATTGAGGTCAGAGCCTAGATGCTATCTGCACTTTACTAGATCCTGCTAGGCTGCCGACGAGGCAACTTAGAGAATTCAGTATCACGCATTGTGCAACAGTCAACATCTCGGCATTTCGGCATTTGCGTGAGCAATGCTCGTAAGTATGACCGCCATCCAACTGCCATCCGATCTTTGGTCCCTCGCGTTTTTCTCACTACGCAGTGCAACGGTAACAAGGGTCGGTCGAACGAGAACAGTGTTGTCAAGTTCGCCGGTGGCTGGGGGATCTAGTTAGTGGACGGCTTTCGCCGGGAATACAGGGACGTTACGTACATTGATTGGCCAGACGTGATGTCATCGTGCGTTACGCGCGTGTGATGATGGTGACATTATGTAACACTGCTGCCTTTCTTCCTTGTCGTCGAGGCAGGCGTTCGGCC